>CM033632.1:33860151-34525151 GCA_019453435.1 Rhinogobius similis
AAGTAATAGTATCACATTAAAAATATACTTAAGTAAACGTGTTGAAGTACCTGTTTGAAAATGTAGATTAAGTGTAAAAAGTAAAAGTATTTCATGCAGATTATGAGACCAGTTTTATGTATTAAATGTCGTAATGTCAAATAATTGAATTTGTAGGTCTTGAAAGGTCTTGTTTTGTAGATCTTTTTTTTTTGTTTGCTTGTTGTTGAGCTTGAACTCAAAATCTTCAGGCAGAATGTCATCATCACTGAGCTAAAAATAACCCTCAAACAAAATGAAAAGTACTGTTCAGTCTAGTTAAAAAATGTAGTGGAGTAAAAAGTACAGATACTTGGTCTCAAATGTGAAGTAAAAGTAAAAAGTATCCACTGTAAAATTACTTAAGTAAAGTACAGATACAGATAAATACAATACTTTTACTTTTGTACTTGTTGTACTTGTTACTTTCCAGCACAGTCAGTTGGGAGACTTTAGGCGTCATGTACCTCTGATGACGTAGGCCAAGATAACAGGAGCTGAGCTGGTGTTTGATTGGCACAGGAGGAGGAGTTATTTTCTCTCACATGTACCAATGAACCCTCAGTGAATCAACAGGCACCAACACAAGCGTCTGACTGGATGAAGTGCATTCTCATTATTGCACCAAACAGCACCGTTGTCATCAAAGCACAATGAAAACAATACAGGAAAGAATAAACCAAAAGTACATCACGATGAAATGAAAATGCTGAGCAACCCATGTGCTACTGTACTTGACTCATGTGTCAAAAGTCGAAATAAAATCAACAAATATACTTATAACAAGCAGTACAGTCCAGATCAAAAGTTTAAGACCAGTTGAATAAATGGCAAACATCACTTTTTGCATGGTTGGATCTTAACAAGGCTCAAAGTTGGAAATGCAATGTGTGACTTTAGCCATTTATTCAACTGGTCCTAAACTGTTGATGGGACTGTACCTTGATTACTTTTCTGAGGACTGCAAGAAGGTATTTTGATCTAGTTTTGAACAGAGTTTGTGCTGGCCAGTGGTTCAGTGGTTAAAGGTGTTGCACATGTTTAGTTGCTACCAACACGACGTTGTGAGTGTGATTCGGGCCCTTTGCCAAACGTCTGTATTTTACTTCTTCTCTCCCCGTATCAAAACTGTAATAAAACCTTCGGGCTGGAAAAACCTTTTTAAAATGACAAACCAAAAACTTTGACTTGAGTACTGAGTATTAGGTTTCTTCCTTACTCAAAATAAAACTTGAGTTGGTTCTTGAAAACATCATGGTTTTGCCCGCTGTGTAGCTACAGTAAAACAACCAGTCATGATTTTATAGATTATACATTTTAAACAGCAATATTGATCTAAATCGACTAAATACATTCAGCCTGTCCAATTATGGTCCGTCGCAGTAAATCACCTCACCTTAGACAACCACGTCACCCATCGGGATCCACGGCTGGAGCATCCAAAACCTCCAGTATGTTCAGAGCAGACCCGGGTTCTGTTTGGGTCCCCACTGCCTGCATGGTGAGGCCCCCACTGCCTGCACGGTGAGGCCCCCACTACCTGCACGGTAAAGCCCCCACTACCTGCACGGTGAAGCCCCCACTGCCTGCACGGTGAGGCCCACACTGCCTGCACGGTGAGGCCCACACTGCCTGCACGGTGAAGCCCCCACTGCCTGCACGGTGAGGCCCACACTGCCTGCACGGTGAGGCCCACACTGCCTGCACGGTGAGGCCCCCACTGCCTGCACGGTGAGGCCCACACTGCCTGCACGGTGAGGCCCCCACTGCCTGCACGGTGAGGCCCACACTGCCTGCACGGTGAGGCCCCCACTGCCTGCACGGTGAGGCCCACACTGCCTGCACGGTGAAGCCCCCACTACCTGCACGGTGAGGCCCCACTGCCTGCACGGTGAGGCCCACACTGCCTGCACGGTGAGGCTCACACTGCCTGCACGGTGAGGCCCCCACTACCTGCACGGTGAAGCCCCCACTGCCTGCACGGTGAGGCCCACACTGCCTGCACGGTGAAACCCCCACTACCTGCACGGTGAGGCCCACACTGCCTGCACGGTGAAGCCCCCACTGCCTGCACGGTGAGGCCCAAACTGCCTGCACGGTGAGGCCCCCACTTCCTGCACGGTGAGGCCCACACTGCCTGCACGGTGAAGCCCCCACTACCTGCACGGTGAGGCCCACACTGCCTGCACGGTGAAACCCCCACTACCTGCACGGTGAGGCCCACACTGCCTGCACGGTGAAGCCCCCACTGCCTGCACGGTGAGGCCCACACTGCCTGCACGGTGAGGCCCACACTGCCTGCACGGTGAGGCCCACACTGCCTGCACGGTGAAGCCCCCACTACCTGCACGGTGAGGCCCCACTGCCTGCACGGTGAGGCCCACACTGCCTGCACGGTGAGGCTCACACTGCCTGCACGGTGAGGCCCCCACTGCCTGCACGGTGAGGCCCACACTGCCTGCACGGTGAGGCCCCCACTGCCTGCACGGTGAGGCCCACACTGCCTGCACGGTGAGGCCCACACTGCCTGCACGGTGAAGCCCCCACTACCTGCACGGTGAGGCCCCACTGCCTGCACGGTGAGGCCCACACTGCCTGCACGGTGAGGCTCACACTGCCTGCACGGTGAGGCCCCCACTGCCTGCACGGTGAGGCCCACACTGCCTGCACGGTGAGGCCCCCACATGCTGGGGGCTTTTCAAACAGGACTGAAAGCATGTATGTTCTTATAGTTTAAAATCTCTTATATTGACGTTGCTGTGGCTGTTCTGTTGTTGTGTTTTTTACCTTGTAGCACTTTGAGCTTTACCTTCAAATGTAGGGTGTATTCATTGATAAGGAGACAAAAGGTGTGAGGTGTGAGCAGGCTTTCAGGACCTGGTTCAGTGTTGTCTGTGAATCGTACGAAGAACCAAGACTCAACAGCAACAACACAACAGTGACGCGTTCCATGTAGGAGTTAGACTGGCGCACATGTTAAACCAGTGTGCTGTGCATGTGAGCGTCACATGAAGAGTCTCACACAGAGAAGCCTTATCACCTCCCTGTGGTCCCAGAGGATTACACGGAGAACAGCCGCTAGAAAACGCTCTTGGCAGCTCATTTCAGGCTTTTCAAACTTCTTTTGGACACCTTTTTGTTGACAATTCACACTCAGAACTAAAATGATGGATACGGAAACCACATATTTTTAAGGTCAAATTAAATAATAGCAATGCCACCTTGAGAATGTCCAGTCTGCTCTGATCTCTGTCTGAAGATAGCGCTTTAAAAGAGTAGCAGATTATTGTAATTACCCCCCTCAAAGTTGGCTATGAGATAAGATTAAAGGAGACATATTCTGCAAAGTGGACTTTTAAGAATTTTAAAGTATGTTATGATGAGTTATAATTGTTTTCCTTTCTCATTTACACACTCAATCTTGTATTTCTCTCTATTCACGCCCCCTTAACCCCATCAGCAACTGGAGGCCAGCATTGTGAAATATGAAATAATGCTCCACGGATGTAATTGATTTTAATTATAGAGCAAACAAAGGCAGAATATACAGTACGGTTGATGAACTTTAGAAACCTAGTAGAGCGCTTTCATGTTTCTAATGTTTTTAAAGTAAAGAGGGAGAGGATCGTTGTCCGTTGCTTCCAACAGCACAGAATAGACCCTTTAAAAGATTCTAAATTGGGAATGGAGGCAAAAGTGAAGCGCAACAGTGTGATTTCACTGGAGAAACTGGGATTGACCTGAAAATATCACAAAATATGAAAAATGTAGATGATTTTTGAAAAGTAAAAGCCTCAGACACATGTGAGTGACATCAGAGCTGCTGCACAACACATTTATTATTGTATTTTACATTCTGTTTTAGGAAATTATGAAACTCTTTTAAACTTGATGATGAAAGAACAATCCAGCTTTATGGGTTTTAACGGAAAAATACTCACAGAAATGATGAGCCCACAATCATTTTTCATTTTATCTAGAGATATATTAGATACTGTTCCATACATTAGATTCTTTTGAAGCGAAAATACCGTTTTAAGGCTAGAACATTGTATTTTGTCCATCGTTTGTTATAGAAAAGCAAACTATCTGACCTCTTTTCCGTGGATATTCTAATGCGTTGCTTTTTTTCCCCAACACAAACACTTAAAACCAGCAGAATTTAGATCTAATGTGAGGTCTATGCACATGAATGAACGACGTGGACCCCAGAAATAGTAACGACAACTGATCTGTGAAAATCAATTGTTAATAATACTATCCAATTTGTTATACAATTCAACCTAAGTGGACAGTTCAAGTTAGTAGAGAAGAAGTATTAGATTAGCACAAGGTAACTCAAATTGTCTGGATAATGACGAGCTCCTGCTGATGTAAAGTGTCCCCTGGCTGTCCCTGCTTGTTCATCTGCAGGCTTTAAAGTACCAGACAGAGGACTGTGTTATAAGTACCGCTTTCTTATGGTTCTGTCTAAATCCTCTCACACAAGAGACCACAGTGAGAGGATAAGAGATGGAATTATCTGTCCGGGGCTCTGAAGGCACAGTATCATACGCCGTATACTGGCAACTTTTATGATATAGTTCTTTTATTTGAAACATTCTCCTCAACATTATGACTTTGTGGCAGAATTATGAGCAGCACGACGGGGAAAATGTGTTTCTCTGGCCTATTTTTTGTCGCTTGTTCAAAGTAACTTTATACAGTACAATGTAAACTGAAAGTAGTATCTCGGTTGTAGCTCCAACTGTGCAGAGCTTTGCTAGCTTGTTTGCTAACCACACAATGATTAATTTACTCAACGCTTGAACTCAGAAACGGCTATTTAAAGTGCGTATGACAGATTTTAAGATTTTCTAATTTTGACTTTATTCATGGTATTAATACCTCTTGTAAATATAAATTATAGTTTTACACAAATCAGGTCACTGTTTGTGAAGAAAACTTGAAAAATATGTTGAAAATTATAGGAAGTAAACAAATTGATGACATCACACTGGGGAGACCAAGGTTATGCATAATTTACACAAAATATAAACTACTTTTTTATCCTTTAAACATCAATTCAACAAATATAAAGGTGTTCACATGTATTTTTCTTTAAGGAATAGGGAAAAAAAAATGTAATATATCAATTTGAAATCTCTGTTTTCTCACATAAAAGTGAGAAAAAAAAATATTGCAAGTTTTTCATCATGTCATGTTTTCATGTAGAAATAAGGCATTTTATGTGTAAAAATGGTCAAGAAAAATGTAAATCTGAAAAATGGATAGAACCAAGTTTAAATTTCTTGGTTCATTTTGTACACATATTAGTTACAAAAAAATTACAGAGGAGAGTTTGAAGTTTTAATTTATTTTTGAAGTAAACTAGATTGGACTGAAAATTGTTTAAAAATACAAATTTCACCTCATTTTTTGACTTAAAACTTCAATAAATCAGTTTTAGAATTAAATATAAAAAAAATCCTTCTGCATGTTTTTTCAATATGTTGAGAGAGTAAACTGACCCAAAAAAAAAAAAAAAATTTCCCTGTAGTGTCTTACCTTAATGAAATAAAAAAGAAAAACTAGTGCAGACTGGACAATGTTTCTTCACATGAAAGCTCATATTTTGAGAGAGCAATCTAACCAAAAATAGAAAAAAACAAAGGCTTGTAGTGTCAATGTCTCCAAATGAACAATCACAAATATCGTTGTAACCATAATGATTTCACAGTTACGTGCTCAGACTTTGGCAGCATCCGCACGTGCTCCGATCCCTGCTCCGTGCGCTTAACCCCGTGTGCACCAGGACTGTGTGTGTGCGACCGCCTGGGGACCCTAGCGTTCTGCCTCAGCGCCCGCACAGGAGCAGGCTCCACTGGACGTGAAGTGCACACCACGTCAAGAGAAACACGCCAACGATATTTGCAGCGGGGCTAAAACATGCGACGCGAGTCAACAGGCGGCGCGGGGTCACTCCGTATGAAAACACGCTAACTCGCAGGACGGCCCAAGGGGTTCATGCTAACACGTTTGTCACACGACCACACAGGAGCCGAACATGGCACACACTAACCGCATAAATAAAGCCCAAAGACAGCAAAGTATACTGTAGATAAAGCAAGCCAATCAAAGTAAAGCTGGTGTACCTGACTTTTTTGGTGTAAACTGCAGGGCTGTGGTCTACTAAAGACCCGCCCTATCGACCGATTAGTCGACTAAAAGGGGGCGTGGCAAAAACATATCAAAACTATGAAGTCTCTCCAACTATCTGACCAAAACGTAATCCTAAAGACCACAACTGCACAGGAATTCATGCAAAGGCAACTATTTATACAGAAAAGGACTAACAGTGCATTCTATGTTAGATATATGGAAGTTACACTAAACTCATGATTTACTCCAATATATTCAGCTAATTAACTCCATACCGTATCGTTTTTGTCATATAAATCAGTTGTCCCCAACCCCCGGGCGTGGATCAATTGGGACCGGGCCGCACAACAAATAATTAATTTATTTTCAGAGTCTGAGCGATCATTAATTTTGAAAAAGGACCGGATTCTCTAGTCTAGGTCCTTTAAATCTAATCTAATCTAATCTAATCACCAACCGACACTTTTATTGGTCGGCTTAGACACCTAACCTAAAACATTTTAAACAAATACGGCCTTTTTTGACACTAGGTGCTGCTAGAATGTTTCTCCGTTCAATGATTTTATCCCATATCGAATATTGCATAACAAGTTGGTCTCTAACCACTGTAACCACTGAAAATAATTGAATCATTGTATAAAAAATCTCTTACAATTTTTTGACCAAAAACCTAATTCATTTCATGTATGTAATATTTTAAACAAGTATAATCTTTTAAATTTTGAAAATTTTATAAATTTTAAGTATGTATGTTTCATCTACAAAGCACCTCATTGGACTAGCCCCACCTCCCTTGTCTGTCTTTTTCAAACCTAAGACTTCAGGAGGTCTGAGGACCAGAGCCTCCTCCAGAGGAGACTGTGAGGGCCCCACAGAAGAACAACCTTCGGACAGAACACTCTCTCTGTGAGGGCCCCACAGAAGAACAACCTTCGGACAGAACACTCTTTCTGTGAGGGCCCCACAGAAGAACAACCTTCGGACAGAACACTCTTTCTGTGAGGGCCCCACAGAAGAACAACCTTCGGACAGAACACTCTCTCAGTGAGAGCCACTAACCTCTGGAACAGTCTTCCTCTGCACACGGGAGAGTCCTGCACTGATCAGCTTTAAAACTCAACAAAAACGATGGCTGAAAACAAACCAGTCATGTGACCATTAGACTCATTAGACCCATTAGACAACTTTTCCTTGTATTTGTGTTGCATGTTGTAATTTTTTATGTATTTGCCTGCCTAGGGACTACGGATGAAAATTAGCTTTGTAGCTATAATCCGGCATATTTACATCTGTTTTATACTGATGTTCATTAATGTGCATTGTCCCTATCAAATAAATAAATAAATAAAAAAACACCATCAACCGATTAATCGACTACATGACTAAAGGATTACAGCCCGTATTGGTAAAATTTGTGTTTTCCTTCAAAGAGTACCTTGTAAAGCACTTTCTGACAAAAATGAGACCTCTGTGTGCTGTTTGGAACTAATAATGATAATGATTTTTCTCAAAATAAGAGCTAAAAGCAGCGCTGATTGGCTGCAATTGGGTCATCCTCCCTAGTATTACTTTGTCGTCTGAAAAAAGCTGTTTTAAAGCTGTACACAGGACAAAAAATAAATGCATGTGAATTTTAACGACGTGTCAAAGGTTTGTGAAAGCGAAGGACGAGTTAGATAGATTTAAAAATCTTCTCCTGGTTACTGGTGTGAAAATCAGGTACTCCAGCTTTGAACACGCTCAAACACGTTAACAACTCTGAAATCTACAGAAAGAGAAGAAACGCTAACTGCACAGCTACACATACACATCATTACTACAATTACTACAACAATTAATCAACTGTCTAAAGAACTTTTGTAAATACTGAGAATGTAGTCATGGGCTCTTGAACTTTGTACTAAAACAACTATTTGAAAAAATGAACAGCAAATATGGTCTTACTGAAAAAAATCAAGCTTTATACAATTAATTAGGTGTATTTCAATTTGTGTTACATTTTTTCCTTGTCGGAGCCATGATCTTGAATTCCCTGAACATGTAATAAGTAGTGCTGCCAAACGATAAAAAAAATGAATCTGATTAATCAAACTTTGGAACTGTGATTAATCATGATTAATCGCATCACACACTTTTTCAAGTGTCATAGTTTACATGTCTATTTTAAGTATTTTTGCATGAGTAGTCCAACCTGTCAGAGGCACTTTAAAGAGAAAAAGGTAATTACTTCATCTGTGTGTGACCCCAAAGTCTGTATCAGTGACAAACTTAAACATTTTGTTTTTTAGACTTTATATTTCTTAATAGACTGTGGCAGCTCTTTCACATTTTAATTGTGGTTTGAAAAAAATAAAAATAAGAAAAAAACATTCTGTTTTTGGTCATGTCATGATTTAATGTAGAAATAAGGCATTTAATGTGTAAAAATGGCCTTAAATGCACATATTTGGGACAGATAAACTTAAAAAAGAACAGAACCAGGTTTACATTTCTTGGTTCATTTTGTCCACACGTTAGGTACAAAAATATTACAGCGGGTATTTCATGTATCTTATTTAGTTTGTAAGTAAATTAGATTGGACTGAAAATTGTTTTCTCAAGTGTCATAGTTTAGTATTTTTTGTTTTATTCTGAAAATTAAATAATTTTATAATATATATAATTATCGAAATACATTATTTAGGTGTGTTTAGACTTAATTAAAGTCTAGACATTTCATATTGAGTCTGTGTGGCTCATGTTTCAGGTAAATCTAGGCTTCACGACCAAACACAGGTTTAATGAATTAAGGCCACTTCATACACTCATAGAACTACAGTTACAGAGGTGACTGACATTCATGGAGACAGATGGAGCGGTGACATGTTTGGTCCAGTTTACTTGTTTCAGAGCTCACACATGCGTTTTGTTTTCGTCACGGAGCACACGCAGCTCGATCTCTGCCGTGTGTTGGTTTGCTCTGCGTGAGGAGCAAAGCCATACCGATCTCCACAGCTCCGCGGAGTGCTGTAAACATCAGCTGCTGAGATTTCTGCGCTCGTCAACTGCGTCATCTAAAAGAGCGTATTTTGTCAAATCAACCCGTGTGATTTATCTGCATCAATTTATGATTAATGTGTCAATTTTCTATGATTAATCGCATGAGTAAACACATTAACTTTGACAGCCCTAGTAATAAGTGAAGTACATCATCATTTACATACTCTCTTCCAAATGGAGATGTGCAGTCTGTGCAGGGTGACACACTGGTGCAGACATGATAAGTTCATCTGCTCTACGGATGCCTCCGGGCAGAGTTAAAGTGGGTCATGGATGAACAGCAGCCCAGGCTTGACCCTTGGGGAACATCCAGGTGTGATATTACTGTAGACAGATTTACATAATACAGAGAGCGCATCCAACTGTTATGATAACTGTGGCATAATTAGGTATTGGATTCTTTATAATTCCTTAGAAAAAAGACTTACATTAACATAATTCACCATAAACCCTTCAAGTTTTTATTAGTTAGTTTTATTCTGGGTTTAGCAACAACAGCTTTGAACATTTTCAACCTCTTCCTTTTGAAACATTCATTATTCAACCTTAGCATGATCTCGTCACTGGCAGTTTTTATGGCTTGCTTTTAAACTATAAAAATTGTAGGTCTTTTAAAGTTGTAGGTCTGGTTGAAATGGAATATTTAAATTAAAATCCATAAACATAAATCCCAGCCCTTGAGCTTGGTGTGCTGCTTTCAGAACTCTTTGATGGTGGTTATGATAAAAAAAAGAAGCTGGAGTTTGCCTGGAGTTTGGCCCTGAGCTGCGGAGCCTGAATATTATACTGTTGGAGTGGTTTATTGGTAGATCAGTCCCAAGTCCTCGCAGTGGATGGACGACTTTATGCCGTGCCTTATTAAAAAGGTAGAAAATAATTTGAAAGAAAATGCAAAAAGTTGAACAATTCTTCCCAGTGAAGTAGAACTACAGCACATAGTTGTCCATAAATAGTATATACAATAATATAGAACAAATATAGACAAAAATGACTTGGATGCTGAAACATGACTGAGGTTTTCTTTGGAGATAATACTTTATGCATTATGTTTGCAGCTGAAAATGTTTTACACAAACAAGTAGATGTTGATGCTTATTTCTTCACAATCAGTTTTGTACCCTTGTGTTCTTTCATCACCTTAGTTGAACTCTTTAAGAAAACAAATGGAAGCTGCACTTTTTCTCCCTCTTCATCTTAAGGCCCATAAGTCTAAGTCTCATTCTTCCACCTTTTCACATGGCGTTGATGCCGGTGTTTTATGACCTTGTTTGACCACCTGTGTGAAGTTGGCCCCCCCGTAGTGTGCGATTGACCCCAAAATGGTGTCAAACGTTTGTGCATCGTTTGTGCACGTTTGTGCACACAATATCAGCGTTTGTGCACGCTTCGTTTTTGAGTATTGATCACTTATAGGTTTTGGATTGGCCAAAGTGTGAAGTTGGCCCCCCCAGAGTGCCCGATTCACCCCAAAATGTCCGATTGACCCCAAAATGGTGTCAAACGTTTGTGCATCGTTTGTGCACGTTTGTGCACACAATATCAGCGTTTGTGCACGCTTCGTTTTTGAGTATTGATCACTTATAGGTTTTGGATTGGCCAAAGTGTGAAGTTGGCCCCCCCGGAGTGCCGATTCACCCCAAAATGTCCGATTGACCCCAAAATGGTGTCAAACGTTTGTGCATCGTTTGTGCACGTTTGTGCACACAATATCAGCGTTTGTGCACGCTTCGTTTTTGAGTATTGATCACTTATAGGTTTTGGATTGGCCAAAGTGTGAAGTTGGCCCCCCCGTAGTGTCCGATTGACCCCAAAATGGTGTCAAACGTTTGTGCATCGTTTGTGCACATTTGTGCATGCTTAGTTTTTGAGTTGTTGATCACTGATTGGCACAAGTATACAATTACCCCAAACTGTCCAATTTTGTGAGATACTGATTATGGATTATGGACATTTTGGAAATATGGGTAACCTCAATGCACTGCTTTCTCCATATACTGCATATATACATATACATTCAAGTTAGTCTTAAATAACAGTTTTATATAATATTCAGGTATTGACAGATTGTCCATTGTAATTCAACAGTGTAAGCATGTTTTAGACCACAGAGGGAAAACGCTCTTCTTCGGGAGCAAAGGTCATCCATGTCTGGCTTCACATATGGTGTACCCTTATATGGTGTCGTCCTCAGACATCCCAATATTTTCTTAAAGTTCCCCACACCCATCCACATCCAACTATTGCAAGATTTATGTGTTGATTTATGTGTCTTTGTACTGTTATGTTCTTAGAAACCTAAGTTCTGTACTTAGAACTCATTATGCACGCCTACTTTTTACCTAATTTACATGAAGGTATATCTGGCCTGTTCCTTTGTTCAACCTTTGTGAGGAGCGACTGAAAGGACCATGAGTCACCCTGATCGATCAGTAAAGGCCTTTTATAACTTCTACCTGAGTCCTGATCCTTTGTACTGTACGTTAACCTAATTACAAACAGCAATTCATCAACTTGTCACATCTATCAGTTTAAAATTAATTTGATCCACCTATCATCTTATCAATTCTGTCTGTCTCAATGTTATCAATTCTGTCTGTCTCTATCTTATCAAGTCTGTTTGTCTCAATCTTATCAATGTCTTCTAATCAATTCTGTTTCTAACATATTCATTATGTATGTGTAGCCTGTAGATTGAATGTTTGTAGAAATTAATTAAAAAGTCCTCAGACAATTTAATAAATGTTATATTTAAAAATGAAATTAACATCTCATAACATCAGACATCTCTTTGCAACAGGTAAAGAACATTTCTTAATAACTTTCTATTTCTATTTTGTGTAAATTACAAGGTGTGGTAGTATCTTGGTCTTCTCAGAAGAGGTGGTTACTCTGCCAGGCAGATCATCATAAAGCTCCCAAACAGATGACCTCCTGCAGTATGCCACATAGTGTCCCAGAGAGCTTTTGTGTGGCCCTGGAATAAATGCCACAACTCCCCTGAGAAAAATGCGTTGTGATTCAGAGTGATGTTGACAGGGAACTCCTTAAGTGGGTAACTGGTATTGCCTTGTGCATCTGCCTCAATCATTAGTATAGCCCCTGTGTTATAGGTGTGGGTCACAGTACCTGTGCACCTGACTGTTTGGAATGTGCCATCCACAGTTTTTAAATTGTCAGGACATTCATCTGGGGATATCACTGGGCGGAAACACATTGAGGGTTTAATAGTGAGACCCTTCTCAAGAGCTTGTTGAAGTCCTGCAATCCCTTCTGTCTTCAGGTGTTCAACATCAACATTTAAAAGGGGCACACTTGTGGAACGTTTTGTACTTAATTTGCAGTACTGAGACGAGCATTTTGTCTCTCTTGTAAGTGATGGGTTTTGCTTCATTGTGGCCATTATGATTTTAGAAACATTACATTCAGCATTTACATGGCTTTCGCCTGACACTATGGGATCAATGTTAAAAATGTCCACCAGAATCTTGGCCCTCTCCTTGTAAGCTGTGTTGGTGGTTCCTTTTGTCAAAATGAGCTTGACCAAATTCAGCATGGCATTGTTGCAGTTTTCTTCAACATATCTATTGAAATGCTCACTGTCACAAAAGGCAGAACAGAGGCACTGACAAAAAGAATCAAAAGCACAGGTGTTGGTCACAGCAACTCGTGTTTGTCCAAGTTTGATTGTTCGATTAGCAAGATGATTTCCATTTTTCAAAATGCCAATCTGCATTTTCTGTCGTTTAGAGGCAGGGACTTCGTGAAGCCATTCTGGACATGGTGTCAAATATGACTTTCTCTTCTTTGGAGGAACCGCAAGACCTCTCCAGTTTTCTAATACCACGGGCTGATCCATTTCAGAAACCTGTGTTTCTTCTTTAACCCTCTTATGGTGTTCAGCATTGGCTGCTGACAGTTTCATCCTACCCTCAATGAAGTTCAAGTGTCTTGAAACAAATCGGTCCACTCGGATTGGCAGGTTGTCATGCTTGAAGAGTACTTTTTTCACATTTTTAAACTCTGCCTCAACATGTGCTGAACTTGCTGTAAGGTTCTTGCTGTTGAACAGTGATACCATTATGCCACTCCACAGGGGAAGATAGGATGCCAATCTTATCAAATGTGGCACAAGCTCAGGGAGAAAGTGCAAGTTGTCTCGATCACCGTCATTGGAGGCAAGCAACTTGCTTTCCTCGCAGATATCTCTGACCCACTGCTGTACTTCACTTTTGCATTCCAGAATGTATTCCTCTTGTTTCTGCTGCACCTCGTCATCCTCAGTAGGCATGGCATTAACTTGCTGTCCACCAAATCTCTTCTTCAGAATTATTTTGCTTGTCTCCGACATGACTGGAAGGCCTTCTTTATTATGCCCTTCAGATTCACTGAGGGCAACAACAACAATGGACTGGATGAGCTCTCTAATCTCGTTTATTGTAGCTGCCTGCACGAGCTGACCCATAGCCCTGATATAGAACTCCCTCACTCGGGTTCCTTTATTTCTGAGACACTCCCAACGACTAACCGTCTTAATGAAATGGGCCACATCAATCCGGATAAAGCAGGGTGGCAATGTGGCTGCAGTTTTGCCCATAAGTAAATGGAAACATTCACTGACATATGCCTTTAGGTTTTGATATGGGGAGAATGCCCTTACAATTCCTCCAAGCAGGGCAAGTGAAAAGTCACAAACAACTTCTTTTGGTACAGCTGCACCTGATGCTTGCCACTCCAGAAGCCACTGTGAGATGGCAAGTGTTGTATGACGCTCGGATAACATCTGCACTATAGGAACATGAAGATCTTCTGTAAACAGCACTCCTTGATACAGAAAGATGTGACCTGATTTGCCATTTGGTCTTGTCAGCTTCTTCACCACAGTGCCCGTGGCATCAAAACAAATGGATGTTCCTGGCTTGGATAGTTTATTGTAGACCTGAAGTTGCAAAGGGCTCCAATAGTGGCAAAAAAACGTATCCAGTCCAATATCACGAATGCTGCCTGAATAAGGAACACTGTGCTTCATAACTTCAAGAGAAAGTATGGGATTTTTGTCCCAAAGTTCTTTGCTCCCTCTCTCCTGCTTTGCTTTCCTTAAAACAGACTCATTGGGGAGCAGACTTGGTTCTGCATCCCCCAAGATCATTTTAGAGTGTGCCTCTGCAGTTCGCCAAACGTGTGGCATTTTTTTCCCTTCCCACAGCTCTTTTGACACAGCAATTCTGCGTTCCCCTTTAAGTCTTCTCTTTCCATTTCCTGAGTGATGACTGACATTTATTTTTTCAATAAGGCCACACAACACCACAGGACCCTCATTTGGAATGGTGTTTACCCAAGCCGATAAAATGGCATTACATTCAACACAGTATCCAGATATGCGGACACATTTGGTGATACTTTCTTTATAGACTTTGGCCCTTTTAAAAGTTAGAGTACATGAACATTTAGTGCGGTCCCATATTTTTTCATTTAGTATGTCGTACCATTCACCACGCTTTAAGACTGTGTAGTTCCTTTTTTGTCTTTCTGTATCAGTATACTCTACTTCTTCAACCCATTTGGTTGTCCAATCTTCTATAGGAATTTCAAATTCAAACTGGATGTCCTTGGTTTGTTTTTCAGGACTATCTATATCTATTACATCATTGTCGTCAGTTGTATGCCCATTATCAGTATTGTCACTGTTCTGTATGTGCAGACCAAGCTTTTCCCAGCAGTTGTGGCGATTCAACTTCACATATGTATATAGGCTTTTGGAAGACATCTGCATTTGGAGTTCCTCACTGAGGTCATTCCACACCAAATCTGTGGGACCAGCAATAGAAAAGCCATTGGCGAACCTTTCTTTTGCCGAAGAAAGTGCTCGCATAATTTCATCTTCACTGCAAGCTGGTGGCCTTGGCATCTAATAAAAAAAATTAAGAAATGTCATGTCAGCATGTACAGTAGGTGCAGGTAGTGTTGCAGTCATTTACATATATTGTCTACATTTATGAAATTCTTTCAAATGGGTTCATTTAAAGGGTCAACTAGGCCTATATGAAAATAAACAGAAGACATTTTGACATTAATAAACATATGATACACATTTAGTTCAGTTGTTCTTTGTAGTTAATATGGCTAATTAGTACTGTAATATATTACAATTGTATTGGTCTTTGTCAATACTTCTCTCACTGCTAATATGATGAAACGCATCAAATTGACTTTAAAAAAAAAAAAAAAACTGGATGGATGATTTTTCCATGCTTATTAAACATGCATTGTCCTAACCAAAAGCAAACAAATAAAATATTATACAGTTTCTAATATTCTGCATGCTTTATTCATAAAAGACAAATATATGGAAAACACCATGTATCTATCTGATATGAAATATAATGTGAACTGGTTTAATCATTTGATAGCACAGGTTCAATACAATAAAACACTTCCTATAAGCTTTCATGGGCTATTCTTCATAAATCTACATTAATGATACTCATCATCAAAAATGCTATACAGTGTAAGAAAATAATATGATTATGGCAGCAAAACAGGAACATATTTACTACAGAGATTTGCAGGAAGAGTTTCCAGTCAGATGTGAGAAATTCATCAACACAACTTACAAAAAATACCTTCAAGCCACCAAAATCAAATTTCTGTACAACAATCTAATAAAATTAAATTATTAAAATTAAAAATCTTTATCTTCTTACCTTGAATATGTGTGGCAGATGCTGATAAAGATGATGCAAAGGGGTCCTGTGTCCCCGACCCCTCACTATGGTCATCTAAGGTCGAGGCAAATTCCCTTTTTTTGTTTTTTTTTTTGTTTTTTTTTTGTCAAATACAATTACATTCAAATAGATAGCATAAACAGTGCTATTTGGTTTCAAAGGACAATTAATATAACCACACAACATTTATTTTATACACTTTTTTAAAAATATTTTTTTTCAAACAGGCACTTGTAAAACACCTATATTTGTGTGAGAACCATGGTGGGAAGATGGGAGCCATCTGGTCACGGATACAAAGTTGCACATTGAGGCTTGGGTAGACTACCTTCCCCGTGAATGCAGTGAACTACAATGGCAAATGGGAGTTTATAAAGCCAATTAACAATACAATTATTATTTTATACGTTACTATGCTGTTTAATCAGCCAAACTGGTTTAATCGTTTAAAAAGCCACATTGTGAGTGGTTGTGCACAGTTTTGTCACACCTACATTCAGGCTCTAAAACAAAGGGGAACATTTTTTGAAACTTTTTGATTTATGTTCAATCAAGATCGCACCTTTTCATTTATATGTTAAAATAATTAAAATAGTCTAAATAAATACCCTTTACTCTTTAATTGTCTACATTTGGCCCTAAAGTAATTTTATTTCATAGGCCAAATAACACCAAAAGTGCATTATTAATTGATAAGATAGAGACAGAATTGGTAAGATTGAGACAGACAGAATTGATAAGATGATAGGTGGATCAAATTAATTTTAAACTGATAGATGTGACAGGTTGATGAATTGCTGTTGAATTATATGTGGACACATATGGACAATCTGTAAATACCTGAATATTATATAAAACTGTTATTTAAGACTAACTTGAATGTATATGTACATATGCAGTATATGGAGAAAGCAGTGCATTGAGGTTACCCATATTTCCAAAATGTCCATAATCCATAATCAATATCTCACAAAATTGGACAGTTTGGGGTAACTGTATACTTGTGCCAATCAGTGATCAATAACTCAAAAACTAAGCATGCACAAACGTGCACAAACGATGCACAAACGTTTGACACCATTTTGGGGTCAATCGGACACTACGGGGGGGCCAACTTCACACAGGTTGTTTGACCAGTGTTTTTCTTTCTTTCTGCCTTTAGCGGTTTGTTCAGTCGCATTCAAAGGTTTGTTTATGTTCACACCTCTATACAATCTGTCAGTATACACACACTTCAGCTTTGTGGACTTCTGACAACACAAATACCTGCTTGTTTTGTCTCACCTGACACGACCTAACAATTACGTCAAACTAAAGCAGTTGAAGTGTGACTAGCTCAAGACTGACACTGGCAAGACAAAGTGTCAGGACAAACAAAGTAACTTTTTGAATATTTGGAATTTAATGATGTCATGATGCTTAACAATGTGTTGCGGGACATGAGCAGCAGAGCGGGGCCTTATAGCTTTGGTGACATCGTTGAGCAGGAAATCTGCACTAGTCTAATCTGTGTCTCTGATAATGCACAGGAGGAGATGTACAACTTAAAACTGTTCACAGAGAGAAATGAACAACACCCAAAGTCTTAAACATCTCACCACGGTCACGACTAATCACACTCACTCATTCAAGTTAGTTTAACATTCCCTCTCCAACGTTGGTTTGTTCTACTCATTAAAACACTGTAATGTGATACTACCTCCACCTGACACTGGGCAGAGCTCTCCTCTCGTCTCCTCTGCTCCTCACGCTCAGGTGCCAGACATATCCTTCCACACTCACACATGACGCTCACACACGACGCTCACACGACACACACACGACACACACACGACGCTCACACACGACACACACACGACGCTCACACACGACGCTCACACGACACACACACGACACACACACGACGCTCACACACGACACACACACGACGCTCACACACGACACACACACACAACGCTCACACACGACACACACACGGACGCTCACACACGACACTCACACACGACGCTCACACACGACGCTCACACACGACACTCACACACGAGGTGCGCTCTGCTCTGTGGAACACCCGTGCCGCTTTTTAGCCCTTTAGAGCCAGCATGGCTCAGGCTGATAGCTTTGCGTGGGCCCGCTGCTCTGTCATTCAGGACATGAGTGGGAATCAACCCTGCACTCTCCTGCAACATACGATTCAGGAGCTGCAGGAAATCGCAAGTCTCGCAAGCCAGAGAGTTTGCCTGAAATCGACAACCGAGAAGTTGGTTGGGAAAGATGGGCCATTTCATCACCACTGGCGGACACTATTTAATTGTGTGTTTTGTTTTTTCCGCCTTTGCCACTGGCTCTTTGTGCGTCTGGTCCCTGGATGTCAGTAGAACAAAGGATGTGCTCACATTCAGCAATTAGATTTTGTTAAAATGTAGAGCAGAGGTGGGTGAGCCGTGTCTATCCTTTCGTTCCTCTGATCAGAATGCACTGAAAACATCTGTTACCAATCCAACTATTGTCCATGTGCACTCTGGCTTCTCTGTTGTTTAATCAGATCATAAAAAACACAATCATGGATGTACCTTTTGAACTCATCCTCCACTGGACCCAGACATATTTCATTTCTTGTTAAACACAATCCAACAGTCCTTAAATGTTGTTCTTAGCTGGTGAGATGTGTTAATTTCACCATCATTTATTTATGCACAAAACAATTAGAGGTGGACGTTACACATTTCACATATTATGATAAAATGAGGCCAGATTCTTTTTAGCAGCGTGCCTGTGATTTACCTGACTTGACTGTGTGTTTGCATAAATTAATCCTTGAGCAAGATTCCAGAGAGTCCTGCTTTCAGACACACTGTCAGCCTTTTTAATTAACACATCAAACCGAGTCTGTTCCTCAAGAATCTGTCCTGGGCCCATTGCTCTTCATCAGTGACCCACATATGTTTGTACCTAGTGACTTCCAGACAGCTCTATGCAGATGATGCCGTGCACGATCCAGCGTTGTCATCCTGCCAGACTCTAGACATCCTATTTTCACTCACAATATATCATTTTGCGGTAATAAATGCGTCTGTGCGATTTTGGGTCAGCTCTGATATGTGTAGCTTTCATCGACCCAGCTTTCTATCTTTGTCTGAGAGGAACAGCCTGATTTGAAATATTGAGTTCAGCGTCACACTACATGACCCTGCTACAGTATTATCTCCATTTGGATAACTATCTTATAAAAGCAGCACTGCCAATATTTGTCCGCACGTCTCCTCTGCTCTTGATTCTCTCTTTGTTACCAGCGACCAGTCGATAGTCCCATCAGTGTTTGCTTCTCTTTCATTCATCATACACTATCCAAGTTCAAAATCCACATCTTAAATAAAATAGAAGCAACACTGATTTCTGTAAGTGCATGTTCAACTCTCTACGTAAAAGTGTCGCCTATCTGCAGAGAGCATTCGTTGGGTGTGACACTTTTCTCCGGGTCTTGGTACATTGGATCATGAACACTTCGGTGCCGAATGAAGGGTGACTGGCAGGGCTTAATTTGGCAGTACAGGATCCAGTGACTCATGGAGTGCGTTTTCTTTGATCCAGAAAGGATACAAGAATTTAAACATGTTAAGGTGAGACACTGCAGGTGAATAGGAAAAAATCTTAAATTTAAAGATTTCAATTTGAAACTTCTCCTATAGTTTACTCATAATAAATGTAAGAAAAAAAGTATTAGTTTTTCACCATGTTATGTTTTCATATAGAAATTAGGCATTTTATGTGTAAAAATACATATACATCTGAAAAATGGACTGAACCAGGTTTAA
Source organism: Rhinogobius similis (assembly GCA_019453435.1). Classification (NCBI taxonomy): domain Eukaryota; kingdom Metazoa; phylum Chordata; class Actinopteri; order Gobiiformes; family Gobiidae; genus Rhinogobius; species Rhinogobius similis. The sequence continues at coordinate 33,879,884 of CM033632.1, forward strand.
ATTTCTTCATTTACTACACATATTAGTTATATATATTAAAAAAAGAGGATTTTGTATTTCTTATTTAGTTTTTGAGTACAAGATTGGACTGAAAATTGTCCTAAAAATTCAAATTTCACCTCATTTTTATTACTTAAAACTTCAATAAATCAGTTTTAGAATTAGATATCAAAATATCCTTTTGTACGTTTCATCAAAATCTTGTTGAGTCCCAGATTGTAAAGTTTGGTGTGCGTAGGAGCTATTTTAAGTGGTGATCCTTATGTCCCGAGGGAGAAAAATACATTTTAAGAAAATGGCCTTTGAAGTCCCATAGAAATCTATGGAGGAAGTGGATTAAATGGAACAATAAAACATCTTTAGGAGCAGATTGGACAAGTTTTTTGTTTCCACGTGAAAGCCGATATGTTGAGAGAGCAAACTGACCAAAAAAAAAAAAATGTTTTGCCTGAAGCGTCTCGCCTTAAATCTATGATGAAGGTCTTGTATAATATAAACAATTGTGTTACATGTGATGTTCTCATCTCCTCTGCTCTCAAACCTGCCAAGTGTGAGCCAGATCCAAGAGTCAATTGCAGGCTAAACTGTAATGAACTAACACAGTATAATGAGATTATTTTGGTCACGAAATGAGAAGGCGTTGATAACAGAAAGGATGCACGAGGAAGTGAGAAAATCTGACATCGCAGCATCCAGCAGACAGAGAGTATTCCCGGTAGAAACAAGCTGCAGAGTTGGGACGAGTCAATGCACAGAGAGGGCAAAGGGATGCAGGCGATAAGCAAGGGGAAAGGCATGGTTTCTGAATACTGGTGCAAATAAACATCTTAAGAGTAAGTTGTTTTTTGACATTTCTGAATGCGTACTGGGTGCGTTCCGGTTAAGTTCTGAACTTATATGCACTGTTCCCTCTAAGCTGCGCGCGTGCGCAATTGCGCACAGCTCCCAGGGGCATCGCGCAGAGAAAATCTAAGTTGCGCACGATCGAAAGCGAGAGAGAGGGAGAGAGCGAGAGGCGCGAGCCGCACACAGTGACGTGCACCTGAACACACCTGATCATTAACAGCACATGGCGCCAAGTCAAAGGCTCAGGGGGAACTAAAGTTCTACATGCCATACGCTTTTAACTAGTCTTTCTTCTAGACTCCAGACCAACCCGCCTCATATTCACGGAGTTTTGAGAACAAACAGCTGACGAAGCGTCTAGAATAGCGCAAATTACAGCGAAGACTCGCGCTCCCTATCAGGGGTGAAAGTAAGGCATTACGGCCCATTACTGCGGACCCCTAAAATATTTGCTGGTAGTACGCTGTGCCAGCAGGCACGTAAGCGAGCTCCTCCACCTTACGCACGGAAAAGTAGTCCCACTAAAATCATTGCCTCTGGAGTCAAATCATCACATTAGACACAAACTTAATCCAGGGTCAGACTGTACACTTTTTTAGATTTAATCGACCCAACCCCCGAACTCTCAGAACTCACACTGACAAGCTTGATTTGAGTTCATTCGTTTTGGATCTGACTTGTCTCCGCGTGTCTTTACGCGGCAGCGGTGTGAGCGCCGTGAGCAGCGCGGCACAGACACAGCCTTCAGACTCCTCTGTCTTCAGCTCCAGTGAAGAATCATGAACCAATCAGAGCAAACGCCACAGCGCTTCTACAAAGTTTAGCACTTCGCACAGTTTTCGCGTGGATTGATATGCAAATTAGCCGCGTGCGTAACGAGGCGTTAAGTGCTTTATGCACAGAATAATCCCAAGTGAAAATTAATGGCCACTAACGGAAAGTTTATTTAGGCTTTGAAGACTGTCTTGTTGTGTCAGAGCGACAGTAAAGTCTAATCAATGACATCCTTAGTCATAAATTAACTGTAAATTATCATTAGGCCTATTTGAAACATAGGCTTATCTAAACATCTAAATCTAAACATGACAGACAGGTTACTTTGCCCAGAGGCTTCCAGGGGAAATGTAAGCAGGTTACTGAATATTGCACAAAAGTGTTGCTGGATGTGAGTCAGTCTTTATGTTAAAATGCATCAAAAAATGTGAAAGCTTTGGAGGGAAAAACACCATGACTCTGATTTGATCCATATCCATTTTTTAAATTATTATTAATTCTACCAAAACCAAATTATAGCTGAGGGGCTGTGATCAGAGAGAGGAGGAGGATAATGCTGCTCACAGAGAAACACTGACAAGATTTGACACAAGTGATCAGCAGCATGTGTCCTACACAGGTTAACGTAACTGTGCCACAGGTTTTCTTATGATAAACAAAGCCTCCATTAGAATCTTGGGCAGAAGTCGCCTGCAATCATAATGTATGATTAAAGGTGCACTATGGAACTTTTGTGTGGAGGGCCTGCCATTAGCTTTTTGCATGATGATAAAATGTATCACTGTAACATTTGAGTTTGTTGATCTAAAACAGCCCAAATCCCAGGAAATTACATCCATTTTGCTTTCAAACTTACCCGCTATAAGTTAAATTCAAAATTCTATCCAGGGATGCTTCATTAATGGATGAAGGCAAACAAAACCCAATACAGACTGTGTTACTGCACTGTTCTGATCTCAGGTTTAGAACGAGTGTGACACCAATGTGGCCACAGTGCGCCTGATGTCGCTCACATGGTCCAAGGCACTGCTCAGGAAGTTTTTGTGTTCGCTCAGACACATGAAAAATTAGAGGGAACATTGCTTATATGTACCCTGGTTCTAAATCTGCCTGTTGTTCCGGCAACGTCTGATTTACAAGTTAACCCCTGGTGACTCATAAAGCAAGATTTGCGTCGACAAGACTACCTTTTTTTCTCCAAGGAACGCTCCCAGTGAAAGATAATATATAGCTTTCTATTACTCTGTTAAAACCCCTTTCAGCTCTGACCTTTTTTTCTTAAAACGTATGACAAAAATGAGCCTCATTTCAAACTGACGCTGTTTCTGAACCCTTTGGGGCACAAACTATTGGCTGGACTCTTTGTGAAGCTGAGACTCTGTAGTTTAGTCTGATTTACTCTAATTCCAAGCTCTGCAAAGAGGAAAACCAAAATTTAAAGTCCGCCTACGTTTTCTTTGTTAAATATATGAAGAAGTAAAGCTGGTGTTTAGCTTGATTGACACTAGTTTGGGCTTTTGTTGGTTTGACAATTCATCTTTCAAAGTTGAAGGCTGAAACCCAAAAAGGTTCCTTTTGGAGTAAAAACTGACTCTAATTCATCCCAGAATGTTTGATTTGACTGGAACTAAGAGGGTTACAACCTCCTTTTCATATTTAACATGTCCGGCAGCTGATAGTTTCCTTTTATCAGATGAGGATAAAAAGGAAAAACAAAATGTCCAGGTAACATAACAGGTTAACAAAAATGAAATAATAATCTGTGATGTTTAAATACCTTTAGTACTTTATCATATTTTTAAGTGTAATTTAATGATGTTACTGGTGATATTAGACTAATCATGGCCATCAACCCATTTTTTCTGCTCTGAAGTGTGAGTGTGAGTGTGAGTCGACCTGAGCAGGAGCAGCTGGAAAGAAGAATCAGTTCTGAGTTGGATCTGAAACAAACTATCAAACCCCTAATTGTGACAATGGTTTTGGTCACAGCACACACGCTAGACCTTGGTATTGTGACATTTATTACCTGCTCCATCTGTTTGCTGATTTGTCCAATCTCACAAAGCCTAAAGGCCCCCAATAATCATAACAAAAATTCATTATCGCCACACACAAACAGAGCACTCGAAACAAGGCTGGATAATCTGCCACATTTTACATGACACTATAAAGCAGATGCCGTAGGTAAAACACTGTTATTTGTTTTCAACACTATTCTCAAAAGGTTTCTAAATAATTCTATACTGGCTCAGGTGCGAACACACAGAAAGAACAAAGCATACACTCTTTGTAATAAACACACCAGAGTGTTCTCCGTGGCAGCCACAGTACAAAGGAAGCACAGTAAATAACTGCATCTACATCATTATTTTATGTAACGGCAATAATATTAAACTTGCAGTATTCCCCAAGGGTCAACTCTGGGTCCTCTTCTGTTCATAACCGACCTATTAATACATTTGCCCAGAGGCTATGCACATAGAACTATTTAATAATCACCACAATGCCACCCAGCAGACACAGTGAACATACAGCATCCATACTTGTTGTATGTCTCAGCTTCCTTTTGGGATGAATTTGAGGAAGGAACTGCACTATGCACTTACTATTTACTCTCAACCAACCCATGCCTTCAAAGCGCTGTAGGATACTGTAATTAAACAGTAGATAAGTAGGTCTGCTGGTCCAATGGAACACAGGCTCAGGTGCAAAGCAGAACAAAGCAAAAAGTATATTCATACGTCAGTGTGCACATCATACTGCAAGTTTTCGTTTCATTTATTAAGACAATTTACAATAACATTTAAGGACAAATGTTATGCAAAATTGACTTTGTTGAGTTTTTATCCATGTTCTAACATTGTTTCGTCATCAAAAGCACACCTGGAGTAGCCTTTAGTTTGATTCAAGTTGGTTTGATGAATGCTCCATTGAATATCCTCTCTGTCTAACTCTGTGTTGTGAACTCCTTCGATCAGTGGTTCCCAACCTTTTTTGTCTTACATACCCCCTAAGCTTTGTTTTACACTCAGAGTACCCCTTAACTTGAGTTTTGGTAAAATAAATGGGTTTACTACTCGAATATAGTCAATTATCACTATTATATTTATTGTTTTATAATATTTATGGTCCAAGATGCTCCAAAAAGATGCAAACTTTACAACTAATGACACTTTTATATTCAGATAAAAATACATTTCCTCTTCATTTAAATCCTTAAACCATTCCAAATACCCCCTGCTAATCCCTCACGTACCCCTTGGGGTGCCCCCGTATCCCCTGGTTGGGAAACACTGACGTAGATGATGCTGATGTCATTTATCCCAAAATCATTCGCTGTTTTCAGTTCTTAAAACTCTGAACATTTCTTATGTATAATCACGATAACTAAACAATGTCAGATCCACTCTTTACTGCAATGCATTGTGGGTGTATATTTATGTGCGTGTAATTGCCTTTTTAGCCAAAATGAAATCTCCTGACGAATCTCCCGAAAATCCTGAAAGTTCAGCAGGGCGTGTGTTTGACATCCAGAGGGGGGAGGATTTTCTAATAAACATACCTCAAAACAGCCTGAATGTGACCGAATTCTACTTCAGGTGTGTTTTTGATGACGTAACATTGTTAGAACATGACTTAAAGCTCAAAAAAGTCACTGTAGGAGAATATGTGTCCTTTAAAGGCCAATAATAATAATCATACAAATAATGCATAATATTTGTCCATAAAACAGAGATGCTTGTACCAGATTCTAGCAGTCATACTGTTCATGCGTACAGCCAAAAGTGTGTCCATGTCTGGTTTTCTAAAAAAGATTCTTTAACTTCTCTGGAGAGAGGTGTACAGTTGATTAAGCTCAATAATTCTGATGGCAGCTTATTCCACAGTTTAACAGCTTTAAATAAGAACACAGACTGTGCTAAAGCTGTTCTACATTTACACTGCCCCCTAGTAGCCACTTCAGCTGACAGATGGACACATTCTTTAAGTGGAGGAGGAGACAGATTGTGGATCGTGAAGACCAATCGAACATGTGACAGAGAAACAAAATTGTCAAAGTTTAGCATATTATGTATTTGTAAAGTATGTTACAATTATTTAATTAAGTGTTGGCTTTTTTGTCCAGTATTTTAAGAACTTACTTTACCTTAGACTCTAAGGCCTTAGTTTGGTTTTATTGGCTTGGGACCAGCTAGCTAGTGAGGTTCTGACAGTTTTAAAGGTGGCCAGGTTAAACGTTATTGTTTTTGTTAACTCTTTCATCCATAGAAATTAAAACAGTTCTATTAGGCCCAGTTTAATAAACAAACAATAAATATCTACATACAGTTAAGTGTTATTTATGTTTCTGGTTCAAACAGACATGGTGACAATAAGCCTTCAAGACATTTAGTGAAACATTATGCAATTAATCCATCAAACTTGGTTGTCCCACAAGGTTCAACCCTGGGCCCAGTGCTATTCATAACTGACCCAAATTAACTTAGCCTGAAGGCTTCCTGTCAGCTCTATGCAGATGAGGCCATTGTGCACACAATGCACTTGAGATCTTAATTACTGTGTATTACTTATAAATGTGGATTCTATTAGACGTGTATTGTCCTTATGGTGTCTAAGAACATAAGAATGAGCTGTTTTAAGGAAAAGTGTTATGTATTTTTGTATTGTTATTTAGCCTTTAAACATGCTCTTGAGTACCTAAAGTTTGTTTAAAAAATGTTAAAAAGTTTATTATGAACTAAATGAACATCTGTTTCTTTGTTGTTTGCCCTGGCACTTACCAAGTTTATGCAGCCAGTAGATGGGCCCTGGCGCTTACACAGTTTAGTTATGTTATTATATACAGTTATCGTGTTTAGATGGAAGGAATGCTCAGCATATTCTCAGATAAGTGATGTGTAAAATTGGAAAAACGTCATCAGTCGAGGGAGTTCAGCAGTGAATGTTTTTGACGCTCGGAGGGGGGAGGGTTTTCTAACCAACATTCCTCAAACTAGCATGAATGAAGCTAAATGCCACTCCAGGTAAGTTTTTGATGATAGAACATTGTTAGAACATGGCTAAAAGCTCAAAAAAGTCACTGTTGACCCTTTGCATGTGTCGCCCACTTTGCCATGACGGACGGCAGAAGCGCTGTCTGTGCATGTAAAATGAATCCCATTAATCAGCTGATTTGATTGATTTTACAAGTACAATTTTGATCTCCTGTTGTTATCTGTTATTTAGCATGTTTTTTATTCAGCATGTTTGAAATATTTGTTTAATGTTTCCATTTGTTCATCTTATGGTTAGCATTAGCCAAACTGTTTACATAGGAGTTAATTCAGCTGGAACACTTCGAGGTCGGAACTCATATCTTTCAAGTGGGAAACAACCGACTTCCCAGTTGCCTGGAACACAGAAAAAGTACTCAAAAGATTTACACTGAGCACTTTTTACAAGGTTAGTCAATGCAAATGGTAGGTATTACACTGTGTGGCACGTCTTTAGCCATTTACAAAGAGCCACGTGAATGAAAATGAACTTGTATGAACATATGTACAATCCAACTTGCAGCTAATCCAACTTGCAGCTAATGCATATATTCATAAACTACTTGTGCCAGTAGCTCGCCCGTGACTCAGGTTTACTTTAATGGAGCTCATTGATCATTCAGAATAATCTAAATCAAACTTTCCTCACCTCAGATTACAAGAGTTTTGTGATTCATTCATTGATTCTGTAGAAATCCACAATGTTTTTTGCTATTAGAGCGTCCAAAATATGTCCCACCAACAACATGCATTAGCCATCACCTTAGACAAAAACTGCACTCAGAGTGAGTTTTTGTCAGTTTTACGCTCCCTTCAGTCCTGCGTTCATGCTTTTCTGCCATCACCCTGGCAAACAATTCTGCACTAGTTTCTTTCCAGACAAAGTGTGTTTATAAAATGCACAGAGTATACATTACAAACCCAGTGTTCTTCCATGAAGTTGCTTCTATTAAACAATGTAAAGAGAATTTATCTTAACTAGAGTAAACAAAAATCAGGCACAGGCCCTTTAAGCAGATGTGACAAAAAGCCACCCCACAAAACCATATGTTATTTCTATTGTCCATTTGTACTTAAACATCTGCCTTTGCATGTGTTTGTGTAGCTGTGAATGGTTGGCTGTGGTTCTAAAGGCTGTGGACACAGAAAGAAATACAGATATTTGTCAGTCAACCCCAAAAACTGAAACTGAACCCCCAATAACACGATATAAATCAAAACGGCAAAACGGTTATTTTCTGGGTTTTAATCTAAAACAGATCAAGTAAAAACTGCATGATAAAACTAATAATCTATAAAATATTCTTGTTGTTGTTATTACTGGGTTTTTGAAAGTGTCTCACATTTTCCTTTGTATCAAAATCAAATATTTAGTACACCACTCAGTTCTTTGTTTTATTTTTTTGGTCAGTTTGCTCATATGGAAACAACAAACTTATCCAAGCTGCTCCTTAAAATATTTTATTGTTCCATTGAATCCACTTCATCCATAGATTTCTCTGGGACATTGTAACTTCAAAGGCCGTTTTCTTAAAATGCATTTTTCTCCCTCGAGACATAAAGATCAGCCTTAAAGTAGATCCCACACCAAACTGTACAATCTGGACTCAACAAGATTTAGACGAAACGTACTGAAGGATTCTAAAACTGATGTATTAAAGTTTTAATTCTTAGGACAATTTTCAGTCAAATCAAGTTTACTTAAAAACTATATAAGAAATCCAAAATCTCCTCTGTACATTTTTTTGTTACTAATATGTGTATAAAATGAACTTTAAACTTGGTTTTGTCCATTTTTTGGTTTTATATGTCCCAAATATGTGTATTTTTGGCCGTTTTTTCACATAAAATGCCTTATTTCTACTTGTACTTGTAATCTATTTTTTGTTACATTTATGTGAGTAAACTACAGGAGAAGTTTCCAGTTGATATCTTTACATTTACGATTTTTGCCTATTCACCTGCAGCGTCTCACCTTAAATCAGGAAACTTGTCTTGGGGCAAATTATCATATACACACCCGGCTAGCTCTGTTGCTTAAACCTTATGAACTTATTCTTGAAATGCATGAGATTTATGAATTTGTTTTCAGTGTTTATATATCCTAGAGAATTGTAGATAAATTGTAATAAAATAGTCCCCATCCCCTCGGAGAAGTGGTCGTCGTGAATAGAAGTGCAGTAACTCGACGCAGAAGGCAGAATTTGACACAGAGCAGCCCTGACACTTTGCCAGGCGGAATGTGAGGCTTTCATCCAGAGATTCTCTCCACATCACAGACCCAAGGTTAACCCTGCGTTTCTCTGCCGATAATTCATGTGCTCGTAGGGGCGTGAAGCTGCAGATCTGTCCAAGGCCAGCACAGAACGGAAAGAGGACTGTATAATATCCACTCGGCTGAGATAAGAGCTGAAGAATGGTTCCGCACGGCAGCCTTTATGAGCAGATTTAGCGATTTTGAAGACTCCGGCCAGCCACCTGCTCCTCCTCCAAAATCTGTTATTAAATCAGATAATGAGACGCAGACAGGGGCAAAACATAAACAGGACGCCCAGGAGAACGTAGTGTGGGAATACGGCGGAAACGAAAGAGGGATAAAATGGTTTCCAGAAACAGAAATACACTACTGCGACTACTGCAACTACTTCACATTTTACAGCCTGAATCATAATAATACTGATAATATGGTGATAAGAATCGATTCATGAGCTCGTCCCTGTGAATTTTTGTGGAAATGGTCGTATCGCTATTCACTGTTTCTCTCTTTAATGCAGCTGTCTGTTCAAACACACCTTTTCTCCTGTTGTTTAGCCTCTGAAGCCTCTGCACAATTGAACCAAATCCAACACAAAATCGCAATTTTAAGCTGCTTTCCAGACTTGAAAGATACGAGTTCCGACCTCAGAGCGTTCCAGCTGAATGAACTCGTATGTCAACAATTTGGCTAATGCTAACTGTAAATAACAGATTATTTTTGGATTCATCCTATAACACAGTGTTTTTCAACCTTATCTGAGTCGAGGCACACTTTTTTGGTTTAAAAGATACCACGGCACACCATCTACTACTGAAACATTACCAAATCAGACCATTTAATAAAAATAATATGGTGTGTATTGAGCCAAATAATGTCTGTGCCACTGTGTCTGACGAGAGTGATAGTTTTGCGTTCGTTTTTGGTGCAGAAGTTGCTTAGGACACTCCAAAATGGTAAATAAGTCAAATAGATCTGCATTTGTGAATCTGTTAACTCAAATTGGACATTTTTTCAAGGCGCACCTGGCAAAACTGCAAGGTACACTAGTGTTCCCCGGCACACTGGTTGAAAATCAATGCTATAACAAACGTTTACATGGTTTATGTGCTGGTTGATGGCTCAGGTTCACTTCTTGTGGTTATTATTATCGCTGTAGCTCATCACAGTTGATCTCATAAGTCAAGCGGGAGTCGCTTGACCAGCTCCAGTTCACAAGTAGGATTTACCAGTTGGAGTGGTGTTCCATGGCATTTTTTCAAGTCGGAGGTGGGAAATATCTCAGTTACCTGGAACGCACCAATAATGGATGCAATTAGCAAATCACAAAGGCTGTAATTTTTGAAGTGCAATAATTTCTTCCACAAAGAACAAAATGTGTTGCTTCGATTTGAATAAAAACTGCTAACACTCTAGTTTGGATCTGTACAAGCAAGCGACAAAAGCGTGACCAAAAGTGATAAAAATTCCTTCAAAAGCGAGAAAAACGCGCCTAAAAACAACAACTGCGATTCGATGCACCAAAACGTGACTAAAAGCAATGAAAACGCAACTAAAAATTCAACAAAAACGCGACTAAAAGTGACAGATGCGTTTAAATATGACAAACACAACTGAACGTAACAGAAACGTGACTAAAAGTGACAAAATTGTGTTTAAAATTTGAACTGAATCCTGTTATTAAAACATAAATCGCAAACCTAATCGCAATCGCACTGGTCAGAAAAATCACAATTACATATTTTTCATAAAACGTCCAGCTCCTTTATAGGACATAGAAAAACACAAAGTGAACATGAATCATGATAAAATTGAAATCATGATCTGGCCCCAAGAAAATCGTGACAATAATTTTTTGCCATGTAGCCCAGCTTTAACTGACGATAATAAAGTCTTGGATTTATGCAACACCTTTAAAGATACTCAAGGCACTCTAGATTGCATTATTTATTCCCTCCTCACACTTGACACATTTATGTCGCATAGAATCAAACCAAAAATTGACATGTGTGCAACTTCTTCAGTACAGGTGAGACGCTGCGGGCATTAAAACAAATTTTTTTGGTCGGTCAGGTTGCTACCTCCACGTAGCTGTGCACGTCCTCGGCTGCAACCTAGTCAGCAGGAAAGTACGTACATATTTAAGTTTTTGCCTTTACTATTGTACGTTTGTGTTATCAAAATACGTTCAGTAAGTACATTTGTGGAAAAAGTACACATGTTACGTTTTGCAAATATGTTTCAATTGAGCTTGGGATTGTGACGTCACACATAACAGAATTTTCAGCCAGCCCAAGGTTAAATCAATGGAGATTTTAAGATGTTAAATACTAAACTTAACAAGGTATTCAAACACTATATATTGATAAATGGATTTAGCAGAAGTTACCCGGCGGTTTATCAGGTTCTTCCATGGATTTTTTGCTCACTTTTTTACATTTTGGCTAATGTTTTTCTATATAAGTTTAGCACACCAGCAATAAACATGGTGGATTTCCATGGTAACGGCTGTTTTTTGACGTTGTATCCTGAGCTCTATAAGTATGTTTAAAATATGTCAATTTTTTTTATTTTTTTTTAACAACAAGAAACTCACAAGTTAATATTAACGAGAAGACAGAATGAACTTTCCAAATGAAGAGCTCATTTGCAAAAACAGATTAGTGCCATATAAAAAGTAATTGAAGGCTTGCAGTCAAGTCTCTGTATAGTAATGTTTTCAAAAGCAAAATGTATTTTACTGCTATCAAAATGTTATTCCACCCCTCCTTGATAAAATACACATTATTTTATTAATTATCTATGTAACTGATGGTGACAAAAATTGAAATACTTTCTAACCGTTTTTCAACATGAGAAATGTTTTTGCCATGGAACTCTTCAAGTATCTGTACATTTTCCGCTGACGCACTCACGCAGCATCATTTCCAAAAACGTAAAATGTGTCAATTTTCCCAGATGCACAGAAAATGTACGTATTCTGACAACAAAAACATACAACAGCTACGTAAATGGAATTACAAAAACGGAGACTGGGCTGTCTGGTCCGAAGGTCAGTGGTTCAAATCCCTACATAGATATCCTTACGTGAACTGTGCTGATATTTAGAGCAGGATAACGTCTTTCTTTTACAAACAAAGTCATATTTGAAGCCCTGAAGTGTCTAGAGCCGTACTTAAAGGGAGTGTGTGTCTAACCTGGATCTGTCAGACAGGACGGCGGTGCGAGGATCAGACGCACTTACATACGGTGCAGGTGGATCCTCATTAGTTTGTGCAGAACTGAACCAGACACAGAGTCAAGTCCACAGAGGCTCGTTGGACTCAGGCTACACTTCACCTTCACAGAGAGGGCAGCGCTACAGCGGCTGGAGGCGGGACGCTCGCTGCAGTAACATAATGTTCCCTTTCACGGCTGGGAGAGGTCCAGGGGTGCAGTCATCGCCCACTGACCCAAAGGTTGGTGGTTCTGTACAGTGGTTTTTAAAATAAATTATTAGTTTTTTATAATAAAAGCGGAAGAAATGAGTACGATTGTGGCACTTTCTATTTCACTTTCTCTTTGAACGCTTGGATAAGATGTCTTATTAAATCTTTTGCTGGCAGACTTGAGTTTAGGCTTTTGTCAACATAGTGATAAAGGTTACATCATCTTATGGAAACAAGTCAATTAAGGCCTTTCTTTTTTTTTTTTGGTCAGTTTGCTCTCTCAACATATCGGCTTTCATGAAGGAACAACACACTTGTCCAATCTGCTCCTAAAGATGCATTTTTCTCCTCTAGAGACTCAAAGTAGATCTCACACCAAACTGTGCAATCTTGGACTCAACAAGATTTTGACAAAAAGTACAGAAGGATATTTTGATATCTAATTCTAAAATTGATTTATTAAAGTTTTAAAAAGAGGCAAATTTGAATTTTTAAGACTATTTTCAGTCCAATGTTGTTTACTCAAAAACTAAATAAGAAGTCCAAAATCCTCTCTGCAAATGTTTTGAATCAAACATGTGTACAAAATGAGCGAAGAAATTTGAATCTGGTCATTTTTCAGATTTAAATGTCTCAAATATTTGTATATTTGGCCAATTTTACACAAAAAAGCCTTATTTCTACATGAAAACATGACATGATGAAAAACTTGTAATACATGTTTTTTTTACATTCATGTGAGTGAACTACAGGAGAAGTTTTGATATCTTTAAATTTAAGATTTTTTCCTTATCAATTGTTGTGTCTTAACTTAATTGCAGAGAATTGGTTCTTTTGTCTAATCTTTTGTCACAGACGACCAAAATCGTGCACTGGAGACCTGGCTTTAGATAACAAACCTTTTTTGAATTAACTATTCTGTCAAAAATGGCCCCAAGCGACATAGTCATGAAATCTAATTAGTAGAAATATCACATTCACAGGCTTTTCGAAATGTAATGACTCTAAAATTATTCAGTTTTAATTGCAGCCCCATCTATAAATAAATAGAATAAGTCATTGTTATTGTATTGTTGTATTATTGTGGAAGACATGCATTGATCCTGGACTGGCCCTGGTTTAGTCCAGACGCTGACTTGGTTTAATACTGTTCTAGTTCAGCTTCACTTCCAGACTGAGGGAACAGTATAGGAACTAGGAACACGCTGAATGTTCTCAAAGTGACAAAGCCACAGACGTGACTCTGCTGTGAGAAACCCCCTCAAGTCAGATCAGCGGGTTACACATGTGTAACACGTATCTGTCAGACCTGGTTCAGCCCTACGCCCCTGTGCGCTCACTCAGGTCAGCAGATCACTCCTTATTAGTCGTCCCAAAATCAATGAGGAAACTTAGAGGGGATCGCTCCTTCTCTGTCGCGGGTCCAAAACTATGGAACGCGCTGCCCCTGCACCTTAGACAGGCAGAGTCACTATCCGTCTTCAAGTCGGCTCTAAAGACTTACCTTTTCTCATTAGTTTTTCATTGATGTGTTGACTTTTATAGTGTACAGTGTGTATTTTTGTATCTGTGTCTATTTATTGTGTTTTACTAATATTGTTGTGTACTGCACTCTGGTCAACTGTGTTGTTTTTAAAGTGCAATAGAAATAAAGTTGGATTGGATTGGAGTTGGAGGCTCGCCTCATGCTCTGCCTTGGTCTTCGTGCGTGGGCGGGGCTTTGTGAGGGGGCGGGGCTGGGACTGCACATTTACAAAGACAAATATGAACTCGAAAGTTTAAACCTGATAGTGTCAAACCTTTTAACTCTAACTTTAAAAGAAATAGTTAAGCTACAAGAAAATAATTTATTGACAATCGACAGAATAGAAGATGATATTTTTAACGTTAAAGAGTGCAGATGATTCATGCGTGGCTCACTTGTTTAGTCATCCGACTGTAGTGCAGGTGATCCATGTACAAAACTCTGTTAAATCAATTATTATATATATATATATAATAATTTGCGTCAACACACAAAATGCTAAATTGAGGTTCAGTGTTTTTTTTTATTGACAAATGTTACTCTGAAGTAAAGGCATTTGAGAGAAATGAAGTGATCAACATATATATATATATACACACACATCTGAACCTGCCACACTGCGCCTCACTCACTGGTAAAGATGCAGCATATAGCTTTAGTTACCATTTAAAGATAGACAAGTGTACAAGAATTGTAACATAATCGAAATTGGATTTAAAAATATTCCCCGATTTTAAGACGTGTCCCACTCACATGAAGGACAGCAGAACATGAGGACACGAGGCGAGCAGCTGCCTTTACATGCGCTCCTAATAAAAAATAAGAATAGAAAATAAAACAAGAAGATAAAACGTGTTTCTGCTTGTAAAGGCCACAGGAGATCGCTAAATTAACTGGAGCTAAGGACCTGCTTACACTGACTCATTATAGATGTGATGAAATGGAAAGGTTTGCACAAGCTCTGTGTTGGTTTAGTCCGATGTGGCTGTTGTAAAGTTCCTCTCATAACACGTTGGAACCTTCCGGTTTGACAAATACTCGTTGCACTGACCCCAAGGACACGAGGAAAGCCTCGACAAATGATCTCTTACTAGAATTGCTACTTGGGCCACGCCTCCCCAAAGTCATGGAGCAGCTAAACGTGTGTAATTAAGTGATTCAAAAGAAAGAAATACAGACTCAGGTAGATGTAAAAATAGTTTACTGGATCCAGGGCGCATTGTCTTATGATTGCAGAGGCTGACGTTAAGAAAAACAGAAGAAACCAACAATATATACATCTATACAAAACAGAGTAAAAGTAGACGTAGATAATGAGCTCCAAGTACAGAGCATATGTTTCTAGGATCACAAAGAAGTACAAAAGCATATTAATCAAAGAAGCCCTTGCGTATCAAGATTATATTCACCTTATTACGTATTACCTTATAGAAGGATTATTAAAGTGACTTGATTGGATTGTCTTTATTTTACATTCTAATTATTCCCATTCTCTCTCCCAATATTTATGTTTTGAGATGGTATAACTTATCATGTGACCTCTTAAAAATGCTTTAAATGCTTCCCAGTGAATAGATGCAGAAGTTTGGTTTGTATTGTGTGGAAAAAAATCAGCAATTTGTGCACCAATATATTCCATACATTCTGGATCCCTGAGCCGAAAGGACTGAAGACTCCATTTTGTGGATGAATAAAACAATGTTGTATTGTTTGTATTCACCTTATTCCACAAGTTGCCGTGTGCACCGCCATCTTTTTCCGTTGTTGTTCACATGGGGCAGACGAGCTCAACAGAAGATAAGTTCTACACAGACTAAAAAGAAATGTTCAGGCCGCCCAGGAAATCGGTGCGTTGCTGACTTGTTTTTCCTCGTGTACATTAAACATTTTAGACAAAGCAATCTACTTTGTATAATGTTTTAGCGAGACACTTTCCTCTCTTTGGCCGCCAAAGTCCCTTTACCACAAGAGTGCAGCTCATAAACATAAAAAGAGGCAAAAGCGGGCGGGGCAGAAAAAGGCGAATACTTGACGGGTGCAGAAGACACAGACGTTAAAGAAGAAGCCAGCGAACACCGCACAGGGTCTTATGTGAACCAGACGTTGAATGACCTTTGCCCTGGGAGAAGAGCGTCGTTCGCAGAGACGAAGTTAGCCTAAACGTACTTTCATCGGGCCAAAAGTTCTGCGCAGAAGCCGTAAGCAACCCTAACTTTTGTCACAAACAATCTTAACTTCTCTTTAAACAGCGTGTTCAGCCCCAGTTCGACCTCACCTCCGACTTGATTCCACTCCGCTGTTCTCCGCCTCTTGTTATTTACAACTCCACACACATCGGACTCTGCTTCCTCTCGTGTTGTTTGGCTTCCTCTCCCATCTGCCCTCCTGTCAGGTGAATTCTGTTTAACATGTTGTTCTGGCTCCCCACCTGCCCGCACCGCTAAGTTCATCTGTCAAACGCGCCGAAACACTCCGCTCTATACAACATCCCCAAACACGCCTTGAGCCTTCAGCTGCTAGCCTCCCAGCCACCTCTGCTAACACCGCTAACATCCAACGCGAACCGACAGTGCACGCGCGGCTCCCAGGCTCAAACGGTCCAATCAAATCGATCCAAATGAAAGGAAGGTTTGCATTAATACTTTTTTTTTTTTAAACACCTGTCCGTCTGCGTTTGGGAATAATGTCCATTTCACGTTTAAAGGACAGATGTTATGCTGTAGTGACTGTTTTGAGCTTTTAATCCTGTTCTAACAGTGTTCCGTCATCAAAAACATACCTGGAGTTGCATTCACGCTGTTTTGAGGAATATTGGGTAGAAAATCCTCTCCTTTCGAGCGTCAAAAACACTTCCTGCTGAACTCCCGCGATGAATGACATTTTCTCAGATTTTAGACGCCGCTTATCCGAGAATTTCCTGCTTTTTTAAGTCCATTGCCAGACTCTGAGCAGTTTTGTTGTCTAAACACGATCACTGCAACTGCATCGCCACATTAGCACCTCACGCAGTCCCTTAGCTAGTAACATGACTACATTGTGTAAGTGCTATTTAGTCAATAATCAACATTTTAAAATTAAGGTACTCAAGAGCGTGTTTATAGGTTTATAACAAAAAACGAAAAAAAAATTAATCTAAATGTTTGTTTCCTGTTTCTTTGGAGTAAAATGTACAGGAATCATTCTGAACGACGAATCATGTGTCGGCGTTGCATCAGATGTTTGTAAGGAGGCCATCTTGAAATGATCTAGACATAATTTAGTTAGAAAGGGAGAAATTTTGCCCTGGAATGTATGAATCATGAGTGAATGTACATTTCAGCCTGAAGAGACGGAGGCCAACGTGGTCAGGAAAATGTACCATTCACGCTTATGATCTGTATTTATGTGTAAACGATGAGGTGAGGAGAAACTATTTTAAGTGTGAAATGTTGCAGTATGCACATTTGTCCCCAAATGATGAGGTGGGAACTGGAGGCCCAGACGTTCCTCTCACACCAGCACTTTCACACTGCAGGTGCAAGAAGGTCGACAGCGCCATCTGTCTAATTGAATGAACGTTTCTGTAACTGTCGCACGTCTGTGATATTCACACTTCGTTTGTCTTAGTGTTGAACCACACCAGACACAAGAGGAGCGGTAATAGTTTTATAATCACAAGTTTTCGTTCTGTACATCTCCTCAGATCGGCGCAGCAACTTGGCCTTCTGCTATAATAAACTATGCTTCGTCCTCCAAAAGAGGAGCATTTTAATATGTACAGTGTAGGTGAAGGAGGGCAGTTTTATAATAATAATATTAGAAAACAAATGTATATTGCCAGTTGTAATAAATACGATCTGAGGCCACACCCAGCACATGCTCCTCCTCCTCCTCTCTCTGAGGCCACACCCAGCACATGCTCCTCTCTCTGAGGCCACACCCAGCATGTGTTCCTCCTCCTCCTCTCTCTGAGGCCACACCCAGCACATGCTCCTCTCTCTGAGGCCACACCCAGCACATGCTCCTCTCTCTGAGGCCACACCCAGCATGTGTTCCTCTCTCTGAGGCCACACCCAGCACATGCTCCTCGCTCTGAGGCCACACCCAGCACATACTGCTCCTCTCTCTGAGGCCACACCCAGCACATGCTCCTCTCTCTGAGGCCACACCCAGCATGTGTTCCTCTCTCTGAGGCCACACCCAGCACATGCTCCTCGCTCTGAGGCCACACCCAGCATGTGTTCCTCTCTCTGAGGCCACACCCAGCACATGCTCCTCGCTCTGAGGCCACACCCAGCACATACTGCTCCTCTCTCTGAGGCCACACCCAGCACATGCTCCTCTCTCTGAGGCCACACCCAGCATGTGTTCCTCTCTCTGAGGCCACACCCAGCACATACTGCTCCTCTCTCTGAGGCCACACCCAGCACATACTGTTCCTCTCTCTGAGGCCACACCCAGCATGTGTTCCCCCTCCTCCTCTCTGTGAGGCCACACCCAGCACATGCTTCTCTCTCTGAGGCCACACCCAGCACATGCTCCTCGCTCTGAGGCCACACCCAGCACATGCTCCTCTCTCTGAGGCCACACCCAGCATGTGTTCCTCTCTCTGAGGCCACACCCAGCACATACTGTTCCTCTCTCTGAGGCCACACCCAGCAAATGCTCCTCTCTCTGAGGCCACACCCAGCACATGCTCCTCGCTCTGAGGCCACACCCAGCATGTGTTCCTCCTCTTCCTCTCTCTGAGGCCACACCCAGCACATACTGCTCCTCTCTCTGAGGCCACACCCAGCACATACTGCTCCTCTCTCTGAGGCCACACCCAGCATGTGTTCCTCTCTCTGAGGCCACACCCAGCACATACTGCTCCTCTCTCTGAGGCCACACCCAGCACATGCTCCTCTCTCTGAGGCCACACCCAGCACATACTGCTCCTCTCTCTGAGGCCACACCCAGCACATGCTCCTCTCTCTGAGGCCACACCCAGCACATACTGCTCCTCTCTCTGAGGCCACACCCAGCACATGCTCCTCGCTCTGAGGCCACACCCAGCACTTTCACTTCACTCCATGTTCAGATTAAAATATGGGGAGATCATCACGTGTTGTTTGTGAATCAGGTGAATGCCAGTTTAATATGGACTGGGCTTTGAGAAGCACAATGCCATCGCACCAGTGTGTCCACCTCCGATCTGTTGCAAATCTTTGCTGAATTCATTCACTCAAAGAAGAAACTCTTCACAAAATGGTAAAGAGCAAGCGGTTTGGGAATAACAAAACAGTCTAAAGCTAGCCAATGAACAAGATGTTCCACTTTCAGTTCTCATCAAGATTTGACTCTCAATCTCCAAAAATATATATATCTGTTAATGAAACATATATTTAAATATTAGCTGACTGGGCTGACTGATAGTGTCTTATGACTGCAAAACATTTCATGGCACTGTCCTTGTGCTAAACCTCAGAGGTCATGCCCACGTAAGTACACAGACAAATGACACATTTTTCAGACAAACACATAATTATTTCATAAGGTCCGCTGCACTGAAAAGACACAAAGGATTTTCATGTGTCAACAGCAATGAAGGAAAGCAATGAACTTAACCTCTAACGGAAATTGCATCAGTCAAGGATATCATGATTTTAGCTTCGTTGTGAATGGAATTTCCATAAACCCTAATTCCCGAGGAGACAATGGGCTCCAGTGACCCAGTCTGCATGACCAACAACCCACAAGGACCTCAGGCATTATCCAAGGTAGATCATTTTTTCATTTCTGTTTGTGACTACAATGTTTTCTATGAAGTGTTGAACCATTTGTATGCCCATTTTTTCTTTGCAGACATTTCTACATACAGTATATACAAACAGTGTGGAGCGATGCCGTTACCAGGGCTTTGCATCATTTCAACAACTACATCCTCCTTGAAATTTCTCTGTCCCACACCATCAGAGATATACTGCAGATGATTTAAAAATGTATATTCTTTTGCATAAAATAAGGTTTTCGTAGTATTATAGATTCAAATGGGCCACTGGCTTCACAAACTTTACAGATGTACTGCTGTGAATCTTCTCTGATGGATTTGAAGAGAAGACCTAAGACAATAAAAAGTTCTAGTGAGTATTAATGTAGTCCATGTTATGTTGTGGTTTGAAACAGATCAACAGCTAAAGTCATGTGTGTGTTTTGTTTTTTGTGCCTCTTTTCTCATTTTATATTTAGAAAGGAAGGGAAAAGGCGCATTTACTATGTTAAATTAAACCCCTTTAGAGTTGATTGGTACTCAGAAAAAAGAGCAAACGTTTAATTAAAAACTAACATTTTAGTGGAGTTCTTGGTTCCTGGTTAAATAAAGGTCAGTAAAATAAAATAATCATAAAAAAAAAACACAAAATGGATAAAAAATTTCTCACTGGCCAAACATAAAACAGACGAGACGCTGCAGGTGAACAGGAAAAAATCTTAAATTAAAAAATATCAATTTGAAACTTCTCCGGTAGTTTACTCACATAAATGTAAGAAAAAAAAATATATACGTTTTTCGTGATGTTTTCACATAGAAAGAAGACATTTTAAGTGTAAAAATGCCAAAAATACATATTTAAATCACATATGAACCTGAAAAATGGACAGAACCAGGTTTAAATTTCTCTACACATATTAGTTACAAAATAATTTAGAGAGGGGATTTTGGATTTCTTATTAAGTGTTTAAGTAAACTAGATTGGACAGAAAATTGTCCTAAACATCAAATTTTGCCTCATTTTTTTGCTTTAAACTTAAATAAATATGTTTTAGAATTAGATATCAAAAAATCCTTCAGTATGTTTCGTTTAAATCTTGTTGAGTCCAGATTGTACAGTTTGGTGTGGGATCTACTTTAAGGCTGATCTTTATGTCTCGAGGGACAAAAATGCATTTTAAGAAAACGACCTTTGAAGTTAAAATGTCCCAGAGAAATCTATGGATGAAGTGGATTCAATGGAAGAATCAAACATATTTAAGAGCAGATTGGACAAGTTTGTTGTTTCCACATTGAAGACAACGTGTCGAGAAAGCAAACTGACCAAATAACAAAAACTGAAAAAAGAATAAGTTTTGCCTGTAGTGTCTTGCCTTAACTGAAGAAGAAGAAGAAGAATTTTTATTTATAGAGCGCTTTTCCACCTAATAGGCACCCAAAGCGCTTTACAAACCGTACAAAACTGAAGATTCTGGTCTAGATCTAGGTTTAAACCAACATTAAACAAGGCTCACGATAAGACTTAAAAAAAAAGAGGTCTAAAATAGTATTAAACAATATCTAACTTTCAAAAAACAGCAGCATTTCTTTAATAGACGACAATCAGAAAATCCCGTCAGGAGTCTGGAAATCCCCAGGCAGCAAAATAAAAGGATGAAAGCACAATTCAGTATTACACAATAAGGTGCGCTGCATTGAATTTGATGGGTTTTAATATCTCACCACCCACCAGGGGAATATGCTGCCCAAAATAGTTTAACAGGCTTACAAATATCAATAACTCCAGCGCTCCTCTTTCTCCCATGGATTACTGATGAAAAATGAATGAGCTATTTTCAGCACTGCGGCGTTAACCAACACGCGCTCGGTTAAGGCTTCGACTCCACTTCAAAGCGCTATCTCCTGCAAGGTAATATAGTGCCATGTTGTTAATATCGCTGGTCAAATGGGAAAATTGGAGATTGGAAAAATCCTTCCGCCGCCGTCACGTTTAGGTTCGGACCGAAGGAGGTTTGAGTTCAGCTGAAGTGACGTGGATTTATAACCTTTTCTAAGCTGATGAAAGAATGGTAAAGTATTTATTTTGTCTGTACACAGTTTGTAGACACAGGGAGAACATGCAAATTCAACCGACAGAGGCTTTGTTGGTCACGGTAAGCCGGAAGTTGACTTCTGTTTGTATCGTTTTACAAAGAGCTGCAACACAGTTCTGACACGGAGCAATGTTGACTTGTTGTTGTGAAAATTTAACTTTTATACAAATGAATCTTAGTTATATCATTTTAAAAACTATTTTACTTCTCCCCGGTTCTCCACTTTAAATGAATAGATTTTCCGCCTAACCTGAAGTGCCAAAACAAAATGAAAATTTGCGGCAAAAAGAGGCAAAAGTAGGCAGAATAACAGGGTTTATGCAGGTTTTAGCAAGTCAAGTTTAATGCTTTTTAATGACGCAGTTCAAGATTTTAATGCTACAATCAACGTCAAAACAAGACATTTACGCTTGTATCATGTCAAAACCATTGGCGTGTATCCATTCCATTGGGCAGCAGAATGACGGAAATATAATAAACTACTTATTATCTTCAAAAAGCTAATTTACACAAATATAAAACCATGCAAATGTTTGTTTTGAACCCTGTCTTTTACTTTTTAGATGATGATGAAGTTATTCACCTCAGCAAAACCAGTACATCTGGGATTGGAAATATATGTATTCTATATTTATTGTTCTGATGGATTAATCTTTTGTGAAAATGGTTTTAGATTTAATGCCTGTGGGAGTTGAATTTAATGCTTTTTAATGCATTTTAAAGCCTTAATTATCCCCAACTTCATTTAATGACTTTGAATGCTTTTGAATGCCACACAGAAACCCTGAAAATGGTGAACAGACCCTTTAAAAGTTTATAAACTCAAATATACTACATTTCAAGTTAAAGAATGATGAATTGAAAGGTATATATTTCACTCTGACCTTTAGTTTGATCTCCTTGTCTCCAGGGAGATACATACACTGTGGAACATTCTTTGCAAAGCAGTAACACCTCCACTGAGACAAAGCGGTAAAACTACGCAGTGCACCTTTAAAGTACACCTCCGTTGCCTGGTGGTGCAGTGAAAAGTAAAGATTTAAATGTGGCTAAAATCAATGGCAGCAGGAGAGGCTTTGTAGTGAAGGCATTTTAGTCTTTTTTCATTTCATTTTAAAACTGCTGGCGCTACATTTAATACAACAAGCAGTTGGATTCCTGCCCGGCTTCTCCCTGGCATATTCTGACCCAGTTTTATTCAAAAGCCTCAAACCCCACGAGAGGAAACTTGACTCCTCGGCTTCATTGTCAGCGCGAGCATGCTCAGAACCGGGGTAATCCACAAACCGTCCCACATCCGCTGTGCTCGGCTCAATTAGTCAATTTGTTTATCTCCGTCTGCAGAGGAGGCTTTACAAGGACAACAAGCGGCAAAGATTGTAAGAGAGCGCGTCCGGCTCTCCACTCTACAAGCGGTCCTCCACCAGTATGATCAAGCAGGGATGGGAAATGTGTTCTTGTTTGTTGAATGTACTTTGTGCCCAGTTACAGGTCAGAAACGACATGTTTTTGGACAAATCGTCAAATGACTTACTCCCAAAATATTGAATCCAACCGGAAAAACATGATTTATTAAATTAAAGATATATATCGGGGAGACAGGGAGGACGTTCAACACAAGAAAAAGCAACGTGTGAAGGAAACATCAGGGTGGTAAACAAGCTCTGAAGAAGAAAAGGCCAGCGAGGGCTAATGTGCACAAAAGCCCGCTGTCCAGGCTGAGAAATTGAACTTTGGACCTACTCACTGTGAGGAGAGAACAACTGTGTCACTGTGACAGTACCAAAGTTGAAAGCAATTTGAGCATTTAAGTGAGAAAATAATATGCTTTTTTAAAAATAGTTAAATAACCCTCTCGAGTGTCTTCAGTTTGACATGTCATGTTTTAGAACTAAAACTAAAATACCTTTACAAAGAAAAACATGACTTTATCATTGCGTTGGGAGATGTCATTTTGACTCAGCTGTGGCTCCATCTACTGGCTGTAGAGGCAATTACACACATGTAAATATATACCCACAATGCATTGCAGTAAAGAGTGGATCTGACGAAGTTGTAGTTATCGTGATTAGACGGAAGAAATGTTCAGAGCGAGTCTGGCCATGATTTAAGGACTTAAAACAGCAAAGGATTCTGGGATAAATGACATCAGCATCATCTACATCACACATGAAGGAGTTCAGGACACAGTGTTGGACAGAGAGGGTTTACAATGGAGGATTCATCAAACAAACATGCATCAAACTAAATGTGACTCCAGGTGTGCTTGTGATGACGGAACAGTGTTAGAACATGGAGAAAAGATCAGCGAAGTCAATTGTGCATAACATTTGTCCTTTAAAACAATCAGAATGAGTTTAAGGAGAGTGGATGTAAAACAAACACAGACTTCTCCATCCGAATGTCTTCTGTTGTGGGACAAAGCCATCTTTATCCTTCAAGTTACAGTACTCGCAGCATAACAATAGCGTGTATGGAGTGTTGTTTCTTCCGTAAAAGTGACATGTGCGAGTGCAAACATGTGCATGTCTCTGCTCTTGTACCGACTCCGTGTGAGAGAAAAGCTGCATAAAAAGTTATTCACCTTATTCTGGAAGCTGCCGTTGTATTAGTTTACATGGGACAATCGAGGTCAAGAGAAAATAAGTTCAACATGGACTAAAAAGTAGTTTTCAGGCTGGAAATCGGTGCATTGCTGATTTGTTGTTGCACGTGTTCATGGAACATTTTACACAAATCAATCCACTTTAATATTTTATGGGTGCTTGGATGGAGGAGTGTCTGATGCAACGTGGCTGTAGGACTTTGACAGAGGACGGCAGCACACCGTACATGTGCAAAGACGTGCACACCTGTTGCATTGGAGCGATGAGAACCCACATTCTCTGCTTTTTAGGACCTGGAACTGATGCATGAAAAGCCACTTTAATAGATCACTGCGGTGGGACGCTCTGGTTCAGTAGCACATATGGGAGTTGCAGGTAAAGCAACTTGCAGCAGCTCTCAGAATGTTTGCACCGGTCTCTCCAACATACTGTACTATCAGTTTTAGCTCTCATAGTTGTAATAAATCAGTCAGCATCCACAAAACCGCTTCATTTGCATTTCCTCTGCCTCAGATTTTGCACTTTTTGGCAAAAACACCTCATTTTGCATGTTCATTCAAACTGCACTCTGTGTGAGAACTGTGTCCAGCTCGTTTTTTAGCTCAGTTAGCACGTGCACAGTCGCTTGACAAATGAGGCCCCCCAATCTCAATTTATTGAAATTAGCTTCAGCTTTGAAACAGGTATTGTCAAAATAAAGCTAACAAACATTAGCCTTCTCAGCAGATAAAACACTCCTTTGTCCATTTTCACCCAAATAGATGCTTTCACGATATACAGTGGATATAAAAAGTCACACCTCTGTTAAAATGCCAGGTTTTGTGATGTAAATAAATGAGACCAAGATAAATAATTTCAGAACGTTTTTCACCTTTATTGTGACCTATAACCTGAATGATTCTGATGATGATTGAAAAATAAAACATTTAATCCTTCGGGGAGGGGGAGTAAAAATAAAGCACTAAAATAATGAGGTTGCATATATAACACTCTTAGACCTGGGGATGTGGTTGTGTTCAGAATCAACCAATCACATTCCAACTCATGTTAAATGTGAGTCAGTACACACATGCCATCATTTAAAGTGCCTCTGATTAACATTACCCCAATAAGGTTCCGCTGTTCTAGTTCTTTCCTGACATTTCCTCAGTCACCTCTTCCAGCCAAAGCCATGGTCCGCAGAGAGCCCAAAGCATCAGAAGGATCTCACTGTTAAAAGGTATCAGTCAGGAGAAGGGTACAAAAGAATTTCCAGTGACGTTACCTAGAACTGGACGTCCCTCCAAAACTGATGAAATGACGAGAAGAAAACTGGTCTGGGAAGCTGCCAAGAGGCCCACAGTAACATTAGAAGAGCTGCTGTGTAGTACAATCTCCTGTGTTCTTCATTTGTCTGGGCTGTGGGGTCGGGTGGCAAGACCAAAGCCTTTTCTTACAAACAAAAAGGCTACATTTTGCACAAACACAGTTGAAGTCTCCCAGAAGCATGTGGGCAAATGTGTTGTGGTCTGATAAAACCAAAGTTGTACTTTTTGGCCATAACTCCAAGAGGTATGTTTTGCGCAAAAACAACACGGCACATCACCAAAAGAACACCATGCCCTCAGTGAAGCACGGTGGTGCATCATGCTTTGGGGCTGTTTTTCTTCAACTGGAACTGGGCCCTCAGTCGAGGGAATTATGAACAGTTCCAAATGCAAGTCAATGTTGACACAAAAGCTTAAGGCCTCTGCTAGAAAGCTGAAGAGGAACTTCATCTTTCGGCGCGACAATGACCCAAAGCATTCCTCCGAATCAACCAGAAAATGGCTTCACCAGAAGAAGATTAAAGTTTTGGCCCAGCCAGAGCCCAGACCTGAATCCGATTGAAAATCTGTGGGGTGATCTGAAGAGGGCTGTGCACAGGAGATGCCTCACAATCTGACAGATTTGGAGTGTTTCTACAAAGAAGAGTGGGCAAATATTAAGTCAAGATGTGCCGTGCTGAGACTCCCACCCAAAAAGACTGAGTGCTGTAATCAAATCAAAAGGTGCTTCAACAAAGTATTAGTTTAAGGGTGTGCGCGCTTATGCAAGCACATTTTTTTAGTCTTTCATCTTTTCTCCCCCGTCCCCAAAGCATACATTCTTTTTTCAACTGAATCATAGAGGTTATCACATCACATTAAAGTTGGAAAAAGGTCTGAAATGATTTTTCTTGGCCTCTTTTTTTTTTCATCACTTAAACCTGGCATTTTAACAGAGGTGTGTAGACTTTTTATATCCACTGTATCTGTACTGGGGCAACACAGATTTTACTTTAATACAGAAAAAAATCTTTACATTAACTTTTTCATGTTTCAGACAGTAAATATCAGGTACAGGCCCTTAAATAAACACTTGCTGGATTATCACAGCTTTTGGCAAAAGCAGGAAGCATTCAAGTTAGGATTTACACAAAGCGAAAATAAATATATATCATAAAAATATCTGACCTGCTCCTCTGACCTTCTCCATACTTATCTGACCTCTGTGCTCCTGTGACCTTTTCAGTCCTTATTAAGACCTCCTCCATGCTCCTTTGTCCTCCTCCATCCTCCTCAGAGGTCCTCCATGTGGCTTTCACCTCCGTGCTCCTGTGACCTCCTCTGTACTTATCTGACCTCCTCCGTGCTCCTCTGACCTCCTCCATGCTCCTCTGACCTCCTCCATGCTCCTCTGACCTCCTCTGTACTTATCTGACCTCCTCCGTGCTCCTCTGACCTCCTCTGTATTTATCTGACCTCTTCCATGCTCCTCTGACCTCCTCCGTGCTCCTGTGACCTCCTCTGTACTTATCTGACCTCCTCTGTATTTATTTGACCTCCTCCATGCTCCTCTGACCTCCTCCGTGCTCCTGTGACCTCCTCTGTACTTATCTGACCTCCTCTGTACTTATCTGACCTCTTCCATGCTCCTCTGACCTCCTCCGTGCTCCTGTGACCTTTTCCATACTTATCTGACCTCCTCCGTGCTCCTGTGACCTCCTCTGTACTTATCTGACCTCCTCCATGCTCCTCTGACCTCCTCCGTGCTCCTGTGACCTCCTCTGTACTTATCTGACCTCCTCCATGCTCCTCTGACCTCCTCCGTGCTCCTGTGACCTCCTCTGTACTTATCTGACCTCTTCCATGCTCCTCTGACCTCCTCCGTGCTCCTGTGACCTCCTCTGTACTTATCTGACCTCCTCCATGCTCCTCTGACCTCCTCTGTACTTATCTGACCTGCTCCATGCTCCTCTGACCTCCTCCGTGCTCCTGTGACCTCCTCTGTACTTATCTGACCTCCTCCATGCTCCTCTGACCTCCTCCATGCTCCTCTGACCTCCTCTGTACTTATCTGACCTCCTCCGTGCTCCTCTGACCTCCTCCATGCTCCTCTGACCTCCTCTGTACTTACCTGACCTCCTCTGTATTTATCTGACCTCTTCCATGCTCCTCTGACCTCCTCCGTGCTCCTGTGACCTCCTCTGTACTTATCTGACCTCCTCCATGCTCCTCTGACCTCCTCCATGCTCCTCTGACCTCCTCCGTGCTCCTGTGACCTCCTCTGTACTTATCTGACCTCCTCTGTACTTATCTGACCTCTTCCATGCTCCTCTGACCTCCTCCATGCTCCTCTGACCTCCTCCGTGCTCCTCTGACCTCCTCTGTACTTAACTGACCTCCTCCATGCTCCTCTGACCTCCTCCGTGCTCCTGTGACCTCCTCCGTGCTCCTGTGACCTCCTCTGTACTTATCTGACCTCTTCCATGCTCCTCTGACCTCCTCCGTGCTCCTGTGACCTTTTCCATACTTATCTGACCTCCTCCGTGCTCCTGTGACCTCCTCTGTACTTATCTGACCTCCTCCATGCTCCTCTGACCTCCTCTGTACTTATCTGACCTGCTCCATGCTCCTCTGACCTCCTCCGTGCTCCTGTGACCTCCTCTGTACTTATCTGACCTCCTCCATGCTCCTCTGACCTCCTCCATGCTCCTCTGACCTCCTCCGTGCTCCTGTGACCTCCTCTGTACTTATCTGACCTCCTCCATGCTCCTCTGACCTCCTCCATGCTCCTCTGACCTCCTCAATACTAATCTGACCTCCTCCATGCTCCTCTGACCTCCTCTGTACTTATCTGACCTCCTCCATGCTCCTCTGACCTCCTCCGTGCTCCTCTGACCTCCTCCATGCTCCTGTGACCTCCTCTGTACTTATCTGACCTCCTCTGTACTTATCTGACCTCTTCCATGCTCCTCTGACCTCCTCCGTGCTCCTCTGACCTCCTCTGTACTTATCTGACCTCCTCTGTACTTATCTGACCTCTTCCATGCTCCTCTGACCTCCTCCATGCTCCTCTGACCTCCTCCGTGCTCCTCTGACCTCCTCTGTACTTACCTGACCTCCTCCGTGCTCCTGTGACCTCCTCCGTACTCCTGTGACCTCCTCTGTACTTATCTGACCTCCTCTGTACTTATCTGACCTCGTCCATGCTCCTCTGACCTCCTCCGTGCTCCTGTGACCTCCTCTGTACTTATCTGACCTACTCCGTGCTCCTGTGACCTCCTCTGTGCTCCTGTGACCTCCTCTGTGCTCCTGTGACCTCCTCCGTGCTCCTGTGACCTCCTCCGTGCTCCTCTGAGTTCTAAAACGCGTAGGCCGCCTGTCACCAAGCCTTGCCAGTTCAGACAGGAGATAATCTCTCAAACGTGAAAGAGCGCTGAGGGAAAATAAGTCGTAACAATAAGGGGCTAAACTGTGATTCCTCCCAGTGTTGAGCTGGTGGACTGCCAAACAAACAGGGAGCTGCCATGTCTGGGTTTTTAGGACAAGCTGCTCCTGTGTGTGTGGGATGAATAGTTAATGCACTACACAGCAGGGCATAGCAGCAGGATGGAACGAGACAGGACGGAGAAAATGAACATCAGCCGCTATCAGCGACGTCTAAAATGCGAGATGGAGGACAGATAATAAACCGACGGAACACCAGTGACAGGAACTTTAGATGTTGAGCGCTGAGCAGAGAGACTCTCCGGTCTAGAATGCGTCTAACATTAGTCAAACCCAATGCACTTCACAAAGAGACAGAAAATGCGAAGCAGAGAAGTGAAAGAAACGCAGAAGAAGCTGAGGATGAATCAGAAGCAGTTTCCTGTTTAGTCCAGCTTTAGCCACGTCTCACAGCACACACACACTGAATGACTTTTGTGAATCGCTGAGCTTGGGTTTATGATCAAAAAGTATTCACCTTATTCCGGAAGTTGCCTTACACGCCGCCGTCTTGTTTCCGTTGTATTAGTTTACATGGAGCAGACGAGCTCAACAGAAAATGAGTTCTACACGGGCTAAAAAGCCGTTTTCAGACTGACCAGGAAATCGGTGCGTTGTTGACTTGTTGTTGCTTGTGTTCATTAAACATTTTACACAAATCAACCTACTTTATGTAACATTTTAGCGGCGAGACATTTTGCTCGTTCGTCATTAGCTTTAACGGAGTTCTCGTCAAACGGCAGTGCGTTTACACCAAAAGTGCAAAAAAACGGCAAAAGTGGGCGGGGCAGAATAAGGTCAATAATTCTGGTACAATTTAGGTTCTATTTATTAAGAAAACACTTGCTACGTTTTTGCGATGTCAGTTGCTCATGGATCACACAGAGCTTGGACCTCAGTTTGGAAATGCATTCCGCTGTGAGATGAGATTGTCATGACTCAATTTGCCAAATTTTGTGAATCATATTTTCATAATTTAAATAGCTGGAAAAGGCTAGTTAAAATGTAATGTGGCAGTTGTAGCCTTAGTAAACCAGTTATATACAGTATGTTAAATATAGTTTACATTTATGTTCGATAAAGACACGTGAAAAACATCACACGATCTCTCTGGGTGGAGTCTGCATGTCCTCCCCGTGTTACCGTGGGTTCTCTGGCTCCTCCCACCGTCCAAACTCATGCATGTGTTCAGGTTAATTGGTAACTCTAAATTGGCCCAAGTGAATGAATGTGAGAGTGAATGGTTGTCTGTCCTCGTCTTTGTCTCTCTGTGTCAGCTGTGACGAGTTGGCCACTGTCCAGGGTGTACCCCGCCTAAGGCCCAAAGTCACTGGGACAGGCTCCAGTCACCCGCGACCTCGAGAACGGGAAGAAGCGGTAGAGAATGAATGAATGAATGACACGTACAATCTCAGACCTGCCTCAGCCACAAGACACATTCAGTATTACAGTAGAATCAGTTGACCTCGACGTTTCTCTGCCCTGATCTGTTTGTTCAGGTTCATTAGCAGTTCAATGTTTTCACAAACGTTGACCTCGAATTGAACTTAAAACATGTTTAAAGATAAAAGATATGTACAGCATGTTAGATGTAGTTAGTCCATGTACGTGTAAGTGAGAGCAGTGTCTGTGAGTTTACGCAGAAGCATCTGGGCAAGCGCAGATTTGGCAGTTTTTTTGAAGTTGCTTTGTGTGAAAAGCAAGGACAATTCTCCTGTTAAGTGTTGACCTCAAAATGATTCATATTTGTAGACAAGTAATGTATGTCCTGCAGAATGTGTTCTCTGCATAGCTGCCCTGCCCAGTGATTCCCAAAGTGTGGCACTGCAGAGGTTGTCCACACAACAAGCCGACAAGAAAACTGAGCTCGAAAACCACTTTACTTTCGGATGGAAGTTGAAACGTACGGATTTTCAAAACAGTGTCCAGATGACGACCTTTAAAACCTTTTCTACGATGTTTGCTTATATGTAAACCCTACAGTCTTTACTATTTCTATTTTTATTCATATTATGTATTTTTAAATGTATTACATACTCTTGAATGTAGAGTAAATGATTGGGAATGGCTGGCCTGGCCTAATCTGATTTACATAAAGGAGAAAACCTCGACTTGGACACTTAGCCTGTCTACATATGCTCCTTTTATACAACTACGAGGGTCAAGGACAGGGGGTGCTCTGGGACATTTACCCACTGCTAAATTCTCTTGAACATTGTTTAATTGAACTGCTTTCTACCTGTGGCCCATCGAGGCAACTGCTGTTGTGATTTTGGGCGCTACAAAAATAAATTAAATGAAAATGAATTGAATTGTATAAATGAATAAAGCTATAAAATGTATGAACATTCCATGTTGAAATATGCTGTTATACAGTAATGTGTAAAGGCTGGTTTCACAGTTGTAAAATGGTATTGCTTTCCCTGGAATATTCCACAGCATGGTAAACTTATTTATCTCCATGGAGACAACTAGGTAGCGTGATGTCACCAGGTACCGTTACAGATCAGATCTGTGGAGGGGCAACAGTGGTCACAGTAAGAATGCAGTTTGTTTGTTTCTCAGCCCCAAATCATCAGTATTTGAATAAACGTAGATAAAGACAAAGATAGAACAGTTTAATACTATGTTTTGTGGAACATCTCCATGGAGACAAGCGCCAGAAACTAACTGTAAGTCTAATTTTAGATTTGAATACACTTCAGAAGCATTTCTATAGAGGAAATTAATTATTAAAAAGTATTTTTTTGGTCCAAAAGACGATCCTCAAATGAGTCAGACTTTCCTCCCTTGCTTCACTGTAACGCTGGAGAATAAGAACATGCAGCAGCAGGGGTTTCCCTCGTGGATGCTGGCTGTGTAAACAAACTACGGTTTTTATATCTTTATGTTAAGAAAACACATTTTAAAAGCAGAAAGCAGGAGGAAGTGACAAGATGGTTTCCACCGTGACCCTCCTCTCTGAAATGTTTGACTCCAAAGCTTTATTCCACACAGTTCCAGCTGTGGGAATGTCAGCTGTATTTGTGGACTTTGTGGGTTTTGACATCATTATGGTGTTTACCAGTGCGGTGAAGCCGCTTAAACCCAGAGGGCAGGAGGACCAGCACCACCCTGTCAGATAACACACTTAGCCCCAGACACGCTTGACTTTCATGCCACTTGTACCTAAAGATAATGTTTAAAGGTAAACGTGCTATGCCTGATTTTACATCAGCTTTTATACTTATGTACGGGACAAACAGATTTGACTGTTATTGTGAAAACAAATGGGTCCGGCTATAATTATAATATAGTTATAATCACTTTTTTCATTGTAAACCTACAATAATAATACAACTTCATAATAGAAACAGCTTGATTAACGTCCTGTTCCAAACGGCCGAGCTCTGCTGCTGGTCCCGCCTCTGGTCCCGCCTCTTCAGTTACATTTGACAGCTGCTGTACCCTGGGTGTACGACCCGGCGCGTGAATGTAATACAGAGACTCCAGTCTCAAATCAAAAGCAGGGTTACACAAATATACATCAATCAATCAAACTACAGCTCTGAGTAACTTGATGATGAGGGTGTGGTTAAACAGTCTGGTAAAAGCTCCCATAAGTGAGAGGCAGTGGCTGCACCATTTGTACCTGTCACGATAATGACTGAGTTCTTACAGTTTTTCTCATCATTTTTACACAGTTCTTTATTCAATCTTAACATTTGAAAAACAACTCACACAAAATCCTACACTGAACTTCAGTTTTCCTAAACACATTTTTATCCCAGCAAAATGCTGAGAGACGTCAGAAAAGCAAATATATCAACGTTGAATTTGGAATATTTAATGTATATCCCTCCTGCTATCTTCAGGTCCATTTGATCCCATCTACATTTTTTATTCGATCGCTTTGAAACGTTTATGGCTGGTCCAAAACATCATCTAATGCAATTTATGCAGTTTTTTAAAAATACTTTTTTTTCTGAAATGAAAACATATATTGCTCTTTGACCGGATGTGCATAACTCAAATGAAGACAGCACCAGGGATATGTTCTTGATTGTGGGTGATCACAAATAGTTACGTTTGAGTTTCTACTGAAACCGTGTTTTGGTTAAGTTCTTTGTGTGAACAAACCTGTGGTGCTGAATCACGAGGTCCCCTCAGTGAACACAGCCGTGTTCTGTTCTGACAAAGAACGGCTTGAACTGATGACAATCGTTCCAAATGATTTGAATCAAGTGATCAAACGAAACCAAGACACAATAAAATGTGTCAAACGACTGAGAAAAATGTAAACGTAAAATAAAGAAATGATCCACAATATTTTTGGGGACTCAATACATTTTGTTTGTACGTTTTATTTGCACTGTTGAGGTACTTTTTTATAATTTGTGTAACATTTGCTTTCCAGTACTTTTCCAGGTAGAATAATGATATATCTTTCATTCATTTGTCACGGGTGACAGGAGCCTATCCTAGTGACTTTGGGCCGTGGGCGGGTACGGCTCATCTCAGGGCTATATCTGTGACTATTATACATACTATTAGTGTGTTTATTATTGAAGGATCTTTTTTTCTGTACAATATGGTTGAAAAGGGTTTACTTCTGGTAAAATGTCACCAACTTTATTGTTTGTCATAATGTTTTGTGCAGCAATATATCTCACTCCAAAAGGAATCAGTGCATTATTTATTTGAAGTAAATACTTTGATATTTTGACTTTTTTTGTATTTCAACTTTATTCAATGCCCAGATTCTTTCATTTTAGGTAATACATTCGATTTTCTCCACTTGAAAGATGACTGCAGCCGTTACCATGGCAACATACCCCGGCATCTCTTTAACCTACATTATAACCCAATGGGTTAAGTAATCACTTAACAAAATAAAAGTTAATTGTCAAATCAAAATTATTGTGTAATGTTTGTGGATTTTTTATATTATGGTTGCTAGGTAACAGTTTCCTCTGTCTATGTCACATCTGCTGCTCATGTTCAACCAGACGCTCACATTATAAACCCAACTGGGAAAAATATAACTCTTAAATATAATCATGTTGACTACATTTTAGTGAAGTGTGTGGTCAAACCTTCAAGTAAAGACATGTATAGGGCTGGACGATGTGGCAAACATTACTATCACCATTTTCTTGGGGCCAGATCATGATATCGATTTGATCCCGATTCATGTTCAGTTTGTATTTTTCTATTGCCTTTAACAGAGCTGCACCATTTAGGAAAAATATCTAATTGTGATTTTTCTGACCAGTGCAATTGTCATTTAATTTGCAATTTATGTTTAAATAATAGGATCTGTTCAAATTCACATTTAAACACAAATTTGTAGCTTTTTGTCGCGATTTTGTCACTTTTAGTCGTGTTTTTGTCACATTCAGTCGCGCTTTTGCGCTTTAGTCGCGTTTTGGTGCATTGAGTTGCGTCTGTTGGAGCGTTTTTGTCTCTTGTTTCAGATCGTGTTTGTACAAATCCAAACTACGACGTTAGCAGTTTGTATTCAAATCAAAGCAAGACATTTTGTTGTTTGTGGAAGAAATGATTGCACTTCAGCCTTTGTGATTTGCTAATTGCATTCATTAAAGTTGCGATTCTGTGTGGATTTGGTTTAATTGTGCAGCCCTGGCCTTTAAGAGGTAAATAAAGTCATCTGCTCAGAGGCTTCAGAGGCTAAACAACAGGAGAAAAAGTGTGCATTAAAGAGACAAACCCCAAATCACGGTGCGACCATTTTTATCACCACGTCGCCCAGCCCTGCGCTAAATCACTTCTTATGGCATCGCACAAAGCCCCGGGGCGGCACAAATTCAGCCAAACAGTGACAACTTAACAGCTCCGCAGAGGAAGACGGCGAAGATGAGGCAGCGGGAGGTGGGGGGGTTTGTCGGGGGTGGGCTTACCTGTCTTGGGGTCGACGGAGAATTGCGGCTGGCCCTCCAGGAGGCTGTAAACGATCTTGGCGCTGTTCCCGTACGTGGGATCATCTGCGTCTGAGGCTGTCACCTGGAACACCGAGGTCCCTGAACACAACGGGGGAGCGGCAGTGAGAGGGGGGTGAGAACAGAGCCACACGTCTGCGTCTGTGCTGCAAACCTAGTGTTACTTCCACGCAGGGGCGGACCTAGGAATCCCATATTCCAGGGCAAATTAAGTCCAGGACCCTTTTTTTTTTTTTTTTTTTACGTGTGATGACAGGTTCATAAATTTGGGGTGAAAAGTGAACTAGTGGAGAATTCTAGTTCATATGTGCAATAGTTACATGTTCTAAACAGCTCTGAACAGGGGGTTTGGGGGTTTTTCCCCAGAAAAATATTTAAGAAATCCGACCATATTTCCCGTATGTTGGTGCATTTTAACACTGCTGATTTAAATACATGCTTTTATTTGCAATTTTATCAAGTCATATTTTATTTAATACTTAGCTTT
The DNA here is from genome assembly GCA_019453435.1 of Rhinogobius similis. NCBI lineage: Eukaryota > Metazoa > Chordata > Actinopteri > Gobiiformes > Gobiidae > Rhinogobius > Rhinogobius similis. The sequence goes on from CM033632.1 coordinate 33,915,366, forward strand.
ATATGTAATAGATAGTTATATTTTGTCTTTTTGTTGTTTAAAAGTTCACTGCAACAGTTTTCTTGGGTCTATGATGATTGGAAAAGGCATCTTATTGGGGCCCCTTCTGGTTGGGGGCCCAAGGAAATTGTGGCCTTTTGCCTGTAATGGTAAGTCCACCACTGCTTCCATGACACTGTCTTTGAAAATCCATCTGCTTTTGTTTGGACCAGTTGTTTATTGTGTCCCTTGCACTATTTCCAACTTTTGTGTTTCCCACTAAAAAGTATATTCCCCCCTATTCCGCCTAAAAAAATAAAAGGCCCTTGTTTGTGCTTTTGTTTGAAACTGGAATTAAATGCACCAAGTAACTGAGTGTGCCAAAACTACATTTGAAATATTGTTTCTAAATGGGTTGACACAATGCAAAAAATGAATTTATATTCAGATTATTTATTTGATGGAAATGGATTATTTGACTTGTTTCAAACTGTTTGTGACTTGTTTCAATCCATTATTTCTTACTTTAAGACAAATTATCTGTCAGTGGGTTAAGATAATTTTACTTACCCCACTGACACATTAATTTTCTTATTTTACGCAAAATGATTGTATGACCTGTCAGAAATTCCACCAATTCAATCTCATCGAGTCAAAACTACTCAAATCCAAATAAAAAAATGATAAATTCAAGCCATTTTAAGCTTGGACAGATTTATATGTTGTGCTGTGCAGGCAGATAATTTAGATAACTAAGAAATAATGGATTGAAACAAGTCAGAAACGGCTTGAAACAAGTGAAATAATCTAGTTCCATCAAATAAATAATCTCCACTAATCTGAACGGGTCAAAACGTCTGAAATTTAGATTAATATCCTGAAATCAAGACATTTTAACACATCTAGAAATAAATTTTTGTTGTGCATTCGCTTCTTCATTGTCAAATCATAACTTTTGTAACATTTATATAGATTTGATCCTTGGTTGCTATGGTAACAGTTGTAGAATTACCTCCACCTATGTCCCGTTTGTTGCCCATTTCCAACCAGGAAGTACAATTATAAACATTCCAAAAACAAATAGACAAAATGTTTAGTAAACTCTTAATTATTATCTTTATCGTTTTGGTGAAATGTGACGTATAACCTGTCATATAGACTTAAGTTCAAATCTGATAAACTACACGCAGCAAATGCACTGCTCCAAACGTCCCAAACATTCAGACGGCGCAGATGTGCATCCACCACCTCTGCACGTAAACGACACTTTGGTCTGAAAGCTCCATCAGGGCTACGTTTGGGAACAAGTCATTAAGTTAAATTTAGGACTTAGGGACAGGTTTGATGATAAACCAGCTTTAGCCTCAAATTGAATTCTACTCATGTAATCTATGCATTATGTACAGAATAACACCTGCCTGTTTGCATTGACACTTTTTCTTCACGGTGGATGAATGTGCGACGCAGATGTAGCCTTTAAACCTCCTGATAATTCTATCTATCTAGCTAAAATAAGCAAACGACATCAAACGGGTTGACACCGAATGTACTAATTAAAAGCCGCTTCTGTCTCAACTCGTTCACAGAGCTGGCATTTCTCGGCTCATTCAACACATTCTGGACTATTTATACTGCTGGAATCTGCTCAGAGGGCTGCACCTCTGACTGGGGTTTGATCGTTACAAAACAAGTGCAAACACTGGGTTTTCAGAGAAGAGGTACAGCAGAGAGTAAGGAGTAGAGCAGAGGAGCAGAGGAGGAGGTAAAAGGGTCAGAGGAGGAGGTCAAAGGGTCAGAGGAGAGGGTCAGAGGAGCAGAGGAGAGGGTCAAAGGGTGAGAGGAGCAGAGGAGAGGGTCAGAGCAGCAGAGGAGGGGAGAAGAGGGTCAGAGGAGCAGAGGAGAGGGTCAGAGGAGCAGAGAAGGAGGTCAGAGGAGCAGAGGAGGAGGTCAGAGGGTCAGAGGAGCAGAGGAGAGGGTCAGAGGAGAAGAGGGTCAGAGCAGCAGAGGAGAGGGTCAGAGGAGCAGAGAAGGAGGTCAGAGGGTCAGAGGAGCAGAGGAGGAGGTCAGAGGGTCAGAGGAGCAGAGGAGAGGGTCAGAGGAGAAGAGGGTCAGAGGAGCAGAGGAGGAGGTCAGAGGGTCAGAGGAGCAGAGGAGGAGGTCAGGGGAGCAGAGGAAGAGGTCAAAGGGTCAGAGGAGTAGGTCAAAGGGTCAGAGGAGAGGGTCAGAGGAGAAGAGGGTCAGAGGAGAGGGTCAGAGGAGCAGAGGAGAGGGTCAAAGGGTGAGAGGAGAGGGGCAAAGGAGCAGAGTAGGAGGTCAGAGGAGCAGAGGAGGGGAGAAGAGGGTCAGAGCGGCAGAGGAGAGGGTCAGAGGAGGAGGAGGTCAGAGGAGGAGGTCAGATAAGCAGAGGAGAGGGGCAGAGGAGGAGAGAAAAGGGTCAGAGGAGGAGAGGGTCATAGGAGGAGGGCAGAGGAGGAGGTCAGAGGAGGAGAGGGTCAGAGGAGTAGAGAAGAGAGTCAGAGGGTGAGAGGAGAGGGGCAATGGAGCAGAGTAGGAGGTCAGAGGAGCAGAGGAGGGGAGAAGAGGGTCAGAGCGGCAGAGGAGAGGGTCAGAGGAGGAGGAGGTCAGAGGAGCAGGTCAGAGGAAGCAGAGGAGAGGGGCAGAGGAGGAGAGAAAAGGGTCAGAGGAGGAGAGGGTCATAGGAGTAGAGAAGAGGGTCAAAGGGTCAGAGGAGAGGGGCAATGGAGCAGAGGAGCAGAGGAGGGGAGAAGAGGGTCAGAGCGGCAGAGGAGAGGTCGGAGGAGCAGAGGAGAGGGTCAGAGGAGGAGAGGAGAGGTCAGAGGAGATGAACATTTCACAGACTGAAGTAAAAGTAAAATAGGAAAAAACAACACACTAAATGAACAAAAACAAAAAAGAAAGGAAGAAACGCAAGTCCAGGTATTTCTTGATAAATAAATCATAGTTATCAATGAAAGCTGAAGTATAATGTGAGCATGTATGAATTAAAGACTACTACTCATCCTAATCAGAGCTCCAATCCAAACCATTGGGTTTGTAGGTGAAACCTCTGTTATTTATTAAATATTGGGATCCATTGCTAAATGTCTCAGTTTCCTTTCACTAACATATTGTGAGCTGAAGGCGTCAGGAGCATATGATTAGCACTTTTCCTGACATGTTTACCACACTCTCACTCAAAGCATCAATCTGAGAAGGGCTGACAAGTGCAGACAGAGAGAGGAGAGGGAGAGAGAGAGAGAGCGGGAGAGAACAGGAGAGAAAGAGACAGAGCAGGAGAGGGAGAGAGAGAGACAGAGCAGGAGAGGGAGAGAGAGAGACAGAGCAGGAGACAGAGAGGAGAGGGAGAGAGCGGGAAAGAGAGACAGAGAGACAGAGCAGGAGAGAGGGAGACAGAGCAGGAGAGAGAGAGAGAGACAGAGAGGAGAGGGAGAGAGAGAGAGCGGGAGAGAGAGCAGGAGAGAGAGAGACAGAGAGAGTGAGAGTGAGAGAGAGAGAGAGAGAGAGAGAGAGTGAGAGAGACAGAGAGGAGAGGGAGAGAGAGAGAGAGAGAGAGACAGAGCAGGAGAGGGAGAGAGAGAGAGAGAGAGAGAGAGAGAGAGAGAGAGAGAGAGGGAGAGAGAGAGAGCAGGAGAGAGAGAGAGACAGAGAGGAGAGGGAGAGAGAGAGAGGGAGAGAGAGAGAGACAGAGCAGGAGAGGGAGAGAGAGAGAGAGGAGACGGAGAGAGAGAGAGAGAGAGAGAGAGAGAGAGAGAGAGAGAGAGACAGAGCAGGAGAGGGAGAGAGAGAGAGCAGGAGACAGGGACAGAAAGGAGAGGGAGAGAGAGAGACAGAGGGAGAGAGAGAGACAGAGCAGGAGAGGGAGAGAGAGAGAGAGAGAGAGAGAGAGAGAGAGAGAGAGAGAGAGAGAGAGAGAGAGAGAGACAGAGCAGGAGACAGGGACAGAAAGGAGAGGAAGAGAGAGAGAGAGACAGAGCAGGAGACAGGGACAGAAAGGAGAGGGAGAGAGTGGGAGAGAGCAGGAGAGAGGGACAGAGAGAGAGCAGGAGAGAGAGAGAGACAGAGAGAGGAGAGAGAGAGACAGAGCAGGAGAGAGAGAGAGACAGAGCAGGAGAGAGGGACAGAGAGAGAGTGAGAGAGACAGAGTAGGAGAGAGAGACAGAGAGAGGAGAGGGAGAGAGAGAGACAGAGAGAGGAGAGGGAGATGAACAGAGCGGGAGAGAGGGAGACAGAGAGAGAGAGTGAGAGAAGAGAGAGAGAGAGAGACAGAGCGGGACAGAGGAGAGAAGGACAGAGAGAGAGAGTGAGAGAAGAGAGAGACGGAGTGAGAGAGAGGAAAGAGGGACAGAGAGAGAGGGAAAGAGAGAGAAAAAGAGAGAGAGGTTGTGGGAAAGAGAGCTGAGAGAGGGACACTGAGAGAAAGAGAGAGAGGAGAGGTATTCAAGAGGGAGAAAGAGAGGAGACAGAGATGCAGGAGAAAAAGAGAGATGAGAGAGGAAAGAGAGACTCTGAGAAAGAGAGAGAGGTGAGAGATGAAAGAGGGAGAAATAGAGAAAACGGAGAGACAAGAAAGAGGGAGACAGCAAGAGAGAGAGAGATGAAAGAGAGGATAGAGAGAGAGAGCGATAGAGAGGATAAAGTGAGAGAGAATGAAGACAAACTGCGAGAGAGAGGATAAAGAGAGAGAGGATAAAGAGAGAGAGGATAAAGAGAGAGCGAGAAAGAGAAGATAAAGAGAGAGCAAAAGAGGTAAAGAGCGGATAAAGAGAGCGAGAGGGAGAGGATTATGAGAGAGAGAGGATAAAGAGAGAGTTTGGATGCTATTCAATGTGATAGAATAAATTATTAATGTTCATTTTGAAAACTACATGAATGAAAGGGAAATACACAACATCAAAATATCACAGAGTATTCTTCAGCGCGGGAGTCGAGTCAACATTTATCTTGAGTCGTTATTAGCTATTTATTTATTTGATAGAGACAGAGTTTTAATGAACATCTGAAATTACCGTGTTAATATGCCAGATTATAGCAGAGACCGTCTGTTGTCCCCGGGCGAGTAACCCAGAAACAAACACAAAACGGCACTAAAAGACAAGCGCGAACAATAAAAGGCCAGATAAGAGCGTGAAGAGGCTAAAGCTGGAGATTCTCTTATTGTCAGAGCCAGGCTGTTCCAATAATGAGTCCCATCGACATGCAGCGCAGTCCGTTACAACTTTTGGCCTCTGAAAGTTCTTCAAAGCAATTACAAACTCATCGCTGTGAATTATTAGCATGCCACCGATGTCTTACGAAGAATTAATTTGCTGCGAACTGTTTAAAATGGATGACTTCTGTTGTTTTTTACGTTTTAAGGTGAGACGCTGCGGGTGAATAGGAAAAAATCTTGAATTTAAAGATATCAATTGGAAACTTCTCCTGTAGTTTATTCACAGAAATGTAAGAAAAAAATGTATTACAAGTTTTTCATCATGTCATGTTTTCATGTAGAAATAAGGCATTTTATGTGTAAAAACGGCCAAAAATCCACATATTTGGGACATTTAAATCTGAAAAATGGACAGAACCAGATTGAAATTTCTTAGTTCATTTTAGTATTAAAATTAAATTAAAATTCATATTAGTTACAAAAAAATTTACAGATGGGGTTTTGGATTTATCATTTAGTTTTTAAGTAAATTCAAATTTCTCCTAATTGTTTAACTTAAAATGTCAATAAATCAGTTTTAAAATTAGATATTTAAAAAATCCTTCAATACATTTTGTCAAAATCTTGCAGAGTCCCAGAATGTAAAGTTTGGTGTGTGTGGGATCTACTTTAAGGCTGATCTTTATGTCCCAAGAGAGAAAAATGCATTTTAAGAAAACGGCCCATTGATGTTCCAAGGTCCCAAAGAAATCTATGGATGAAGTGGATTCAATGCAAGAATAAAACTTTTTAAAGAGCAGTTTGGACAAGTTTGTTGTTTCCACATGAAAGTCGATTTGTTGAGAGAGCAAACTGACCAAAAAAAAATGTAATGTCTTGCCTTAAGACTGTAAAAATGTGATCAAAAGTTGAGTTGAACCTACCAACATCGGACATCTCGGGTACGGTGGCTGCAAAGGGCCCGTTGGGGAAGGTGGGCGGGTTGTCGTTGACGTCCTGGACTTTGATGATGAATTCGGACTGGGTCTCTATGGAGCGGTTGGTGCGCCTGTCCACGGCCCGGGCGTGGAGCACGTACTGGGCCTTGGTTTCCCGGTCCAGGCTTTGGGGCGCGTGGATGTCCCCCGTGTCCTCGTTGATGGTGAAGAGGGAGCCGGCGCCCTCTCCTGACAGGATGTAGCGCACCGAGCCGTCGCCTTTGTCCGAGTTGGAGTGGAGCTGGAGGACGCAGGGACAAGCTTAGCCAGAAGGACAGGACAGGCACGACAATCATTACAAAAACAGAGACACGACAGATCAAATAAAGTGTTCAAAATGGCAGAGTTAAATGGCAGGTTGTGGGCCTGGATGTATTAAATGAACTGGATAAGGCACGCCCCCTCTGTCTGTGGTCCCAGATTGATTTGTGGCCGTGCAAGGTACTGCAGCCTCTTGGAACCAGCCTTTTTCTAAAATTGCACATTATAATTGCAGACGGGACTGAATTATTATCGATATTTAAATAAAATAGAAGGAAATGTTCTTTTCTACCGTTTCTAAAATCACAGAAATTACCGTTTTTATATGAAGTGGGGGATTGTCGTCACGTGGCGCCCTAAAACAAAGATGGCAGCCTCCGTTTCAAGAAGTAAAACAAAGATGTCAGCCTCCATATCAGGAAGTAAAGCAAAGATGTCAGCCTCCGTATCAGGAAGTAAAACAAAGATGTCAGCCTCTGTATCAGGAAGTAAAACAAAGATGTCAGCCTCCGTTTCAGGAAGTAAAACAAAGATGGCAGCCTCCGTATCAGGAAGTAAATGCGGAAGTAAGAAACTTTTTTGTGGTCATGCGCCAATGAGCACACTCCATAGGGATAAACAGGGCGGCCATTTTGGATTCATCTTCCAGGTTTTATTATAGTTCTATGGTTGTGGGCCTGGTTTTCGAGTCGCTCTAATCCCTCATTCGTCCAGGAACGGTCCTTTCAAAGATGGTCATCTGGACACTGTTAGCTAGAATCGTAGAAAAGATTACGGGGGTTGTCATCCTGGACGAATGAGGGATTACATCGACTGCTATCTTGAAGTCATTTTCAATCTGAAGACACTGGATTTAGAAGCTAATATGTCCTGTTCTGAGCTGGGAGGAGGAGTTATTACCTGAAACTGCTCTGTGTTTGTAGCTGATGGCCCAGTTTGGAGTCGTCCTGTTTGAGGATAGTGCTGTGAAGTTAAAGGGCCTCTGACAGGTTGGACCACTCATTTACCCAAAATGCAGTTAAGATACATATATTTCAAATTCTGCTAAAATCTTTACAAATTTTAACCCGGTTTAGCATTTTTTTTAGGTTTTTAATTGTACTTCCTGGTTGTAAACGATGACATCACACTAGGAAATTACTCTGAAACCATCCCGTATAGTGCACCAGAACTCATCTAATGTCACGGATTTTTTTTTATTTGACAAAGAAAAATACATTAACACATCTTTATTTTGTTGAATCAATGTTTAAAGGGTCGAAAAAGTAGTTTATTCGGTGTAAATTATGCATAACTTTTGTCTCCCCAGTGTGATGTCACTGATTTGTTTACTTCCTGTAATTTTCAACATATATTTCAACTTTTCTCCACAAACATTGACCTGATTGGTGGTGAAACTACAATTTATATTTAAAAGAGGTATTAATACACTGAATTAAGTCACAATTAGAAAATCCAAAAAACCTGTCACACGCACTTTAAGTGTTGTAGTATATGGTTGGTGGTGGTGATAGGGATCGATGGCACAGATTGGCAGCCTCGCTTCTGTCAGTCTGCTCCGGGGCAGCTGTGGCTACAGTAGTAGACTGCCACCACAAAGAGTGAATGAATAATTACTGCAGTGTATGCTTTGAGAGGCTTCGACAAATCTGTAAAGTGCGTTACAAGTGTTAGGCATTCTTCTTATCACAGATATGACCTTAAAGGGCCTATGACAGGTTGAAATACTCATTTAACAAAAATGCAGTTAAGACAAATATATTTCAATTTATACTAAAATCTTTACTCATTTTACCGCAGTTAAGCTGTTCTTTTAGATTTTTAATTTTACTTCCTGGTTGTAAAGTATGACATCACGCTAGGAAATTACCATAGCAACTACACTGCACACTGGCCAAAACTCATCTAGTGTCACAGATTTTGTTCATTTGACAAAGAAAAATGCACGTGAACACCTTTATTTTGTTGAATCGGTGTTTAATGAGTCAAAAAAGTAGTTTCTTTTGTGTAAATTATGCATGTCCTTTGTCTCCCCAGTGTGATGTCATCAATTTGTTTACTTCCTGTAATTTTCAACTGATTTTTCAACTTTTCTCCACAATAGCGACCTGATTGGTGTAAAACTACATTTTTTATTTACAAGAGGTATTAATACACTGAATAAAGTCAAAATTGGAAAATCCTAAAAACCTGTCATACGCACTTTAAAGAACAAATATTATGCATCATTTGTATTATTATGTAGCCTTTAAACATACTCTTGAGTATCTTTCCTTTGGGATCTCACGTTTAAAAAACAAATAAACAAAAAATAGAATGACTTTTATACCTCTGCCGTTTCCCGCGGCACTAACCGACTTTGGCTGCAGAGAGAATTACCCAAGTTTGATAAACCACTGCAAACCTGCTTCCGACAAGCTCCAAGCTAATACAGCCACACGGGCAGAGATGTTCAGAACGAGTCTGGCAAGGATTTATTGACTTCAAAACAGCACAGAAGATCCCTTAGATCCCTCACAGGTCAAAGATTACATCACACATCGGGGCAATTCAGAATGTGTTCATGAGTTAATGAGTGCTTTTGAGGAGAAGATTTATTAACCAGGATTCAGCATTCTGTGGAACCACTGACCAACCACCCTTAATTTGACCCCTTGAACGTTAACGAAAAGTCAATTTTATTTGACCCAAAATTCAAGGTCAATGAAAAATTCGTTTTTTTGAAGTCCAAAACAATTAAAGATGCAAAATGACTCGCTAGCGCCATCTCAAAAATCATAATATCTCATGGCAATAAGAGGCCAATTTCATCGTACACATATGGAATTTGGCACAAACATATGAATGAAGTGTGAATGACGCTAAATGCAACTCCAGGTATGTTTTTGATGAGGAACAATGTTAGAAAATGGTGCTCAAAAAAGTAAATTTTGCATAATGTGTGTCCTTTAAGACACTATTTCTATTCTAAACAATAAAACATCATTTTCCCTTCCAAAAATGCAAGAGGTATTTTCTGTATACAACACTGTACTCAAGAGCCAGAGTCGAACACCAATCATGAACTGAGCTTGAAACCATAACTGGCACAAAAGCCCTTTCCAGTCACAAAGGCCCCATTGTTGACAGTTTAGACAGATCAGTATCGTCAGTTTGTTCACGTAAAATTCAAACTTTTATCATTTGTGAAGTACTTGGATGGTTTGCCTCTGCTCTCTATTTAGCTCCATCAGCTTTTATAACGTCAAAACAAAACAAGGAAACCAAATATAAACCTTGCCCGAAAATATGACTTAAAATAAAACTTTGTCTGCTTTTTGGGGCCTGACACCTACACCTCGAGCTTGTGTTCCCTTCCTGTCACACCTGATGCACTTCTGAGAAACAGGAGGACGAGGCTCTGACTGACAGCCATTTCAAACTTTTACTTGTACTTGTCAAACGAGGCATTAACGGTAATAAAGCCGACACACGCTGTAAACACAACTACATCCACTGTTTATGGACCGGGGTTTTACTGAGCTGAGCCAACATGGAGCGTTCAAGCAGAGGTCACAGGTGGAGCGATATCAGACCAAGAAAAACACACTATGCAGTTGGTTTGCTAAATATGTCAAACGTTTAAATTGGATCATTTAATCGCTCAAACAAATGTTCCAAGTCTGTTAAAGAGAATATTCAAGATGACTGATTGAAACAGAAATCAATTGACCTTAAATTTGGTAATGGCCTTGTCTCAGATGGGATTTTTTTTTCTATTTTTCATGTTCCAAATTTGAACATACAAAACACTAAACAAAGGACACAGAACACCACAGAGAGCAAAACAATTAATAAATAAGAAAATACCACAGAACTTTCAATTAAACAAAACTACAGCAGCATTTATACCAACAGATAAGTCCCACTTAGTCCAAAGGCTGTCATATGGAAAAAAAGGAAAACTATTTTGCATTTTTCACATTGTTATTAGCTTTTAAACATGCTCTTGAGTACCTTAAATTTGCCTCATGTTTGAAACATTTTTTTTATTTTTAATTATGCACTATATGAACATGTTTCTCTGCTGTCTGCCCTGACATTAACTGAGTGTATGCAGCCAGTAGATGGTGCTTAGCATTTTACACAATTTAGTTATTTTATCAGAATCAGAATCAGAATCAGAATTACTTTTATTTATCCCCAAGGGGAAATTCTTTTTGTTACATGTGCAACCGACCAGTAGTGACAGTAAAGTATTATAAACAAAATGATATATATAAAATAAGAATAAAATACAATAGCTCTATAATGATCAACCCCATTTAACTTAACTTATAAAGTGTCTTTATTAATCAACTAAACCCCCGATATGAACAATAATCAACTAAACCCCCGATATGAACAATTTATTACTTGAAGGGACGCTACGGTCAGGCTAGCAGTAGCAGTATTCTTGTTTAGACGACAGAAATGTTCAGAACGAGTCTGGTGTGATTGAAGAATTTAAACAGCAGAAGATTCTCAGGTAAGTGACGTATATGATCTGAAAAAAACCTCACAGATCAAGGAAGTTCAGCAGGAAGTGTTTGGGACGCTCAGAGAGAACAGGATAATCAAGCAAACATTCCTCAAAACGGCGTGAATCCAGCTGAATGTAACTCCAAGTATATTTTCGATGACTGAACATTGTTAGAACATGATTAAAAGCTCAAAAAAGTCACTGGAGCAGAATATGTGTCCTTTAAGTCATTTTGTACATTTTCGAAGGTCAGCCATAATTTCAGTCCAGTCCTTGAATGTTGACTCACTTTGTGTCAGACATTTCTTTGTGGCAAAAGTATGTTCTAAAGCAGGGGTTCTTAACCTTTTTTACCTTGAGGCCCAACTTTTTCTGTCTAAAGTAACTCGAGGCCCAATCTCATATTAAATGTATTATATTTTAGTGATCGTGCGGCCCTCAAGGAGGTGCTCGCGGCCCTACTTTGGGCCCCGGCCCTATGGTTAAGAATCACTGTTCTAAAGGTATCCACTTATTGTGTTAATGACTGGAGTTTTGAGGCCCAAACACTTATTAAAACTATATAAAATCTATAAATGATCTGACTGGTGATCAAATCCATCATCTCAGTACATCCTAAATTAGTTCATAAAACTTGACACTCGAAGCATGATTTTACACTTTTGCTGTGGTGTCATTTTTAGGACTATTAAAAATAAGGCTTTAAAAATAAATAAACAAAATGCCACTGTTCCCAAATACAAAAATTCTAGTGCTCCAAACGAGATAAAAATAATTGTTAAAATCTCGTTAAATGTACATGTTCCTTCATGAAAAGCCCAAAAAGAGAGAAATAAAATATGCGTTGAAATGTGTTCACCATCGTAACAGCAGTAAACTTGATATCGGAGCATTTTAAAAGATTTTTGTGGGAAATGTTGGCGACAGAAAACACAGCAGAAGATAAGGTCCTGAATGTGAGCTTTTAAAGATAGTCATGTCCTCTTTTATGTGTAAAAGACTCCAAAGCCAATGGGATAGCCGGTACTTCCATAGGTCAAAGGGTTAAACTCTATATGACAGGTTCGATGACACATTTCACTAAAACGTAGTGAACATGATTATATTTAAGATTTTACCAAAAATGTTGCCTGTTTGTCCCCAGTTTGACAGTTTTTGGAAAATTTATAATTGTACTTCTTGGTTGGACATGTACAACAAATGACATAGTTAGAGGTAATTCCACAACTGTTACCCAGCAACCATTTTGAAAACAAAGGCCAAAACCCATATAAATGCCACAATAGTTATGATTTGACAAATAATAATGCCTGATAACACCTTCATTTTGTTGAATGACCCTTTAAACTATAAGACAGATGTATCTGTTGAGTGTTAACTGTGTCTGTGTCTGAATGTCCTCCCTCGTCCCTCACCCCTCGTCCCTCACCCCTCGTTCACTCCACGGTCCTGCACTCTTGAGCAGACTGAACAGTGCACTCAGTCACACAGATCTGAACACGCAGCTCACTATTTCCTCCTCGCTGTGGGTCACATGACTCTGGCGTCTGTGAGAAAAAACGTCGGCAAAACTCCAATAAAATCCACCTATCCACGCACATGTTTATGGACTAATAATCATCACACAACTATTTTCATCATGGATCTCACATTAAACATCAAACAGACTGGATTATTCAACTTTTTGCCTGAGACTTGCGATCTATTCACAACTCAAGCTAAGGTAAGCGGCTAACGCTAGCACCGCTGCTGATAACGATTGTGTAAAGTATTTTGTTCATAATCTCGGCTCAACAGTTCGTTTGAACAGCTCCTCTTTCAGCTTTCATTCGGTTTGTTGTGACCAGTTAAAGACCTGGCACTGTCCGCTGTTGTTTTTCCAACTGTCGCAATGCATTATGGTCAATATTGGCCGGTCTAGTGACCAGCGCTGGATGCTTCACTTTTTTTTCCTAACCCACTTGTGTCAGAGACTGTCACTTTGCATTGGTGATTATGCTAGCAAAAGCTCTTTTTTTTAATATATATTTTTTCATAATTAGGGTAAGGTTAGGGTTAGGATTAGGGTTAGGTTTAGGAACAGATTATTTGGTTAAGTTTAGGGGCAGGTAAGATAACCGGGTCTCTGGGTTGGAATAAAAAAGGACTCTGGACACCACTTTTCAAGATGCATTGTGGGAAATTTTGAGTGCACTACTTTTTCTCCTGTTGGACATTCGGACAGCACTAAAATGGCGCGACCGCTATTTAGTGCCCTCTATTCACGTTCTTCTGCCCCGCCCACTTTTGCTTCCTTTTGCCACAGATCCGCGCTTCTGTAGTAGTTTGACAAAAACCCCATTCACGCAAATGGCGAATGAGGGAAAAGTCTCGGCGCTAAAACATCATGTAAAGTGATCTGATTTGTTTAATATGTTTAATGTTCACACGCAAAAAACAAGTCAGCAACGCACCGATTTCCTGGGCGGTTCTGTTGAGCTCGCCTGCCCCTTGTAAACTACAACGGGAAAAATATAGAGCGCTCACGGCAATTTCTGGAATAAGATGAATAGGGAATAGTGTGGACATTCGGATGCAGCCTGTCTCTTTATTTTCAACTGTACGTCGCTTTTTGATGACATCACAGAGGGATTGCATTTTAGAACTCAGCACTACTTCCTGTCATTTTAAACATTTAGTTTACAAAATGTCTTCACAAACTGCAAATTCATAAATGTAAAACTACTAAATAAATACCACAGGTGCCCTCCCACCAAACAAAGTTAGAATTTGAAAAACCTGAGAACCTGTCATATAGACTTTAACAATATTTTTTTATTACAAACATTTCCGAGTAAACCTATCAGCCTATAGAATGTTGTGACGTCTTCTGAAACACTGCAATTCCAATCCATTCCGCTCTCACAAAATCCACAAACGTTTGCATGTCCCCATCTCACCAGAGTTTCATTTTAAGGCTCTTAGATACATTCCCCCCACAAAGCTCCTGTCAGTCCTTGAACGCATCGTGTAGATTCATTTCCAGATAAGATCTCATCACAGAATACATCCACAGACACAGCGATGCGACGGATAAGCGCGCTACGTCTGCTGTCAATCAAACCAGATCAGAACACCAGATAACGTTCCACACAAGACCTGACGGGAAATAAAGTTTGTCCAAGTCTGAGAAATATAGAAACAGCCATTTGATTTTGTTTATTTAACTGTTAAATAATTGACATGATTAAGCATTTAAAGGTGCACTTTGTAACATTTGCAGTGCACCTGCTTGTCTGCATGGAGACTGTAAAGAATGTTCCAGAGTATCACTTATCTATCCCCATGGAGACCAGCAGGAGACACCACCAGACCAGGTTACAGGTCAGATCTGTGGAGGGGCAAGTCCATTCTGGTTTAATGCATGCTGTGGAACATTACAGGTAAAGAAATACATTTTTTATGACAGACCTTCCCAACCAGGTACATTGTGGATTGTTAAATTATAAAATAAATACATAATTGTAGTGATGTGAGTCTGAGTGCCCTCTGCTGGTGCTAATCCTCAGAAAAACAAAACTGACACATTACTTTACTATGTAAACTTGTCTAATGGTTTGCAGCCTGCTTTGGGGGTGTCTGTCCAGTAGAAAGTTCCTAGGGCCATACTTTCTTGGTCTTTCCTGTCACACCTTCAGCAGGTACATATCTGAGACATGATTAAGCACATGTATAACACTGCCTTTGATGGGAAATGTTTTTTATTCAACTAAAGTAAAAGTAAGTGGAAACTTTATAAACTCTGAGCTATAAATAATTCTAGATGGTGTTAGGGTGTGATGGTGAAAAGGTCTGCTCTTCTGCAAAAGCTAAAATCAGCTTCTTTGAGTGACTTTTGTCACTTGAAAATCATTCAAAAGAGCTGTTTTTCCAGCTGTGCATAATCTCAAATCTTAGATCTACATGTGGCAGTTGGCCCTTGCATCTGTGGGCGGCCTATTGCACGTGACCTCAGCCTTTCAAAAGAGGTCTCCTCACATGTGCTACATTTTTGTGGCCTCTGACGTCACCCACTGTTGGGAGCTGTGCCAGCAGCACGAGCACGCAGCCTTGTCAAACAATCGCACTGAAATCATCAATTCAGGCCCAGAGCCAGGGATTGTGCAGGTGTCGTCGTTCATCAGTGAGTATTGTGCATAAAAACTCCCTTCATTCATTCAGCCGAACCACAACAAACGCTCCTGTTGTTCCAGCTCACCGGTTTGTGCTCCAGGTGCACACAAGACTTTGGAACATCAGTTTTGTCTCGTGCTGCAGGCCCTTCAGGTTAAAGGCTTCGGTAAGCGGTTTCGCTCTTTCCATATTTTAAGTCAAGTTTCCTAATCTGGCGCTCTTTGTAGCGCGTGGCGTCAGGCGAGGGCACTTTTATGCACGGGTCACATTGGGACACCCCGTCCACGTGAAGCTCGGTAAGCATGGTTTGTCCTTAAAACTCTGGTTCCGTTCAGGAGTCTCCACCAGACCGCCGCCGGTATGGAACTGTGTCAATTCTGAGTCCACTCAATGGACCAGAGCAAATTCTGGCAGGACACAGCTGGGTTAAAATGGTTGGGACATTTGGAGCTGCTGTTTTGGATTTTTACTTAACAGGAACCTATCAATTGGTTCACTATGTTTTGAATGTGTGAATGAGAGAAAGTGAAGAAGTAGTCCACTGAATTGTATTAATGTAAAAATTCAAGAGTTACTATTTTTGAACAACTGCAATAAAACCTGTAAAGTTTTCTAAACCTAAGTCTTGTGGTCCACTCAATCGCTGATCTGGCACTGGCCTTCACCTGTGGAAGTGTCCCTGGCACTAATTCAGTCCAGGGTGGTGTTGTTGGAAAGTGTTTTGCATTTGACCCTTTAATTGGAACTGAAAAAAAGAATCAATTTAAACTTACTGCCTCTTGCTGCCATGACGTATACTACCATAAAATTTGAACTAGAAACCGTTACTTTTTTCAACCCTGTGGCTAATTTATGTATTTTTACGGGAACGGCCTCAAGGGGCGCTCTAGCAGGAAGTGCAAGAGTTGGACAGACCAGTGAAAGAGTGAAAGAGCGAGTGCGCGGAGGAATCCGTTAGTTTGACTGTGTTTAGAACAGTCAGTTTGTGTCACGCGCACACCATCATCACAGAAACACACGAAGAAATGCATATTACGCAGTTTTTAAGTAGTTTTTAAGTTAAAAGCAATTGATGTGGAGGCAAAACATGGAGACCGAGCTGTTGCACGTGAACTTGTCATCAATGAATCGATGGTGAGACGTCGGAGGCGACAGTGAAGAGCGACTCAGTGCACTGCTGTGTTACAGGTGCTGTTTGGAAAAAGGCATGTGTTGAATTAAAACTGTGCGTGTTCCATCCTTCTGTGTAAATGTCTCATGTTAAACATGGACACCTGCCGCTTATAGACAGGTGCGCCCTGTCTATGTACAGAGGTGTTTTTTTTTTGTAAATATGGCTGGTGCAACTTATACTCAGGTGCACTCAATAGTCCAAATTTTACGGTATCTAAAAAAGATCTCCAGATGATTATTCATGCTTTTGTCTCCTCGGGGTTAGACTCCTGCCACAGCCTCTTCACCCGCCTCAACAAGAGAAAAACACATTAGTCTGCAATGTCCAAAATGTGTCTGTGAGGCTCCTGACCCATACAAGCAGGAGGGCACGCATGATACCGGTTCTAAAAAAGCTTCATTGGCTCCGGAACCCGTGTAGCTGACCTGATGAAAAGATATTGCTCGGCCCGGAGCCTCAACACATAAAAATAGAAAGTAAAATAAAACTCCCTCTATATATCTCAACTGTTGTTTTGTCGTCTTTTTATGGTGTTGAAATCTGTGGTAATAATTACAGAAGTTCTTTACATTTAATTTATAAACTCAATGAGCAATTAGAATCATTCATGAGGCTGGATTTTATGATTTCAGACATTATTTCTGCAATCCACACATTTAAAGTCTTGTGAGTTAGTGTCTTTACAAAGCAATTAAAAATACATAGCCAACAAACTACTGTAGAAAACATTTGATGACTTAAATACTCCATACTCACTTTTCAAAATAAGGAGAATAGCGTCATTTGAGGAGATAGAATAACAATTTTAATTAAAAGTCCCAGCAAGTTCCTTTGTGTTTTGGAATTCATAAGATTATTGTTGATATGATATACAAGTTATACTTTGCTCATTTGTTCTAAATTAAAATGCAATCAAATCAAATAAATATTCGGTAAAAATGCTCAAAACAAATCTGACAATAATTTGTGGATTTAAAAAACATCACAGTAGACATCCATATCTATCTACCTTTGACGTCTCAAATGTCAAAGCTGAGAAGACAAGCTCGAAACAGGATTAATGAAACAAGCGTGAACGGAGCTAAATACAACTCCAGGTATGTTTTCTTTAAAGAAGGAATAAGCAAGGATTAAAGCTTTAAAAAGTCAATTTTGCATACTAATAAATACTCCAAATTTCATGAGCAAAAAAAGTCTTCTATTCTAAGTTAAATTCTAAACTAGTAAGAACTGTTGAAGCCAAGTCACGTCATGTTTCTTTTGTCATTGTGGTAAATCGATGTGGACATTTGGAAATGCCATTCCATAAGATCCTGTGTGAAAATGTATGGTGCTGTGTGTCTTAATGACCTGTCCACTGTGGCCTTTAGACCTGAAACCAGCAGAAGAACACAGCCTTACGTAGAAAGGGGTTCAGAGGTTGTCATCCGGACGCCGTTTAAAGATCGAGACGTTTCGACTTTTATCCAAAAGTCATTGTCAATCAGAGAGCTGGTCTGGGAACTCAGGCTTATATGCTACTCTGAGTACTGGGAGTCCTGCCCCCAGGGAGGAGTCACTGAGTCCTGTCTTTGTTAGAAAATTGTTTGTTTGTCACCTGGGACTAGATTAATTGGTCTATCTTGTTGATTAATGGTTGGCCTCACCTAGTTTCACCTGTGGCTAAAGGTCTATTGTTATCTTGATAGCTGGCTGTTGCTCCCTCCTCACTGCTGATTACCTCATTAGCATTTGACTGGTCTATTGATCTGGACCAAGGTGTTAGGATGCTGTCATAAATTTTGGCTAAATTAAATCTTAAGCCCCCATTCCTGTTTAGAGACGGATTTTCTCTTTTTACAAAAATGGCCTCCTTTACTCCTCTTTCAAACCAGTTCTTTTCTCTGCTTAATATCTTCACCTCACTGTCCTCAAACGAGTGATTTGTAGCTTTTAGGTGCAGATGGACTGCACTCTGCGGTCCTGTGGAGGCCGCTCTTCTGTGTTGGTACAGCCTTTTGTGCAATGGCTGTTTTGTTTCTCCTATGTAACGTTCTTTACAACTGTCCTCACTGCACTCTATCGAGTAAACTACATTGCTCTGTTTCTCTGTCGGCCTCTTGTCTTTCGGGTGGACCAGTTTCTGTTTAAGTGTATTGCCAGGTTTGAAATGAACAGGGATGTCGTGTTGTCTAAAAATCCTTTGAAACTTCTCAGACAGGCCCGAGACATAAGGGATAGAGACCCCCCTCCTGCTAGGGTCTTTATCCTTTCTGTCCTGTTTCTTGGCTCTTCTGACTTTGTTGAAGGCCCAGTTGGGGTATCCACAAGCTGAGAGGGCACGTTGGACATGTTCTTCCTCCTTCTTTCTCCCCTCAGAGCTGGTGGGTACTTCATGGGCTCTATGTTGCAATGTCCTAATCACTCCCAACTTGTGCTGCAGTGGGTGGTTAGAACCGAATAATAAGTACTGATCTGTGTGGGTGGGTTTCCTGTATACTTCTGTCTGAAGGCTGCCATTTTTGTAAAAAAGAGAAAATCCGTCTCTAAACCGGAATGGGGGCTTAAGATTTAATTTAGCCAAAATTTATGACAGCATCCTAACACCTTGGTCCAGATCAATAGACCAGTCAAATGCTAATGAGGTAATCAGCAGTGAGGAGGGAGCAACAGCCAGCTATCAAGATAACAATAGACCTTTAGCCACAGGTGAAACTAGGTGAGGCCAAACATTAATCAACAAGATAGACCAATTAATCTAGTCCCAGGTGACAAACAAACAATTTTCTAACAAAGACAGGACTCAGTGACTCCTCCCTGGGGGCAGGACTCCCAGTACTCAGAGTAGCATATAAGCCTGAGTTCCCATACCAGCTCTCTGATTGACAATGACTTTTGGATAAAAGTCGAAACGTCTCGATCTTTAAACGGCGTCCGGATGACAACCTCTGAACCCCTTTCTACGATGGACCACACCTGGACGAATGAGGGTTTACATCGACGAACACAGCCTTACCCTCATTATGTCTGAGATAGATCTGAGCTCATTAACCCACGAGCCTGAGGACGTGCTGCTGCGGAACACACGACGTTTATTAAAGGACTCGTATTCTGCTACAGTGACTACATGAGCTTTAAACCATGTTCTAACAATGTTCCGTCATCAAAAACACACCTGAAGTAGCATTCAGCAGCATTCACGCTGTTTTGAGGAATGTTTATTAGAAAATCCTCACCCTCCAGGCGTCAAATACACTTCTGTCTGAACTTCCTTGTTCTGGGACATTCATCTACGTCACTTATCTGTGAATCTTCTGCCGTTTAAGTCCTTAAATCATCGCCAGACTCGCTCTGAGCATTTCTGCCTCTAAACAAGTTCACTGCTGCGACTCATCCGCACCGTAATGTTGTTTGACGGCTAATTTAACCAGATTGTGTGAGTGCGTGGTGCCATCTAGTGGCTGGATGTACTCAGTCTTTTTACAAAGGCTGATAAAGAATAATAAACATTTTTGAAACATGAGATAGAAATTTTAAGATACTCAAGAGCATGTTTAAAGGCTAATAAAAATATGAAACATGCAGAATATTTTTCCTTTAAGCCTTCATATTAGGTGAAGAAAATACACTTTTTGGAGATGGTTTTTGAACCTCACAGATATAGACAGGGTTTCAGTTTCTCACTTTTCCATTTCATTGACACTCCCTACATTCAAAGCCTGTCAAAAAAGCTAAAGCTCAGACTTGGCTTCTTCCTCAGAATCAAGTCCTGTCTATCAACCCCAAAAACAGTAAGTAGCTGCCACATTTCTCTCACGTGCACCATCACTTGACACAGTTTATCACGGTTTATCACAAGCTTCAAATCATTTACTCCTCACTGTCTCCTTTACTCCTGAGTCGGACGGCCGTCTCTTTCTTCACGTCACTTCATTGATTGGCGCATGTTCATTTAAAAATCATGACTTTTCCCCTCACTCACATGTAAACAGAATTCCAGGACCACCTCCTTTTGTCAGTTCCACCAAGTTCAAACCAAGACACAAACTGCTTCTTGATTGGTGTGAAGCTACAATTCCCATTTACAACAGGTCAAATCAAGTCAAATCTAGAAAACATTTAAAAACTACAACATTTAAAAAAAAAATACTGCTACAAAAAAGACAAAAATATGTCTCAAAAAATATATCTAGTTCCTCTTAGAAAACTGTACGAATTTCTTAAACTCCAACTTGCTCCATTAAACACGGAGCCGTATTTTTCTCCACATTTTCCAGCGCGGTTGTGAGCTTAAAACAGCAATATCCAGGAACCGTGTCGAAGAAACAAAGAAATTCCATCTGGCTGGCACCGCATAAAACATTTACTACAAAGAGACAAGACACGAGGCGGGCGTGGGATAAAAATACCAACGGAAACGGAAGGCATTTGGAACGGCGTATCTGGCAACCGAGGCTGACATTTTGAGGCTAGAGTATGTCCCAGCGCACTTGTCGAGGTGCCGCTCCGGAAACAAAGCTAGCAAGGGTGTCAAATGTGCATCAGAAAACCAAGGTGGGCGGCGGATTCATTTGAACAGGTTAATTCCCTTCTGGAGGGAGATACGAGACGCTCTGCACCGAGAAGCGTGGAGAACAGATCCGGCAGAGTGTTAGCTAGCTTTGGTGATGCAAATTGTGAGCGTGACATCGGACTTTGAAAAATTTGGGTCGCTAAACGGAACATGTGTAATCCAGGCATTGTGGAAATGAGGAGGAGGAGAATGCTCGGACAACTTGTGCGTCATGGTGAACAAAACGTATGTCTAAATGTTGCAAACTTAAAAGTGCACTATGGAACTTTTTTTCCTGCCTCCTTGCCTTGTCTGGAATGTTCCACAGCTTGGCATTAAAGGAAAAATATTGTGACTTTTTCATATTGTTAGTAGCCTTTAAACATGCTCAAGAACCTTAAATTTGGCATCTCGTGTTTTGAAACAAGTAACAATCTTTATTATGGACTTGAGTGCATTTAGCCAGCAGATGGCGACTTGTGCTATACACAATTTAGTTATGTTAGCAAGACACATGACGTTCAGCCTAGCAGCAGCAGTTATTGTGTTTAGAGGCAGAAATGCTCAGAACGAGTCTGTGATGATTTAAGGACTTAAAGCAGCAGAAGATTATCAGAGAAGTGACATAGATGATCTGAAAATCATCACGGATCAAGAAAGTTCAGCAGGAAGTGTTTTTCTAGTAAACATTTCTCAAAAACAGCCTGGACATAGCTGAATGCAACTCCAGGTATATTTTTGATGACGGAACATTCTTTGAACAGAGTTAAAAGCTCATAAAAGTCGCTGTAGCAGAATATGTGTCCTTTAAGCTTATCTTGCGACTTTCAAGAGGAACAATATTTCAACTAGTGCTGTCAAGCAATTAAAAAAATTCTGATTAATCACATTTTGGAACATCATATGTGTTTTCAAGTGTTATTATTAACAGGTCTGTTTTGAAATATTTTTGCACATTTTCTTCTGAAAATTAAATCATTTTATTACTTCACAAATTTAAATACATCATTTAAAAGCCAACTAATGAAGCCTAGACATTGCACTTCATGTTGAATATGTGGCTCATGTTTCAGGTAAATCTAGGCTACATGAC
This sequence comes from Rhinogobius similis, assembly GCA_019453435.1. Lineage (NCBI taxonomy): Eukaryota > Metazoa > Chordata > Actinopteri > Gobiiformes > Gobiidae > Rhinogobius > Rhinogobius similis. Next base: position 33,937,204 of record CM033632.1, read on the forward strand.
CAAACTACAGGTTTTATGGATGAAGGGCCCTTCATACACTCATAGAACTATAGTTACACATAGGTAACTCCATTCATGGAGACAGATGGAGCTGGTGTTGGTCTGGTGCTGGTCTGGTGTTGGTCTGGTGTAGGTCTGGCATCTACACGTGCTCTGTAATACTTTGGTGACATGTTTGGTCCAGTTAACTTGTTTTAGCGCTCACACACCAGTTTTGTTTTCGTCACAGGGCACAGGATCCACCAAACCTCTGTACACTGCTCCGCCCCTAAACATCAGCCGCTGAGTGATCTTCTCATTCATCCTCAGGTAAAGCCTCCAGCGTGATCTAAAAGAGCGTGTTTCATCAAATCACCGTGTGATTAATCCGTGTCAGTTTGTGATTAATGCGTCAATTTTCTATGATTAATCAAATGAGTTAACACGGTAAGTTTGACAGCCGTAATTTGAGCTACATAAATGCATTAACAATCAGGACAGCCATTCTAATACATGAAAAACAAATGGGAAAGAGAAGGTAATATTGTATATTGTTTTAACAGACTGAGAATAGGGAAGTACATATTCTTCCCAATGGAGGACAATAAATCAAATATCAAAAGGAATTCTGCTGGAAAACTGTATCACCTTTTTTTTTCTTTTTTTTTTTTTTTTTACTCCATGTTTAAGTGCTCACTACTCAGCAGGAAATGCTAACTGCTGGAGAAACTGTGGTTGCTAGGTGACCCACCATCGCTGAGAAATATTGGACTGAGATTAGACTGAGAACAAAGCACTCCAGACTGTTTTTGACATCGCCATTAAGGCTGCACAATTAATCCAAACCAAATGGCAATCTGAATAGCAAATAGCAACGGTTGCAATATTTTAAAGTGCAATGATTTCCTCCACAAACAACAAAATATCCAGTTTTATTCGATTATTATTTATTACTCGTTAAGATTTGTTCAAACATGTTCTGAAACAAGCGTCAGAAAGCAACAAAAGCAGAAAGAGTGCAACTAAAGGTGACAGAAGTGTGACTATAAGCAACAAAAACATGGCTATAAGTGACAACAGCATGATTAGAAGTGACATGAACATGATTATAAGTGACAAAAATGCAACTAAAAGCGTCAGAAACATGACAAAAAGCACAAAAAACGCAACTAGAAGCGACAAACACGTGATTAAAAGTAACAAAAAGATGCCAAAATTCTACTAATAGTAAGTTTGTCAGTTTATATTTTTTGTCTTTTGTCAATTCTCCTGGTTGTGTTTAAAACGTGAACTTTGAACCATCTAAACATATATCACAAATCTACTCACAATCGTAATACTGTTCGGACAAACTGCAAATAGATATTTTCCAAAAACGTGCAGCCCTAGTATGTGGGCCTATGTATATGGGCCTGCTTTTGGGTACCCTGGAATTAATATTTCAAGTCTTCTAAGTTCACACACTTTACAAACTACATCTCCGTCGTGGGTTCAGTTCCGGATCCGACCATGTCCCTCACTCGTCCCCATTTGACGCTACACTGTCCTGTCCAGTAAATGCTTCAGGCCAAGAAATTCTGTAGAGATCATGGAGGTCAGCCCTTTCAGAATGCAATTTTCTGGGGATAAAAGGTATAAACTATACCTAGCGAAACTCGTGTTTTATGATCTAAATGTAATGTACACAATTTTACCACAGAAATGCCTAGAATGAGACTAGGTATTTATGGAACAGTGAAAATTTCTGTGGTTTGATTTTTGAGCTCTCAGAGGAAGACAGGCTCGTAAATAATGTCCTGTCCTAGTGTCTCAAATAATTAAAGGACAAATATTCTGCTACAGTGACTTTTTTGAGCTTTTAATCCTGTGAACAATGTTTCATCATCAAAAACATACCTAGATCTAGCTTCATTTTGAGAAGGAGTGTAAAACAACAGAAGATTCTCGGATAAGTAACGTCTAAAATCGGAAAAAAATGTCATCAATCGAGGGAGTTCAGCAGGAAGTGTTTTTGACGGTCGGAGGGAGAGGATTTTCAAACCAACATTCCTAAATATGTTCATGGAAACTACTAGGTTGATCATCGCATGCCACATAGCCCCTTAAAGTGATAACATAACTAAACTGTGTAAGTGCTAGGTGCTATCTACGAGCTGCACACGCTCAGTAAGTGTCCGGACAAACTGTACTACTACTGCAAACTACCTCATGATAAACCTTTTTTTTTTTTTGTTTCAAAACATGAGATGGCAAATTTAAACAAGCATGTTTAAAGGTTAATAACAATATGAAAAATGCATAATATTTTCCCTTGAATGAAGCGTGTGAATGAATGAACATCCAAATCCCAAATCCAAATCCACTTTATTTGTATAGCACATTTCATAAACATAACTGTTTCCAAAGTGCTGCACAGACAAACATAAAACGGCAAAACAAAGTAACAAAACAAAATAACAACTCAATTTGATCTTATGGCTTGTAAAACCAGTAAAATCAAATCCAAGCAAAATGATAAAACCATAAAATAGAAATAACTTAATAGAATAAATAAATTATAAAATGATAAACCACAGAGGACCACACAACTCACGCGGTGTTAAAAGCCAGAGAATAAAAGTGGGTCTTAAGACGAGACTTAAAACACTCCACTGTGGGGGCCATTCGCACGTGGGGAGGCAGAGCGTTCCAGAGTTTGGGGCCGACCACAGAGAAGGCCCTGTCCCCCCTGGTTCTAAGTCTGGTCTTAGGCACCACGAGCTGGAGCTGGCCCTCGGACCTCAGAGCGCGAAGGGGGCGATACATGTTTAAACGCTCAACAAATTTAATTTTCATAATTATCTTCAGTCCACTCCAGCAACTGAACAATAAATATTGCTGCAGATTTTTTTTCTTTTCTTTTTTTAGAATAATGTTCTATTATATTGTATAAGTATTATTTGTGCATAAGAATTAAATTAAAACACATATTTATTTAGTAATAACTTTATTTTTTTTACTTTTAAAGCAGAACTCAGTAACTTCAGCGGCAGAACTCCCCCTGCAGGTCTCTTGTGAACGTACACTCCCAGTAAAATGACAACTACAACAACAACAACAACAAAATCTTTTTACCCCCTTACTTTTTTTTTGAAATAATGAAGTACAATCACATACAAAAACATTTTCATGTAGCCAAATATAAAACAGAGAGCCAGGGTTTCTCAGGAGAGTTGTCTTCAGGCCGGCGTCAGGAAAGTTGCTGTTGGTTTTCGGCGCAAAGACATCAGGAGGCGACGGCGGGGGCTTCAAACGGCCCGAAAATACATTTACAACCACCACACGAACTTACAAAGAAAAGGTTTAATAAGGTTAAAATGTTACTTAGTTCTACTTGAAACTATATTTCTGAGGCTTTAATGTTGTACAAACTGCTGCCCACAAACCCTGCCACATTTTTCAATAACCATCATGCCCTGTGCCGAGAGAGGCCATGTGTAACTTCATCACTGCGTCTGATTGGAGGAGATGACTGCAGCCATGCCCTAAAGGCTCATGGGAAATCCCTCTCATGGTGGGTTCATAAATCACTGAGCTGAAGTGCACTGTGCTGTATACACAAGGAGAGAGAGAGAGAGAGGGAGAGAGAGAGAGAGAGAGAGAGAGAAGAGAGCTGGAGTTCAGTGTGCTGTCTTCTAAATACACAGTAAAAGAGAGAAAGAAAGGACAGAAGGAGAGAGAAAGGAAAAGAGTCGGAGGAGATAGAGTAACAGAGGAGGGAGGAGGAAGAGACAGAGAAGCAGGGGAGAGAAAAAGAGACGATGTGAGAGACAGGGAAAGGGACAGTGGAGGAAAGGAAGAGACAAGGAGGGATGGAAAAGAGAGAGAAAGAGAGAAAAGAACAGGGGATGGAAGTAGGGGGGGGGGGTGTGGAGAGAAAGAGAGGAGAGAGAAATGGAGTTAGAGAGGGGATGGTAGGAGAGAGGCAGAAACCCTAACAAAGCAGCTGCATGTTCATTTACATCTATTTTGAATGAAGAAAATATGAAAACAAGCCTATTCTCTTGCAGAAGCTTTCAGCACCATGGACAGCGCCGTACAAACTGCACTGAGGTGGGAGCTAAAGTTTTCCCCTCGGTCTGTTTCCTAAAAAACTTAGAGACATTGCCATTCATAATTGATTTTATATTTCTTGACCACACTTCAGACTTTGAGGGAAGACCTTGGGCATTTTTGTGCTAAATAACGCTGATTTAAATTTGATCTAAAAATCTGATTTAAAGTGTGAATGGTGATTTTAATGAAGTCAATACTGTAAGCTATTTTTAATTATTATTTTGTAGTTTAGTTTTTATTAGTTTGTTAATCTAGAGTTTTATAAATCCAATAAACTTGCTGTCATATTGCTCTCCATAACCAACACATGGCTGACTTGTTCTAGGAGAACACAGGTGTGAGCAGGACAGACGACACAGAGCTGTGCAGTGAACCATGCAGTAACATTCCAGTGAAACATAGTGAGAGCAGAACCTCCAATCTGTGACCGGCAAACTTCAAATGTTCCACTCTGAGCCGAGCGTGGATTTATCCGAGGCTCTTAATTTCAGCAGCAATTTTTTGCAGCTTTAATGGTCACAATACAGCAGCACTGAAATCTCCACTTTTGACATAATTAAATAAGAGTTCTACAATGTTGGAGTGAGATTTTAGTTTTGTTCACAGTGCATACTTTTTTCCAAAATCTTGCACATATTTTTGTAACATGTTTCATCTCTGAGAATTGATTCGTTCCTCTTAATGAAGCATACAACATATTTGCTCACTTGCTTTTTGTGCTCACCAGTCCTTAGGCAACCAGCAGAGACACCGCTGCTCTGGTGTGCTGATGGAGTTTACTCGTGCTCATTCCATCCTGGTCTGATATTTTGTTGCTTAGACCTTGTGTGACAGAATGACAGAATGGCAATATTTAGCCCAGTCACTGTTATCACACAAAGTATGAGAGGACGTCTTAATGCTTTGGGATGACACAGTTGATTTTGCCAAGTTAATGCATGAGGGATTTGACCATTTCTAAGGTCAGTCTCAGTCAGACTATAGTTCTGTAGTTCACAGTCTGTGAGCTTAGCCCACTCACCTCTCCCTCTGTAAGCATGATTCACCTTAACAGTGAGCTCAGGCCGGTTCTCCACGTTCAATAGACGGGTCTGTGGTCTGCTGTTACAATCCCATACAAGACCTCTGCCTCACTGTACTGTCCATGAGCGTCTGCAGTGCACAATGATCCAGCCATGGTGTCATATTCCAGGGAATTCTGCACCAATTGTGAGACAACATCTATGAGCTAGGTAAGATTAAACTGTGTCATTATTTCTAGCATTGCTAAAGAAATAATGATAAAGGAGACGTAATAATGCAAAATAGACTTTTTTGAGCTGTAATCATGTTGTAACATTGTTCCCTCTTCTCAAGATGGAGTTGTATGTAGCTTCATTTACACTTTATTACTTTATTAATCCTGTTTGCAAGCTTGTCTTCTCTGAGCATTCAAAAATTACTCCTTTGGGTTTTTCAACATAAAATCGTTACGTTATTTACTGTATCAGTGATCCTGAAGTCTCTTTCAGAGACATGGATATATTGGCATGACAGCACCATTGCTAAATGGCGCTTAACGACTTTTTCTTCATAGTTTATCCCTATTACTGATAACAGAGGGAGCACTAACGTAAATATAAAGAGGCACATGAAACCCTACAACCCTATTGATCTGTGGAAGAAAATGTTGCAGAAGAAAGCATTTGAGAGCTGTTGAGGAATTGCAGTGATGAGCTTATGTTGCGACAGAGTGACGGCTAACCATCTGTGTGATTCTTTGTCTTTTTGTTTATAAAAGACGCGTGTAATAATAAGACACTGTCGTCTTCATGGTCCTATTCACCCGTGTTGTCTTAATTGGTAGAACACTGGCAGAGTGACTAGCACTCTCGCCCCACAGCAAGAAGGTGGTGGGTTTGAATCTCAGACCGCCCAAGCTTTTCTGTGCAGAGTTCACATGTTTCTCCTTCTGTCTTGGTGCATTTACTCTGGACTCCGGTGTCCTCCATCGAAAGTAGTTCTAACCAAACCAAGCTCTGTTACTGGACAGTCCAAACTTTAGTCCACAGTGACGTTGCACATTATGTTCGTTATTAACAAACAGACTTAAAAACGTTTCATTCACATCAAATCATCAATTAAGCTTTTATTTTCTGTGACTGCATTATACAGTTGGTGCTTTAACAGAGCATTTTTTTCCCAATGAACCAGAGCTCTCTGGCCCACCATCAACAGCTATAGAGATGCTGCAAAGTAGCGCAAAGCGAAAAGAATACATATATATATTTCATCATGGAAAATAGACCGCGGGACACTTATGGGAGACCCAGGGTCAATACTGTTTGCGTGAGGAAATTGACATGTACTGAGTCTATTATGTTTGAATGGTCATGTTCTCTCGGCCCTTTTTCCTCTGAACATTGATTTCCTCCCTTCTCTGTCCTTCCCTGTCTGTGTCTGTCAGCGGACACTTTCCGAGACTCAAAGTGCATTCTGAAGAGCACTCTCCCCTTCCCCTCCCCTCTGGCCCTCCGAGCGGTCAATACAACCCTCCATCAGCGTGAGAAAAACCACAGTCCAGTCTGTCGCAGCGCCACGCACAAATGTGAGTCAAGGCGCCCAGGGGTGCTCTGATGTGGTCCCACCCTCACACACGCACACCCGCATCATGAAAGAGAAGTGCACAAGAGGAGAGAGAGAAGAAAGACAGGGCAGAGGAAGAGAGAGGAGAGGCACAGAGAAGAGATGAGAGAGTAGGACCGAAAGAGAGGAATTAGACAGACAGACATACAGACAGACAGACATACATATAGATAGACATACATATAGATAGACAGATAGACAGATAGACAGATAGACAGATAGATAGATAGATAGATAGATAGATAGATAGATAGATAGATAGATAGATAGATAGATAGATAGATAGATAGATAGATAGATAGATATGAAGCGAGGAGCGGTCCCTGGGGTATGGACCTCACCTTCAAAGAAACACCAGAGCTGTGCCACGCAATGTCACTGTCAGCCCCACTCAGATCACAGAGAGCCCGGCTGAGCGACCGCCGGCCCCTGGTACAGAGAGTCCGGCTGAGTGACCACCAGGGGGCCGGACAGAGAGCCCCGGTACAGAGAGTCTCTCCATTCTTATGCTCTAGTCCGAGTTCATGGTGGCACCACGACATATTGTCCCTGGCCCAGCTCTGTCACTGGGACAGGGCAGTGCAGGACGCAGGAGCACCAGGTCCTGTCACGTCAGGCTGAACTTAAGACATTATTTTGACACTAGTTTCAGACATCATGTCTCTGAAGTCTGGGGTGATAGGAGCCACTTAACCATCATAATAATAACAACAACAACAACAACAATAATAAAGCTTGAAGCATTAGGGTCAGTCTGACAATAACAATAGCCTAATACCAACTGCTAGTTTAAAACAAAATTGTGGTGTTTTTTATTCTGTTACTACATCACTAAGTCATCACTTTCCAAGATTCTTGAGGAACTGTGTGAATTTATTTGATTTAATTTTGATTTTGATTTAATTTAATTGAATAATGTATTTTGTATATTTTTCTCAAATCAAATAAAAAGTAATTAAAAGTTTAATTCCATTCTGTGGAGCAATCACGACAAAACCACAAGAAGGAGACAAGGAGGAGCTCCACCAGAAAAGTTATGCAGTGGGAGTCACTCAACTTAAATTAAAATGCTTAAAAAGCCCCAATAAAAGATAAAGGAACAAGTCTGCTTTGAACATGTGGAAGGAACGTCCACAAAGCAACAAAATATTGATTTGAATTCATTGTTATATTATATCACTTTTCCTCTCAGTCCACTGGGTGATCAGATTGGGGTTATCAAAAAGGGAGTTTGTGAGCTGGACTAAAAAGAATGTTTTTCCACTTTTTTTTTTTCCTGGGGCTTTGGGATGCTGTTTAATTGAATACTAGATGTGTACCATTATGTTCGGCAGATATTCTGGGGGCCTCTCCAGGAACACATTGAACAAAATGTGAGAAATGTGCAGCATTCCAATGCAACTCAGAGGTCCACAGCCAACAGTAACAGCTCAATAATATAGGCCTATTTTTTTCCGAGGTTATTTTCCTCACAGTCAGGTCGATGTGGTGATTTCTCTGCCCCCTGCTCTGTCAGAGTCACTCCTGAGTGCTGCACAGACATGAACCTTCAGTCTGCACTTCAGACACTTTGAGCCTTTATCAGGATGTCTGACATGAGTTTGATCTTATATTTATGACAATAGGTCACTGCTTAGATGGTTCGACTATTCCTGTGGGTTTGACTTGTTAAAACTGCACTTACTTTTACAGCTAGGATTTATGAACTTCAAAATTTAGAACAGTCTTCCATACAAAACTGTCGACAAGTAGAGAGTTCAAATATCCGAACATTTTGAGGTAATTTAGAAATTCCTCCCGGTTGGTTTTTTTGGTCTCAGAGGAGGACATGTACGTGAAAAGAGGACGTCTGGTCACTCTGCCCCTCCATATTGATGAAGCCATAGCTGCAGCAGCACTATGGGCCGTCCCTCAGGAGCTCACACCTCTGCTCCGGTCCATCTGAAGCCTGGCTCCTCTCACACCTCTCAGACTCTTGAGTTTTACTAAAACATCTTCTGTTGGATCCCCAAAAAGCTTATCCTGTTTCTAATAATAATGGACTTTTGGTAATGTGTGAGACCTGTAGCTAAAATGTCCTCTTTCATTTAAACTGATACAAAAATTGATAACATTTCGGACTCATCTACACAGCCCCAACTCTTACTCTACAATATTTTCTTCACCCACCTCTGGTAACTGATGTACACCCTTCTTTGCCTCACAACTATAGTTTAAGAAGTAATTATAACGATACACAGCACCAAAAGGGCTTTTCCAGTTGCGGTGAGTTGTAAACAAAGCATAGCAGACGATGTGTTCAGGGTCAAACTGTGACCAGGACATGTATAATTGAGTTGCTCTGTCAAGCGTGGCCACAGCCGTTTCCGGCACGCTCCTCGATTCACTCGCTGCACCACCAAACTTTAAATATTTACAACAGAATGAGACAGCAGACCGAGAGAAGAGCAATAATTGGGTTTGAGAATATTGAGTGTGAAGGTGGTTTGTGAAAGGGGAGATCAAATGTGAGAAGTCAAACCGTTTGTGGGTTGTTTGAATGCAAAAGAATGAAGGTGCCCATAGAGTTGAATACATTATGTCGGCAGATTTCACTGACATGACATTAAGTGCTCTCAGTCAGTAAGACACTAAATGTTAATGAATGAATGGAGTCGGCATGCGGCACTACAGCGGTAGACATATGCACACAACCACCAGAGACCTGCAAAGATCAATATTTAAACACAACTGAGAAGGAATTGGTTATTTTTGCCAGTGTCTTTTTCAGGACTGATGTGTTTAGAACAGCTGCAGCCTGGTACTCGCCCGAACATTCTATCACATAAATATGATCGAGAAAGCAAAAAAAAAACTGTAATTTTGTTGTTAGTAGACAGCGAAGACACATGGTGGTTGTTATTGTTTATGCAGTCTTGATCAAAAGTTTAAGGCTAGTTGAATAAATGGTCATTTTCTGTCAGGTATTCACACTGTCATGACGTTCTGATGGCAAAGGCAAAAAAACATTCTCTTTTTGATCGTGATCAGGTTGTTAAGCTGCATAGGCAGGGCCTCTCTCCATCACTGCTGAGGTGGGACGCTATAAGACAGTCATTTGGAAAGAACCTGAGGATTATGGAACAAAAAAGTAAAATAGAAGACCCAAACAATGACCCCAGCACTGAGCCTGAGGATCTGAACGACCCTCGACCCAAATAAAGGCTGTTACTGGTGCCGACTGCAGCTCAATAACATCAGACACATCTGACACTGAAGGGCTTCAAAAACAAAAAAACGTCTTCAAAGTCCTTGTCTCCTTGAACGCCACAGAACTGCAGCTTGGACTTTACAAGAGACACAAACATGGGACACTGACAGGTGGAAGAAAATGTAATTCTCTGATGAGAAAAAATGTGCCCTTGATGGTCCTGATGATTTAAACGTTACTGGCACGACAAGCAGATCCACCTGAGATGTTTTCTACACACCAGAGGGAGGGGGCGCCATAATGATCTGGGGGGCTTTTTCCTTCAGTGGAACAATAGAGCTCCAGGTGGTGCAGGGGCCCCTGGCTCTGTGCAGATGTTGCAGAGAGCATCCCTCATGACTGAGAGCCTCGTCTGTGGAACCACTGGGTTTTTCAACAGGACAACACTACAGTTCACAAAGCCCCAGGACAAAGGACTTCTTCATGAGAAGAACATCACTTTTGGACCGTCCTGTGTGTTCCCCTGATCTAAATCCAACTGAGAACCTTTGGGGATGGAGGAAAGGGAAGTTTACACAAATGGAGCACAGTTCAGACAGTAGATGTCCTTCATGAGGCCGTTTGCACCACTTGGAGAAATGTTCCCTCTCACCTCCTGGAAACACTTGCATCAAGCACCGCAACCAACAGTGGCACTATTACTGAGTTCATGTTTGGGACTTTGGTTTCTGTTTTTAGGGGGTTTCTGGGTTGTTTCTGAGGTGTGGTCTAAACTTTTGATCAGCGGCAGAACAAATATAGTTAATATGTTAAGTGAGGCTTGTGAGCAGGACCACACTTATTTCCCAGAAGCCTTCTTATACCAGCGTAACGCCTCAGTTACTGGATGACTCTGTTCTCTTGATCCTCCCTCCCTCCCCTTCTATATAACCTGCTTTTTCCGCATCCAGTCTCCAAACGGGGGCCCCAGATCAGCTGAGCAGATCACCGAGACAGTCTCTCCACCAGCCATGGTGCATATCTTTGTTGTGGCGTGGTCCTTGCTATTGAAGCTTTTTCAGTTAAATTGTTGTTTTAAATAGAATGTGCACTCAAACTTTTTTTTTTGTCTCACTCTCATTTCTTGGTGCTTAGTGAAGCTCTACTTGGAACCTCGTTAAAATCCAACCGTGAAAAATGTGACTTTTGCCATTTATTCAACTGTCTTAAACTTTTGATCAGGACAGTAGTTCATTTAAGTGCAATACAGGTGACAAATAAAGTTTACTAAGGTTTAGTTTTACTATAATAATAATACTCATTATTATTATTATCATCATCATCATTAATTCAAACACATAAATCACAAAACAGGGAATAGGACAGACAAAAAACAACAACAAAAAAACATTTAAAAAAACACATGCAAAAAACAACAACCAAAAAGTCAACTAAATACCACATCCTGTCCCTCCCACCTATGGTTATTATCCACCTAAATTAAGTCCAAATGTCAGTTTTTCCATCTTTCGAATGTCAGTTACAATTTCGGTCCAGTCCTTTGATTGTTGGCTCAGTTTGTGTCATCCATTTTTCCGTAATGGCCTTCTTTCCTGCTGCTAAGGTTTATTTTTAGATAAAGACATGTAAATCTGGCTCCTGCTGTAATCACCAAACACATTAAATCTGACACTAACGTCGTTTTGCCTTGATCTTTCTCTGCACTGACCTGTTTGCTCAGGTTTATTACAGTTAATTATTGCCTTCTCACCACCTTGTGCTCCGATTAACTTCAAATACACACGTTCAAAGCCTAATAGAAATTGATTACATATTAGATGTAATTTGGTCACGTATGTGTTGCCATGGTGACCACCGTTTGTGCAGAAGCATCTGGGCATGTGCTGACACAATCATGACGCAAGTTCAGTTCTGACTCGAATGAGGAAATCACAGACAAACAGCTTTATGAAAACAAAATACATCAATATTACTGAGCAATAAAGTATGTAATAAACAAAACTCATATCAAAACATATAACTCATACAAGAAATATTACAGAAATGACACTGAAGTATTCCTTTCCCCCTGCGTTTTACTTCTGTTACTAGAGATGGACATCGTTATTCAGTTCCACATAGGAAACAATCAAAAAGAAGCTGGAACCGTTATTCTTTCGGTTCCAGTACTTTCTTTCAGTTCTTTGGCTTTAAATCCGCGTTAAAGAGTGCACACAGCAGACCGTGTACGACTGCTCCCTGCACAAACGGAAGGCACAAACAGTGGGTACGTTAGTTGTCCATGTTCAAACAAAGTGCAGTGTCTGATGAAGAACCAGCAGGTCCAGAGTCGCTCCTGTTTCCACCAGAAAATACAGCCTCCAGTGCTTTGTGTCTAAAGTCTGCGTGTTGTGCTTAATAAAAACCCACATCGCAGTCTGCAGTGTCCTCGTGAAACTGAAACCAAACGAATGATGACTTCACGTGCTTGGTCCAGGTAAGAGCGCAATCTCAGTTAATGTGGTGTGGTTAAAGGGCACATATTCTGCTACATTGACTTTTTTAAGATTTAAACCATGTTCTAACAATGTTCCATCATCAAAAACATACCTGGAGTAGCATTTAGTTGCATTCATACTGTTTTGATGTTAAACACACTTCCTGCTGAACGCCCTGGATTTTGATCTTGATAATTACGAGTAGCACATTCGCTTCAAGAAACAATAATCCTAACCGCTTGGTGCCATTTACTGGCTGGATGCACTAAGGAAGTGTCTTTTGCAGACTCATGAGGAAAACATTAATTATTTTAATAATAATCTCCTTGTTTGTTTGAAAATATGAGAGGCAAATTAAAGGTATTCAACAGCATGTTTAAAGTCTAAAAAAGAAAAAAAAGAGAAGCATAATATTTTTCCTTAAAAACCCAGCGTGGCTCATGGCTCTTCATCCTCTTTTTCACTCAGGTAAACACGTAATACAAGTGTAAAGCTTCAAAAGCACTCGCGGTGCAGGACTGCTTTTGATACAAAATGCCGAACACGGAGAAAATGAAAGTGAAACTTAATTGCATGTAGGTCCATGTGCGTGGTGTATCATCTGTAGCTCTGGTTCACTTATTTGCATCATTTTTGAGTTATACCTGAACAGACGTCATGTCATACAAGTATGTTTTAAAATAAGAGTTAACACATTTATAACATGTTTTTTGACAAGCTTGGCCATTCATTTACACTCTAAAAACATGCAGGCACCGAAAAAAGAATCGTTCAGAACTTGTACCAAAAAGCGGGTAAAATCTGCACCCAGCCCTATCTGTTCCTTTTGCTTATTTTATTTTATATCTTCCGTCTTAGTTTTAGTTTTCTTCTATTATTTAGCTTTTTATGCTTTGGAAAGTATAGCCCAGTCAAAGACACTCCTTCTTTTGAGTCAGAGAAAACACCTTTCAAAAGTTTCTAAACCAACTCTTCTAAAAACTGCAGCGCAACCGAAAGCCACATCACGGAATTTAAATTGCAAAGTCGTGACAAGGGGGTCTGTCAGTTAACTCCCGTCACCTGCGCCGCCTGTGGCCTGCTTATGCATTCTGAAGGTGTCGCGGCACTAACCAGCTGTGGGTGTGTGGGCGGATGAGCTAGCCCACTCCGACTCTCTCTAACAGGCAGAGAACTCTCCAACGTCAGCCGCACTTTGAACATGTCCAAGACCAAATGAGGAGCGATACCGAGTTCTGAGCTGGACTCGCACGTACGGCGGGAATGAAAATACTTGCCAAGGTAGTGGGATATAAACTTGGGATAGAGGCAGCTTTGAAGATGATTGTGCTGAATTTAGATGGCTAAGACGGTATATTTAAAATGCAAAGAGTTTTTTCATGATTTTCAGAGGATAAATACAGTATTTGCTGAAACATTGCCAATTTGTTGTGGTTTTCTACCTCCACTACACACTAAAGCCGGCTCTACACCAGAGGATTTTAAAACTTCTGCGAATGGTCAAAATGTCAAAAAAGCGTGCAGGCCAAAGACAGCAGTGATGGCAATGATTATTTGTCTCACACAGCATGAAGCGACACCACACACTTGCAGATTTCAGAGGAGCGTCAGTGAAAACAATGACACAAGGACACAATGTGCAGCTTCCATTATATGCACTTCGATTTAAAAGCGTTGAAATGCAGGTGGATTTACTTTGCTTATAAAGGCCAAAGGATAGTACCATATTCAATTTAAGCACTAAGTCACCATGCAACGCCTGGCACTGTATGGCTGCTCTGATTGGCTGTTGGAAAGTTCCTCGCGTAACATGTTGGAACTTGAGGGGAGCCACGACATATCTTACAAGAATAGCCTCCCGGGCCACATTGCGGTGAAATCAGGTTTAAAGAGGACCTATCGGGCTTTTTCGAGTTCTACGACACCTGTTTATTTTGGACGCTTTGAAAAATATAATAACAATACTGAACTGTGACTTCATTAAAAAGCATTTGTTTAATTTATGCTAAAATGACAATATAACGCTGCCAAATCCTACGCATGTCAGTGTTTAAAGCACACATATTCTGCAACAGTGACTTTTTTGAGCTTTAAACCCTGTTCTAACAATGTTCCATCATCAAAAACATACCTGAAGAAGCACTCAGTTGCATTCACGCTGTTTTGAGGAATGTTCATGAGAAAATCCGCCCCCTCCGAGCGTCAAACACACTTATTGCTGAACGTTTTGGATCCAGCTGAACTATTTTCAGACTTCATACGTCAGTTATCTGGGAATCTTCTGCTGTCCTTAAATCATCACAGACTCGTTCTGAGCATTTCTTCCGTAATGATGATAACTGCTGCTGCTATCTTGATAATCACATGTAGCAAATGTAGATAATATAGCTAAGAGCTTGGGGTCATCTGCTGGCTGGATGCACTTAATAAGTGTCTTTCTAGACTGATGAGAAAAGCTTTAATTATTTAATAATTAAAAAAATTGTTTGTTCCAAAAACATGAGATGGCAAAGTAAAGGTACTCAAACACATGCTAAAAGCAGTACAAAAAATGCATAATATTTTTCCTTTAAGAAAATAAAATCACAGAACAAACTATGTGTGTGGAGTGGGGAGAAATCTGAGCAGTGGTGAAAACTGGACTGACCGAACAGCACGATTTTGTCCGTAGGAGAATAAAGATTAAATCAAAATACATGATCAGGTTCAACATTTTGTGAATTTACCTTCAAGATATTTCATGGCAAAGTCCAGTGCAACCTACAGGGCAAAGTGGCTCCTGCCTAATTGATTAAATTGGGTAAATTCACAAATGATGAAGCTGGTGATTTCTCTTATATCACGTTTACGTTAGCGCGGATCGTCCGAGTTGTTTCCACTGAACAGAAGTGAACCGTGCCGCCCGTTGGAGGGGTCTGAAGGGGGCCGCGAGAGGTCCCAGCTCCCAGAGGGTGCGGGCTCGAGCCAGATGATTGGACAAGAGAGAACGAAGACCAGAGAACTAAATAGCAAAACGCAGATATAACGACAAAATAATCATTCCTCACCAAACGTTCTCTTGATCTTGTGTAAAGCCGGCGTATTTCTAGAGATTTGTTTGTTAAGCCGACAGAGTTAGCAAAACAAAGCTAGAACACGTTAGCGTCAGCTGTTTCCTGCTCATGATGCACGACATTGGAATTTAGACCTAAAGGAATATTTTTTCAGTGCAAACCAAACGCATTTCATAGGCGGATGTTGAAACGTGGCATAGGTGCAGAAAAGTGAAAGAAATGCAGATAAAGCTGATGAAAAACCATAAGCTGTGTGTTGTTTATGCATATTTATCCACGTCTTAATGCCACACGTGTAATTACTAAATGTCTTTTTATGAATCTGGGAGATCGGCCGCATGAAGAAAAAGTGTAATTCAGGTACGATTTAGATTTTATTTATAAAGAAAACAGTCATATTTGGGTGACGTCAGCAGCTTGGCTTTAGTGACTAGACCTAAGAACTCATTGTATTACAACAAAAGTCTGCATTTAACGATATTCATTTTATCTGCCCACCATCTGTATTAAACATAATTGACCGATTGAATGTTGTGATGTCACGTAACCTACAGGGCAGGAAAAGGCCTCCTGTTTAGTTTATATTTTCATAAAGAAGTCATTTTTCTCAACACAAATGATAAACATAGGATTAGCCTTGGTAAAACTTAAATTTGTGATTGACTCCTGACGTCTGGTTTCAATGTAGGCTACTTTTGACTTTGTTTTCTGTTTTTCCACATCACCAGAGAAAGAGAAAGAGAGAGACATCGAGACTGAGACCAAGCAATAATCCTGGAGGTCTATGGAGGGAAAAGTTTGCCAAAAATATTAGCTGTTTTCAATAATGTGTCTTGTTCGTGCAGAGCAGTGGAGGGACTGGGACGGGGTCTAATACACTGAAAAAAACAAAAAAACAACTTATCACAGAAAATAAAGGTCACACGCTCTAATATTTGGCACACATTCGCTGTGCCGTTGTTTCAATAAGCTTCTGCAATGTCAAAAGATTTAATTCCGGTCAGTGTTGCATGAAATTTTCACCAACATCTTTTGTGGATGATGGGAACGTGTGACCGGCTCAGTCCGTTTGATGAGGAAATGAAACCTTGAGGTGGCCGAGGGAAAGTGTCCAGTTTAGTCCCTGGGCAGATAGACCGTAAAATGTCACTATTAAACATTAGTAACATTAGGTACAAAACATTAGAATATTTATCAAAGTTAAACAAATATAAAAAAAAAATACTATGATAACTTTTACAGCACGATTTACAAATGCAATTTAAAGTAGAACTAAGTAACATTTTTACCTTATTAAGGTATTAAGGTCGTAAGTCTGTGTGGTGGTTAGAAATGTACTAAACTGTAGTAAACTAGCCTTGGAACTTTCCTGACACTGACCCGAAGACAACTCTCCTGAGAAACCCTGGTTCTCGTTTTTATGTGTGATTAAACTTCCTTATTTCAATAAAAGTAGTGTACAGAGAGTGTATGTTCTCAAGAGGCCTGCAGAGGGAGCTCTGCTGCTCCCTTGATGTTGACACCGTGGATTATCAAAAATGTGCTTTTTTTAAGTTTCAAGCGTAATTATGAAGGTCCACAGACAATTTCAGACTATCCGGAAGTTGATTCCACTGTCTGATTGTTAGAAATGAAACTTCTCCCGCTGTCAGCCAATAAGCTAGCTCTCCACTTCTAAAGCAACAATGAAGAAACATAAATACTTTTATTCAGAATTGCAGAAACAGCTTGATGAGGCAAAACAGGGACTGAAACAAAATTTAAGCAAACTGTAGCTCCACGGACGAAAATGAAGCATCGTTTGTACGGCCCATAGTTCTGCCACTCAGTCAGTTTTTCTGATGAAAATTATATAGTTTTTTTTTTCGTTTTTTTTTCTAATGCTTGAACCTCGGGACATTTACAGGCATGTTTTAGCACATTTCTGATGGAGTGCCATAATTTGTGACTGTCTGAACATAATCATTAGGAAAACAATCTTGCTGGATAATCAAACAGCACAGAGTCAGTTCTGTTTTGAGCAGGAAGTCAATGGACCTGTTTAATGAAGTCATTTTAGATCAGTATAGGTTGTGTTGACGTGACATTAGGGCTGCACAATATATTTAAAAAAGTATTGTTATCGCACTTGTTATTATCGGGATATGCATATTGCAAAGATGTGCGATCATTTCTTATGGTTAAATGGATTAATCTTCCATTGTTTTTACTTTTGACCAGACTCACCCCCAATGTTCACCGCCAAAAGCGCCGTTTTGCCACGTACAGAAACGGCAAGTGAATTTAAGTGTTTTATTGTTCTTGAAAATCCTCCTAACTTTTTCCACTATTTCACACAAATTTAAATGAAGGTGAATAAAATGTCTGAAATGTTTAAAATGCCTGAGTAATGTATTTTTATTGTTTGCAGAGTATTGGACAAAGTAACTCCAGGTTTTAACGCTCTACAAGTCTCTAAAGTGTGTATATTTGTACCTGAGCTTCTATATTTTAGAGTAAGAGTTGAGTACTTAATTGTTATCTTTTATACGTGGAAAAGAAAATAAAAATATATGCAAATGAGGGAAAATATTGTGATTATATCATTATAGCAATACTTGACACCCATTTCGCATATTGCACTAATGTCCCATATCGTGCAGCCTTCAATGACATCACAACATTCCATCAGCCAATAATATTTAATTCAAATGGAGGGTAGCTGAAATAAATATTGTTAAAATGCAGATTTTTGTTGAAATCCACTGACTTCTTAAATCTACTCACTAAGAGAAATCATCAGGTTCAACATTGCAACATTATTCCGCCCCGCCCACTTTTGCCTCTTTTTCCCTCAGGTCTGCGCTCCTGTAGTGCATGCACTTCCTGTTTGACGACAACCCCATTCATGCAAATGCCGAACGAGGGAAAAGTCTTGCCACTAAAACATTATATAAAGTAGATTGATGTGTGTAAAATGTTAAATGTACACGAGCAACAAGTCAACCGATTTCCTGGTCGTCCTGAAAACAGCTTTTATAGTCAGTGTAGAAGTCATTTTCTATTGAGCTCGTTTGCCCCCAATGTAAACTGATACGACTGAAAAAAAGATGGCGGCTTCTGGAATATGGTGAAGTCATGGATGTATTAAAAGAACTGGATAAGGTACGCCCCCTCTGTCTGTGGTCCCAGATTGATTAGTGGTCGTGCGAGGTACTGCAGCCTCTTGGAACCAGCCTTTTTCTAAAATTGCACATCATAATTGCAGACAGTACTGAAGTATTATCGGTATTTAAATAAAATAGAAGGAAATGTTCTTTTCTACCGTTTCTAAAATCACCGAAATTACCGTTTTTATATGAAGTGGGGGATTGTCGTCACGTGGCGCCCTAAAGCAAAGATGGCAGCCTCCGTATCAGGAAGTAAAACAAAGATGTCAGCCTCCATATCAGGATGTAAAACAAAGATGGCAGCCTCCGTATCAGGAAGTAAAACAAAGATGGCAGCCTCCGTATAAGGAAGTAAAACAAAGATGGCAGCCTCCGTATCAGGAAGTAAAACAAAGATGGCAGCCTCCGTATAAGGAAGTAAAACAAAGATGTCAGCCTCCGTAACAGGAAGTAAATGCGGAAGTAAGAAACTTTTTTGGGGTCATGCGCCAATGAGCACACTCCATAGGGATAAACAGGGCGGCCATTTTGGATTCATCTTCCATGTTTTATTATAGTTCTATGGGTGAAGTGTGAACTGTGCCCCATCGAGGCAACTGTTGTTGTGATTTTGGGCATTACAAAAATAAATTGATTTGATTTGATTTGATTTGAAGTGCTGTTTACAAAATGTGAAATCATGCTCTATGTAAGTGACAGTTCCTAACTACAAAGCAGAAATAAAACATATCTTCTTAATGCAGTATTGTGTTTGAAAAAGGCTGAACCACAGTGACATTAGTAATGGCCCGCTCTCTGCACGTGTGCATGTCCCGCTGCGCTGTATCAGAGAGAAATGGCTCCAACACATTCAGCATATTTCCCTCCAAGGTCCTGTTCTACGTTTTTTCCATCTCGACCAATTCCTCCGCACTTCTACTTCCAGCTCTTTCGGAAATATGTTTTAAAGCCTCGAGCGCTCGTACTCCATAAAGTCGCCTTTCTAAGATCACAAATCGCAGTGGAGGAAAAGTCATTAGGTTTTCTCAAAAGACTTGAAAACCGTACTGAAAAAAGCAAGAAAAAGAATGTGTACAATGGAAAAGTGACGTTATTCTGAAAGCAAGTCCTTCTTAAGTTAGGGCTGTGTGATATGGCAAAACATTATTATCACGATTTTCTTGGGGTCAGATCAAGATTTCGATTTTAATCACGATTCATGTTCACTTTATATTTTCTATTGCCTTTAACAGAGCTGCGCGATTTAGGAAAAATATCTAATTGTGATTTCGATTAGATTGCGATTAGATTTGCGATTTATGTTTTAATAATAGGGTTCAGTTCAAATCAACATTTTAAACATAATTGGCATCACGTTTTTGTCACATTCAGTGGTGTTTGTCATATTTAAACGCGCCTTTGTCACGTTGTTGTTGCTTTGAGTCGTGTTTTTGTCGCTTTTGAATGCATTTTTTAATCGCTTTTGGTCGCACTTTTGTCACTTGTTC
This sequence comes from Rhinogobius similis, assembly GCA_019453435.1. NCBI lineage: Eukaryota > Metazoa > Chordata > Actinopteri > Gobiiformes > Gobiidae > Rhinogobius > Rhinogobius similis. The sequence continues at coordinate 33,957,259 of CM033632.1, forward strand.
CAGAACACGTTTGTACAAATCCAAACTACAGCGTTAGCAGTACTTATTCAAATCAAAGCGACACATTTTGTTGTTTTCGGAATAAATGATTGCACTTCAAAAACTGCAGTCTTTAAGATTTGCTAATTGCATCCATTAAAACTGCGATTTTGTGTTGATTTTGTTGAATTGTGCAGCCCTTGTCTATAAGAGGTAAATGAAGTCATCTGCTCAGAGGCTTCAGAGGCTAAACAGCAGGAGAAAAAGTGTGTTTGAACAGACAGCTGCATTAAACGAAATGAAGAGCCAATAGATCACAAGTATGACATAATGTAGCTTGGTTTATAGTGATTATTCATCATTTCAAGGATCTTTACTTTACTGAACAAATCACGAACACGTTTGTACTAGTTCAGTCGCTTGTTCGTTGCCTCATGTGCTGTTCTATTCTGGCGCCATCACGTACGACGACTGCATATTTGACTTTTATGTGACAAGTCTCAAACAAAGCAGTGATGCAGAGGAATAGGCTGCAGATGTGAAGAGCAGCTGGCACCATGACACAACCCTGACAAGACTACATCACTCTCAAGAGTTTCACCATTGAATGCCCAGCTACACAAATGTGTGGAGTGGTAATAGATTTAGTTGCCCTGCTCTGATTGTTGTCCACTGCATTGTACAATCAAATTTATAATCCACAATGAATACAGAAAAGATGAAAATCAGGCTGACAGCAGACTCCAGTGATTAAAACCAGGAAAACTAGTTCAAGAACAACTTTAAAACAATCAGTCGACTGCATTCCACTGCTCACAATTCAAACATGATGGGAGGCCTGGTGTTCCTTATGTAGAGGGCAAAATTATAGCAAGAGTTCAGTTTCAAAAACAAGTAAGTGTCATTTGAAAACAAACGTTTAAGGCTTTAGTGCAATAAAAATATTATTCCATCCCTTCTTGAGCAATTCTCATCAACTATACTGTCATTAATAATGTGTGTAAAACTGTTTCAAAACAAAAAATGGAAGTGAAAAAACTTGAAAGTGTCAGCTGTCATTTCCAGTCTCTCGCTTTAAACTTACAAATCTAACCCTAAATCTGGGGGTAATAATGCACACATGCTTGAACTTTAACAGCTACATCAAATCAATAAGATCAGCAGCTTTTTGCCATCTAAAAACACAGCCAAAATCAAAGCCATAGTGTCTAAACCAGACTTGGAGAGACTCATCCATGTATTTGTCTCCAGTAGGTTAGACCAGGGGTTCCCAAACTTTTCTGGCAGGGACCCTCAAAATATCCATGTAACCTACTCGGGACCCCCAAACGAAATGAAAATGAGAGTAGCAATAATTTAAAGTGTCAAAGCATGTTAAACCAGGTCTAATATTGGTTATTTGAATAGTTTATTGTCTTATTGGACGCTGTTTCACTAAAATATACTGTTTCTAATCAAAAAAATAGAGCAAATACAATGTCATATTCATTAAAATGAGATCTTGAAATCATCTTGCGACCCCCAGCTCACCCCTCGCGACCCCCCGAGGGTACAGTGAGCAGCCGTTACAGTGGTCTAACCCAGAGACTACTGTAACGGCCTGTTCACTGGCCTCTCCAAACTAGCTGTAAAACAGCTGCAGTACATCCAGAACGCTGCTGCTCGGGTCCTGACTAGAACCAGGAAGTATGAGCACAGTAGTCTGTGTCAGGGCTCTGCCCTGTGGCTGAGAGAGGAAGTAAGAGCACATTAGTCTGTGCTCAGGTCTCTGCACTGCCCCCTGTGGCTGAGAGAGGAAGTACGAGCACATTAATCTGTGCTCAGGTCTCTGCACTGGCTTCAGGCTCACAGAATAGACTTTGAAGCAGCTCTGCTTGTGTTTAAGTCTCTCCAAAACACCAAAGTACATCTCAGACATGTCAGTGCCATATGAACCATCTCACACTCTGAGGACCTCAGGGACCGGCCTCCTGCTGGTGCCAGAGTCAGGACTAAACATGGACCGGCCTCCTGCTGGTGCCAGAGTCAGGACTAAACATGGATCGGCCTCCTGCTGGTGCCAGAGTCAGGACTAAACATGGACCGGCCTCCTGCTGGTGCCAGAGTCAGGACTAAACATGGACCGGCCTCCTGCTGGTGCCAGAGTCAGGACTAAACATGGACCGGCCTCCTGCTGGTGCCAGAGTCAGGACTAAACATGGACCGGACCTCCTGCTGGTGCCAGAGTCAGGACTAAACATGGACCGGCCTCCTGCTGGTGCCAGAGTCAGGACTAAACATGGACCGGCCTCCTGCTGGTGCCAGAGTCAGGACTAAACATGGACCGGCCTCCTGCTGGTGCCAGAGTCAGGACTAAACATGGACCGGCCTCCTGCTGGTGTCAACAGTCTTCCTGAAGATGTGAGACAGGGCTCTGCTCTGACAATGTTCAAATCCAGGCTCAAAACAGTTTTGGCTGTGCGTGTTACTAAAATAATTTTATCTGCACTTTTTTACAATGATTATTTATGTCTTCATCTTCATCATTTTGTGATTTTGATGCATTTATGTAAAGTACTTATAATTAACTTTTGTAAGAATTGTGCTAACACGACAATGAACTCTTTTCTATCAATACATTTTACTTGCAAATATAAATACCAACATAGTATTTACTTGCAAATACTATGTTGGTCACAATGTACACCAAACCTGATTTTGTATATTTGCCACTTGAAAATTATTACTTGTATTTTTATAAATGACATTTTTCAATGTGGAGCCTGGGATGTTTGTTCTTTTGAGAGTTGAGGTCTGAAAGGTTTGAAAAAACAAGGATAACATCAGAAAAGGTCTTACCTTTCCAACGTACTGAGGCTCTGGTCCCATGTGCTCCTCGAGGACATAGAACTGGTTCCAGACCCATCCTCTCTTTGGCTTGTGAAGTTCCTTTTTATCCAGATCCACAGTTTTGGTCAGGTTCCTGTCCGGTTCTGTAAGGGACCTGTCCTGAGCAGTGGAGACCTTTGCCTCCACTTTGGGAATGGTGATCGATGAAGATTTTAGTTTTGAACGATTTTTGGTCATTGTTGAAGTAAGGCTGGTCGTAGCATTCGAGCTACCTTTTGATGACAACTTATTCCTCAACTCCAAAGAGGACCCACTTTTTGATTTTGATCTGCTTGGTGAAGATTCCTTGGTGACATTGTTCCTTTGTTGCCTCAGGTTTGCTACATACTTGTCAATCGGCTGCAATTTGAGCCTTGAGTTCAAACTTTGAGGATTCTCCTGCAGTGTGTCTTTTGGCCTATGATATTCAACAAATTCCAGTCGAGTTTCCGGACTAGTCCTACTCCAAGGATTGCGTCTAGACTTGGAGCTCATTTGTTGAGATCTTTGGTCGGCTGAAGGACCAGGGTTGGAATCAGCCTGGATTCCATAACCAGTCTGGGGGATGGAACATAGGAAGACCACCACAGGACCAAGAACGCAGAACCGAACTTTCATTGTAAATCCACTCTCACCTCCACTTTATCATGTTACTCGATGAAAAATTACCTCCAAGGAAGAAATTCCAAACGGTTGTAGCCAAAATGCCCAATATTTCTAAATGATAAGTTTCATTCATTTCCGTCAAACATTATTGAAACAAACAGCAGTGAAGTCCTGTTCAAAGGGTTGTCAGGGCATCAAAATCCAACCTGGTTCAAAAGTCGTCTTGAAAACATGACAAGAAAATGGCATCTCTGGCTGTAGTTGTCCCAAATCCATCCAGAAAAAATGTGGTTGTTTAGGCATCAGAAAGACTCACTGGTGATGTACCTGAAAGACAAACCCACAGAAATGGATGTCATAATACAGTCATAATTAAAACAGTTTCACATTTCAGCTATAAAATACTTTATGTAATATAGTATAATTTGTACGATTTTTTCCATGATATTCCTCTGTGTGTTTTAGTAACCTTGTCTATACCAGGTTCCAGTAAATGTATGGCAGGCGCATTTGATGGATAAACTTTATTGACAGTCTAAGAAAATGATAGAAATTCTTCGCTGGTATGGCACATTTAAATTATCCCCCAATGTATTTATTTTTCTACATTACATTTGAGCAAACTTTTGCAACATGAAACATAAAGCACCACATTTTTTATGCTATAATGCCCTATTTAAAAGTTCTGTTCACAATATAAAAGCATATCACATAATAAAGTCCAACAAATTTAACCAAAACGTTGTACTCGCTTCTGAAAGAATGCAGACTGAGTGCAATAACAGACTAATCCAGGCTTATGAATATGGATTTGTAATATGAGAAAGGATTATGGAGCTCTTAAATAGTGTAGCTTTTTGTTGAAGTGATGGAGCTTAAAGGACAAATATTATGCATTGTTTGTAATTGTTCGCCTTAAACATGCCCATGAGTACCTTTACTACGATATCTCATGTTTAAGACCAAAAACGTTTATAAAGAACAATAGTACATTTGTGACTCTGCTGTTTCTCACGGCACTAAACGACTTTTGGCGCCATCAACTGGCTGCAGAGGAAATTACACAAATTCAATAAACCACAGAACCTCCCTCCGAGTCATGCTAATGCAGCCTCGCATCATTAGCAGCGCAATCACACCGCAAGCAGTCTTTCTGTAGCTTTAAAAGGTGCTGCTCTGGATCCTTTCTGTTGGATTGAATGTACACCGGACTGACACAGCCCACCGCATGCCTGTTCAGTGAAGTTGTCAAAATGAGACGAGACGAACAGGAAAACCTACAAACGTGGATGAAATGTATCCAGCGTTTTTTCAAAATCAAACCAATGTGTTCACTCTTCAACTACTTCCGCACATGTAAACATTATGTCCTAACTGGTGATACGGGGTCTAAAGTGTGTTCACCTCATCAGATCAGATGTTATTCGAGACCATGGACGATCTTGGAGTTTCAAAACCACATCATTATTTATAACACCTTACATCGTGTTTCTAACATTAAAAAGGAAAAGGCCTGGGGTGAAATATGAGCAGTTCTTGGAGTGGATGGTGAGATTGTGTACTTATACTCTAACAAGTTTGTTTACCTGCACGTCCAATATACACAGTTAGTAACACATGAACTCCCAAAGAGCGTGCACCCCTGTGAACTCGTGGTCTGGCGTTGTCGGCAGTAACAGCAACTGCACCGCGATGCTGTGTGAGCCCGGCGTAATGATCATGATCTGACGGCAGAAATGCTCACAGCAAGTCTTGCTATGATTTGTGGACTTAATAACAGAGCAGAATATTCACAGAGTCATGCCACACGTCGCCAGGGAAATTCAGAATGGAGTGTTTTTAGTGCTTGGAGGGGACAAGATTTTCAAACCAGGATTCATCAAACTAGTGTCAATGAAGTTTTGGCAACCCCAGTTTTCAATGAGAGAACAATATCATAACATGGTTAAAAGCTCAGAAATGGCATACATACTTTCTTTTTATGAACAATAATGGCATGTTCCCTAATATTTAGAGCTATATAATTAAAAAAATTATATATATAGACAAACATTTTAACATAATATTTGGGGTTTTTGACCAACTGAGAAGTGCAGCTTGTGCAGCTCAAAGGACGAATATTATGCAAAATGTGCAAAATGTACTTTGTTGAGCTTTTCTCCATGTTCTAACATTATTCCGTCATCACAAACATACCTGGAGTCACATTTAGTTTGATTCACGTTTGTTTGATGAATCCTCCATAGTAAATCCTCTCTGTCCAACACTTTGTCCTGAACTCCTTCATGTGTGACGTAGATGATGCTGATGTCATTTATCCCAGAATCCTTTGCTGTTTTAAGTCCTTAAATCATGGCCAGACTCGCTCTGAACATTTCTTCCGTCTAATCATCATAACTACAACTTTGTCAGATCCACTCTTTACTGCAATGCATTGTGGGTACATATTTACATGTGTGTACTTGCCTCTACAGCCAGCAGATGGAGCCACAGTAAAGTCAAAATGGTATCTCCCAAGGCAGTGATAAAGTCATGTTTTTCTCTGTAAGAGTATTTTATTTTTGTTTTAAAACATGACATGTCAAACTGAAGACTCAACAGCAGGTTTAAAGGCTAAAAACAATACGCAAAATGCATCATATTATTCCTTTAAAGACTGTTGTATTGTGTGACATGAGCTATGCGTTTTTTCCTGTATCCATGGAGACCCAACATGGATCTGTGAAATGCTACAGACTTTTATACAAATGCACTAGAGTAGCAGACCTTTTACTCATCGTCAACGGAAACAACAGAGCGTTTCTAGTTTCATAGTATTTAACAGCTCAATGTGCTTGAATTGCTCCACGAGGACAAATAAAGCAATTTTGACTGATTTAAATTAACGACAAACCCTTCAAAACCATCGGAGCGCGTTGGGAAATAACTCGCTACCTTTACCCCTTTTAATTTCCTCAACTAAAAACGCACACTATTTTTCCCTCTCTTTGATAAACTGTACTCCCTCTTGTCCTAACACTTGGCACAGCATGTTTCCTCCAGCAGAAGCAGTGGTGTGGTGAGCAGATTCACATGGAGCAGGGCCTGGAGGCTGCAGTGGACCGACTCCTGCTGAGAGCGTCATGTCCTCGTGGTGAGGGGGATCTGGTCTACAGGCAGGAGCAGTGCTGCTACTACTGCAAGAGAGCCAGGGCTGGGCGAGATGGCGAAAGATTATTAGCACGATTCTCTTTGGGCCAGATCATGATTTCGATTTTATCACGATTCCTGTTCACTTTGTATTTTTCTATAGAGCTGCATGATTTAGAAAAATATCTAATTGTGATTTTTCGTTTTAAACAGAAATTTGTCACTATTAGTTGCATTTCTGTCACGTACAGTTGTGTTTTTCATATTTAAACACGTCTTTGTCACTTTCAGTCGCGTCGTGGTGCACTAAGTCGCTTTTGTTGTCTCGTTTTTGACATTTTAGTAGCGTTTTTGTCATCTTTAGTCGTGTTTTTGTCACGTTTTGTTGTGTTTGTCATATTTCAATGCGTCACGTCTTTGTCGTGTTTTTAATCACGTTTTTGTCACTTTTAGTCGTGTTTTGGCGTAATGAGCCACAGTTGTTGTTTGTAGGTGCGTTTTGTCACTTTTGGTCACACTTTTGTCGCAGAACATGTTTGTACAAATCCAAACTACAGTGTTAGCAGTTTTTATTCACATCAAAACAAGACATTTTGTTGTTTCTGGAAGATATTATTGCACTTCAAAAATTGCAGTCTTTGAGATTTGCTAATTGCATCCATTAAAACTGCAATTTTGTGTCGATTTTGTTGAATTGTGCAGCTCTGGCCTTTAAGAGGTAAATAAAGTCATCCGCTCAGAGGCTTCAGAGGCTAAACATCAGGAGAAAAAGTGTGTTTGAACAGACAGCTGCATTAAAGACACAAACAGTCAATCAAAATACAACCATTTCACAAAAACAACAGATTGTGACAGGGACCAGCTCATGATTCCATTTTTATCACCATATCGCCCCTAACTAGACCCTTAAAATGAGGGTTCAAGACCACAGAATGGAGGCGACTGGAGGCAAGATGAAGCCAATCGTGACGTGATAAAAGCAACAAGTTCAAATTTCAAGGGTAGAAATGTCAGTTAGTTCTATTGCAAAGGAGATCATTTGTGGTTAACTATGAGATACTGTATACACTGCCTTTATAGAAAATGTGTCACAATTTGTCACAATTTTCTGCGGTTAAATAAACAAATGCAATAAAGCCAGACTAAATGTGTTTAAACCAGTGGCTTTCATTTGCAAAAGTCACCTTGATTTTTAATATTTTGTAATATTATTGTGACATGTATTTATTTAGCGGAATAACAATCCATGTATGGTTAAAAAGGAAAAATATCATGCATAATTTTATTTGTGCTGTCATATTTAAATAATCTATGTTTAATTTGAATTATTTTGCAGCAATTGTGTGACTTAATTTCTGTCCAGCTGTTGGCGGCGGCGTGAGCAAAACTCTGCAAAACACAATTCGTGTGATAATCAGAGACGCTGTAAGACTGAAGTTCTTCTGTAGAACTAGTTGTCCATAGTTTAACCACGTAATGTCTGAGATGCGTCACATGACCTCCACATTCTAATCGCTACTGACGGAATTATAAACAGATAAATCAAAAACATGAAGTAAATGACAAATATATACTTTCACAGCGTCTGTGATCATCAAAAACTAAAGCAGCACAAACAAACTTTTTGCACATAATCAAAGCACAAACAATTGACATTGACAGTTTTTGTGTGTTTGATGTGGGGCCAACTTCACGGAGGTCACATGCTCTCCCCTCATTTTATTTTACACAGCCTCAGTTTATTTTAACAGTTAAAGCTTTAAAGATGTTTTAATAACATTTTCAGGGTATATTTTGAAGTAAAAGTGCAAGTTTGAGACAGTTTGGCTCCATCTTTTTGGTTGGATACACAGCAGAACTGCAGAAAATGGTGTCTACTAGAGCCATTGGGTTTTGAAGTCAATGAAAAAAGTATGGAAATGATTCATCATTCCATTCTCTTTGCGTTCATATCCATGCACCAACCTTCCATCCAAACTTTTGAAACGCTCTTTCTAACTGCACACACACTCATGCAGCAGTGGGCCCCCTCCATTCAAACTCGTCAGCATTCAAGTCAGTGAGGCCTTCCTCTGCGCACTCCCCTCCAATTAGCATCATAATTAGCAACACTGCATGCTAATCCGGGGCTAATTGGTTGGGATAGATCTCCAGACAGTCAGACGGCAGCGTGCAGAGCGTCCTTGGAAGGCAGACTCTTTGATCAATGCTGACTGTTTTCTTTGGCACAGCTGGTGGTGTAAATAAACATCAGAACGCCACAGCAAATTCAATATTCTGAGCCCAAAAGGTATTCACATTTCAGTGTGTTCCTTCATTATAGCCAATCATTACATGATTCAAACTTTTTAAGGTCACTGAGTTCTGAAGGATTTGGGTAAATATTACAATATCAAATGATTGTTTCCTATAGATTGCTGCTATTTTTAAAAGTCAATAGTTCACAATGAACACTGAATTTTAAAGGATTAGAAAGGACGTTAAAAGCAATAAATGTTATGCTAAAGGTAGAAAAGGTTTCAGATTCCATTGTTTTTGACATCAAGACTTTCTATTGCCACCTTCAGGTTCTTTTCAATCTTAAAGAGACAAAACAGTAAATATTTTCAAAACGTTTTCTGTAAACATGGCGCCAGTTTTGTAAATGTGGGCATCCACATCAGTGGACACAAGATGCCCGTAACACTGTAAAACATATGCCAGGCGTGCTTTTGATGTTGCACAGGGACACGATGTGCAAGCACCAAACGACCCGCTGTATTATCAAAATAAAACATAAAACAAAAGCGGGTACAAGTGGATAAGCTGTCAGAGAAACTTTAGTTTGGACGGATGACAAAGTGGAACTACTGCTTCGGGTAACCTTAGATTACAAGACCACCGAACTTCAAGAAAATAACTGGAAAGTTGGAAGTCAAATTATGCCAACATGACGGATGCATTTCAGGCACAGTATCCTACTGAGTCGACAGAGCCGGATTTCCATCACAAAGCACTGTCAATTACCAAAGCCCAGCTGGCAGTTTAAACAGCAAACATAAGGGGTAAATACAGGCAGGCAGTGTGTGGACACTGGGCGTCTTAGTGGACACTGGGCGTCTTAGTGGACACTGGGCGTCTTAGTGGACACTGGGCGTGTGGTGTTCTGTTCTCTGAACTCTGGGATGGTTCGCCTGCTACGCACTGCATCAAAAGTGGCATTACAACTGGAGAAATCATCTTCTTCCACACAGGGCTCTTCATCTGTCGCTTTGGAGTTGTCCTGTGACTCTCCCCAGAGTCCACCTCCAGTCTGCCTCTCGCGGCCGTGAGACAGTGCAGGGACATGCACTGATACTATATGTGGACTGTCACTCTGATAGCAAATATAAATTGCATTCTAACCCTGACGCCGGGCTCACACAGCACGCAGTCCAGCTGCGGTTGCTGTGTCGGGGTGCTCTGGTTGCAGTGTGTCACTCACACGGAGAGTGGAGCCCCGCGGCGCTGTTGCTGTGACCGCCGACGCGGCGGGTCCACAAGTTCACTGCGGTTTACACTCAGTTTGGGAGTTCACGCGATAACTAAATTATTAGTTAGGGTTATAAGTTCACAAACTCACCATCCACCATCAAGAACTTCTATTTCGTGCCAGGCCTTTTCCTTTTTGACCCTCCTGTTATCCTCCCAATGGTCTCAAATAACCCATCTGATGCACAGCACAGTGTGCGGTCTGAGCTCCTCTCGCACTTTTAAAGCTACGAAAAGGCTGCGGTGACTGCACTGCAACTGCACTGTGTGCCCTCCCATTTAATACACATGAACCTAAACCAACACCCCACAATTACAGCATTCATATTCAGGACATTAATGATACCGTTAATCTGCACATGCAGAACATTTTGCTGTTCACACATCTAAACTGTTGAACAACTTATATTGTGCAAATGCAAATGAAAGCATGTACGTTATACTAGTTGCTTTAATGAGATCAGAGGCAGACTCAATGACCATCTGTGTCCGACACAAACACAGGCCGAAGTCCTGCTCCTTTGGTGAACCCTTCATGCTTCATGTGATAAGGCAGCAGAGGGTAGGCTGGGTCACTAATCCAGATGAGGTCCTCCTCGTCCACAATCTGCTTTTTCAAGGGATGAATCTTGCTGTTTTTCAGAGACATGTTGACTCTGAATTGAGTTGCACATCACAAAAAAGAAAGAGAGGTGAACTCTAACTTTTCTGATGGATGTAGCTTTACCTAGAATGTCCCACAGTAGAGCATTAAACTTATTTTATATCATCATATGTGTTTTTTAAATTTACAGCCAGGTGGAAAAAATGGCCTTGTAAATCATGCCTTGTTAGTGTGAGCGTGCTTGCCTCTCCACAGGCCTGACCTGGAACTACCACCTGCTTGTTTCTATGTGACAGTCCAGTCAGATATGAAGAGAAAAGAATCATTCCTCACCAAACACTGACTTGAACTTGTGATAAACCACTGGATCTAAAATAAGATATTTCCAGTCCATAATGCAGCCAACATCAGCAAACCCCAACGCATTACAAATGTGTAATGTAGAACGCAGAAGACAATAACCCAAGTAGTTTCCTGTTTACTCTAGCTTTGGCCACGTTTCACAGCTGAGATTGACCTTATTATTAAAAAAGAATGAAGTGGTTTGTACATAGCAGACTGGGTCTGAAGGCCCAGGGCCAGTGGAATCTTGCCTTTTGTCCTGCACTTGTGAATATCCCGTGGAGTCAAAGCACGTCTTTCTCATTACTTCTCATTATATCTGTGACGCTTGAATTAAAGTTACACATGGTAGTAGAGTAGACCCTCAACCGCCAAGTGAATTCATGTTAACAGTATGAAACAACCTCTTCTCAGCCGTAATGGGAATCATCTTTGACGCACTAGCCGGCATTAAAAGGCACAGTGGCATAAAGAATTTAGCTCCTGTGCAGCCATAAAAACAATCAGATATAATAGGGCTGCAGAAGACAGGAGTGTGAGCGAGGCCTGGAGGGGAGACAGTCCTGCTAGTTCAAGTCAGAGTAAGAAGTAGGAGTGTTATTACACAGTCAGTTACATTGTACTTTGTACAAATAAAGTCATCTTGAATCTCGTGAATCTTTCAGCTTTGTAGGTTGACATGGTCCCTGTTCTTGTGAATAATCCATATGTTCAAAGCACGCCTGCCTCATTACGGCTCATTATATCTGTGAACCTTGGAATAAACTTGCACATTGTGGTAAAGCAGACTATGTTAATTGGTGCAACAGAATTGCAAATATTTACAACAAAGCTTTAGTCTAAAATGGTGGTTCTTAGACACCTCAAACAAACACTCAAAGTGTCACAGTGTAGTATTCATTTACTCCATCGTGGATGTTGGTAAGCCACTCTGACAAATGTAAGGCTGCTGATCTGTACATCGGTCATGGATCTGAATTTGACAAACAGGTACGGGCTGCAAGCACCATGTGCGCTTTAGATCACACAATGTCTCATTCTTCTTCTAGCTTTGTATTTTCCTGATAATAGGCAGGTGGTGGACCCTCCACAAAAAGTTACATAGTGCACCTTTAATCGTACATCATGATTGCAGGACACTGCAAGACTCAAATGAAGGCATTGTTTATCATAAGAACATTTGTGCACAGTGGGTTTAAACCTGCTGTTCACTGCTGCTGATCACTGTCTGCTCTCATGTCTGACACTGTTATAACATCAGCAGCACTGAGCGACTCAAAATGACCGTTCTCTCTCCAGGAACGTGGCATAAAACAATACCAGCAATTCAATATGGAGGACTCTTCCTCCAGTGCCTCCTGTAAGTTGATAGAACTTAAGAATATTTGGTGACATTGAGTTAGAGCCACATTATGGTGATGTCTGGCAACCTCCCCAGTCTTTGCTTCTGTCTTTGCCTTCTGTTAGAATCTTCTTGAGTCATCCACAGCCTTGTATTGTCTCCAGAGAAAGCAGCTCTTTTTCTGCTTTCTCTGTGACTCAGTGAGCCCGTCTTTGTTTGGTGACAAAGACACATAACTGCAGGCCACTTAGTTTTGGAACACATTTAATGGCTGAATATTTAAGAAGACATCATTTTCTATTTTTTCCATCATATAACCTAAACTTAATAATAGGAAACATCCATTGACTTCCTGAGTGCCTGCAGATAAACTGGCAAATGGACAATGTCAAACACGTCTACATTTTGGGAAAACAAAGTGAAGAAGTGCAGGGATGGGGGGTGGGGGAAACATGTGAACGTTTCTGAGCGCTAAAGCCTCAAATTCAGGACAATAAAGGATTACTCAAACATGGATGAGCTTATGATTAGAGGTCGGCCGATATGCGTTTTCTTTGGCCGATGCAGATTTGATCAAAGTTTGGTCAGCCGATGGACGATAGCAAAGGCCAATTTGCATGGTCGATTTCAAAGTCTGATTTGTTATAAAAACAGCAATCATCAGATAGAACAACCGACCTTAAATACATCACACCATTCTATTATCGCTGATTGATCCGTCTGAAAAAGACTAGTAATCAAACAGGCCTACTGTCTCGGGCTTTTAAAGAGTTTTACTCCTGGTGTTGCACTGAAGAAAGTAGCAATTTGTATCAAGCTAAAAACAATGGCAGCTATTGATAAAGTATTCCTTTAGTTTTTGTGTGTGACAAATAAAACAACTTTCAACAACTTTGTTCAATAACTCCCACATAATGGTTCGGTCCGCCCCTCAAAGCAGTGTAGAACAGGTTCAGATGTTCTCCTGACTGGAGTTTGTAGTGTTTCCTCCAGCACAGTCCAGTCAGAGTGACTGCCTGGAAAATCCAGAATGACTCTCTGTATTTCCACACAGATCAATATCAGTCTGGTTACTCCGTAATCTCCGCGAGTTCAGATGGGTGTGATTGACCGGGAGATTAGCCGATCAGGGACACGCATTGTCTGTTGTATCAAAACTAACATGGCTACTCACGAGGAAAAGAGAAAGGCAAAATATATCACAGGGACGGAAAAACATCGCAAACGCAAATCTCTGCAGCATCAAAGAGTGAAGCACAAACCTCCGTTAATTTGAGGCGAGAGAAGTTTGACTTTGTGCTAAAACATAGATGACCAATGAACTCTTTCGTTTCACACGCATCACGGAAATAAACACATCTGATTGCACGGTTGGTTTTGTCGGAGGGCGGAGTGACCAGACTCACTCTACGTAAAGAATTGAAGAAGTGGGTGTTCTGGATCCCAGGCTCAGAGTGAGGCTCATAGATCTGCAGCAGATGAAGGGGCGGAACGGAGAGTGAGACTAAACCGATCCAACATTTAACAAATTCTAAAGATAATGGTAATATATTTTATTTAAAATACAACTTTATATTGCTAGACTTTATTCAACAGACTTTATATTGCTCAAAGCCAGACTATCCCCACCCTCAGTTATAACCTGTCATGAACAGATTAGAGACACAGCCTTACACATTTGAGTTGACAAATTTGTGATCAGTCCAAGCATGATTCTGTTAAGTGTTTTAGATTTTACTGAAATGCAACTGTCTTATACTTGTGACTGTAATGTTCTTTGAACATGACTTGTTCAACAGCACAAATCAGTGCCCCTGCAGTAAATCAGGCCTTTATGGTTAGATCATGTTGAAACAAAGCCCCAATTAAAGTCTAACAGAGCTTCAGCAATTGACTATTATTTATTCTTTCTTTTTCTTACTCTGAAGCCTTACCCGGTGAGAGCTGGTGAATTGTCTTTGTGCGCTGTGTTCAAGGACACTGTAGTGGTGGGAAATGAGCGGCTGAGCAACAGATTGAAGGAAAGTGATACAATAAAAGACGTCGCCTTGCTTTTGGACAAAACCACACATCAATATTTGAGAGCAGATGGAGCATTCAGAGGAGGACATGTCAAAACAACAGGCGGATTTAAGAAGGCTGCAGAGATCCGGACAGAACATAAGGAAACCCAACACCGTGAGCAGACAAGCTCCATCAGGCCGCGCTTTGTGCCAGTTGTACATTGACAAATGTAAATAGATTTGCAGCTTGTTGCCACTAAATCCATATGAGCTTGAAGGTGTACAGGGCTATTCAACTTAAGGCCTGGGGGCCAAATTAGGCCCTCCAAGGCATAGAATCCGGTCCTCAACCATCTTCAAAAAATGTAAAAAAATATTGTATCTCTTAGTTAGTGGTTTTGTCCTGGTTTAGATCTGGTTTTGTCCTGGTTTAGTCCTGTGTTAGCCCTGGTTTAGTCCTGGTTTTAGGTCTTGTTTAGACCTAGTTTAGTCCTATTTTAGTCCTGGTTTAGACCTGTGTTATACCTGGTTTAGTCCTACTTTAGTCCTGGTTTAGACCTGTGTTAGACCTGGTTTAGTCCTATTTTAGTCCTGGTTTAGACCTGTGTAAGACCTGGTTTACTCCTATTTTAGTCCTGGTTTAGACCTGTGTTAGACCTGGTTTAGTCCTACTTTAGACCTGGTTTAGTCCTGGTTTAGACCTGTGTTAGACCTGGTTTAGTCCTACTTTAGTTCTGGTTTAGTCCTGGTTTAGTCTTGGTTTAGACCTGGTTTAGTCCTGGTTTAGACCTAGTTTCCAAGACAAGATTATTTGGTTAATCTATAATTGAGATTAGTCAGGTCATAACTGAAAAAATATCAACCTGTTCAGGGACGGTTTGTGGTTCTTTTCCAGTCATTCCAACGCAGACAAAAAATAATAAAATAAATTAAGCCAGAGATATGCTGTATATAGTTGGAAAGAATTTTTTTTCACAAAACATTTATTGCATTCATTCCATGCCACAGTGTAACTCAAAAGAGCAATACAGCGCAATCAGTTAAGAAAATTAGCACAAAAAAGCGTTACAATTATCCTGTTCTTGCCTTTATTCAGCCCAAGACTGTCCAATCATGGGTTGGTTGGTCTAGTTTTATCTGAAAAATTCACATTTCAAGAATAAGCAAACATATTTTCGCTCAATTACTCCCTGTTTCATACATGAATGTACATTTCAACATAAGGTCCTTTGTATAACAGGCTCGTCCTTCTTTTCCTCTTCAAAATGAGCCCATTCGCACCCAACTCAAAAGCTTAACTTGCTCATCAGCATTTTATGGCACATCAGTATAATCACACTTCCAGATAAAGCCTCCAGGGGGCGCAGGGGAAGCTGTGCACAATAGGACAGCAAAGTCTTATAGGAAATAGTTTACATTTTATCACGTGGAGGGAAATGGAAGAATAAAGTGGAAAGTCACCAAGTCATATTTCATCCTTTTTAGGCAGAATAGTACTTTTACACTCACATTTGGCCCTTCTGGCTACGTTTGTGCCTTTTACACAATTATAAGCACAAATACATTATAATAAGCATTTATACTTGGACCCAGAACTGTGACATTTCACACAGTTATAGAGCATCAACTGTAGCAAAGACATACTTCACTCCTAATTCTATAGCGCCTTTTGAAATCAAGCCTCACAGTTTACATTGCTTCCATTCATATCATCAGAAACTCTGATTTCTTACTTTTCAATCAACACATTTCTGTTGTACAAAGTATAGTTGTTTGATTGAAAAAAAAAAAGTATATAGTATTATAGTATAGTATTAGTGGGTCTTTCACACTGTCAGTCAAACACATCATTAACAAAACATGTGCTTTTTATTGTAATAGTCAATGTGAAACATTAATTATTAATAATAATTATAGCTAGTATCATCAGCATTATCTACATTGAACAAGACGCATTAAGAAATGGAAATGTGTTCCAAGGACATTAACTTACAGTAAGTGGATGTTTAAGGGCTCTACTAAGGTTGCTAAGGTTAATATTAAAGAATTGTTCCTTTGAATAATTTATGTTTGTAAAAGGAAGTGTTTCCCTCTTGTTGCCAAGTTGTTCCTTTTCAGGGTAAAATAAGTCATCTCATTGCATCGCCAGCAGAGGGCATGACACAAGGGCGTCCTTTTGGCTTCAGGATTGGTAGGGGGGGTCTGGTGGTACTCCCCCAGAAAATTGTTAAGAAGTCAGATTTCCTGTTTTCGGGTGAGTTTTTGGTGTAGTTACTGAACATTCACCGTGTCATGAGCCCTTTGCTCACTCCTCTCTCCTCTCCACCCTGAGGGGACTCCAAAAACACTCAAGACTAAACACAAGTTACTAAACTTTGTCATGGTTTTGTCTTTTGTAAGAATGATTTGCTGCAGTTTGATTATTTTGCCCCAGTGTGGTTCCTTCATGTAAAGCACTTTGAGTCTTGAAGGTGTCTTGAAATGTGACCATTTACCACGTTTCAAAGCGGTTATTACTGAGCTTATGATTAAAAAGGATTTTATTTATAAAGAAAACATTGTTATGTTTGGGTGACACCATTACGTGTCAGATCTGTGCCTCTGGACACAGCCCAGAGCCATTAAAAGAACAGCTATCAATCAAAAGCACACTTTTTACACATTTTCTGTAATGTAATCATTTTTTATCTGTCCGAGTTATACATTTTCTCAGTGCATTGTTTTTGAGTCTGTACATTGTCCAGATATTATTTAATAACTAAATTAGTAGACAGTTATAATAACTGATAACTTGTGATTAACTTGTTTCAAAGTGTTTTCAAAGTAACTGAGAACTGAGCCATAGTCTGTCTCATAGAAAACAACATGTGCCACTGTTGCACACTGTATGAATCCTCCTGGGAGTGTGCAGGTGGTTATCATGCTGTGCTCCAGCCCCACCGCCCCACAGCCCCACCGCCCCACCGCCCCACAGGCCAGCCGCCCCACCGCCCCACAGGCCAGCCGTCCCACAGCAGATGAAGTTGTACAGCGGAGCAGATGGAGCACTCCATTAGACCTCCAGTGGACTGTGACATGAGCTGCATCAGTACAGGGCTCTGAGCTGGGGCCGGACAGGTGCTCACAGAGACCACATGTTTACCAAGTCCAGGGCACACTACATATTTCAGAAACTGACAATATCTCACTTAGAGTGGTATTTTATCCGATCAAATTTGATTCATAAAGCACTTCTCATACATAAATCTGACAAAAAGTGCTTTAGAGTCATTAAAATGTTATCTAACCGTTTCTCCAATTTATTGAGATGAAACCCTGTTTTGAGGTTTGCTGGTCATGTGACTGATTGAGTATAAGTGTCACAATTTCACATCATGGGTGTCATAGTTTGGAATGCAAGTTAGACAGAGAGTTTTAGCTTATTTTACCTGTTTAATAATAATGATACCAAGAGCTGGGCAAAATATCAAAATTCAATATCAATATCATAAATGTTGCTTTGAAAATTTAAATATCGCTTATAGTAAAAAGACTAAAGATATGGTTTAAATAAATAAACTTTCAAATACGGAAATAACGTGATATTTTTGCACGTATGTGATTCATTTTACAGACATCTGTCTGATAATTAAACCTCAGCTAATATGTCTGAACACATTTATGTTAGACTGACATAATACTCACAAAACAAAACTGAGATATTCATTCATTGACCAAATGCCCCAGCCTTTATGAAGCCATGCACTTAATACACTTTCCAGGCTCCAAAAGCCTCTCTCGGCTCCACACTGCTGTCATTGTTCATTCACTCCACATCTGCTGTGATAAACTACTGCTGCAGCCACAGCTGCCCTGGGGCACACTTTCTTTCTTTTCTGTCTTTTAAAGAAGAAAACCACAACAGCAGTTGCCTCGCTGGGCGACGGGTCAGACTGACAGAAGTGAAACTACGATGTGCACCATCTGCCCCTCCCACCACCAACACTGTATGACCACAGCACCACCCTGTACTCCATCAGACTTTTCATTAAAGGGATTTTGACCAAACACGGCCGAAATTACACAAAAGACCAGTTGTTGCTTAGAGAGTCGACTGAGTCTATGTTCAGCTATAAACTCTGAAGCCTTTTGTTGCTCTAACATGGCAAGCACTGATCAAAGGACTGTTTTGTTTATGTGGAAATGAATATAAAGAAAGCCATTTGTTGCTAAATATATTTGTGTGTTTCTATATATGCAAATGAAGTACAAACATGTACATGGGAGACATGGACACTGCTTTGAAATATCATCTTCAAAGCAGCCCTTTATTTTACACTCTACACTTTCATTTACCTTATTGACAGACTTCATTTGGAGTTAGAGCTCTCGCCTCTCAGTGAGAGGCTCATGGATTCAGTTCCCGGGCCAGACCAATGTCACATGATCTCTGGGTGGAGTCTGCAGTTGGGAACTCCAAATTGTCCCTAGTGAATGAATGTGGCAGTGAATGGTTGTCTCTATCCTGCGACGAGCTGAACTCTGACCAGGGTGTACCCCGCCTAAGGCCCAAAGGTCCTGGGACAGGCTACAGTCCCCCGCGAACCCCAAGGATCAAGCGGTAAAAATGAATGAATGAAAAGACTTAATTCACAGTTATCAAAGTGGTCCCTTCTTGTTTGTACAATTTCCAAAAACAACAGGCAAACATTTTAGAAGGGATTTCCTTCTATTAACATCACCGGCTTAAAATAGAACAGGCTGACAGGTTAGAATATTCCTGGTACGTTTCTCCTTGTGTCGGAGTGGGTTTCCAACCCAAAACATGCATCAGCATCCTCCAGCTGCACTGCAAAAATGAATTTCCACATGAGTTAAATGTCTTGTTATTTTCACAAATTAATATTAGTAAAGACAGTTTATTTGATAGCACTGGATTCAACTTCTTACTTCAAGCCAAACTTGCCAGTGAGTTAAGACAATTGTACATATCCCACTGGAAAATGTATTTTCTTATTTTAAACCAAATGATCACATGATCATCAGAAATACTTTGAAACCAGTGAAATATTCTGCATCACATCAGCAATTAAATCACATTGAGTCAAAACTACTCAAAACCCAAATAAACATGATAAATTATATATACAGTATATATATATTTGTGCTGTGTGAGGTCTTGACCAAGACTAGACCCAGATCCAGAGAGTGCTCAGGTGCTGTGCAGCAGCCCACTGCTCCTGACAGGACCCAGCTGCAGTGTAAGATGGGTCAAATGCAGAGGACATTTGGACAAGTGGATCTTAACCTTAACCTTCCCATACTATCAGCTACATGAAACACCAACTTTATTGGAGCACCACATATTCTCTCTCTCTCTCTATATTTTTTTTTTAACGTTGGGAAAATATTGTTAAATTCCTCAACACTGTTTGTGTGTTCAGCCCAGACTGGCTTCGCCTTTCTCTACAAGAATGTGTCCATCCAAAGGACAGTGGCACACAGTCCAAAGCAGAAAAACTACTTTGGAGTCGATGTGTGTCTCTGTGCTCGCAGCGAAATCCTGGAACACTGTCCCAGCCGATTTAAGGAATATCACAACACTCAGGACACTCTGTGGACCACTAAAACTTTGTCTTGTGGACAATTAAAGCTGCAGTCACCATTAACATGTGTGCTTCACTGTTGTAGTATTCCCTGTCTGTGCTGTCCTCCTGTGCAGCGTGCTCGTGCTCACTGCTCATGCCACTGCTTTTACTAATGTTTACAGATTTAATAATGTCTATGTGGCTTATCAACATGCCATGGGACTAAAGATGGAAATGAGCCTTTTGTGGCTAAATCTGGCATTTTCACATGACTTAACATGCACTGTCCCATTTGTAATAAAAACATAATAACAATAACATAATAATAATAACATATTACAGGTGATAACTCCTCAAACATTCTCCTGTAGCCTTCAGTTCCTAGTTGCCTGGCACCTCGCGCTTGCTCTTACCCAACGCAGACTTTGCCACAGCCAGTTGCAGCAGCCAAACGAGGACGCAAAAAGCACAAAAACCAAAGAGAACCTGAATGAATGAATGAACCACGTTACCTTGTACTGCGGCGCTCATCTCCAGCGCTGCACGCTTCCCCCTCCTCTGCTGTGTATGGCGGATGCTTCCTTCTGCACGCTTCTATCCGGCTGTGGAGTGCTCCCCTCTCCTCCTCTTCCTCTCCCTCCTCTCTCTCTCTCTCTCTCTCTCTCCTCTGTCGCTCGGTTCGCTCGATCTATGCGTGGGCCCCTCCCCTCTGCTACACGCTGGCTGCTGCAGTGGCTGGAAGAGCCTGGTTTATGCATAAGACAGAAAGCTGCGCACAGATAAGATGATGACAGGATAAATATAGAGAGGTCTGGTCAACAGCAGGGGAGAAAATGTGTGTTTCAGCAAAGAAATAGTGTAATATCAAGAGTCATTTGACAACGATGCATGCTCAGTCTGAGATCTGTCACCACAAAGTATGTTGTGCAGGCTGTAATCTTTAAGTTGTTTAATCATTGATCGGTCGATGAGGTCTTGCTCGACCAACATTTTTATTAGGCAACTAATTTTTAGATTTAAAGGATTAATATGGCAAAAACAGCAAAAACAAGATGATTTGGAGTGAGTTTGGAAAAGATTTTGGAGTCCAGCAAATAAATACACCGTTTCCTAGTACTTATCTCTAAAAAAATGTTGTTTTTTTCATGAATCCCTGTGCACTTGTGGTCTTTTTGTGCAGTTTGGGACAGATTCATGCAGATCCTTCATAGTTTGATATATATTATGCCCCGCCACGTTTTAGACGATGGGGCACGTCTTTAGTCGACCAAGAGTTTCATTAGTGGACTCCAGCCCTAATGTTGTGGATATGTCCTTCTGTAATACACATATACTGTCATATAATACAAGGGCCGTGGGTAATAATCAGCACTGTGACATACACGCTCAGGATCAATTACTTTTCATCCACGAATTTTGAGAAAGACATGCAGCTAAATAGTATAAGAAATATATGATATATAAGTTATCAAAAATAGAACGTTAAATATTTGTCACAGTAAGAATAAAAATACAATAAAGCTGTCTTTTTATCAGCTAAAATAGAACACAGAAAATAGAACATATTTAATTTAAAAGGCAAATATTATGCAATATTATTTGTATTGTTATTGTCCTGAAAACATGCCCTTGAGTAGCTTTACTTTGTCATCTCATGTTGCCATGCAGGACTGATTTCCTGCGTGTCTCAGTGGAGCAGTAACAGTATGTTGCTGAACAAGCACTTGCAGCCGACCAGCACATCGTGGAGCCGGTGGGAGGGAAAGTCCTGAGTAGTTCCTGGTTTTGGACAACATCCTTCTCTCCTACAATAATTTTTCTGACTGACTGAGCAAAGATCGTAGTCGTTCTTCTCTGTTTTGATCTTTATCTTTATTGTGGGCAACCTATCTGTGCAACATTCATTCTGTCTAATCAGCATCTTGATATACCACACCTGAGAGATGGATGGATTTTCTCAGCAAAGGAGAGGTGCTCACAGATGTGTTGTTATGTGAACAATGGTTGAAAGGAATGGGTCTTTTGTGTATATAGAAAATGTTTTATTTCCTTGAGTTCAGCTCGTGAAAAATGGGTGCAAAATTTTATTTTATTCTTATTTATTTATATTTTTGTTCAGTGTAGAGACAGAGGAATTTAATTTGAAGGCACACTGGGGATGATTTGAAATGAGGGGTTTAGTGTGTGAACACAACAGCTGCAGTCTGGAGTGCATTAAACGGCCGCTATGAGACCGCTTTAAAGAGCAGCTCCTCCCACACAGCGGACCACAGTGAGCGGCTGCTCTGGACTACTTTAAACAGGTGCTCTCTGAGCGCCTCATACGGCGGCTCTGATGCTGCTGTCATGAGGTCCGGTCCAGTAGTTTACAAATGTTGTAGAAATGCGAATTTTGGAAACTACTCGAGTTGTCACATTGTGGGGGTTAAATTGGTGAAAGGCAAATAAGATAGACTGTAATATATTAGATATAAATGAAGAAGACCTATTGTGCTTTTCTCTGCTGTAGTTAGAATCTACATGGATCATTGTGCTGTATTTTGCACATCTTAAATCACAACATTGATCTAAAATGACAAGTTTAAAAAACAAGTCTGTTTACTTCCAAAACTCGCCGTGAGGATTTAGGTCGGCACCTTGCCTTTGGAGTGATGCAGTTCACGATGGCGGGCGGATGAATTTTTTCAATTTGTACCTAAATGGCCACCACACTGACGAGTGAGTCACACAAATTGTTGAACGAAGTAATTAAATATCAGCAGGCAAAACACAAGGAGAATAAAGATTACTCAACTATACATGAATCACTCTAAATACAACTTCAAGTGGTTGAATGACAAGGGGGAACAATTATATCATGGATAAAACTCCTTAAAGTCAATTTTGCATAATAGGTCTCTACAGTAAACAACACCAAACTATTTAGTCACAAACAGGTATCCAACCAAAAGCACGAGTGCGCACAGGGAGGGTGAACAAACTCTGCCCTTGGAGACATCTCCCATTCGAACTGCCCAACATGTGCATGAAGGCAGCATGAGGCCGCTGTGAACAGGTGGTCTCAGAGCGGCTCACCCCGCACTCTGGAGTGGGGCAAGTGTAGTGTAAAAGCGGCTGACCACATTGGCAGTCTCACTTCTGTCAGTCTGCCCCAGAGCAGCTGTAGCCACAGAAATTGCTTACCACCACTGAGTGCAGAGTGAATGAATCCTGACGGGCTTGAACGGCGCTATGTAAAACCAATTATTATGACTTACATGATATACACAAACACTTTGTGAAGGTTATTCAATATTATTTTCTCTCTTCTCTGTGGCATTTACATATTAGCATTTTCTGTTGGATGAATCTTGTTTTACTTGAATGAAAAATTAGTCTCAGGAAAAGCTGAAAGCACTTTCATTGCAGAAAGCCTTTTTGCAAAGAGCTAAACATATGTCTGTGCTGCTGTTGAAAAGCTGCCAATCACCACAGAAACCAGCAGATATTAGTAACATTATGAATGACACGTGCTGCTCCAGGGCTTCAGTCTACTCTGCTGAACCATAGTGCATCTCCAAAACTCCCATTCCACTCCAGACAAAGCTTTTACATTTGTACTTTGACAAAAAAAATATTTGTTTTAAAACCATCACTGGGCTACAGAGAAACACTTTTAGATATCCGCCCACACCGTGTGTCCACCTGAGGAAACAACATTTCGGCATGGGAGCTCATCTGGAATGAGCTCGGACAATTATTTTTTGAAAATGCCTAAGAATAAGAAGAAGAATCCCACTGGAAAACCCACTGTGCAGGAAACTGCTGGTTGAGCCCTTATCTCCGTGCTTTGGATCCAACTCTGAAACGGCCTCATCCAAGGCTGAAGAAACCTGTAACGTGTTGGATCCGGCATTTATGGTGGCGTTGCACAAGATGACAATTTTACAAAGTCATTTGACGCCAAAACTGGCTTGCTGCTATTCAGTACCTAACACCCAAGAATCACGCCCTGGATACTCGGGATTACTGGGGGGGCCCAATCCAGTACTGGTATTGGTATTGACCACCAATCTAGGCTCTGGATCAGAATCAGTGACTAGATCCAGCTGTTAATGGCCGAACAGTGGCCTCATGTTTTCCATACGCAGCTGCTAATGCTACAGCTAATACAAAGAGCAGCAGAAACACTGACTCAGGAAGCTCTACGTAGCAACATTATTAATGACTGTGTTTGTTTTACCTCTGAAATATCTTCACGGAGGCGTAAGACTCCGAACTCTGGCAAATTGACAGCAGAGTGGGCTGAATGCACCACCTTTGTATTTACATGCATATTACGTTTTCATGCACTCTCAGACTTCTCTCTTTTTACAGGCCCAACAATATGCTGAAAAAACATTGCCTTAAACAGAGAACTAAACCATAACCTAATGTCTCTCACAATGACAGGAATGCTTTGAAGTTATGGAGGAGTTTAAAACATTATTTTGTACAATTATATAAATAATTTTTACCCCTTTTTTCCCCCCACCTCTGCCCCTTTGCCCTACAAAGTCAAGTGTGTGGTATTGTGGTTGAGTGTATAGGTCTTAGTTACACTTTTATCGTAATGTAATCACCGTAGAGAGAAAGAGGCCGTCTGCCCGTGCAGATCTCACCACTGTGGATCTGACCCACAGAGGCGTTTACTGGTGCCAAGACCACGCCCCACTCAACGCCCAAGACCCATCATCCTGAAGCTTCACAACTTCACTGAAAAACAAGTGATGGCTGCGACCTGCCGGCTCGCTGCAGACCGGAGCAGACCAGTGGATGAGCACCACAGAGTATGTGTCAACAACCGTTTCTTTACCTTAAGAATGGTTTTCCCTCCGACCTCAGTCGGGATGTGGGCTCTTTGCTTCCAGTTTGTTTTTTCGTTTGTGTTATGTTTTAGCAGATCTTGTGTTTGTGAGTTATGTTCGATCACCAGAAACTTTTGTTGCCGTAAAGTAACTTCAACACAGTTATTATATTGGCATCGTGGCCATCCCTGCTTGTCGTGGCCATACCTGCTTGTCCTGGCCATACCTGCTTGTCCTGGCCACACCTGCTTGTCCTGGCCACACCTGCTTGTCGTGGCCACACCTGCTTGTCGTGGCCATACCTGCTTGTCGTGGCCACACCTGCTTGTCGTGGCCATACCTGCTTGTCGTGGCCATACCTGCTTGTCGTGGCCACACCTGCTTGTCCTGGCCACACCTGCTTGTCCTGGCCACACCTGCTTGTCCCGGGCACACCTGCTTGTCCCGGGCACACCTGCTTGTCCCGGGCACACCTGCTTGTCCTGGCCACACCTGCTTGTCCTGGCCATACCTGCTTTCATTAAGTGAAAAAATAATGCACGGATGTCATGATAAAAATGCTGCAATACAGCAAAAATGCTGTAGAAGTAGTATGCATTAGTAGCATCCACACAGCATATTAAAATTGAATGTAAGCGCAAATGGGAACTTGAACACCTTGTCGTTCTGGGAGTGGACTGCTTCTCACACGACATTTGACAGCTTTACTTTGACCAGCAGAAAAGGTAATCAGTTATTGTCCTACTTTTACAGTGCCTTCTATTAGCCCCTCCTCTAAATTTCTTGTCACTTAAAAAAAAAAAAAAGTTTCTTGCAGTCAAAGAAGAAAGCTGCGCTAACAACATCTGTCATGGCACATGGTGGACATACGCCCCTAGCCAACAGGTCCTGAACCACAGCACTGGCACAAGCAGCTGCAGCAGTGTGGCCGCCGAAGCAGGGAACTCAAACTTGACCTCAACAGTCTGTCATTTATTTTATTTTCAATTTAAAATCGAAGACAAAGGAAAATACATTTTCATTTGTTTCATTTTTGTTCATGAAACGAAAAACAAAAATACCATTTGATTTTAAATTTTACCTTTGAATTAAAAATATACAATTTGAAAGAAGGTTTGAAGTGGGTCCATGTACTCTTTGTTAATTTGATTTTCAATTAAAAAAAAAAAAAAAACAATAAAAGAAAATATGATTTGATTTTCCATTTTTTGTTTTTGTACTTGAAACGAAAAAACAATAATACAGTTCAGTTTTTCATTTTTCAATTTGAACACTGGAATAAAAATGCACAATTTGAAAGAAAGTTTGGGGCGTGGATTCATGAAGTAATTTAGCCTCATTCATTCTGAGTTGGTTCTGTGCTGGACCAACAGTGGGGCCCGAGCTCAAGCAACATGAGAGACGCAGCAGGACAATGTTTACCTACTGCACATGTTTTGAGTTGATGGGAAAAATAAAGGTCTTAGAATATGAAATGATTCAATTGCAACATTTAAATATAAAAAAAAAATATATATATATATATATATATATATTAAGAACATATCAAGGCGGGTGAATCTCATGCTATTTGTGAGTTCACAAACTCACTAGAAACTGTCTTGTCCTGCTCCCACTGCAGCAGCATTTAGACTCGAGGCACTAGACGGCAAACAAACCAACACGGTGACACCGACAGCAGCCAATAGCCTGCTATTTTAGCAGAATTAAGCACTATTTGGTAATTAAAAAGAGCAGACAGAGGCACTTTATGCATTTACGGATGTTTGTGCTTACCTCTTAATTGGATTTATCTAAAGTTGGATTTCTTCTTGGCTAAGCCTTACCCAATCAGCTTTAATGGAAAAAATATTATGCATTTGTTATTCACCTTTATAGGACCCATATTCTGCTATTTTCCCCTTTACACAGTCTATTCTAAGGGCTTTGTTGATAAATCTTTGCGTTGTGCAATATCCATAACATAACAGTTTCCAAAAAACACCCATTTCTTGGACTGGCCCCCCTCCTTGCAAAAGCAAACGGCTCACTCTGAGATCTGACCCCCCGAACAGAGAGCAGGCTGCCTCCCCCGCCCAACCCGCGCGCCTTCCCCGCCCAACCCGTGACGTAGCCCAGAGTGGAGATGGTGGGCGTACACCGTGTGCTCCGGTAAACAGCGATACACGAACACTGGAATATACATTTGATAAATCATGACGGTGCGTCGTGCTGAGTCCTACGTCCTGGATCTGACCTGGACGTGCACGCAGTACCTCAACGACGGACGCCGCCGTTTGGTAAATAACGAGCTAACTCTTCGATCTGTCGTATCCATCGTGTAATTACTGTGTAGCATTAGCATTAGCTATTTTCATTAGTTTTAGGTGTATTAGCCGAGTTGTAAGACTATGGCCACAGAAACGAAGAATGTGCTGTCGAGAAATTCCGAAGGCAAATGTGTGTATTGTGTCATGAATTAGAGTTGCAAACTGGGGTAAAACAGATCATAACTCAAATGTATGTACTTACCGTACCTTACAGTATGTGAGCCATAATGTTACACAGTTGGACTATTTGTCGTTGAACTGGTTCAAAAATAAATTAAACACAATATTTTGAAGTGAACAATGAAGATTTAATAGTTCTGTTCATCCACTTTCCACGTACTGTTTCGTCTATCGGCAAATAATATAGTCTAGAGATGTATTTACAACCGAACACCGATTTTCTGAAAGAGAAAACTAAAGCAGTAGCATTCAAAGCGAAGTGACGCTAAACAGACGCGGTTACTGTAGCACCAGAGCGGCTTGTTTACGGTGCTACTGTGCGCTTTCTGGAGGCGTGGCTTAAACACCGCGTCATCCTTGTGAAGCGCGTCATCCTTGTGAGGAGCCCCCGTCTGCTGCTCAGCCGAGGGGGACGGAAAAGACAGTTCTCTAGCGAAAGCATGAGGGAATCAATCAAAAAAACACTTTGGGCACAACATACGAGGCCCAAATAGCACTGTAGGAAGGTTAAAACCTCTGAAAAGTCCATTTTGCAGGATATGGGACCTTTAAACATGCTCTTGAGTACCTTAAATTTGCCATCTCATGTTGATTTGAAACAAACAAACAAAAAAGTGTCTTATTTATAAATGAACAAGTTTCTCTGCTGTCTGCTCTGAGACTTACTGAGTGAATGCAGCCAGTAGATGGTGCCTAGCACTTCCACAATTTAGTTATGTTTTCACTTTAAGAGACGCTATGATCAGGTTACCATTGGCTGTTATTGTGTTTAGACAGCAGAAATGTTCAGAACGAGTGATGGTGATGATTTAAGGACAGCCAAAGATCTGAAAAAAAGTCAGCGATGGAGGGAGTTCAGCAGGAAGTGTTTTTGACAGTTGGAAAGATCCAGCATTCCTGAAAATAGCGTGAATGCAGCTTTTGCAACTCCAGGTATGTTTTTGATGGTGCAATATTGTTAGAACATGGTTAAAAACTCCACAACGTCACTGTAGCAGAATATGTATCTTTGTCTGAACATTCTGACTTTTTCCTTTGTGCTACACACATCAGTCTGGCTTCTACAGGTTAATACACTTTACAGAGTGATGAGTAATTAACACACACAGCATTAGTAATTGACTCCTCTGAGGCTTTCACCTGCCATTGCTTAGCTGCTCACTTCCTTCCATTCATCCTTACATCACAAATGCATCTCTACAAAAAAGCCACAGCCTTGTAATGACCCACTCAGTCTACAATGAAGCCACTTACTGAAAAAAGATGAGCAAATTACATTATACTGTATATACTCCTCACAAGGTCCACCCAAAGCCTTCTCTCTGACTCTCACTCTCTCTCCCCTCCTGACTCATATTCAAGGTGAGTTTTCTAAAATGCGACCTTTTGAAAGCGCGGCCACAGTGGTATCAGCTCGGAGCAGCCGGGCTCTCTGGGCACTAATATC
The DNA here is from genome assembly GCA_019453435.1 of Rhinogobius similis. Classification (NCBI taxonomy): domain Eukaryota; kingdom Metazoa; phylum Chordata; class Actinopteri; order Gobiiformes; family Gobiidae; genus Rhinogobius; species Rhinogobius similis. The sequence goes on from CM033632.1 coordinate 33,985,971, forward strand.
GCTGAGAGTTCCAATATGTCCGCTGCTGCACCTGAGCCTTTCATCTCCTCAGTGCAGCAGGGCGGAGCTGGTCTGGTTTTAATGTGTGGGGACAAAAATGTACTCCTGTCTGAAGAGCAGCAATCTTAGAAATCATTTAAAATAAAAATGAAATAATTAATATGGGCACGGTTTGGTTTTTATGGTTGCTAAAATGAATGTAAAAGGACAAAGGTCAAATATGGCCTGATTAAAAACCTAAATGAAAATGAGAGCAACTGAAATACTGAACAGTGATCAAATTTACAATTTAAATTAATTACAAAAATGTTCCCAGTTAAAAGTTCAGCTAAAACGAATACTAGGTGGATTACAATGGAGAGAGAGAAAACCAAGGGCAAAAGAACTTGGTGTCTTGGTTCTGGCAGCAGTCCATGTCCAGTCGGGGCTCCCAGGGGCCTGCACCACGAGCAGAGACAGACCCCACATTCAAAAGACAGGACACTTGCAGGCGAGTTAGGGATTCCCCTGTCGTTGCTGTAGTCTCGCGCCGCGGTGCCCAATTCTGGTCTGTCCCTGGATCGGCTCTTTGTGTCTCATTCCTAAACATCGTTAAAACACTGAGGCAGAAGCCAGCACACAACGGCAGACACTCGATGCAGGTGGCCCAGGACCCGCTCCCAACAGGACACCGGCTGCTTTTCCCACACGCTTTCATGCTCTGACACGGCCTGGATTTCACGTCACGGTGCAGCTATTCGCCCGGATCGCATTGGTCCTCTGGCACATGCCGCACAGGGGACACCCCCACGAGCCCACAGCCACAGGCCAGATGATCCGAACACCACCACAGAACATTCACGTTACTCACAGTGAAGCCTCTGTGTGTGTGTTCTTTCACTCCCCTGTGAGGTCCAGCTGTGTCCCTGGATGGCTCTTGTTTGTCCTGTGTGGCCTCGGTCTTCTGCCGCCTGCTCCGTGCCCTTCGATCCTCCTCATGCAGCCTGTTTGTGCCCCTCTTGTCCTTCTGCTTTGCCGTCACGCCGCAGGTGCGCTAATTGCTGACAGCAGTTCATTGGACTAAAGTAACACGAGCTCGGGGTTGTCAGGGCAAGTTAAAAGGGAAGGTGTAAAATGCATGCAAATAAAACCCACAGCAAATGATAAAAACGCTCCAGATAAAACATGCATTGCACAGAAAGATAAAAATACAATAACATAATAAAAACACCTAAAATCCCCCAGTACACTACACATACACTATTTATCTAAGTATAGTGTTTCAATCTCCAAAAACCAGGAAGTGCACTGTTAGCATCCTTGTTAGCTTTACCTTGATGGCAACTCTGTTTTGGTCTCTTAAAGTTGTGAAAAGGATTTTGAGGAATATATGAGAAAGTGAGGCGTTACTTTGGACTGCTGCAAACAATAAATAATGAGTGGCTGAACTGAAATATTCAATTCAGTTTATTTTTGTAGTTCCCAGAATCACAACAACAGTTGCCTCGATGGGCTACAAGTAAAAACGCACTTTAAATGGACAAAGCAGTATTAGGCAACTTAACAGGCCTTACAATTACACTGATGTTGCTTTAAATTCACGATACAGCAATCAGATCTTACTAATTAGAAGTCATATTGGCTAAAAAAAGACTTGCCACTGGCAGCTCCCAGTTGAATACTGCAGTTGCGTCTTTGGGCAAGACACTTAAACCTAAGGATTAACCCTCTATCAGTCTATTGTGTTTTGTGGTTCTTGCTTTTTGCACACATACTTCATTTTTAATGCAGGTATGGAGATTTTTGGCTGACATTTTTTTTATTTTAGATCAAACATTTTTTCAGTTTCACATTTTTATCTTATTCTCTATGTTAGCAGAAATATTCCCTTTGTGGGAGCTTGTGCACAAAAACCATGCATTGACTTGATGTCTCATGTCCATATATTTTCTGAACCATCTGGCTTCAAAAGACCGTCCTGACATCATTTTGGGATGATGTCATTTTCCCTTGCATAGTCAGCAGTAAACATGCTTATACATTTCCATTCACACCCATTATAATCACTACTTTTCAAATGGTGCCAGGGATTTGTGCCTCTGAGCCAGACACTCATGGGTGACCCTGTGTGTGATTGTGGATACGCTGTAGTTTTCAGACTGAGCCAGGCTGCTGATAGAACACCCGGCCGCGCCTCTGGACACACAATTTTCAGATGTCAAACTCAGAGGGCGGGACTTAAGCTGCTCTGGTCGGGTCCATTTCTTTACAATTGTTCATTTTCTACAACAGTGGAAATACAGAACCTTTCTTTCAATGAAGATGCACTTTTGTAGCAGCAGTTAGGCAGTGCACATTTATAGATGTTATGCATTCAGATTTTCATACATCGCACTATTTGTGGCTGTGTTTCACCTTATTTGCCATCAGAAACTGTGCGTATTGTCAGTGGCACAAATCTGATATGTGAATGAGTTCACTGCAGGGAAGAGGAAGTGCAGATGCTCCTTTGGCAGAACAGACACATGTAAGAAGTTATGACGATAAATGATGATATTCACTAGCCTCATAGGCCAACAACTTAGTCAAAAATTGTATACATTTTTTAAATAATATAGCACACCAATGTTTTGTGTGTGTGTGTGTGTGTGCGATCTTAATCTTAGACTATGGGGAATGTCTGTGACTAGCGTCAGGCTCCTTAAAACATATGATCCTACACCACAGTGTTTGTGTACGTTCAGAATCAGAAATCTGAATCAGAAAAGGTTTATTGCCATTGCCAGTGAACAAAAAGTCACAAACAAGGAACTTTCTTTGAGGCTGCTGGCCTGAGTGGCCAGTATGCCTTTGTGTTTTGTGTCATGGCTGCAGTGGCAGTACCTGCATATATTAAATGTGTCTCAGTGGCAACGCCTGTATTTGTCTATGTTTGCCAGGGCTGCAGTGGCAGGGCCTGTACTTGTGGGATTTGTTCTTTTGTCTGTTGTTTTCTTACTTTGAGTTTGTTTTGATTTTGTTACCTTTACTTTCCTGTTCATTAAATTACATCTTTATTTAAACCTTTTTACACTCTTGGAATTTGTTATTTCCCTAGCCCTAGCAGAGCCCTCCCCAGGCAGCAGCAGGGTTTAGGAGTGTATTGTGTATAGTGTATTGTCCAGAGATCTAGCTCTGGACCCCTCTGCGCATTTATCCAGAGTTCAGATACGCCCTGTAGTGCACAGGGACAGAGGAATGTGGTGGAAACACTGCAGGCATTTGGCTTTAACCAGTGCAGTATGATGAATTTGGGGCTGCGGATTGCGAGGATTTTATGACAGCCCAGGGATAAAGGGACTGCTTTGGATACGCCTGGGACCCTCACCCGGGACAAGAAGAACAGGTGGACGTGTCGCGTCTTCTCCTGTGTCATGTATACTCCGTTCACAGAGGACACGGTTTAAGGACATTAAAAGGATCTGGGATGTACACCTGAAATCCGTTGAACACAGGTTCTGTAACTGCTGCGACACAGATGAGAATCCAGGGTAAAGTGTCGCAGGTAAAATTTGTTTTTATAACCTCTCCTCCGTCAAAACAACACTATTACTTTTGTTGTAGGCCTATTTGTATTTGTAAATGAGCCAAACACAATCATTTGAAACTATTTTAAACGCCACACATTGATTGATTCGTTTTCACACAGTTTTTGCTCCTTGCAGACTAGATAAATCAAACAGTGCCTGCAAAACATTATCATTTGCATTTTCTCCACATCATTTTGTATGTTGGGGCAAAATGGCCTTGCTTTGCACATTCATACAGTCCAGTGTGGCCTGAGAGAGACGCAAATCTCAACTGCACACACTTTTTTGCTCCAATTTAACGCACGTAACCCATTTGCACCGGTGCAATCGCTTCATAAATCTGGGCCTTAGTGTCCAAGCAAACAAGATTGATATTGATGTTTTTATTTATTTATTTATTTTATTAGACATCAGCACACAATAACATATTGGATCATTTTTAAGGATGCAGTTACTGCAAACTCAAAACATAAAAAAAAAAATAATAATAAAAAACTACAAAAGTTAATTGAAGGTAAGAAAAATCAAGACGCCTTTATAGAGGAGATGCTGTGAAAGGTTTTAAGAAGCGTATGTGTAGAAGTTATGTGTAGAAGTTTACACAAAAAGAAGTTTGTTTGGGCAGTCTGTACAGCACAATGAATATATGTGAGACTTATGTCATCTGATAGCCATGGTATTCTGAGGCAAAGCTCTCCCAAAATTAAAAACTGTTACAGAAAATTTAAATAAAAAGAGGCAACAACTGTTCAATTGTGGATGTCTTACCATGTCACTCTGTGATGGCACACTCCGGGGCCTTAAACGATGAACAGACTGGATAATGATTGCTATTTGAGGATGTGGTTAGAACTTGGAAACACTTTGATGTTTCTGGTAACCCTTTGTTGAAATTACATATAACTAGTTTAAAAAAGAAGTACTCAGAAAAAAGTACCTTTCCCTTATTTTACCTTCTAATCCTAGTATTCCATGTAACCCGACTGATAGTGCTACACCGCTCAGATTCCATCTGGTTCTGGAATTTCATGTTAATCACATTATTGTGAAGCTCAATCAACAGTCAGTTTGAAGTTTACCTCACTCTTTTGGCCCTGAGAATATTTGATATTTGTGTAACTGTGCTGCGACTGTAGAGTTGATTTCAGTTTGTCGAGAAGGACAAATGTTTAGGCTTCCAAGTCTTTCTTCTGGGCTTTTCTGATTTTTTAATGGAGCCTGTCATTTAATGAATATCTGTCGCAGGTTTTAGTGACGGGTGCTTGGCTGTCAGCCTGTCTGGATCTGACAGGTCATCCATCAGTAGTGGACAATGCATTTCAGAGCATTTGCAATCCATGTCATGTCAATCTCATGCATCTTTTTACCTGATATCTCAATGTTGTTTTTGGCTGGCTCGCATAACCAACTTGCCCTTCATGTGGCTGAAAGAATATTGTTTTGTTCTATTGTTATCTGAGATGAAGCAGGGGGGAAATTTTTTAAAACTCAGGAGAGCATCTGTATGATCCCTGGCTGACTCCGTCCACAATAGAAAACTGATGTAGTATACAACCCCGTGTACACAAGAAAAATTGAGAATTCCACCTAACAATAAAATAACATTAAGTATGGCAATGAAAACAAAAGGCTTACTATAATTATCTGTTAGTCTGTTTATTTAATTGGTAATTGAACCCTCAGATGAAACTCCTAAATCCAGGCAGGCCTCTCTAAGGGTCTTATTTGCAGGCTAGCAACAGAAGAACAATTAACTTTAAAAAATGTAAACCTTTATGCATCTATAGAGTAATATGATCCATAGTGTTTGCCTTTTTTGACTCCACTAAAGGGAGAGAAGGGAGTTCTCAGTTACAGTTTTTTGGGGAACTTTAACACACACCTCCTTTTTTAATGCTTTTAGAGGTTCTGTCTTAGGCAGAATATCCCCAACCCTGGTGCCCCTTCCTGTCCACGGTGCCAGGGTGGAGTGCGACGGGGTTCAAGGGCTGTATGGGTTTTTAATACCCCCTGAAATGAAAACGAAAACATAAATAACGTCTTAAACACAAAGGAAAGATTTGTAACAGTACGTACAAGGAACAAGACCTTCTGCAATGAGCTATTTGTGCAGATTGGACCACGCCTTCTCAATGTCCAGCTCCAAGTCTCTTTAATGTTGTCGGCTGCAGGTCTTTTGAAGGTCCCAATAATTCAATTTAATCAATAACACACATTATATTCTATCACCAAAAATGTACTGTACCCGGTATATCATAAGCCAACTTCAATATGGACTGTGACCGCAAAACTTGTCACGGACAAAAAGTGGTGAAATGCATCTGACATGGAGTGGTGGTGGTATTTGTTGTCATTGTAACTGTGGTGTTTAAAAAGAATTGTACATTGTATTATATATAATACATTGAGATAATGAATGTAGTGTAGTACCAATTTCCTCTTGGTGAGAAGAGTTTTAGCCGTAAAAACTCAGTTGAGACAAGATAACGTGCTCTAAGAACATGGCGGCGTTTGGAAAACATTAACTTTGATGAAAACGAAGAAAGTTTTGGAAGCTGAAGGCGTGTTCGTTTATCCGAAGAACGAGAATAAGGCAAAAATCTATTAAATCCAAAAAGTTTATTAACCCTAACAGAGGAATCTAATACAGAGCGCTCTGGGTCCGAACTTTATCCCTGAAGGCCTACACTATGCGGGACTTAGATCAGGAGCTCTGAACGCCCGCCTATCCCTTGACCCAGGTATTTGAAAACACATTCATGAATATGCAAACAATAGGTTGTCCCTTCTTCCGGGATATCCAAGTCTTTCATCTCCACAGCGACGACAGCATTATCTTATCTTGGAGTTTCTCTAAACAAAAGAAATACATACATCCCATCCCCCAAGAGACACATTCCAAGCAAGGGGGTTAACAATCTGAGGGTAACATTAAATGTAAACTGTAAACAGACCTCCTGAAACATTATATGCTATGAATAAAAACTTGTGTTGTGTTTATACGTGTAAACATAAAACAAATTATAAGTGAGCAATATAGTGAGGTAGTGTAAAAAACATATATTTCCCTTCAAAGCCGAGTTAAAGCAAATGGAAGCTGATGGTTTAATTATAACTGTTAATTATAGCACATGTGCGGCACCTACAGTGAACGTTCCATAGGTGGATCAGTCAGTGAGGATTTGAGGGGACTGTAAAGTGTCTCAACCCATGGCTTGAGGTAAATCAGTCTCCCATACTGAAACCACAAGATTTGTTCACAAAACTTGCAGGAGAAGGGCACTAAACTGGACTTGGCACAAGCATACCTGCAGGTGGCGCTAGATGATGGTTCAAAACAATACCTGACAATCAATACTATAGGGGCCATACCAACTGAACAGACTCCCTTAAGGTGTGAAGTGAATGGATCACGTTCTAGAGGGACTGATGGCCCTAAACCAGTGGTTCTTAAACTAATGATTTCCAGGGGGCCCCAGATGATGGGGAAAAATGTATACAATAATCTTAAACGAGGCCTGACCCCCTTGCAAATGCAGTGGTGAATGTAGATTCCTATTTGTCGGCCAATCAAAGTAATTTTTCTAGGTCTATATTCTCAAAATAAAGTCAAACACTAGATATAAGGCTAATTTATCACTTTGCATGTCGCCTGTTTTTTTGTGTTTGGGGGTCGTGAATGTGAACTATTGTTATATTGGGGGTCGTGACTGAAAAAGTTTGAGAACCACTGCCCTAAACATGAGAAATGTGCTCTCTACAACAACTGAGCTCAGGTCATTCTTGTCATTGTTGAGTCAGAAGGCTTTTGGAGAAGCTAAACAGCAGCTTCTTTCAAGTAAACTTCTTTTTCATTATGAGCCAGACCTGCCAATTCACATGCTTCACCTGCACATCATGGTAAAAGGAAAAAAAAAAACAACACAGAAAAGTACAATATTATTACAAACACAACAAATAACAGTTAAGACTCTGGTGGTGGAGCAGCTCTGGTCTGCAGAGGGAGACTGTTCCACAGTTCTGGGGCAGCCACAACAAAGGCCGGTCTCCCCAAGCTCTGCATCTGGGCACATCAACAACTGATTGTATGACCTCACAGATATGGCTGGGACATAAGCTGTTGAAAGCTCAGTCAGCTATTAGTCATCAGCAAAACGGCAGATGAAATAAAAGGTCTGTAGATTCAACAGCACAATTACCACAGCGAGGCACAGCGGATTTGTTGAATTCTCATAAAAGATACATACGTCCAGGAGTCTGGACGTATGTATCTTTTTGGACGTATGTAGTCAGTTTAAGACAGGACTGTTGTCTGAGGCGTCCGTGCAGTGTGTGAGGCAGCGGCTGAGTGGAGTCCTAGAGCAGACCTGTCACAGTTCAGGCTGGGACCCAAATAACGGACCAAGACGTAGACAAAACAGGTGAGTTTATTCTGGAAAGGAGGTGGTGAGCCGGGGAATGAGATGGCGGGACCGAGGACGTGCTGGAGCCAGGAGAGGGGGAGCCGAACAGGAACGGGTTGGAGCGGGACAGAGCAGGACGGGTGACGGACAGGAACGGGTCAGGGAAGGAGCGGGTACAATACCGGAACGGCGCAGGGGTGAGGCGGAGACACGATGTGAACCAGGCGGGATACGGCTGGGACAGGCAGGAACGAGTCGGGGATCAAGCTGGGAAAAAACAGGAATCCGGGTAAGTACAAAATCAAACAGAATTCACTGAAATCACTGGGAAGAACAGGCTGGAGAGTCACCAAAAGCGATGCAACAATCTGGCAGAGAACAGGTGCTGCCTCAGACTACTTGTGCTCCACTTGATTGCCGATGAGCCTCAGCTGCGGGCCCAGCAGGAGGAGGAGCAGCGAGGGAACAGGAGGGAGGGGGCTGAGGAGCACGGTCAGGGGAAGTCCTGACAGTACCCCCCCCTCGACGGACGCCTCCAGGCGGACCACCGGGCCGGCCAGGATGGGAGAGGTAAAAGTCTCGGAGGAGGCCGGGGTCCAGGATGAGAGAACGGGCCACCCACGACCGCTCCTCAGGACCATACCCCTCCCAATCCACCAGGTACTGCAAGCCCCGCCCACGACGCCGGACGTCCAGGACCCGGCGGACGGTGTAGGCCGGGTGACCGTCGACAAGCCGGGCGGGAGGCGGGGGGTCGGCCGGCGGGCAGAGCGGACTGCTGACCACAGGGCGGAGCAGGGAAACGTGGAACGTAGGGTGAACCCGGAGAGAGGAAGGCAGTTTCAGACGGACGGCTGTGGGGCTTATCACCTTGTCGACGACGTACGGGCCGACGAACCGGGGTGCCAGTTTTCGGGAATCGACCTGGAGTGGCAAATCCCGCGACGAGAGCCAGACCCTCTGTCCCGGCTGGTAGACCGGGGCCGGTCGGCGGTGTCGGTCGGCCGCCTCCTGATAACGCCGAGCAGAGCGTAGAAGGGCTGCCCGGACGGACCTCCAGACACCGCGGCACCGGCGGAGGTGAGCTTGGACCGAAGGGACCGCCACCTCCGTCTCCTGGTCAGGGAACAGGGGGGGTTGGTAGCCCCAGCATGCCATGAACGGAGACATTCCGGTGGCTGATGATGTCAGGGAGTTATGGGCGTACTCTACCCAGGGCAGGAGTTGACTCCAGGAGGCGGGGTGACGGGCCGCGGACGCACCGGAGCGCAGATCCCAGGTCCTGGTTCGCACGTTCGGTCTGGCCGTTAGACTGGGGGTGGTAACCGGAGGAAAGGCTGACAGACACCCCCAGGGCGGAACAAAAGGCCTTCCAGACCTGGGAGGTGAATTGGGGGCCCCGGTCCGACACAATGTCCGAGGGGATTCCATGGAGCTTGAAGACATGATTCACTAGGGCTGCAGCGGTTTCGGTGGCGGAAGGCAACTTGGGAAGGGGAATGAAATGAACACACTTAGAGAACCGGTCTACAACCGTGAGGATGCAGGTGCAGCCGTTGGAGGGTGGAAGACCGGTGACAAAGTCGATGGCGATGTGGGACCAGGGTCTGCTGGGAACAGGGAGAGGGTGAAGGAGTCCAGCAGGCCGTTGCCGGGGGGTCTTACTGCGCGCACACACCTGGCAGGCCGAAACGAAGGCCCTAGTGTCCTCCGCGATGGTGGGCCACCAATACCGTTGTTGAATAAACTTAAGGGTTCGGGCAACACCGGGGTGACAAGTGAGTTTCGTGGAATGGCCCCACTGAAGGACCTCGGTGCGGACAGGATCTGGGACATATAAGCGGTTCGGAGGGCCGCCCCCGGGGTCTGGGTGTTGTCTCTGAGCCTCGCGAACGGACCTCTCGACCTGCCAATGGACTGCTCCTACCATATGAGGGGAGGAGTCGGGTGGTGCCTCAGCAATGGCGGCCGCCGGGAGGATGGTGTCGGGTAGGTCATCAGGGACGTCGGGGGCGGACTGGCGGGACAAGGCGTCAGGTTTGGTGTTTCGGGAGCCCGGGCGGTAAGTGAGCACGAATCTGAACCGACCCAAGAACAAGGCCCACCTCGCCTGCCGGGAGTTTAACCTCCTGGCCGACTGCAGGTAGGCCAGGTTCTTGTGGTCGGTCCAGACCACAAATGGCTGCTCCGTCCCCTCCAGCCAGTGCCGCCACTCCCGGAGAGCCAGAACAACAGCCAGGAGCTCCCGGTTCCCCACATCATAGTTCCGCTCGGCTGGGGAGAGCCGGCGGGAGAAATAAGCGCACGGATGGAGCTTCTGGTCGGACGGGGAGCGCTGAGACAGGACTGCTCCGACGCCTGAGTCCGAGGCGTCGACTTCTACAATGAACTGGTTCTTAGGGTCAGGGTGAATGAGAACTGGAGCGGACACGAAAGAGTCTTTCAACAAACGGAAGGCGGATTCAGCCGAAGCAGACCAAACATAGGGAACAGAGGGGGAAGTCAGTCTGGTAAGGGGGACGACCTTAGCGCTGTAATCCCTAATGAATCGGCGGTAGAAGTTGGCAAACCCCAAAAACCGCTGCAACTGCTTACGGGTCTCGGGCCTGGGCCACTCGGCAACTGCCTTAATCTTAGCTGGATCTGGCTTAAGTTGCCCGCGCCGACACGGCCAAGGAACTCCACGGAACTGGCGTGAAATTGACACTTCTCTGCCTTAACAAATAACCGGTTTTCCAAAAGGCGCTGGAGGACAAGGCGAACATGCTGGACATGCTGAGACAGGCTCGAGGAAAAAATCAAAATATCGTCCAAATAGACGAAAACGAACCTGTTCAGCATGTCCCGCAGAACGTCATTCACCAACGCCTGGAAGACCGCTGGAGCATTGGTCAGGCCAAAAGGCATCACTAAATATTCAAAGTGCCCTAGGGGCGTGTTGAAAGCGGTCTTCCACTCGTCTCCCTGCTTAATGCGCACTAAGTGGTAGGCGTTTCTAAGATCGAGCTTAGTGAAAATAGTGGCCTGATGCAGGGGTTCGAAGGCTGAATCTATGAGGGGAAGCGGATACTTATTTTTGACAGTTATTTCATTAAGGCCCCGATAGTCAATACAGGGGCGCAGAGACTTATCTTTTTTTCCAACAAAGAAAAACCCGGCTGCTACAGGGGACGACGATGGTCGAATCAAACCGGACGCTAATGAGTCCTTTATGTATTTTTCTAGGGCCTCTCTTTCGGGGGGCGAGATCTTATACAAACGCCCCGAAGGAAGGGGTGCTCCAGGGAGCAGGTCTATAGCGCAATCGTAGGGACGATGGGGCGGTAAGGACAGCGCTCTCTGTTTAGAAAATACGTCTGCGAGGTCATGATAAGCTTCGGGAACAGAGGATAGGTCTGGGGTGACTGAGGGAGTGACTGGCTCGAGGTACTTAGGCTAAGAGCCGACTTGAGACAAAGGGAGTGGCAGGTAACGCTCCACCCGGTAATTAAATTAGCTGCCCAATTGATCTGGGGATTGTGGAGTTTGAGCCAAGGGAGACCTAACACTATGGGCGCTTGGGGTGAAGGCAGGATCAGGAACTGAATGGTTTCCTGGTGGTTACCGGACAATAACAGCGTGAGGGGATGAGTGCAGTGGGTGATAGTGGCTAGGGTGTCTCCACTCAAAGTATTAACTTGGCGCGGCGAATCAAGGGGCTGGACCGCACCTTAGCTCTGGAAGCCAGTTCAGAATCAATAAAACTGTCGCCAGCGCCTGAGTCAATAAGGGCGGTTAATGGAATCGACTTACTTTGCCAGAGAAGGGTGGCCGGGAGCTGGAGCCGATCGGGGTGAAGAAATGGAGGAGAGGAGACTGGGCTCACCGAGACCTCCCCAATCATCGGTGAGCCTTGTCTTTTGGCCGCCGGGGACAGGCACCGATGAGATGTCCAGCCTCCCCGCAGTATAAACAGAGTCCGGACACCAGGCGGCGGTGGTGCTCCTCCCGCCAGCCGGGCACGCCCAACTGCATGGGTTCCTCCCGGGAAGGAACGACCGGAGGTCTCGGAGGCAAGGGCACATCCGACTGAGCAGGGGAGCTGGTGGCTAACGAAGCAGGGGGTCCAGGCTTGGGGCAGCGCTGGGTAGAATTCTTCTCCCGGCGTCTCTCCCGGAGTCGGTTGTCCAGACGGATGGCTAGCGAAACGAGCTCCTCAAGTCCCGTGGTCTCGTCGCGGGCGGCCAATTCATCCTTAATGTCTTCGGACAACCCCTTCATAAAAACCCCCTGCAGAGCCACGTCATCCCAACCACTTTCGGCGGCGAGAATTCTGAACTCGATGGCGTATTCTGCCACCGAGCTACTCCCCTGGGTATGGGCCAGGAGTCTCCTCGCCGCCTCCTTGCCCCGGACAGGGTGGTCAAAAACTTTACGTAGCTCACGAGCAAATGAGGCGAAGGAGTGGCAAGCGGCGGCGCTGCTCGCACAGCGCGGTCGCCCACTGCGCTGCTCTGCCTCCCAGCAGGCTGAGGACGAACGCCAAACGTGAGTGGTCGGATTGGTACGTGGCGGGCTGTTGGTCAAAAACCAGCGAGCACTGCAGCAGGAACCGTCCGCAGGATCCCAACTCCCCGTAATACCTTTCGGGAGTAGGTATAGGAGGCTCACGTGACCGCGGGGCCTCTGGAGGCAGAGGTTCCACGGCGACTGGCGGGGACGCGGAGAAGCGAGCGACGAGCTGGTCCATGAGAGCAGATAGCCGAGTAACGCTGGTGGACAACTCCCCAAGCTGAGCCGTGACTCCGCTCAGGGTCTGCTCATGCTGTCCCACTATGACGCCCTGGGCGGCCAGAGCTTGCCGAAGAGGGCCTGCTTGGTCCGATGGGTCCATCTCGTGGCCAGATTGTTCTGTCACAGTTCAGGCTGGGACCCAAATAACGGACCAAGACGTAGACAAAACAGGTGAGTTTATTCTGGAAAGGAGGTGGTGAGCCGGGGAATGAGATGGCGGGACCGAGGACGTGCTGGAGCCAGGAGAGGGGGAGCCGAACAGGAACGGGTTGGAGCGGGACAGAGCAGGACGGGTGACGGACAGGAACGGGTCAGGGAAGGAGCGGGTACAATACCGGAACGGCGCAGGGGTGAGGCGGAGACACGATGTGAACCAGGCGGGATACGGCTGGGACAGGCAGGAACGAGTCGGGGATCAAGCTGGGAAAAAACAGGAATCCGGGTAAGTACAAAATCAAACAGAATTCACTGAAATCACTGGGAAGAACAGGCTGGAGAGTCACCAAAAGCGATGCAACAATCTGGCAGAGAACAGGTGCTGCCTCAGACTACTTGTGCTCCACTTGATTGCCGATGAGCCTCAGCTGCGGGCCCAGCAGGAGGAGGAGCAGCGAGGGAACAGGAGGGAGGGGGCTGAGGAGCACGGTCAGGGGAAGTCCTGACAAGACCTCCAGCCACAGCCCTACACTGCAAAAAAGCAGTGGCAGACAATTTGATAAAACAACAAGGCCTTTATACTGTATCAAGAAAAACTGCTTAAAAATCAGAAAGATCATACAGCAATTAAACTTTACTCGGGAAAAATGTCAAAAATAAGACGTATATCTTGTGTTACACCCGGCTCATGGTACAACAAGGAGGGAGACCACACCAGAGGTAACGTGCGCAAAAACAAGATTTATTTACAAACCAAACTCAAAAGGAAGATTAATATTTACAAAAATAGAAGGTATGGGGTTGTGAGCGTCAGTATCAGTGGTGTAGTGTGGGTGATGTGATGCGAATGAAAGCGATGTGTGTGCGATGTGAGTGTAGTGCGTAAAACAAAAAGACAAACTCAAAGGTGCATTCAGATGGCGAAGTCGGCGTGGCAGCCGGCAGCAGGGAGGCAGAGCAAGTGAGAGCGCAACGAGAGCGAGAGCACGAGCGCGCACGCAGCCCCTTTTAAGGTGCACGGATGAGTGCAGCAGGCGCGGTCCAATTAGCTCAGGCAGGTTCACCAGCTGGGCAAAACAAGACAGGGCGGCAGAGCAGGCAGGACCACAAACCCTAACGGCACACCCCTGGGCCAGGGCCGTAACAAGGAACATGGAAATGATCATAAAAGGGAGGCCACAGAGGGGAACCAAGTGGAGCACACAAGTCATCAGTATTTGTAAAATAATGGCTAGATAGATAGCCTAAATAAGTCATAAAACTAGACATAGTCTAATAAACAACTGGAACAATAGTTCTATATCGAATCAGACTGCTGAGAGTACATGACATTACATCTATTTTAGCCAAAATCTCTTGGGGGAGGACCCCACACCCCCCTCACATGTTCCTTTTCTCCCCTGCGTTTTCTTATGTTGTTTTATATAAGTTCCAGATCCCATAACTGGCACTGGTGAACAAAGCTTTGCAGCTAGAAATGAACAAGCCATGCATCTAAAAGTTAGTACATTTTAAATGTCCTGCATCATTTCATTTGAAGCAATATGGAAAAGTGCCCTTTTGCTCATGGTAGAGCACCTGCCCCTCAAAATGTCTGAGCTCATCTCTGCAGCAAGAGCTACAAGAATAAACTCATCAAAATGACAGAGCACTCAGGGCTGACCGTGAAATCATCACAGGAAGACACTGAAATAGACGCCCTAATTTGAGATATTTTTTCAACAAAAAAATGACAGAAAATTGTTCCACAGTGAATCTGATAGCACAAGAGCAGATGAAGGCTCGGGGTTAACCAGGTGATTTAATACGTTAAAAGGACCTGTGGTCTGTGGCTATTATTTGAAACATAAACTGCAGTTCTGCAGTCCTAACAGCCGTCTGGTATTTGCAACACAGTCCTGAAGTATCTCTGGATTTACATGTAGTTTGTCCTTCTTCCACTTTCGCTCTGTGATCCTGCAGTGGTTTCACTCATTGTACAGAGTAAAGACATGACTAGAGTCAAGACAAGACATGATTCAAGAAACGACAAGAATTATGTTAGATTCATGCTGGGACACATAAGATTAACTGTAACAAACTACTGATATACTGAAAAATATAAGCTGTGCAAAACAGTGACAAGGTCCATACTCACCTGATTCTACTTCTGTCTTGTTGGAATGGCTAATAAACAGCACAGTTGTTGTCAATACAGCGTTTTTATGCTATTTAAACTCTGAAGTTATCTAAAAGAGCCTAAATTCATGGAATGTTGTTGAGAGGCAATAAAAATATATCTCAGACGCAAAAAAGTAAAACATCATCATTAAAGATAAATAATCCTTGTCACACATAAGTTTTTATTTTATGTTCATTCATTATTTTAAACACAATATTGATCATAAAACAGGAGGGTTCATTGACTGCCTGTTCAAAACTGCTGGTTCCTGCCTGCACCTTTACGGAACGTCACGGTCGGTACAGAACACTTGAGTTGAAAATGTGAATTTTCTAAACAATGGTGCGTCGAATGTAGTATAATATAAAGTACTCAATCCATGCATGAATCACTCAAATACAACTTAGAGTGAGTTACTGATCAGGAGAAACCATTAAAACAAACACGTAAACTAATCATAATATTTCTACAGACAAGAAACTAAACACCAATTGATTTGATTGAAACAACAGTTGGGTTTAAGCTTAGACCCAAAGCTAAACTGCGTCCTTATTTGTTCAGGGGCCTCTTTTGTCTTATAAGGTTACACAATATTCACTGTCTGGCTCAGGACGTTTGTAGCTCCCATGACAGTTTCCCTCTGAGATGAGAGCTCTGTTTTCAGGTTTGGAGCGGGGCCAGTGGACGCAGTGGACAGTGCAGTTCAGACTGAGAGAACAGAGTGGACTTGTTCACATGCTCATAAGAAGCCAATGCTACAATCTGAAAAGCTAAATTGAAAATAATACATTTTGAAAAAAACGAAACTGATAAATTCTATTTTGCAAACATGTAAAAATAGTGAATACTGCAAGTTGGACAGCTAGATGGAAAATCCAAAAATTTCCTAAAGCTTAATCGTTAAATGTAAGTTCTTAACCTAAGTTGTAAATCCTAAAAGTTGTTGTCTAGGTTCTTAATCTTAATTTTGAATTTTGTAAAGCCAAATTCAGAATCCAAGCTGCAAACCCTTGTCCTAAATCCTACATTTTTAGCCCAAACTGCCAGTAATAAATCCTAATTTTAAGTCCTCAACAGACCTCGTCCTGTCCTATTTTGTGGACGATGGTGACCTTCTTAGCAGAAGTTGCCGGGGCCTCTGTGTGCACTCGCACCTTGAAGAGGCAAGTGTAGTCTTTGTTGCCATGGTTACTGTTGACACGTGGATGTTCCCGGAGGTCACCAGGTCGACTCTGTTCAGGGCGAAGGTCTGGAACGAGGGTGGAAGTGGAAGTGAAAGAGCCGAAAGCTTCTCTTCAGCACTCACCATGATCAAGCCCTGAAAAGAGGAGGAGAAACAGGAACGTGAATGTTATGTTTCTGATATCATTTCACGTTAAGTTTACTTTAAAGGACAAATATTAAGCAAAATTGACATTTTTTGAGCTTTTCTCCATGTTCTAACATTGTTCCATCATCAAAAACACACCTGGAGTAGCATTTAGTTTGATTCACGTTTGTTTGATGAATCCTCTCTCTCCAGCACTGTGCTCTGAACTCCTTCCATGTGTGTAGACCATTGTTTCCCAACCTGTGGCACTGGGACTCCAAGGGGTACGTGAGCAATTACCAGGGGGTACTTACAATGGTTTCAGGTTTTAAAAGAAGATGAAATGTACTTTTACCTGAATAAAAGTGTTGTTTATAAATGTAGCATCTGTCTGGACTATCTTGGACGATGACTAAAACAATAATATAATAGTGATAATTGACAATATGTGACTAGTAAACCCATTTATTTACCTCAAACTCAAGTTAAGAGGTACTCTGAGTGTGAGACAAAGCTTAGGGGGTACTCGAGACAAAAAAAGTTGGGAACCACCGACGGAGATAATGTTGACGTAATTTATCCCAGAATCCTTTGCTGTTTTATGCCCATAAATCAGAGCCAGACTCGCTCTGAACATTTCTTCCGTCTAATCACGATAACTACCATCAGATCCACTCGTTACTGCAATGCATTGTGGGTATATATTTACGCGTGTAATTGCCTCTACAGCCAGTAGATGGAGCCACAGCTGAGTCAAAATGGTATCTCCCAACGCAGAGATAAAGTTCTGTTTTTCTAAAAAATGACGTGTCAAACTGAAGACTCTCAAGAGCAGGTTTAAAGGCTAAAAACAATATGAAAAATGCATAATATTTTTCCTTTAAAATTACGCTACGGTTGAGGTTTTACTTTGAAACATTGTCCACATATAAATTATTGCATGCACAGGATTATTTTCCCTTTTTTTTTTTTTTTTTTTCCAAATCACGTGAAAGCAAAACTATTGGTCTGTTGTAGACCTAGTCCTACATCCTAGTTCAAAATCCAAGTTGTAAATTCAAGTTCTACATTTTATATACTCTTTGGATTTGTTACAATTTTGAAACTGTTACAATGTACAAATATTACATTTTCAAACCATAGGAAATACATGAATACAACATTTAGTCTTGGTGATATAGGCTTAACTGTTAAATCCAAGTTTTACAATCCTCATTCTCATTGAAATATGGCACAGAAAAATAACTTTCATGAGTGTTGGCCTTGTAAATGCAACGCTATCAAGAATAACTATAGGCAAAAAAGGTACATTTGGACTTGAGCAGTAATCTGATGATAGGATTTTAAAATGAAAGTCGGTTGTTGTTTCTAATGATGAAGCCTTTATAACTTCCACACACCGTTGTATCTCTCGGAGCACTCGTGGTCTCGCCGGTTGGGGTCTGGGACTTGGTGATGTGTCTGATGATGATGTGGCTGACCCTGACGACCTTTGAGAGCCTGATGGTCACATGTCCTCTGTCGCCCGCCAACGGCAAATACACGCCGGCGATCAGAGGGGGAGGGGCTGAGGACAAACGGGGAGAAAAGTCCGAAATATATGTATTAGAGTAGGGCTGGGTAAAAATGGAATCAGGAGCTGGTCCTGTGACAATCTGCTATTTTTGTGAAATCGGCGTATCGTGATGGACTGTTTGTGTCTTTAATGCAGCTGTCTGTTCAAACACACTTTTTCTCTCTTTTTCTGTTGTTTAGCCTCTGAAGCCTCTGAGCAGATGACTTTATTTACCTCACAATTCAACAAAATCAACACATCGCAATTTTAATGGATGCAATTAGCAAATCACAAAGGCTACAGTCATTTGAAGTGCAATAATTTCTTCCACAAACAACAAAATGTCTTTCTTTGATTTAAATAAATACACTAACACTAGTTTGGATTTGTACAAACATGTTGAAAATGAGACTCAAAGCACCACAGCGTGACTAAAAGAGTAGGGAGCTTATTTAATGACACATGTATTTGCAAAGAAAATAATAGTTTTGTACACGTTACAAGTTTTGAGGAGCCAAAAACAAATCAGGTTTGCAAATAAAAAATGTGTAATGATGTGTATATATATTTTTTGCAAAAAAAAAAAAAAAAAAAAAAGTTTGCAGAGATGAATAATTTTTCAAAGAAATAATTCTATTTTTCACACAAGAAAAAATATATTTGTGAGGAAAATTAAATGACACAACTCTAATTTTCCTGTGTAATACTCATTTTTCACCTGCGCTGCGCCCTTGTGTCTTTGCGGAGCAATGTTTCCTTTCCTCGTCTCTTTTTTTTTGCGCGTGTACTTTTGGCACTGTCTTTGTGTGGGGGGAGGAGTCAGGTGATTGACAGGTGAAAGGCGGGAGCAGACCTCCCCCTCCTGCTACGTCATCGTCTTGCATCTCTCAGTCAGATAGAGGGGAACCCAGTAAACAAACAGTTTGGTAAAGTCGGACCTCCGAGGTCAATAGCTCTTAAACGCGAAACTCTTTGGAGATCATAATCATGTCAAAATACTCACATTTACACAGCCAAATGACTACAACATCGATTTTTTAAATCAAATGCGTATTTTGGGTGCAGCGAGTACACTGAGTCAAATGCGCCGCCGGAACTGAGACGAGTGTTTAGGGACCGTCAACAATTTTACAATAAATAACTAATAAATGAACCACTACATTTCAAATCTCTTACTATAAAAATCTTTAATAACAGGGCGATATGGCAAAAAAAGAAAAATGTTTGGGTTGCACTGTAGCGCAAATTAATGCAATTAATGATTTGTGAAAAAAAATTAGCTTTAAAACAATATATAGCACGTATCAGTAGCTTTAAAAAAAAAAAAATCTCCATTGGAATTAATGGGAAAAGAATCACAAACCGTCCCTGAACAGTGTGAGATTTAACAGGTTAAAAAAAAAAAAAAAAAAAAATATATATATATATATATATATATATATATATATATGTAAAAAAAAAAAAAAAAAAAAAACTCTTAAACTATAGGGAAGACTAAAACCTCAAACCTTCGATGTAATTGTGTTAACTGCAGTTTAGTGAATGTAGTCTAACCTGTCATATCCTCTTGTATTTCCTGGAGTGTTGGAGGCACATAAGCTGCTCTGACAGGACCAGAGCTGTGAGCTGCACAGACTGCAAAACGTGCTTCTATTCCATATTCAGCTACTTTCTGAATCATAATCATATGCACCAGAGATCTCTCAGCTGTGACTTTCTTTACACCCGCTTTACAAACCACATCTGCATTTCAAAGAGCTGTGAGAACGACCAACAAACACAAAACTGCATACTCCATGTGTTTTCAAGAAGACATATTATTATTAAAGCAGCAACATCAGCGGCAGTGACGAGGACAGAGCAGAGCAGCCCAAGAGTATTTATTTACATATTTACACAATGTTCAAAACTGTTAGCGGGTGATCAGCAGCGTGTTCACACAGCACCCTCCATTGGGGACTCGACCCAGGGACCTTTTATAGGGTGTCTGGAACAATTGGACAAACTCATTAACAACCACAGGTAAAACCCAAAAGATGAAGCAAAACAACTATAAATATAGGAAATACAGTGTACATCTTTATTCAGTCCAATAATACAAAAATATACCTCTTCTTTAAGATAGCAGTGAACCAACGTATATCCAAGACTACATTTAAACACTTTCAAACTATGGAACAGCCCTGCTCCTCTCTGTCCGATGGTCTGCCCCAGGACCTTCTTAAAGGATACGTTTTCTGCTACCGTGATTGTTTGAGCTTTTAATCGTCTTCTAACAAGGTTCTGTCATCAAAAACACACCTGAAGTAGCATTTAGTTGAATTCAAGCTGTTTTGAGGAATATTTGTTTGAAAATCCTCCCTGACCGTCAAAAACACTTCCTGCTGAACTCTCTCGATCAGATCATGTGCGTCATTTATCTAAGAATCTTCTGGTGTTTTAAGTCCTTAAATTATCGCCAGATTCGTTTTGAGCATTTCAACCTTTAAACACGATCACTGTCACTACTAGCTAACTAAATCATAGCGTCTCTTAAAGTGGTAACATAGCGAAATTGTGTATAGGTGCCATCTGCTGGCAGCATACACTCAGTGTCATTGCAGACAGCAGAGTTTTTTTTTAAACATGAGATGGCAAATTTATGGCCCTCAAGAGCATGTTTAAAGGCTACAAACCACACAACTGCAAGTCTCAAACCCACAACTCCATAAAGTCTTAACCTGCTCCCACAAAGTTTAAAAAAGGTGTTTGCACGTGTCTGAGACTCATGTTGAGGTTTTGTGAAAAGCAAGATATGTAATAGTTTATGGCCCTCCCTCTCCAGAGATGATAAACATGTGTAACAGCGTCACACTGGTGCAGCAGTTAGTGCTCTGGTCTGACTACATGAAGTTCGTGGGACAAGAATCGCCCCATTCTTCTTAAACGTGGCTGCTTTTCAGAACTAAGATAATAAAAGCATTAATACATAAAACAAAACAAACTGCAGACCTCCACAGGAGTAAATTGTTGGCCATTTTTTAAATAAAACAGAAAATGTAAAACATTTCCATGCTTTCCATGCCATCTAATTTTTACTATTACCGTATTACTTATTATTATTATTAAGGTGTTTTAAAGGGAATAGAACAGTCACTGATCTACTCATTCTATGAAAGTCCCATAATTCCTTTATCGCTGTTGTAGCTTCACAAAACCCCCGGTCACAGTCAACAGATCAGGGGTGCCCAAAGTGGGGCTGACACTTTGGGGCATCTATTTGATTGAATTCAGAGCTGAATAGATTGCACTTAAAACACCTTAATAAAAGACTATTTAATAATCTCTCTGCAAATAAGCTTTTTAAATGTAGGACGAATTTTGGCGTGCTGAGGAAAATAGTTTGGGCACCGCTGCAATAGATCCATGAGCCGTAGATGAACGTTCCCACTAACTCCACTGCTTTTCACTGTTTCCTCTGGATCCTCCTTTACACACAAACTGTGATCAACAATATGTTATAAATATGTGATTAAAAGTCTAATCATTGGAAACATGAACATAGTATTAGCTACAAACAATGACTTGACACTAAGCCAGTTTGTGCTGTTGACGTCCTGTTGCACACGTGCAGTTTGCCCCCACGGGCTTAAGCAGCATGGGTCTCTGGTTATCTTCAGCTCGTATTCGCCTGCGTTAGCCTCAGTACGCATGTGCAAGCCTCTAAAACAAGCTGTTCTTCTCACCGGTTATAAAAGTATATGCTGTAAGAGTGAACAAACGCACTTTTCTGATCTGCAGTACTGCTTAGCGGCCTGTAGATTTAATTAAAACACACTGTGATTCTTAGCTAAGCTTCAGCGGACAGAAGTGAAGGGAAAGTGCTTATTTGGATGTTTTTCTGAACGATTTAATGACACGGTGATTTTAGATTTTAATGATCAATCAGTGCTTGCTTTGCTTGCCCTGACCACATGCGAGTGTGAACCCAGTTAAATAATGCCCAGTATCGGTGTGGGTACTCCCTATCTGCATGTACTGAAAAAAGGGAAAAATCGGCGTGTCCCTAATTTCTACCTTAAGTTATGAAAATCTGCAAATTCACTGAAAAACTTTGTTTCAGTTGCTCCGCATCACTTCCTGTTTCCTGTGTGTTTGATCTTATAGGCAGGATGGATTTGAAAATAATGTCACTGTCTGCTCCAGGGCAACTTCAGCATTCCACTGCCAAGTATGAAGAGTGAATGAATAATGCAATGTACAGCGCTTCAGGTGTCTGCGCTAAAAAAATCCAAGCCATTCATTTCTGGTGTCAAATTGATTGATATGTTTGATGTTTTCTTTCTGCGCTGCCCTGAATCGCAGCCCCTGTCTCTGGATCGGAGCTGGGGCTTTGGAGCAGAGGGCAGTCCAGGAGATATTCATAGATCGAGATGGAGTCATATGTAAGCAGCTCACTCCAGGCTTACAGTCTGAGCAGCGAGGCACTGCAGTTACACCAATCCCTGGTTGAGTTCTCACCTCCACTGTTTTTAACACATCCATGTTCTAAAAATAGACGCAGAAACGAGAGCGGCAGATCCTTATCTAATTGTCCAAGGTAGTCTTATATAAGCGTGCAGGTTCAACAGTCCGTCAGCTGTGTTTACTGTTTACTTGCCTAAGCATCTTATTCCCACAGGGTAACCACATAACTTTCTTTCTAAAGGCGGGGCCCTCCTCTTCTACCAGTAATTACTTACACACACAGCAGTGGCATCAGTTAACAACAGCTGAAGGCACACACAGAGCAGTTGCATCCGAATTTGCCATTTCCCATCTGGTGCCTGGTTAAAACCTGCCCAAACATCAGCCCAAACGTCTCAATCAAATTCAGGTCAGATCAAGGTCTGGACTTCAGCAGGTTTGTCCTATTCTTATTTACTTTGCATTTACATTATTTACCCATTTATACCACTGTGGTTTGAAAAGATGTTCCTAATATTGTGGCCCGTTGGTCCATGAAATGTTCTGCTATAACCCTCTGGTCTGAAGGCCTTACTGTGGCCTGGTAAGAATGTATGTTGGCAAGAGCCAGCCCTCCCTCTTACACTGCAAAAAAAATATTTCTAGCCTTGCAAATGTAGCAGGATGGTCTAAAGCAGGCCTGTCCAAACTCAGGCCCGGGGGCCAAATGCGGCCCTCAGACCAATTTTTCTTGGCCCTCAGGCTTCCTGGTGAACTGGCCCACATTGTCCTGAGAAGTACTATTTACAGCACATTTCAGATTTTCTACAATTCCAACCCAAATAACTAACATTTTGGTGCAGCACAGACCTGATGTTAAGGCACTGAGACTGAATGTAGATGTGGTGGCGCTTAAAACATCAGATAAATGCACCTTTTTTTAACGCTTCGCAATTGATTTGTGGCCCTCCGCTTGGTCTATATTTCAATATGTGGCCCTCGATGGAAAAAGTTTGGACACCCCTGGTCTACAGGGATCCTGAATTTTGTGTCTGAGATGAGGGTGAGGGTCCGTGACGTGGTCCGACCTCTCACCTCTGACGTCACACACCTCAGGCAGCCGGTCGGCAGGAGCTAATGCCAATAAACGCTAAAAGTCACTGATTGTTGGGCGTAAAGCCAGGTGACTGGTATGGTGCGTATATTGGTGAGTAACCGGTTATATCCTCTCCCAATGAATTTGGGCCAACGCAGGATGGTCCGCTAACATCATGTGGCGCTGTTAGTTAATGAAATCTAGAGGCTGCTCCTAATCTAAATGATTGTTGTTGTTTTTTTTATTTTAGACATGAGCCTCCCCTTTTTGTTTCCATGGAACCTTTGCTGTGTTCCTGTTCCTTGTGCTGTGTGAACCCCATTCTGAAGAGCGACTGCTGTGGTGGCTGGTTCACCGCAGTCGACTTTTATGAACTGACACTTTTAATGATTAATACAAAACTCTTAACTTTATAAATGGAATAATAACCTATTGTGTAGTGTTGATAAGATTTTTATATTATATAACTCACCTGGAAATACATTTTTGCAGTGTGTGCAATTATTTTGCGACAAAATGTGACAAAACCCACATTTGTAATAGAATAATAAAGTAAAACATGAACGACGTCTTAACTTTTTGACAGTTCTACAGTGAAAATGTACAGTGAAAATGTAAGACACATTAGTCCTGAACTATAGCTCCACGGCTCATTTTGATTTCTTGTTTGGGTGAGGGACATGTTCCCCTTCCCCTTGATGTTTGGGGGACATCAAGGGGAAGGGGAGAAATAATAATGGTGCTTAATGTGTTTTGGCAAACTGATCATTAAAAACATATGTTTCAGACACACAAACCTGCCATATCCATTTTAAAGCATGTGAATGGTTTTTATTTTTTAATTTGCCAAATGATATAATTTAGACAATCCCTCCAATCCCGTCCCACAGGCCCACCGCTTTAGAGGTTGATGATCCTTTGGCAGTTGCTGGAATACAAAATGTATACAGTACATTCATTCAATAATGTTACTCATACGTCCTGTCCTGGACCAAAAGTAGACTGTCCTCAGGTTTCTACTCTTTCCCACAAGGTTTTTTGTAGTTTTTTGTAGCCGAGAAGGACGGGGATGCTCTGTGCTGTGGAAATTAATTATAAATGAATGAAGAAATCTGAGGAAAACAGAATGTCTTTTGTGTGTTTTATTATAAAATAATCTTTGCAGCAAAGAGGGAGAAGACATAAGTCTATCAATGCAGAGTTACAATCTTCCCCAAAGGGGGGGATGCTGTTTACAGTATTTATACTTGGGTCTCCTTATCACAAGGAAGGTTTCACAAAGGAGGAGAGACACAGGGCCAGTTTGAACTGGCCATAAAATGAAACTTAGTTATGATAACAATATGACAAGGTCTTTTTAGCAGTTTCTCACAAAGCACAAAGAACAAAGCCTCATTCAGTAATTTCCACCTCATCTAGGACAGTTATCCATTTGCTAAATTCCTTTGAATATTGTTTAATCCGCTTCTCTGTAATTGACCAGTTGACGTCCACCAAGGCAACTGCTGTTGGGATTCAAAACTAAATTAAAATTGAATTGAATGTCAGTGTTTTTCAGGATCACTTTTGCAAAATATGATAAAAACAAATGCTGACATGTATCAGCAGAATGCAGATTTCCTTTCAGGCGCAGGGGTCACAGTGCACTTGCCGTGAAGAGGACGTGGTGTTCTCTCTTCTCCCCACGTTGCTGTCTGCACATGTCCGCTCCAGCCTGTCAGGTCGCTCTGACACCAGACAAAATGGCTGAACAATGATGTGCTCCACATGAGGATCACGTGCTGTCTGGAATGTTTGAGAACAGCACTCTCTTCCTCAGACATCTTTAAAGGAGCGCGATGGAACTTCACTGGGAACTTAGCTGGTGGTTCCTCCTGCTCTTCTCCATGGAGACGCTTTGTTTGGAATCCTCCACAGTGTGGCATTAAATACATCTGTCTTCCATGTGCAATATTCAAATGTTTTATTGTTAAAAAAACACTCACACAAAAACAACAATGTAGATTCTGAGAGTGGGCTCGCCGCTCCACAGATCTGTCCACCATGCATGCTGCGGTGTTCCCTCATCATTAGCTAACTTAATTTAGTTATTTCCTTCATGTTTTAATAATCCGTAATTGTCCTGCATTTCAGACTCCAAGTCATACATAACAGATAAAAAATATAGCAATTTCTGAACAATTAAAAACAATAATCCTTAATCCTGGTGAAACGGCACATTGGGGCAGTCAGGTTACTATAAAAGAGATAAGTGATAAGAAGAAATATTTTTGATGTGCGTTCATCCTATTGATATTTATGATTAGTTTGTGAAAAAGTCTGAATCCTGCATAGGCTTAAAGGCTAATTTATTTATAGAACACAATTCAAGCACAAGCAACTCAAAGTGCTTCACAAAGACAATGGAATAGATTAAATAAGTTACATCAATTCATCAAACAAGACAATAATACATAAAAATACAATAGTAGACAGTTCAATAGGGCTGTAGTCGACTAAAGAAATCCTTGGTCGACTAAAGACCTGCCCTATCAACCGATTAATCGACTAAAAGGGGGTGTGGCAAAAATATTGATAATATATTGATAACTATGAAGTATTTCCTTTCCATGTATCTAACCTAAACTGTACTCAAAGACCACAACTGCAGAGGAATTCATGCAAAAACTACTATTTTTTACAGATAAATAACTGTGTATGTATATGTTGGACTCCAGCTAACTCACTCCATATTTTGTTTTTACCAAAAAAATCCTTGAAATCTAAAAAAAATAATTGGTCGATTAATAAAATTGTTGGTTGACTAAGACACCATTGACACGTTAATCAACTGAACAACTACAGGTACACAGCCCTACAGTTTAAAATGACCACTTCATGTAAAATGCTGAGTTTATACCCATGTTTTAACCCAGATTTAAAAGCACTCAACGTTGGGGCCGATCTTTATTGCTGAGGCAGAGTGTTCCAGAGACGGGGAACAGAGAAACTAATCGCTGCCTCGCTTTGCTTGGTCCTAACTCTGGGACACAGAACAAACCTGTCCCGGTGGGAATTGGAATGAGCATATCTTGTATATATTTTGGGGCTTTACCATTTAATGCCTTGTGTACAATAAGTAGTACTTTAAAGTTGCTCCTACAGCTCACTGGAAGCCGGTGAAGAGATTGCAAAGCTGGTGTGATAGCCTCCGCCTTTTGGAGCTGCAACTGTTTTATGGATTATTTAGTTGAGACCAGTAAAAATACCATTACAACAGTTCAATCTACTGAACACATGTACGAGTTTTCCCAAAGCTTGCTGAGTTAGAAAATGTTTAATTTTTAAGATGGTAATATGCAGATTTAATAATGGAGTTTATGTGGCTAGAGAAGTTTAAATCAGAGTCGAGATCCTTGACCTTGTTTGTTACTTGTAGCGAGATAGAGTTCAGATAAGTACTGACTTTTACCCTTTCATTTTTTATCTCTGTGTCATCTGAATTTAGCTGAAGATGGATGCATTCAGTCAGTGTTTGAAGTGGACTCATTGTGGGATGATAAAGAAATACAGTTTTTCACTTACACTTACACGGAGCTGGAAGTGAGTTTGAAAAATGGAATGTGGAAAAATGGCAAATCGTGATGTGGTGAAATAGGACACTGGACATTGGGAACATTCAAATGGGCATGTCATTTGTTTTGATATGTGGAGCACCACAGGTAAAATGGATTTTTGTAAAACCCCTTCTTGTTTGTCCTCTTATTTCACTCAGTCTAGGACTGAGTCCATTCAAAGAAAATGTGTCAGGAAATTGGTGGGGATGCACCGACACAGCTTTTTTAGATCCAATAACAATTTTGATACATGGACTTAAAGTATCTGCCAATACTCGATATCAACCAATACCTCTGCAGAGACTGAATATAGCATTTATTTTCTTTATAAAGTATGACAAACTATCCAAATGGGTTGTGTAACTATTCTTTATCCTTCAGTTAACTACCGAACTGTTTTGTACAAATAAAACCTCAAACATGATGTTCTGGACCAACAAGGACCAGTCAGTAGTCGTATTACATCAGTACACAGGCCCAACCAGGATATCGGCTGAACCAATATTTTGGAGCCGATACCCAATTCAGCAAATTTTTACGTGTCGCCACTGACATTCAATACCAGTATCGGTATCGGGGCATCCCAGAAATTATACAAAAATGTAATTTGCAACTTTTCTGGGGGACCTGCTTGTCTCCATAGAAATGTTATCGCTTTGTCTGAAATATCCTAAAGTATGGCATTAAAAAGACTCTACATTGACTCTGCATTAAAGGCATTAAAGCAAAGTCTGATACAAAACGACATGACAAAATGTCATGTGTCAGTCACATGAAAAATGCATCAACATTGTGCAGAAAAGACAGGAGATGGTTATTGAAAGGATTGTGGGCAATAACATGGCTTTGTGGCAAAAACACAACGAGAAAAAAAACAAAAACTACTGAGTGTTGCATGTGCACGGCTTTTATGACTGGCCAAAATGATCTATCCTTCAAAAAGTTAATGGTGTTGACCTTGGATGTATGCTACATTCTGATAAGGCCTGTCGTAATATGCTCATGTTCATTGCAGATAAAATGACAGTCAAAGCAGACTTAATTAAAAACTCATCTGATAAATTCAGCGTCCTCATTGATGAGAGCACAACACTGTCTGATCATTTACATTAGGATTCCTTTTGAAGGAGACATTTGTAACATCTTTTATGAACTTGTTTGAGCTTGATGCATGCACTGGAGCAGCCATCTGTGACACTCTACCTCAGGCCTTCGAGAAATACAGCATCCTAAAAGACATGTTGTGCAGCAGACTTATGGGCTTTGCCACTGATGCTGCGTCTATGATGGGAAAATACAGAGGAGCAGCAACGTAAGATAAACCCGAACCTGACAGTGATTCATGGTATGAACCATAAACTGGAGCTTACTGTGCATGACACTGTGAAACACTCAACTGAGGCCAGTCATTTTCAGATGTTTATGACTCTCTTTATGCATTTTTTAGCCAGACACCAGAGCATAAGCAAGAACTTGAGCTCACAGCTTCCAATTTGGGAATGCATGGGCACAGGATAGGACGAGTGTTTGATGAGCGCTGGCGCTCATCTTCCTGCACATCTGTCACGGCTCTATGGGAAAGCTCTCCTGCCCTGGTAAAAACTATTGGGCCACTGGCAGAGGACAGCTCCAGATCCTCCACAGGGGTTCATACTAAAACACAGGGGTTCATACTAAAACACAGGGGTTCATACTAAAACACAGGGGTTCATACTAAAACACAGGGGTTCATACTAAAACACAGGGGTTCATACTAAAACTTTGCTGTTAGAGCTGAGGTCAATGAGACAAATGGATAGTATAAGTGCTTACTACCAGTTTCTAAATGGGGATTATGCAAACATTCAAAGGAGCAGACTGCAAACTGTAGAGTGCAAAGTGTGAGCACCTTCAGTGCAATGAACCGTGCTCTTACAGATGAAAGGAACACAATACAAATCTGCACACTGAAAACACTGCTATTTCTCTCCATCAATGGACCAGGGATTTTGTCCTTCCCTGCCCAAGTGTACGCTGAAACGTGGATAAATGATGGTCGGCACGCCGCAGATGACCAACCAACAGGAAAGGAAACTGAGCCGAAAGTGTTTCTGATGATCAAAGTGGAGAGGATTTTCAAAGCAGCATGCGTCAAAATAGAATGCAGCTCTATGCATGCAGTTAAATGCAACTCCAGGTAAGTTTTTGTTGATGGAACATTGTTAGAACAGGGTTAAAAGCTCAAAAAAGGCAAACTTTGGAACGTTTCTTGTTTTTGAAGCCCTTCAGTGTCAGATGTGTCTGATGTTATTGGGCTGCAGTCGCACCAGTAAAGGCCTTCATTTGGGTCGAGGATTGTCAGGGGTCTTCACAGATAAACAATCTGATCCTCAGGCTCAGCTGGTGTCATTTTTTTGCAAATGCAAAATGACTTTCTGTTTGTCTTGTTGTTATTTTTGTCTTACTGTGTCCCACCTCAGCAGTGATGGAGAGAGGCCCTGCTTATGCAGCTCAACAGCCCGACCATGTTAAAAAAGATCACTTTGTTTGCCTTTGCCATCAGAACGTCATGACAGGAAATGACACGGAGTCTGCAGGAATGTAGTCCTAAACTTTTGATTCAGAACAGTGTGTTTCAGTTTAATTGTAGTTTTCAACAATTCACAATCTTTTATTTTTGTTTCACTCCCATTTCTTGTTACATTTTGAAGCTCTACTTGGGACCTTGTGAAGATCCAACCAGGCAAAATGTGACTTTCGGCATGTATTCAACTGCTCTTATACGTTTGATCAGGACAGTAGTGTCAGTTGGTGTTCCCTCTGTTGCAAATCACACTTTTCAGTTTAAACAATCATTTCACAAAGTAAAGGTGTTATTATGCATTATTATTTCTCTTTTTTTCTCTTATTTCGTGACTGTTAAGGATTTTTGTCCTTGTTCACAATATGGTTGCTAGGTAACAGTTGTGAAATTACCCCTCATGTCTCACATCTGCTGGTTATGTTTAACCAGGAGGCAATATTATAAACGTCACCAAAATTGTCAAACTGGGGAAATGTAGGCACAATGTTGCATAAGTAACGTTGCATTTACTTTGGTGTGTGCATTACTCAAATCACAACAGCACACAGTCTTTTGTTTCTCCCTCGAAAATTTCCCAATCAATGCCTGTGTTTGTGCACTGAATTTCCACCTCTTTCTGCCTTGCCTCTGATCGCTGCAGAGTTACCTTCTAACGCTAGCATGACCTTCACTTTATCAGGCCTACACGACAATGCAGAATAAACAGGTTCACCATCTCAGACGATGTAATTCATTTTGCTTCCGGAGCTAAACGACCAGCATGCAGGCGCCTCCATAGCACAAAAGGCTGAAATTTGATTGATCTAGAAAACAGAAAAATCTATTTCCTTGTGGCGGCTCTCTCTGTCGGTGGGTAGGTGATCGAAGAGTAGATGAAATGCGCTCATAAATATAAAAAATGTCTTGATGGTTTATTCCGGACATCTTGCCAAGAGTAGAACCACAGTCTTGTCAATACGGCTGACCCAATAAACACATTAGATTTTGTCCATTCAATTTCAATTTGCTGAAAATATTGTGCTTGCTGTGCAGCCTCTATCACGAGAAATGAAGAGTCAATTGGGTAAAAAAAAGTGAGGTAGAAACGCAGAGAGAGGTAAATGAATTTTAGACAGGCCAAATGGATTTAGGAAATGTTCATTAATTAGTAAGTAGCCGTGTGCTGAGTCAGAAAGTGCAGAAGCTTAAAGTTGGACCAGATTTGGAGAAACAGCTGCAAAGTCCTGGAGCCAAAAAATCAGTCGTTTGCAGAAAAAAACACAGGGAAACTATACCTGGACCGTGATGTTGATGACAAAGCACTTTAGTTTAATATTGGCACTATTGTACTAATTTTGTCTGAGTGTGGTTGTAACGCCTAAAAGAAACAAAAAACAACATTAATACATTCTGTGCCGCTTGTTCCTGTTTGGGGTCGCGGGTGACTGGAGCTTATCCCAGTGACTTTGGGCCTTAGGCGGAGTACATCCTGGACAGGGATCAGCACATCAGACACAGACAACCATTCACTCTCACATTCATTCTCAGGCAATTTAGAGTTGCAAATTAACCCGAACACATGTATGTCTTTGGACGATGGGAGGAGCCGGAGAACCCGGTGAGAAGGTAACACAGGGAGGACATGTTGGTCTGGTCCACAATTTGGACCCACAATCTCTTTATTGGGAGGCCATCGTGTATTCTTAAAAAAAAAAAAAAAAAAGAAAAGAAAAGAAAAAAAGGACAACACACAATTCAAAGTTAAAGGTACCCAATGGAACTTTTCAGGAGTTTATTTTTTTTGTTTTGTTTTTGTAGCTAAAAATCACACCTTAAAAAAAAAAAAAACTGTTAGTAGTGTCACCTCTCCACCAGTGATCAGCAAAACCAGTGAACCAACACCAGGTCGTTTTAGGGCAAGTGTCACACTAACGACTTTATATCGAAATCAATCGGTTTTGTTCTGAAATACATTGAAACGCCTCTGCTATTAAAGGAGACCTATTCTGCAAAATGGACTTTTAGGAGTTTTTAATCTCCCTTCTCATTTTATTCAATTCAATTTATTTTTGTAGTGCACAAAATCACAACAACAGTTCCCTCTCAATGGGCCACAGAAAGAAAGTTCAAATAAACAATGTTCAAGAGAATTGATCAAATGGATAATTGTCCCAGAGCGCCCCCTGTCCTTTAACCTCCTTCTGAAAAACTACAAAAAAAGTAGAATCCTCATGGAGAACCACAGTGAAGGAGAGATCCTACTCCCACAGACGGACAGACAGCAGACGGTCCAGGACCACTCAAGAGGAAGGAAGGTGGCTCATCTAGTGTAGAGAGAGTTCCTCCAGGCAGATGAGGAACATTTCATCCTGTGTATTTGTTCTGTGTTTTACCACTCGAAGTTGTATTTAGAGTGATTCATGGTTCATTCTCCCGTGGACAAAGAGGCCCTTGCTCCGACAGTCCCTGCTTCACCTCTCTCCAGATTCAACAGACTCTCACTGCTCTTTACTTTCTGCTATTCAGTTTTCTTAAAAAAACATGTTTCAAATATTTCTACTTTTTTTTTTTTGCGTAACAATTCATACATTTTGATACCTCGGTCCAGTGGTTCTTAACCTTTTTGCGAGCCCCATTAAATAACTGTAGGGGTTCTCCGTGGATCATGTGGTGCACAAACCTCACATGGGACGTTATCTCCATTAGCTATTAACCCTATCCTGACCCCTGCCCCATCTGTGCACACAAACACACAGCTCTCCCATCGCAGCCCGGCTTTTTCTTGTCACTGTCCAGCTGCTAAATATGTCTTGTCCTCTGCATGTCCCCTCCATCGCCGCACAGAACAGCATATCCTCCTGTACTTTGCCCTTAAAACTGTGCTTGACAATTTAGCCGGCGCACAGCCGGCTAATCAATTTGCAAAGAAAACCTCTTGTTCTCTTTCATTCTTTTCACGAGACGCTCTTTGATGTCTTTGGCCACAGAGTCATTAGACTGCAGAACGGTCTGGTTTTGGAGACTTTTTCGACAGCCGCTGGACAATGTGGCCCTCCGCAGTAGTCTGGGTTTTTTTTAGACTGCACCACCGCTGACAGAGCCGTTACTGGGACGGAAGCACTCTCTACTGCTCTCTGGCATCTTAGATCTTGTGGCTGCCAGAGGAACCAGATATACCACCAGAGGGCAGTGTACCATCCCTAAATGTAAATGTAAATTTGCCCAGTCTGCTTTCTCGATAGGTTAAGTTAAGCTACTGCCTTTTACAAGCATCTCTGCTCTATGGTTAATGTAAATAAATAAATGAAATGTTATGCCTTTTACTGAAAACTCAAATGTGAACAAAATAAAGCCCCAGATAAGTCCTGGATGGATAAATATTCCTGCGGATCACTAATGTGGACAATGGACAGCTCTAGTCTAGAACCTTTTTTGTCTCGCGTACCCGCTAAGCTTTGTTTTACACTCAGAGTACGCCTTAGCTTGAGCTTCAGGAAAATAAATGGGTTTACTAGTTGAATATCGTCAATTGTTACTATTATATTTTCTATTTTAATTTTATTTATGGTCCAAGTTACTCCAAAAAGGTGCCAAATTTACAACTAATGACACTTTTTATTCAGATAAAACTACATTTCTTCTTCGTTTAAAACCTGAAACCATTCTAAGTACCCCCTGGTAATCCCTCATGTACCCCTTGGGGTTATGAGGGATTACCTGGTTGGGAAACACTGGTCTAGAAAACAGGCAGCAAGCAGACTGTTCTGACCTGCACAGAAGCATCCTCCTGCTCTGAGTGAGAGGGGGGAGGCAGACTGAGAGAGAGAGAGACAAGGGGGAAACAGAAGCAGCAGCTCCCATTAACAGCAAAAAAAAAAAAAAAATAGTGACGCACTTAAAGCTCTTTAACCATAGTGATAATGTGATATATGTGTGAATGCTGCCCGTCTCTTCTCACCTGTCGTTGCGTCTGTGTGCATGCAGTGAGTTATTGCTGTGGTCCTTTATGCCATGTTTCCATTAGCGCGGTACGGCACAGAGCGGGACGGTCCAAGGTGTTTCCACTGCACAAAAGCGAACCGTACCGCCCGTTTGAGGGGCCTGAAGGGGGCCGCGAGGGGCACTAGCTCCCAGAGAGTGCCGGCTCACTTTAGCGCAGACCAGTTTATGATTGGACGAGAGAACAAAAGAGAACGCAGACGCAGGTGAGAACAAAACTGCAGAAAGAAAATATAAAGACAAAATAATCATTCATCACCAAACGCTGACTTGATCTTGTGAAAAGCCGGCATATTTCCAGAGACGATAACTTTATTTCAGAGAGTTTGCTAACAGAGTTAGCAAAACAAAAACAAAGCACATGTTAGCATCAGCTGTTTCCTGTTTACGACGTACGGCTCTTGCATCTAGACCCAAAGTGATATTTTTTTCAGTGCATAAGGCAGCCAACTCTAACCAAACCAAACACATTTTATCGAGAGATGTTAAAACGTGGCGTAGAGGCGCAGAAAAGTGAAATAAAAGCAGAAGAAGCTGACGAAACAAACTGAAGCTGTGTTTTTTTTTTACACAAGTTTCATCCACGTCTTACAGCCACAAACGTGTAATTACTAAACGAGTTTTAATGAATCAGGGAAATCAGCCACATGATGAAAAAGTGTAATTCAGGTGTGATTTAGATTTTATTTATGAAGAAAACAGTTATATTTGGGAGATTTAAGCTGCTCATGTAGCGGGCCCCTGTGAGCTGGACCTCTGCAGGAAACACAGTCCGCCATAAACAGAAGAGGCCTGAGCCGGCCCCAAGTGAACCGGTCTGAGGGATTATGTAATTTATGTAATCGTTGGCCATAATAATCATTTTTGTAATTCCATTCATTGCACGGCCCGACTCTAACCACCAGCTTAGTCTTTTCAACAACTACCATTATTTGTCCTTCCATCGTTTACGGGGTTTGATGGATTCCTCTGCCCGAGCCCACTTAACTGATCCAGAAGTAGGTCATTCTCTCACCGGAGGCACACCACTCTCCTGCTTGCTCCGTCCACCCCAGCGCGGTGCCTTTATCCAGGCAACTCCACCGGGACAAGCCCAACTGCACAGACCGTTTGGTGGAAAGTCCGTCCTTGTTCTTCTGACCCACTCCATTGATCAAACACGATCGCAAGCGCAGAAAAGGCAAAGGACAATAGAGGCCTTTCAGTGTTTTACACATAGATGGTTAGAGATATCGGTGTGTAAAGATATAGATATGGGCAGATGTACATAAGGAGCTAATGGAATGTCTGGACTCTAGAGCATAGAGTTTGTCGAAGATGATCCTGTTTTGTAATATCACTGACAGAAAAGCAGTCCACATTAACACAGTCCACAATACAGCAGCACACATTAAGTTTAAAGCAAAACTAAGCAACTTCAGCAACAGAGCTCCCCCTGCAGGGCTCTTGTGAAAATACACTCCCAGTAAAAAGAAGCTCTCTTTTTTCTTTTTTTCCCTTCCTTTTTGTTGAAATAAGGAAGTACAATCATATACAAAAACATTTCATGTCTCCAAATATAAAAAAGAGAGCCAGTGTTTCTCAGAAGAGTTGTCTTCGGGTTGGCGTCAGGAAATGTTGCAGCAATGTTGAGACAGCAGGTGACGGTTGGAGCTGCAAAGGCCCGGAAATACATTTGCAACCACCACATTGACTTATAAAGACGTTTAATAAGATAAAAATGTTTCTTAGTTCTGCTTTAAAGCCACAAACCTCTCATTTTTAAAATGATGAGGTCCAGAGTGTATCCTAGAATGGTGCTTTTCAACCTTTTTTAGCCCACGGCACACTTTTTATATTCAAAAGATTCTGAGGCACACCACAATCCAAATTATTGTTTTAGAAACAAACAACCTGGGCAGATGAACACAGAGCCGATAGCCTGGCAGGATTTGAAGAAAGAGCACTGAGTCTTTCTGGTTTTTATAGCAGTCAGACTTGAATACACAGGTATGTTGTGGAAAATGGGAGAAATGTCAGAATAGCTTTGGGGAAAAAACTATTCATTTAAATTTTTCCGAGCTGCTCTTTCACCCACTGTTCAACAACTAAAAGATCAAATGCAGAGATTAGGAGTTATATTGTGCCAAATGCAGATACTAAAACATAAAGGAGAATGAAGTGGTCAAACATTCCAATTTTGTAGTTATCCAGGAATGCTAATGGCACCACCTATCATCATCAGAACAATCCATTTATTTCTTTATTTTCCTATGGTAAAGCCATGTCAACAACGTCTCTTGGACTCAGTTGAATTAGTTGTGCTCAAATGAAAAATATTAAGAATTTTCTTATCATTATTACCTTTTAAACATGCTCTTCAGTACCTTAAGTTTGGCATCTCATCTTTTACAACAGAAATGAATACCTGCATGTTCTGCACTTACTGAGCATAGGCACCATCTACTGCCTGCATAGCGCTTACACAAGCTAAAAATTAGCTTTGGGAAGTAATGCAAGGTAGCCTAGCAGTTGGAGTCATCATGTTTAGAGGCAGAAATGCTCAGAACGAGTCTGGCGATGATTTAAGAACTTAAAACAGAAAATTCTCAGATAAATGACATCAGTTATCGGGGTAATTCAGCGGGGAGTGTTTTGACTGTCGGAGGGAGAGGATTTTCTAACCAGGATTCGTCAAAATAGCGTGAATGAAGCTAAATGTAACTCCAAGTGTGTTTTTGATGATGGAACATTGTTAGAACAGGGTTAAAAGCTCAAAAAAGTCAAATTTGCATAATATTTGATATAATATTTAAGATGATAGATGTAATTTGTCCGGAAACATATTAGCAGAGCCCCTCCCCTCTGCTTTACCATCAAGTTTATCTCCGAAATGTAAAAAGTAGTTTCATGTGAGGTGCTGATGATCATGTTTACTTCTATTATTTAGTTGTGGTCACGATATTTTAGCCTATTTGCAAAATAATCAGGTGTGTTAATAGGCAAGTTAATTCTTTTAACTGCCACATTTTCCCTTCACCATTTTATACAGACCCGACAAAAAGTTTAAGATCAGTTGAATAAATGGACAAAAGTCACATTTTTCATGTTTGGATCTTAAAAAGGTTCAAGTAGAGCTTCAATAAGCAATAAGAAATGGGTTTGAGTAAATATTTTATTGAAAACATTGATTAAACTGAAATTAGCCGTACTGCGGCTGATCAAAAGTTTAGGACCACTCCTCAAAAAACAACCCTGAACCCCCCAAAAACAGAAACCAAAGTCCCAAACATGAACTCAGTCATGACTAGTGCCACTGTTATTGTTGATCACTTCAAAAATTGGTTGCGGCGCTGCAGGAGGTGAGAGGGAACATCTCACAAAAACCCGCTCACACAACCTCATCTGAGTTTGCAGAGAGTTCCACACTGTGGGAGGAACGTAACAAAAGGCTCGCTTTCTCCAATCAGTCCACACCTGAAGAGTGGGAGGGGTTAGTTATACTAACCTGGCTCAAGCCAGATTGATATGTGTATCACTCTGAGTTAGTTCTACACATTTTAA
This sequence comes from Rhinogobius similis, assembly GCA_019453435.1. Lineage (NCBI taxonomy): Eukaryota > Metazoa > Chordata > Actinopteri > Gobiiformes > Gobiidae > Rhinogobius > Rhinogobius similis. Next base: position 34,023,077 of record CM033632.1, read on the forward strand.
TCTGGACAGGCCCCATTGATGTCGTTTGGGAAAATTTGTAACGTCATGACAAACATTTGAACTGACGAGAAATCAATAAATCCAGTTGAGACAAAAGCACAGACTTCTTCCTCGTCCTCTAACGCACAAAGCACTTCTATGTGCACGTTTTCAATAGCAAAATAGTCTGTAAATGTGTTGAAATAGGCTGCAGTACATCCGTCGGCGCTGTCATGGTTAGTCTACACAGTGCTGTGCTGTGATTGGTCCAGCACACAGCGGCCGGTGCAGCCCTAACAGCGGCACACGCCCAGATGGATTCTCAAGAGTTTGTGAACTCACAAATATCACAAGAATTCATATGGAAGGGCCAGGTTATAGTTATACAGTATGTAGGGCTGATTGTAGCTCACAGTTCACTCTCGCTGGTCTGGACCTTCGTGTGTAAACTGGACGTTTATCGTCTTCATCAACTTGTCATTTGTGCACCTGACAATATGTTGGTTGACAAGAGTTCCCCCCAAGACTGGCACGACAAGGTCTGCAATGTATGTATGTTTGGGCTTCAAGAGTGAGCTCCGTTTACATATGAGCTGGACATAAGACAGACCTGTAAAAGAATCTGTTGAAACACACACTTAGATTATGCATGAATAAGGAAGGAAGGATAAAGGAGGAAGGTTAAACGTACACGTAAAATCCATTGGTCCTCACTGATCTCTTGTGAGCTGATGTTTATGAGCACGGAGCACTGTGGCTGTTTGGTTTTGCTCTGCAGGTAGAACAAATCAAAGCTGCAGAGATCTCAGGTTTCACACCACGTGCACCATCATGAACATAAAGCTTGTGTGTCAGCCCTAAACATAACAATTTCACCAAAGTACAACAGAACATTGAAAAACACCAGGCTGACTTTAACAGCTCACAGCTCTCACCATAAGAGCCATTTACACCCGCAAGCAGCAATGAAGGGCCTGGGGCCTCACTAAACCTGTTGTTTGTACATTTACCTGTACATGTGACCACACATATTTAATATTCGACTTGAAACATAGTCAGCAGGGCTTTTAAATTGGCACATTTATTCAGATCTGTGAAATAATTATTACTTTAAATTAGAACGTTTTATGTTACTTTTAAAGAATAACATTAACATAAGTGCGCTGTGAGATTAACTCTGATTAATCATGTTTCAAAAATGTGATTTCTCTGATTACATTTTTAATTGATTGGCATCACTAGACATAAAAGTGAGAAATCATGCTGAAATTTTTGTCAGTTACTACATGAAATGATCATTTCTGCACCATAAGATGACAATTAAACACAGAGGCCCTTTTATCAAACTTTATCAAATTTTTCATTTTCATAATTTTTTACTTTTCTCTCACTCATTTGAGTATGAGTTTATAAAACATGCAATCAAATCTTGAGACCTCAGCTTGTCTACTCTTCACAAAGTTCATATCAGCAGCTGTAGATTTTAACATCAGGAAATCTAACTGGACAACACCAGTGTGATACAATCTAAAGGATAACCATGTCAGCCTCGCCTTGAGCAGAAGCAGAGGCAGGTGCAGGTGCAGCGGCAGGTGCAGGTGCAGAAGCAGGTGCAGGTGCAGGTGCAGGTGCAGGTGCAGAGGCAGGTGCAGGTGCAGCTAGAGGATGAGGCACGGCTGATGTGATTCATTCATTGCTCCAGTGTTCAAATTGAAGGCTTGATGTTTTCTTTCTTTTTTCCCCCTTAGAATTCAAGAACATCTGTTGTATAAACCAAACTCAAACAAGTTTGATGTCCTTTTAAAAATGCAACTTTATCAACAACTGATTCTGGTAGTTTGTGGAATTATTTAGGCCTCTATGTATTCTTATATGCACCTTAATAAATGGTAACATGGATAACTCCTGTGTTCAACTGAAGAGTGCAAAACATGCAATGTGCAAGAACTGCTTTTCAAAAGTTCCATACATGGAAAACACAATCATCGAGTACATCCACCTCTCATCACCCTGAGCTGTGTGAGATGAGGAAATGGCTGTTACTCAAATTCAACGTACCTGGTCTCTAAAGTGAGTTCCTCCAAAGTCAGTTCCTTCCAATCCAAGGCAATTGTCCTGCCGCTGTTTTATGATTAGTACAGTATGATTAAACACTACTGGTGAACTACAACATAGAATAATGTTGATGGAAGGGTAGGAGGAACCAGAGGACAGTGTTCAAGCTGCCATACTTCCTCCAGCACAGTTGCTCCTAGGGCAATGTATCTAGAACTGTGATTTTTATTTCTGTTCCTAACTGACCTGACCATACATTTTTTTCTCCATTTGTTTTTTTCGTTGAATTTGCTACTTTATGTTCATCTTAATGTATTTCTTGTTCACTGTTAGATTTATAAATATCGGTTCCCTTCATCCACTAGACAGGACAGAGAGATTTCCCCAAAATGTCTGACTAATATGACCCCCAATTCTAAATGAAGCTGAACTTTTGGAGTATAATGTCTGGACTCTTAATAAAGCTGACACTGTGTAGTCTTTAGTCTGTGAAATAGTCATTGCCCCTGTCATTCGGGGCTTTTTGGCATTATTGATTGTATATTGTACAGGGGTCAAAAAATGTTGTACAGATATGAGAGTTATCACGTCTGAAGCCTTTTTACTTGTGTATTATTGTGTTAGTGTTTGTCAGGCCCACAGAAGCGTTCCACCTCACAGCTGTTTGTCTCCAGGCCTTGCCCCTGCTCCGCTCTGCTCACTGACCTCGGCAGCTGCCACATCCACAACCGCTCAACCAGGTCACCACTTTGTCTGAGCGCGTTCTACTGTTCGCGTAAGCACAGGCCTGGAGCGAGACACAACCGTGCAGAGGAAGCAGAGGAAGAACCGTGTTCACTGTTGGATGTCGTAGTTTCAGACGTAGAGGAAATACATCCATTGTCTTATGCTTTTCTGACATCGGGACTTGGAGGAAGCAGGAAGCTGGGAATCATCATTGTCCTCCTGCTGTGTTTTTTTATTTTTTAAAGGAAAAATATTCAGCATTTTTCATATTGCTGTCAGCCTTTAAATGTGCTCTTGAGTGCTTTAAATTTGCCATCTCATGTTTAAAAACTTTAAACGTTACAGTTACTGAGTGCATCCAGCCAGCAGATGGCGCCAGAGCAATATACATTCTAGTGAAGTTAGCGCTGAAAATACGTCATTACTGCAGCCGTTATTGTGTTTAGAGGCAGACATGCTCAGAACCAGTTTAGTGATGATTTAAGGACTGAAACAGTGATAAATAACATAAATGATATGAAAATACATCCTGGATAGAGGGAGTTCAGCAGGAATTGGGTTTGACGCTCGAAGGGGGGAAGATTTTCCAATAAACATTCCTCAAAACAGCGTGAATGCAACTGAATGTAACTCCAGGTGTGTTTTTGAAGACGGAAAATTGTAAGAACATGTTTTAAAGCTCAAAAAAGCCAGAATATGTGTCCTTTAATGACCAGTTTTTCAGTGTGACTTACATGATGTGTTGTAGTAATACTGTTGTGGTAGAAATGTTCCACATTATGACGTTAAATGTATCTATCACCATGGAGATGAGCAGCTGATGCCACCAGGGTAAGATGCAAGTCAGATCTGTGGAGAGTCGAGCAGGTTTTTAAAGGAATTTTTAAGCAGCAAAAACACCTGTACTTGAATAGTGAACAATAAAGAAGATCCTTTTAATGCCATTTTGTGGATATGAATGAGAACTTCGCACGTCAGTTTCTTGTTGACAGGTGCGGTGGAGGAGAGGGAGTAAATTCTAAATTCATAAAAAGAAAGGATTCTCGCTCACCACCTTGAAAAAAAAATTAATTTATTGATGTCTTGACACTAGGCCTTCATCATGTAATAAATGTAATGCAAGAAAAAGAACAACTCATTTAAAGCGCCACGTCACGAGGTGTGTGGGCCGTTAGCAGTCCTGGGGTTCTGTGCTGCAGCGGTGTCCAGGTTGGTCATGTCCTCGACCCGGTCCTCTTGAAGCTGGTGACTGGGCTGGTCCGTCGTAGAGAGCGATGGCTCATTGTGGACGCGCGGTACGTTCAGCCCTAAACTGTGGTTAGCGATAGCAACGTGTTCTGTCCTGGGTAACATCTCTTTCCCTATTTATGCACCAGGGTTCAATGCTACAGCACAACACCTGCCGCCTTGCCTTTGCTTTTCTTTTTCTTTGTACTATGTTGATGTCAACTAAAGGAACGGGAAAAACTGTGGAAAATGAAACATGTCAATGAGTAAAATGGACCAAACACTGAGGTCTTCTAAAAGTGAACTGAAGAAAATTGTTAACATGAGAGACATAACATGACACCCTTCTTACAAAGTAAATAAATGTTAATGACTGAAAATGGACCTGGCTCAAAGTACTTACCTGTGTACCTTAAAGCTAGGTATAATGCTCATGTGATCAGGGCAGGGGTGCAGCAGGGCAGAGAGCGAGCGGTCATGCTCTCAGACATATGTGGTCCCAAACGAAGTTGACGGCCTGATTAGGGCCACAATTGTGTTAGTTAAAAAAAACAACAACACCAAAATATTCATACAGAATGCCCTAATGCCCTCGTCTGCATAGTCAGTGCACAGGCTGCAACAACAGTATAATAACTAATGAGTGTTTTGTTTACTGGCTGAACTATTTTCTCTGGCTAAGATGTATGCACATTATGCATAAAGCCCGGCCTACCACTCACAATCAGCAACAACGTCAGCACAACCGCTCTTATAAAGGAGCAGGTTACAAACATAGAGTGCATGATCACTGCACGAACACATGGTGTGCTGCTCCAACCCACACACACCCAACCCCTGAGAACCCGGTGTCAGCAGATCATTACACGCAGTTCAACTGAGGCTTCTCATGTTTGCCAAAAACTAATAAAAACAAAGGTCTTACCTTTGTTCACCAGAGGACTGACTCAAGTACATCCTCTATCTGCTCAGTCCTGTTTGTTCTGTCCTGTTTATTCACACTAGTTTGATGAATCCTGGTTAGAAAATCCTCTCCCCTCCGACCATCAAAAACACCCCCTAATGAACTCCCTCTATTAATTACATGTTTACTCATCACTTATCCAAGAATCTTCTGTACACAATTTTTTTAATTCATCTACTGGCTGCAGAGTGAATTAAACAAGTAAAAAATAAACAACTGGAAAGTTCTCTGGGAGATGTTGATGTCAACTAAATGAACTGAAAAACAGTGTAAAATGAAACCTGTCAATGAGTAAAATGGACCAAACACTGAGGTCTTCTAAACTGAAGGAAATTGTTAACATGAGAGACATAACATGAAACCCTTCTTACAAAGTAAATAAATGTTAATTGAATGAAAATGGACCTTCAGGCTTTGCTCAAAGTACTTACCTGTGTACCTTAAAGCTAGTTATCATGCTCTCCAGGTGAAATTCCTGGGGTGGGCGTTGAACATGATTATGAACACCTAATGAAGAACTAATGAAGTGAACAAATAGTTCCTTAATATAGGCAGCCAAGCAGTTGTAAAGATTTTTGGAGGGTCGAATGAGTCCATCGCTGATTTACAGATTTAAAACCAGCACAGAAGATTGTCATAGCCACATCACACAACAAGAAAATACTATACGTCGGGAAATCCCGAATGGAGTGTTTTTGACGGCCAGAGGGAAGAGGACTTTCTAACCAGGATTCATAAAACTTTCGTGAATTAAGCTTTTCGATTGATAATGGAATAATATTAGAACATGGTTAAAAGTCCATTTAGCACAATAGGTGTCCTCTAAGTGTATGGATTGACAATCTGTTCTTCCTGTGCGGCTTGTGGGTGAGTGGATAGCCCTTATGCCTGCCGTGTCGGGCAGGCCAAAGTGTTGTGAGTTTGCATCCAGCGCTCGACAATTTGCTGCATGTCATTCCCCATTCTCATCCCTATTTCACGCTGCTCTGTGCAGTTGAATAAAGCCTACATTTATATCATGAACAAGTGTAATGTGATCCCAGATGTTCAGATGTACAGCCTTACTGGCAGATGATGGTTCGGTGAAATGGAAATATATATCCCGGTATTTTACAACTACCATATTTTCCGCACTATAAGGCGCACCTAAAAGCTTTCAATTTTCTCAAAAAAATGATAGTGCGCCTTATAATCCGGTGCGCTTTATATATGGATCAATACTGAGCTGCAACTACGCAACCACAGCCACTACTGTAGCTTCTATTCTATGCGCCTTATAATGCGGTGCGCCTTATATATGAACAAAGTTTTCAAATAGGCCATTCATTGAAGGTGCGCCTTATAATCCGGTGCGCCTTATAGAGCGGAAAATACGGTACATGGTATAATATTTGCTGGAGAACTGGTGGTTTCCAGGAGCCCCATCCTTTTTATGTGTTTTGGGACTGATCTATCATTCTCACGCTGAGATTAACAAAGCAGTACAGATAAGGTCAATACATCTCGCTAACAAAGTTGTCTGATTAAGATAAATTATGTATACATACATAAAAATATAATATATTCATTAAATATTACTTATTAAGCACTCCACTGCATTTCAGAGACTACCACAACACCATCAATGCACAATTACTAAGTTCATAATAAGTGAATTGAGGCCACGCAAAATGGTTCGGAGGTATTTTTTTATTAAATTCCATGAAAATGTGTAAACGTGTGTAGAACCTCAGGCACTTTGAGGAGCTGACAGCGTTACCTTCCATGGGCTAAAAGTCCACTCACTAGCTCTCACCAACACTGCCTACAAAAATGTGCTCATCCTACTGCACAATATAACTGTGTATGGTCACTGTTCATGGTTTATAGGACTGTCAACGTTAACTCAGGCCTCTATTTTGACCAAACAAGCTCTTTCAGATTACACAGGAGACCTAAAAGAACGAGGAAGGTACAAGAGCAGAGCTGATATCGCAAGGTTAAATTTACACATAAAATCCATTAGATCTGATGTGGACAAGCACAGATCACTCAGCGGCTGGTGTTTGCAAGTGAGGAGCAGCGAAGAATGGTTTGGCTCTGCTCCATATGCACCTTCCCTCCATGAGCAAACACAGAACACTGAAAAACAGCAGGCCAAACTGACTAATATAGACTCAGTTATTCTTGCAATAATGTTTTCTGCATTTGACAGGTGCTTCAGTTAGGATGCTGAGGTTAGACAGGTTTAACGTACTGGTTGGACATGAGCAGCAGATGTGACAGGTATTTCCACAACTCAATTTCTGTCACTTCATCCTCCACTTTTCTTCACAAACTGTCACTTGGCTGAGGTGAATCTATGATAATTATTTACCACAGGTACTGTGCCACCAAACAAAGTCATTTCTAAAAACAGAAAGACCTGTCAAGTTGTCAATAACAGTGGGCGACCGTGGATTATCAATGAATACACAAGAGAGAAATGAGTGTGATGTCCCTGAATCGAGTATTAAGTCCTCCCGCACTAAATAGTGGCTGAGGAGTGAATGATTGATGAACTATGTTAAGTGTTTTGAGAAGTTTGTAAAGCACCACGAAAATTTGAGCCCTTGTTGTGGGCTCACATTTGTTGTTGTTTTCTGAGTGTCATTGAGTATCATTGTGGCATTTGTCAAATTAAAATAAACTAAAATATCTAATGATGGGTCTCCACATTTGTACCGTCATCCTTTGCTCCAGACAGGTTGACCCAGTAGCATTCGTAGTATGGGCCAAAATGCAACTTCAACTTCTTCAAAAGAAATTTCTTTGGGTTGAATGGCCAAAGCGTTTTACCTCTGTTAAGCAACAATTCATTTTGGTCTGACAGAAGAGCTTGTTTACCTGCTGTACATGTTCCATGTAGCCTCCTTCAGAAGCACCAGAGGATGTCTTGTAGGCTGCTTGAATGTTTTGCCTGACAGCAGTGAATGCTTCTGCCTCCTAACGTCAAAGGGAATTGCTGCATAACAGTTTAAAATAGTAGACAGAATGAACCTTCACCAAAAGGGTTCTACCTGTTTGTCTTTTACATTAACACACACGCTGGTGTTAGACAGCCTGCTGTATCATCAGAAGTGCCCATACACTGCTATATTGTGCCTTGCAAAATATCATTATCTCTTCTCAATTCTGTAACATTTCCAAATAGTGTATAAAAGTAGACTATGTCCGTAATGTCCCGGAGGATAGTTCCTCTCAGCTCTCGTCTGCGCTGTTGGTTGGCTGTGCGTCCATAATGCTCGCTAACGTCTTGAACGGTTGTCCCCAGTCTCCCAGCGAGCTAAAATCACCCATGTCCTCCATTACCCACGATTCCTCAATGGAACTTAGCGACCCTGCCTCTGAGCCCTCACCCTCATAGGCGTACGTCGCTAGCGAATCGTACACCGGGGCTACGTGTTGCCCCTCCCCCAGTCTCTGCTCGATAAAACTCCTGATTATTTCCGCATTGTCCCCCGTAGCAGCTTTCCCTCTCCGAAGAGATGAACTTTTTTTCGCTGCTAAGATGGTGCTTGCAGTTTGCCGGTGGATGTCGGGAGATCGGATGATTTCATTGTCGCGCGAGGACAGGTGAAGCATAACCCCTTCGCCGTAGCAGGGGCGGTCCTTCCTGGAGATGGAGGCAGAGCTCTGGATGCTGGTGCGCTGTGATTGGCTGGTGCGTAGCGTTCCCATGTCGTAGGCGTGCGTGTCTTGCTCGCCCCCGCCCTCGTCATTGTAGTGGATGACGTTGTCGCGGATGTCCTCTTTAGACGTCATGAGCGCCTCCTTCTCCTTTTGCCGCCGCTGACCCATGTACAGGCCGGCCATCACTGCAAGACAAGGACAAACCAATGGAGTTATACTGCTATATACAGTAGGTACACCGGCAAAATCAAAACAGTCAGTTCTGTCTTTTTTTAGTCAACTAAGTATTTAATTGGGTTATGTCTATGACCCAAAGCAGAACGAGAGTTTAATCTGCAATTAAACTGACTGTTTTGTAGATGTTAAAATACAACAGGTGGTGCTTTGGCCTAAAGCTGCCGTCAAAATTCTGGAATAACTTTACAAATCTGGACATTCCCCGTGTCTTTGTGTCTGTATTTGGTACGTTACAGAGGTGGCATCAAGTCAAGTTTGCAAGTCTCAAGTCTTTGGCTTCAAGTACAAGTCAAGTCCCAAGTTGCATCTAAGTATCAAGTGTAGAGAGAAAATGGTTTTGAAAACACAAGTCTCCACTCTTATATTAGTCCACTTTATCAAGTTAAGCCTCAACTAATCAAAATAGTGGCTCAAGTCAAGACTAAGTCATGATTTGCCGACCTCTGGAAAGTTATATAGTAACTCCTAGAGCTGGGCCGTATCATATCGTTCATGATATAACGTCATTTGCTTTCGGGGCAATATGAAATCTGGAACATCGTGATATAATTCTGCATACACTGCAGCAGACAAATTGCGAACTCTAACGGAACGTTAAAAATGTATGTTGAAGCGAGAAGTGGAAGCAAAATTATAACAATTGAACACATATTAAATAAAGGTTCTACGCTCTATAATTGCACACACACAGCACACATCTGTATCATTTTGACCCAAATAGATGCTTTTACAACATATCTGAGCTGAGGCAGGACTGATTTTTCTTTCTTACATGAAAAACATGGATAAAGCACCTTTAAACGTCAAATATTGGTGCCATTGTTAAGTATTTAGTCTAGAGTCATTTATATCGTCAATTACACCGGTATTGCAAATGTTCTCTTTTATATCATGATAAAAGTGTGTGTGTGTGTGTGTGTGTGTGTGTGTGTGTGTGTGTGTGTGTGTGTGTGTGTGTGTGTGTGTGTGTGTGTGTGTGTGTGTGTGTGTGTGTGTGTGTGTGTGTGAATGTGTGTGCGCATGTGTGTGTGTGTGCGTGTGAGACAGTTATACAGAACTTAAGATTTCCTTTAGCAAATAATAAAAGTAATTTTCTGATAGATTTTAGATCAAACTTTTTGAGAATATATGCAATCCTTGTCCACTGTTGTAAGACCTAAACTGCAATTACACCGGTGTATTATGTATTTTCTGAACCTGAACTACGCAGCCCATCAAAGCTTTGCAAAAATAATGACCGACATTAAAAGAATCCACATCACTGCAGGTTTCATGTGTGTACCACTCCTTTTGATTGGGTTTGTTGCTGCTTGTTGCCCGTGGCCCGGTGACTGTTCTGAAGTCTGTGTGACGTGCCGTCTCACCCTCCGGGGACTGCACAAGCCACGTTAAAGGAGAACTATTATGCAAAATTGAGTTTTGGAAGCCCGTGACTCATGCATAGTTCTCTTTGTTCACTGCTCGGTCATTCCAGATTTCACTGCTCCACAGATTTCACACCCACTGATCTTTACTGACTTTGTCCAGAAACTTTATTTTCTTGAAGTGTGATATGGGTAGGATTCAGCAGCGTCGCGTTTGGCACAAATAAAAAGGGTGAAGTCTAACTCTCCAAAAGCAATGTAACGTAAAGCGGATTTCAGCTTGTGTTAATTAATTGTTTGTTTGATTCTGACGCATTGGGCTTGTTTACTCAGTTTGTTTATACAGCTTTTGTCTTATTTACTTGGTTTGGTTTATATCCACAGTTGGTTTATTAATGGTGTTGAACAGCCATGTCTGCTTTATTCCTTCAGAACTTGTTGATGTGACATAACCTTTTGTCCAGGTGCCACTGTTATTTTGAACTAGACACTGCGTTACCTGTTGTTGGGGATAGTCTGTAGTGGGGTTTCTGTGCTCCACCTGACTCTGCTGATGCACTTGGTAATAACGTTTCAGTTTGCTGGGTCACTATATCGTTTCTCTGCTTGACCTGACCCTGCTGATGGCTTGGTTTATTTTTTTTAGGTCTGGACAGTCGGGGTCTCTGCCCTCCCCTTGTAGGATGTGCCACCGTCTGCTGCATTCCCGTCTATGGTTCCTCCTTCTGAGGTAGGGTGTAGAGCCTGCCCGACTCAGGGATTCATAGAACTGTAGTTAAAATTGTAACTTTTGTTTTCACAAACGCAGATAGATGCTCTCAGCCCACTGGCTCGTGGTCAAGTGGTGGTTTCTTTAACCAGAGGTTTTGCAGTTCAAATCCCAGACAAACCAGTTCTTACTTCCATTTGGAACACGATGGGCAAGACACTGTTCCTGTGCCAAAATGACAAAGCCTTTGTGTACATGTTATGTCTTTTAGATTTACAATCATTTGACATGCACAAAGAATCCAAAAGGCTTTGCATTTTGGGGTTAATCTGTCAGCGCCTGTCTGTCACCTCCTGCAGGCGTCACTTCACATGTTTCCCACTTTGACAAAAACTTCTGACACACAGTGTGAGCGCCGGGGGACTTGTATCTGTAAGCAGGAGTTCAGTCAGTCTGATAAAAGAGCAAGATAATCTCATTCTGTTCTGTCAGTGACTATTTTATCTGAAAAAAAAAGAAAACAATACCTCCTGACACAAAAACTAAATTATATTAAATATTAATAAAAGACAAAAGATGCACGGAAAATAGTCAAGAATACATCTTCTAAACAAAATGGATAGTAGGTACTAAATGGTTATTGTTTGTCTTTATTTTGTGTGAAACTGAAAAATGTAAGTTGCGCTGTGTAACTTTTCTGGTAGAGGATAGTAGAGGTAGAGGACCTGCTTGTCTTCATCGAGATGTTAATGTCACCATGCTCACCATGGAGACCAGCTACAGGTCAGATCAAGATATTTTTGAGCGATAAAAACACCTGTAATGAAGAGTAGATAGAGACATTTAATTCCATACTGTGGGACGTTCAAGGCAAAGCTTTAACATCTCAAGATGAGACTTGCAGGCAGGTGTATGAAGGGTTTATTGTTTGAACACTGTTAATAGTTGATAAAAAAACATTTTCTTTTTTTTAATTTTTTTTTTTTTTAGTTTAGTTAAAACTAGTTTGTACGCACTTAATGTATCTATCGGGTCAGAGCGACGAAAATCTAACATTTGTAGCCATAGCAATTAACAATTCAAAACAAATAGTTTTGAATGAAAAAAGATGATAATAAACAAGTTGAAGCCCTTGAATAGTATCATGGGTCATTTTAAAAGATACTCCCACCACAGCAAGCAGCCAAACCACCAACTGGCCAATACCACTGAAGTGAGCAAGAAAATGGAAAACTACTAAAAACATGTGATATTTATAGAACCAAGACAATTGGTGCAAATGGTCTTCTTCTTTGTGAGGAGAGTGACAGTGAAAAGGGTTAAAGGAGTATGTGCTGTAGGTGAATAAAAGCGCAGGTGCAAAAAGCATGTTCAAAAAGACATACAGAACAGAATAGTGTAACAGTGTAAACAAAATGCTACGTTCCATTAGCTCAGTACCATTCATGTTTTAGCATTAACGCAAGGGAGTAACACCTGATCCTTCTTAGAAAATATGACCACTTTTTGTGCTGTTTCTTGATGATGTAGTGTACTGAAACAGGACTGTGTTTTGTAGGAACTTTCATGGAGATACTTTAAATTACAACAAAAAGGACAAACAAACAAACAACAACAAACAGGGCCAGACTGGGATTGATTTTCAGCCTGGGAAATTTTGACAGACCAGCCCCAAAGTGATTCTCAATAAAACAGATGTTATTTGGTGTAATCTGGTGCATTCTAGAAGGTGTTTGTTGCCATTAGATGCAATCAATAAACAATTTACATCCCCTTAGCCACAAAAAAGTTCAAAAGGTGAGCAAATCCAGGCTGAATTAACCTCCAATCACACAGAACTGCATTTGGACAGACGTGCAGTCAGATACACAGCAGGAAACAATCCTAGTATTTTAGGTCTCACACTCTGTACTGCAGGCTCACACAGAAGCACAGCCAGCAGTACAGTTCCTCTGAAACTTTATTATTGAATTGAATAGTTTGGGTTCTTGGTTCAAAGCACGTGTAGCATAGACTTTATGATAATGTTTGATAACATTTCTGAACCCACAGACTGAACAAAGCCCTGATTGTCCTCAGGAGCTGTTTTAGCTTCAGCTCAGCCCAGATGAACCTCTGCTCATAGGGTCTGTCCTGGGACAAAACATCAGCAGCAGGTTTAAAGGGACTTTATTTTCTATCAGGCTACTGCTTTAATCTGTTAACACTTGAGAAAGAGAGTTATGTTTATGCAGCAAAGTGGTAAATTTTGAGTAAGGTCCACTCTCTGTCTGCTGTGCATTTATGTTCATTGTCTGTTTTAAGGCCATATTGAGGCGCTTTTCTGAAAACATCTCTTGTCATCTCATTCTGCTCAGTCTATCACACGTGTAGCACAGAGCACCCAAAACATCAACACTCCCACCCACCGCACACACAACCAATCAGAGATAGACCAGAGTTTGCTGAACAGACAGCTGAGAGAGAGAGAGAGAGAGAGAGAGAGAGAGAGAGAGAGAGAGAGAGAGAGAGAGAGAGAGAGAGAGAGAGAGAGAGAGAGAGAGAGAGAGAGAGAGAGAGAGAGAGAGAGAGAGAGAGAGTGAGTGAGAGAGAGAGAATGAGGGAGGGGAGACAGAGCAGGTGGCTTTACTGTGGGCGCTTTGGGCCTCTGGGCCATGTATGTGTGACGGCAAGACCGGCCCTTCAGAAAATGTCCTGATTCTCCCGATTAGCCAATAGGGCCTGTTGAGGTGTTTTGTGTAGATTGTTACCGTTAGCGATTAGCCCAAATATAGCACGCATGCTAACAATTTAAAAATAATGTAAAACTTTTCTTAATAGAAAAATATTACACATTTTTTGTATTGTTGTGTGAATGCAGCCACTAGAGGGCTCGTAGCGCTTACACAATTTAGTTAGTTATGTTATGTTTATATTTATGTTTATTTTATTTAATATGGGACAGTGCATATTAATGAGCATGTGTTAGTACAACATGCAAATGTAAATGCACCAGAGTTAGCCATAGAGGCTAGTTTTCATCTGTGTCCCATTGGCAGGTCGGTGTAAACATCAGGGCATAAAACAGGACATAAAACACTCATACACACACACGACCACAAGGTGAGACACAATACATTAAAAAGGACCACATTAAAAGCACAAACACAACAGACACAACATCATTTGAACAAGACACATCACACACACAAGATTATTTAACATCATGTTCACATGTTTGATTGTCCAGAAGCCACTTTTTTAAACCTTTTCCAAAGCTGTGAAATGATGTCATGTTTGAGTTCTGGAGGGACCAGATTCCAAGAGTGAGCTCCGTGAACTGAGAAAGCAGACCGTCCAAATGAAGTCTTTCTAAATGGGATTTTACAGTCTCCTCTGGTCGACGCTCGAGTGTTTGTGTTTGAATTCACTTGTATGAAATCGTTCAGTGGGGGCGGGGCCAGACCATTAATAATTTTATAGAGCAGGATTATGTCTGAATAGATGATTAAATGATCCCAATTTAAGAATTCATATTTTTTAAGAATCTTAGAGTGATGGCATGAATTACATTTTTTGTTTATAAAGTCTTTCTATTGGCTGCAGTGTGCTCTTATTTGCCTGGGTCCAGCTCGTCAGACAATAATTTATATGAGAGAGAATTGTGGCATTCAAGCACAATTTTGAGGTCTCTGTAGTCAAATTATTTCTAATGTCTTTAAAATGTATTAGATTAAATTTAATTTTCACATTTGTATCATGCTTTTTAAAAGACAATTGAGAGTCCATAATGACACCTAAATACTTGTACTCTTGTACCACTTGTAGGACTTGCCCATCTACCATGACCTCTCTGTTTGCTGCCTTTGAGAAAAACATACACATTGTTTTATTGACATTGAGCTGTAGATATGGGTTTTTTAACCAATCACAGACTGACACCATTTTAAATGACAGCTTCTCTGCAGCTTGCTGCTTTGTTTTTGTATGGACATAGATTATAGCGTCGTCAGCGTATGACTGACATGACGCTGCAGAGCAGACGTCCGGCAAATCATTGATAAATAGACCAAATAATAGGGGGCCAAGGATTGAGCCCTGAGGCACACCCTCATGATTAGACATCACATCAGAAAATGTATTCTCAACTCGAACACATTGTTTTCCGTCTTTTAGGTAAGATTCTACCCATTGTAAGACTTTTGGTCTTATCACTTCAAGGGACAGCATGACATGTGAGGGTAGCACTGATTTGTTCAGAAGGCAGAAATGCTCAGAATGAGTCTGGTGATGATTTAAGAACTTGATGTCTAAAATTGGAAGTCTGAAATCTGAAATTGGAGTTCAGCAAGAACAACAAAATAGCATGAATGCAGCTGGATGCTACTTCAGGTGTGTTTTTGATGATGGAACATTGTTAGAACAGGGTTAAAGCTCAAAAAGCCACTGTAGCAGAATATGTGTCCTTTAAATCTAATGTTCACATATCGGCTTCAACAGTTTGACAATGAAATGTATGTTTTGTTTCACCAAGTGCCACAAATCCTATGGTAATAAAGGCTGTAAAAAAGTGTCTCCAGACTGTAATTGATACTAAAACTAATATTATCGAATTATCATTTGCTCATAAAAAAACGTCTTTTTGACCATCATTGTGATTTTTCATATCGAACATAGTGACAACACTACGTTGGAGTAATACATGTTACATGCATGCTCTCTGTTTTAAGGGCCAATAACTTTATCATTCTGTTTTTATTTAAGTACTTTTGGGCCCTTTCCTTGTCCACCTTGTAGATGCATAAAATGGACATTTGTCTGATTTTGACCCCAAGAGCTGCTTTTACAATATACTATAGAGGAAATTACTATGAAAGAAAACTCTGTGTGACAGCAGAACACTGACTGTAGCCCTCTGAGTGAAATATAAGTAAAATCCCTTTTATTATTAACAGGACACTAATTGCTAAGCATCACTGAACACGTTTGTGTTCTCACCATTTCGAGATATTCCATAATCGAGTGTGTCAAACCTTTCATCCTTCCTCATTCCTCCTTTTTTTTGTTCTTTATTGTAGCTTTATTTGTCAGGACAGTGTAGCATGAAACAGGGATGAGAGAGGGAAGGATATTGTAGCAAACATGGGTTGTTCACACGGCGTGCACGCATGCTATCCACACACATGCTAAGTCTAAACAGGGGCTAAACCAGGTCTAAAATTACAATACACTGATGCAGTAATTATGAACAAGGAAAAGGATGAGGACTAATGCACAAAAATAAATGTCTTCATATGTCAAGGTGACATTTAAAGCTTGTCATTTGTGTGTTAACATTCTCCTGTTACATTGGAGTTATGTAGCTAACGCTGTCAGGAGAAGAAAGTGTCTGCACCATAAACCTCACATTTGAACTTTCTGATTCTTTATATAACCTTGCCTTAGACAAACAACAACAGTATAAAGTAAAGTTGGGGATTCTATAGAGAATAGAAAATAAAAGTAAAACCGCTTCTGTCAGTACAGACACGAGGAAAACATGGAATATAGAGAGCAAAGGCTGTGCTTATATAGTTTATGACTAAGTTGACTGTTGAACTCTAACTTAACAACTGCTTATCAAGTGCTGTGGCTGCAAACAAATAAAAGTTATTTTAATGTGTATATAGGAATCTATTGTAGATGCCTATTTAATAGATGTGTATAAAACTGTTTTCCTCAATTGAGGAGCTTACTCATTTACACTCACAGATAATCACTGCAATAACACAATGCTCTATTTGTATAACCCTGAAAGCCAGTACACAGCTCAAGTCTTAATTTCATTGTATAAATGAGTTAAAAGTAAACTCCATGCATTTTCTTCCATTTAATGATACTCAAATACTTTTTTTCTACTATGTTTTCTCAACAATACATTTAGAAAACCCTAGACATTTTTTGGTTGCGATCACACTTTCACAAACTACACGAAAACTCAGACTAATCTCTAATCCCAGAACTAAAGCTGGCCAGACCAGTTCTAAACCAGAAACTAAAACAGGACCAAACCAAGTCTTTATCAGGACCAAACTGAACTCCATCCAGACCAGGTGTGCATGTGGTATTCTCCACGATGGACTTAAAGCCCTTTGCACAGCGTACATAAAGGTCACCAGAGCATTTGTGTTTCCACCTGGCTTGCTTCACGCTCCTGTCGGCACCTGTCGGTTCACAGGTCTTCTCAACACTGCCCCCCGGAAGTGCGTTCTGACCCTCCGGATGTTTGAGAACAACTTAAGTCCAGAGCTTTGTGTTTGGATGAACAAGTCACATTTGATTTGGACTCAGTTTGCCCTCTCTACAAGAAGCACACGTCATTGTAGTCCCGAAACTGGAGACTGACTGGCCAATCAAGTCCTGGGCAAATAGATGGCATGTTTAGGAACCCTCCACAGTCAGCGGGAGCACAGCATACACACGGGTAAACTTCTCACAGGTGACACATATTTGTCCTTAGTGTGGCTTCATTTCCAGGTTTAATGTTTCACACAATAAAAGAACACCTCTCCTGGTGCTGACTAAACCAGCGCTCCAGTCCTCCCCTCTGCCCTGCCCTGTCATCGGACACAGAGGACTCGTCTGCACACACACACTGCTCGATGCTAGATCCGACAGTCCTATTTGGCCCGCGCTGTTGTTGGTTCAGATTCAGACTATTCCCCGTGCTGTTCTGTTCTGGAGCTTTTAAGCAGAGGAGATGCCGCTTCAAGCCCTCCTCTCCCCGGGGCCAAGTGTCACGGTTGTTTACATCTGCCTTGCAGTTACTGCCCGTACAGCAGAAACAGGAGACATACGTTATAATGCACAATACATGCTTCATAGTGGAGTCACTGTTAAAGTGATAATGAGGCATGAGGTTCCAATAAAGTCTGTGCATTTGGAGATGAGGTGTGGCAAATGCAAGGAGTAACTTTAATAGTAAAATACATACTATTTAAGCTAAACTATAAAAATGTAACCACCAAGCCACCTCAGGAAGGGCACCCGGAAAGTAAAGATGATGGCCATTATAATGCGCACAAATAAGTTAGTGAGACAGCTTAAAACTATTATGCATTTTTCATACTGTTATTAGCCTTTAAACCTGCTCTTGAGTACCTTAAATTTGCCATCTTATGTTTTGCAACAAAAAAAGTTCATTATTTATTAAATGACAGCTTTTATCAGCCTGTGTGAAAAAACACTCACTGAGTACATCCAGCCTGCAGATGGCACCAAGCACAACCTAGTTAAGTTAACTGCCAGCAGACATTATGGTTCAGGTCAGCTGGAGCAGTGAGCGTGTTTAGAGGCAGAAATGCTAAGAACGAGTCTGGCAAAGATTTAAGGAGTTAAAACAGCAGAAGATTCTCAGATAAGTGATGTATGAAATATGAAACTACGTCCCAGAACCAGGAAGTTCAGCTGGAAGTGTTTTTGACGTTCAGTCACTTTTTTCACAGTGCTTAATTTCTCAGTTGGCTTAACATATAAGATAATCCTTTATTTTATGGGAGAAATGTGCCCTGGGACAAGGGGGACAACAACGACGCACTCAAATCAACATGACCGCTGAACACAAACAGGAGACCAAACAAGACATGATTCAACAGCAAGAGCCTTTCAGTCAAGTTCTGTTATAATTGCACATTCCCTTGCACACTATGGGCAGTTTTGATTGCACGTTCCCTAAATCCCTAAATGTACCATCAGTTGGTTGAGAAAGAGAGTTTCACAAAGATCATGTTGTTCAACCATCCTCCAGGTTTTCCAGGTAACAGAGTATAAGACAAAACACAGTACAATAGACGGGTAAAACAGTAGATGCAAAACGGCTGCAGCAAGAACCGGGCCTGTCATAACATTTTTCTGGAGTACATATCCACATAGTGACATTTCTGCAAATAAGGGTCTATATTTGTACAAACGCATTTAATTTGAGACGCTGACACAAGCACAAGACAGTAAGGTGGAAAAGCTGAATCATGACCATCACGAGGCACCGCCGTGGACAAGTGTGACTGACCACAAAGTACTGCAGGTCAGAGAAGGGAAGTGACCTGCTGATATAATGTCCACCAGTGTCACCCGTTGACATGACCAAATTAGACCTATTCAACTATCAATTATGACCCTACAGTTTTTGAAAATGGTGTAGTTTATGTGTTTTTAGACCTGCGCAGACGGAATTTAAGTCTAACTTTTTCTTCTGTGTCCTCACCTCACGTTCATCAAAGGCAGGGTCATCATTCATAGTTGAATAGGCCAAATCAACAGTAGGCCACACAACATCATGAACTGCTTATTGAGCTGTGTAGAAAATCTTCTAATACAATACCACGGTCCTGCCTACTGAAGTATTTATGTTTAACTGTACTCATGTGTTTGTTTAACAGTACACATGTAATACAGGCCAATTAGTTTAAGGTGAGAAACTTCAAGAACAAAATCTTAAATTTCAAGATATCAATTTGAAACTTCCCCTGTACTTTTCTTTCATAAACGTAAGAAAAAAATATATTATCATGTCATGTTTTCATGTAGAAATAAGGCAATTTATATGTAAAACTTGCTAAAAAATACACTTATTTGGGACATATAGATCTGAAAAAATGGACAGAACCAGGTTTAAATGTATTGGTTCATTTTGTACATATTTTGGATTTTCTTAGTTTTTGAGTAAACTAGATTTGAATCAAAATTGTATGTAAAATTGTATTGTATTGTATGTAAATCAGTTTTAGAATTAGATATTTTAAAAATCCTTCTGTACGTTTCGTCAAAATCTTGTTGAGTCCAGATTGTACAGTTTGTGTGGATCTACTTTAAGGCTGATCTTTATGTCTCGAGGGAGAAAAATACATTTTAAGAACAATTTCCCACAAAAATATATGGATGAAGTGGATTAAATTGAATAATTAAATAATTTTAAGAGTAGATTGGACAAGTTTGTTGTTTCCACATGAAAGTTAACATGTTAAGAGAGCAAACTGACCAAAAAAGTAGAAGAAGAAAGAAGAGTTTTACCTTACAATATAATATTCTACAGTGGCTGAAGTTTCCATGGCCGTCAGGAGTTGTGACATTTGCCAGTTCGTTCCCATGTAAATATAGTGAATAACCCTGACCCAGGCTGTGCAAAGAGGCCAATCCAGGAAACCCAGCAGGATGAAAGGGAAAGCATATGCTGAACACCGTAACCACGAGGCTGGCAAAGGCGCTCATTTTGAGAGGGGCCGGATTTAGAAAATCAGAGCTGGTTTGGCCGCAACAGAGACAGACTTGAAACGCACTGAATACCCACAAAACCTATATATAGGAGATTTTAGTCGCCAGAAGTTTTACATTTTTAAGGGATATTTGGTATATTTTAGAATTTAGAAATGATAATAATTTATAATCCACGAACTTCAAATGATGTGTTTTAGTAATAAATCATGTTGATATTGATTAAATGGTACTAGTGGTTTTAGTTTAGCAAATTAAGTTAGGCTCCTCCCCCTTTGACCTTCTCTGAGGTCAAAAAAAGTACAGCAAACTGGACGATATGTATGGAACAAAATGGTCATCAAATCAGAATTAAAAACAAAACACACAAAAGAAATGCTTTGGAAATAGATTTCTCTGAATGTATTAAGCATATTTGGGGTGAAAATAAAACATGTGAAAAATAACACTTCTTGCTGGAGTAAGTTACAGTAATATTTCCTCAGCCTTGGCCCTAGAATCAAAACCATCAACTGCAGTCACTATAGACAGATCCTAATGTCAAGAAATGACCAAAACAATTCTGCCGGTAGGACATTAAGCTCCAGTTATGTATCTAAGTCCTCATGATCACATACTTTGTGACGTGGTCCATTTCCATCAGCAATATTTCTGTCAGGGTGCCTTGGACCAGCCACTGCATCTTGATTAAGGTCTAAATTACTGTCCAAATCTTTGCCATTAAATTGTCCTTGTGGCATTTCATCATTTGTTCGTGAAGCTCCTGCGTTCACATCCCGCGTGTTCTCTGTCCATTTATTTGTCGAGGAAAGTTGAAAAGTCTGTGGAGAAGTGCAGAGTATCCATGCTGGGTTCAACTCTCGGCACTGCGCTCCAGGAGCAGCGGGGGAGGTCCGTGTGGGCGCTAATGCTGCAGTGCATTATGGTTGTTGTAGCTTTAACACGTTCTATGCACTTTATAGGCAGGCCATTTATAACAGAATTAAAAACAATCTCGGGGGCCACAAAAAATCACCTTGAGGGCTGCATTTGGTCCCCGGGCCGTGAGTTTGAGATGTCTACATAGTGTACGACATCTGTGCAGAGTATGGACTGGATGTATGAACCCCAAGGTCAAAGTTTGAAACACCTCCAAATGTGATAGAGAATGCCAAAGTACCTTCCTGAAAAAAACATTATCGATCGTTGTTCCACGGCTCTTTTTCTTTTTTGTCTAATGTATCTCTGTGGACATTTTACACACTTGCAACAAAATTGGCAGATTTTCATGGCAACGTAGTAAGTTGTAATAGAGCTCGGGATGGAACACCAAAAGTCCATTACAAAGGTATGCAACCCATTTAGAACATGCATGTTATCCGCTACATGCTCCTCCTTTGTATTCTTAAAAGGCAGCATAAAAGGCCCGAGGAGGCGGTGTTTTAGTCAGTTATAAGCCAAAGTGAGTCAGTAAATAAATAAATGGACACAGGCCTACATTTTATAATCTAATTCTAACTGAAAGCCCGCCCTGTGCCCTCTTTGTGCACGCTCTCAGAGTCTAATTGGACCATTGCGAGCATGTACAAAGAGGGCACAGAGCAGGCTTTCAGTTCATTATCCTGCCGTATGTTCCTCTTAAAAGCCTTAGAGGTCCAACAAGGAAAAAAGTGCGGAGAAGACTGATAATGCTGTAGGTTTTGTATAGTTTGTGGCTGCCCTCTGGTGGCCAAGTTTGTATCTACAACAGAGAGAGTCCTGCAAAGTGAGGCTTGTTTAAACATGGCGTAAAGCAAGACACTACAGGCCAAATCTATTTATTTCAATTTCGTTTTTTTGGTCAGTTTGTTCTCTCAAGATATCAACTTTCATGTGGAAGCAACAAACTTGTCCAATCTGCTCCTAAAGATGTTTTATTCCATAGATTTCTCTGGGACATTGTTGCTGTAAAGGCTGTTTTTCTCTCCTAGAGACATAAAGATAACTCTTATAGTAGCTCCCACACACACCACACGGTACAAACTGGGACTGAACAAGATTTGGATGAAACAAACAGAAGGATTTGTTGATATCCAATTCTAATCCTGATTTCTTTTTTAAGTTTTAAGTCTAAAAAATGAGATGAGATTAGATTTTTTTAGGCCAATTTTCAGTTCTAGCTCAGACCTAGTTCACTCTAAAATTAAAATCAGAAATCCAACATTCTATAGAACATATACATATTCAACATGAACCAAACTAACTAAACCTGGTTCTGTCCATTCTACCCCAGTTATGTGACATTTGGCTGATTTTAGACAGAAAATGCTTCATTTCTACATGAAAACATGATGAAAAACGTATTACTTAATACATTTATGTGAGTAAACTACAGGAGAAGTTTCAAATTGATATCTTTAAATTTAAGATTTTGTCCTACAGTGTCTCACCTTAAAGAAAGACTAAACAAAGATTAAAGCTGAACAAAACATATTTAAAACCAAAACGTAACCAGAACTAAACCTCGACTGTGCAAAGGAGATACTCTGATGAGGATTACTGCTACAGTACGACAGGGCCAACAAAAAATGTATATAAATAAAGTTGTAGTCAAAATAAAGACATAATGTAAATGTTCCCAGTCCAAATAAATGCAGAAGAGCATTTATTTTGCCACCACAGCCAAGACGCAAATGACGCTTGGATAATTGGATCATCTCTGCTGCTACGCATCAGTCACAAACTGTTGGATGGCTTGTTGAGCAATCGAAGTGCACCTTGGGAAGGCCGTCTGAGCCCTGTGCACCCTGGGGCTCATGGGACGCTACAGGTGGATTTGTCTCTGTGTGATCTGCTCGCTGTGGAGCTAAGAATCCGATTCCTGCTCTGACTATTTCGTTCATTAAGAGACGGAGCTACGTGGTGCTGCAGGGGTCTTTAAGTAACAAGTTAAACATCAGTGGCTCTTCAAGGATCAGTGGAAATGACACCCGCAGAGTCGAAACACGTGAGTATGTCCCTGTTATGGGGTTTTAGACCATGTCAAGAGTGCCTCAGACCTACTCTCTTCACCAGTTAATTAAGTGGTTAAGATAAGGAATTAGGGAATTAATGAAGTATTTACTAAGCCTGAATCATTCTTCCTCTAATCATCCATACTTTATCTTTATTGTGAATTAAACACTTTGTTCATGCTGTATTAAGGCTATTCAAAGTGTCGTTATTATAAGTGTTTCCGCAACTTTGTGAGATATTGTATCTGAGAAATGTCCTTATGGATCAATGAAGTCAAGGTCTAATAGCATAAAAAGTCATTCATATTTATCCCATTTGAGAGAGTATTATTCAGTGTTGATGATATCTTACCCATGAGCAGAGCCACACACAGAAGGATGGCCATGAGTGCCCCTGTGCTCAGCCCCACAGGGAGCACCACGGCCTGGGCGGAGCAGGTGAGGAGCGCCCCCGCTGTCCCGCAGGAGCACACGCGGATGCTGAGAGTGGAGGTGCTGCTCTGGGCCGGGTACCCGCTGTCCTCCACCACCACCGGCAGCAGGTACTCCTCCTGCAGGTGTCTGAGGAAGTCTGAGCGCCGCGTCACGATGCCCGCCGTGTTATCTGAGGAGAGACACTGACTTAAGACCAGACACCATGGGCAAACGTCCTGACTGGAGCCCGGACTGGACTGGACCGGACACAATGGGTCGCCATGGCGCCAGAGCGGTGCAACACAGGGCGCCTGGACACCACGGCACTGCAGATAATTGCATGAGAGGCAGAGAAACGAACGCAACCTGATCCAACCATGGATGTATTAAATGAACTGGATAAGGTACGCCCCCTCTGTCTGTGGTCCCAGATTGATTAGTGGCCGTGCGAGGTACTGCAGCCTCTTGGAACCAGCCTTTTTCTATAATTTCACATTATAATTGCAGACAGTACTGAATTATTATCAGCATTTAAATAAAATAGAAGGAAATGTTCTTTTCTACTGTTTCTAAAATCACCGAAATTACCGTTTTTATATGAAGTGACGTCACGGTAAACATGTGCGAGTCACGTGAACGAGCGTCGGACGATACAAACAGAAGCTCGTGGAAAAGGCTCGACTAGCGATACCTGTAAGTTGTGTTTTATTTCATTTCAGACGCTTCATGTGTGTCTAACATGAAGAACACAATTACAATCACACAAGCTAACGTTAACACAAAAACTTGCAGCTGCTGGTCGTTCACGTCGCTCAAAGCATCATGGGGGATTGTCGTCACGCGGGCGCCTAAAGCAAAGATGGCAGCCTCCGTATCAGGAAGTAAATGCGGAAGTAAGAAACTTTTTTGGGGTCATGCGCCAATGAGCTCACTCCATAGGGATAAACAGGGCGGCCATTTTGGATTCATCTTCCAGGTTTTATTATAGTTAAATGGTAAATGGTCACATTTATATAGCGCTTTTCTACCTTTTTTAAGGCACTCAAAGCGCTTAGTTCTATGGATCCAACCCAGAAGAACAGGAAGAGTGAGACAAAGGAAATAACACGGTTTCTAACGCATTCTTATAGCACATGGTGGTGCCATCTGCTGGCCAAAGATGAGCACACCTCCGTACTGCTACATCAGGATAACTAAAATCCCTGATAAAAACAGCTTTTAGTGATTCCTTAGCAACCTCACACAGGCCAAAATCACACTGTTTATGTATTATTTATTTATATTAACCCTGCACCGAGTTGGCCATTGTCCAGGGTGTACCCCGCCTAAGGCCCAAAGTCACTGGGATAGGCGGGTTCTGTTCTCCTGCTCGTCCGTGTGGGCCATTGCTTGATAAACTGTGACCTGATCGTCCAGTGTGGGACTCAGCTCTCAGCTTTCTCCACTTGTGCTGTAGAGGCGCATTAACTTGTGTTTGTTCTAATAAGATAAGGTCTTATTAGAAGAAAGCTAATATTTACAAGAAGACAGAATTAACTTTTCAAATATAATACGTAAAGGTTATGGCAAACAATGTCTGAAAGAACTCCGTCGTCTGGAGAAGATGAAGAGAACCCAAGCCGGCTGTAAAAATCACCTACGATTCAGCCTGAAGTGCAGGGATGAAGACATAACACCAAAGAGCCTGGAAATAAAGAACCCGAAGTGCACAGAAGATAATAAACAAAGCAAGGCGAGACCTTTTAAGGAAAGGATAAGGACGATAAATAATCAAATGGAAAAAAATCGAAAAAGAACCGGACGAAAGAATAAAGCATTTCAAAGCTACATATCCAATGGAGGAGGAAACCATGGCAAAGACAAAACATCTACAACAGACGTACAAGAGGGAATTTGGCAAAATTAAGGAACGGCAAATAGGTAAATTGGACAAACTAATCAAAAACAAAGATAAACACAAACATGACATGAGAAGCTAATGACAAACACACCGCGCACTCACAAAAACGGGACAAAACGTACAGAGAAAAGGACTAACTTTGCGATAACACCCAACAAAATACCACAGTAAGATTTCATAATAGCGACAGAATTGGCACGTAATAAAATAAACGACCCGGGAAAAAAGACGGGACTTCGGACACAGACATTTATGAGAAGAAAATGGACGCACTTTTACCAGACACAGACACATACAACGGACCGTCTTATTAGAAGAAACTCACAAGTTCATGTTTAGAAGAAGACAGAATGAACTGCACTTCACTCCAAATGTAAAGACTTTAACTCTAGATGTGAGTGTGTTGTATGTGTATCAGTTGTGTTTCTAAAGTAAAATTCTTGAACTTACTGCCAAAGTCCCTGATTGTGAAGTTGCGGTTGCGGATATCTTTGGGGGACTTGAAGAAGAACCTCTGTCCGACCGGAGGCTGGTCCCGGTCCACTGCACTCACAACCTGGATCACCTGCACCGCACCCAACAAAGGGAGTTATGGAAGAGACACTGCAGGCTTGTGCAAAATGATATCACTGCATTTCTTATAATATAGAAATGAGCTGAGGAAGGTACTTTATTCAGCACAGATTTATTTAATGCTCACAAAAACATTTTAGAAGAGCGAATTTAGAGAGCTCTTGTGTCTTTAATTCTGAAAATGCAACATTAAAGAAGCTGAATGTTGAGTACGAGTCCTGGACGAGCCCCCATGTCCTCCTCCTCACCTGTCCCGCCCTGGACGAGCCCCCGTGTCCTCCTCACCTGTCCCGCCCTGGATTAGCCCCCGTGTCCTCCTCATCTGTCCCGCCCTGGATGAGCCCCCGTGTCCTCCTCCTCATCTGTCCCGCCCTGGACGAGCCCCCGTGTCCTCCTCACGTGTCCAGCCCTGGACGAGCCCCCGTGTCCCCCTCCTCATCTGTCCCGCCCTGGACGAGCCCCCGTGTCCTCCTCATCTGTCCCGCCCTGGACGAGCCCCCGTGTTCTCCTCCTCATCTGTCCCGCCCTGGACGAGCCCCCGTGTCCTCCTCATCTGTCCCGCCCTGGACGAGCCCCCGTGTCCTCCTCATCTGTCCTGCCCTGGACGAGCCCCTTTGTCCTCCTCACCTGTCCCGCCCTGGATGAGCCCCCGTGTCCTCCTCCTCATCTGTCCCGCCCTGGACGAGCCCCCGTGTCCTCCTCCTCATCTGTCCCGCCCTGGACGAGCCCCCGTGTCCTCCTCACCTGTCCCGCCCTGGACGAGCCCCCGTGTCCTCCTCACTTGTCCTGCCCTGGACGAGCCCCCGTGTCCTCCTCACTTGTCCTGCCGTGGACGAGCCCCCGTGTCCTCATCTTCATCTGTCCCGCCCTGGATGAGCCCCCGTGTCCTCCTCATCTGTCCTGCCCTGGACGAGCCCCCGTGTCCTCCTCCTCATCTGTCCCGCCCTGGACGAGCCCCCGTGTCCTCCTCATCTGTCCCGCCCTGGACGAGCCCCCGTGTCCTCCTCATCTGTCCCGCCCTGGACGAGCCCCTTTGTCCTCCTCACCTGTCCCGCCCTGGACGAGCCCCCGTGTCCTCCTCATCTGTCCCGCCCTGGACGAGCCCCCGTGTCCTCCTCCTCATCTGTCCCGCCCTGGATGAGCCCCCGTGTCCCCCTCATCTGTCCTGCCCTGGACGAGCCCCTGTGTCCTCTTCACCTGTCCCGCCCTGGACGAGCCCCCGTGTCCTCCTCCTCATCTGTCCCGCCCTGGACGAGCCCCCGTGTCCTCCTCATCTGTCCCGCCCTGGACGAGCCCCCGTGTCCTCCTCCTCATCTGTCCCGCCCTGGACGAGCCCCCGTGTCCTCCTCATCTGTCCCGCCCTGGACGAGCCCCCGTGTCCTCCTCATCTGTCCTGCCCTGGACGCAGCCCTTTGTCCTCCTCACCTGTCCCGCCCTGGATGAGCCCCGTGTCCTCCTCCTCCTCATCTGTCCCGCCCTGGGCGAGCCCCGTGTCCTCCTCACCTGTCCCGCCCTGGACGAGCCCCCGTGTCCTCCTCACCTGTCCCGCCCTGGGCGAGCCCCGTGTCCTCCTCCTCATCTGTCCCGCCCTGGACGAGCCCCCGTGTCCTCCTCATCTGTGCTGCCCTGGACGAGCCCCCGTGTCCTCCTCCTCATCTGTCCCGCCCTGGACGAGCCCCCGTGTCCTCCTCATCTGTCCCGCCCTGGACGAGCCCCCGTGTCCTCCTCATCTGTCCTGCCCTGGACGAGCCCCTTTGTCCTCCTCACCTGTCCCGCCCTGGATGAGCCCCCGTGTCCTCCTCCTCATCTGTCCCGCCCTGGACGAGCCCCCGTGTCCTCCTCACCTGTCCCGCCCTGGACGAGCCCCGTGTCCTCCTCACATGTCCAGCCCAGGACGAGCCGCAGTGTCCTCCTCACTTGTCCTGCCGTGGACGAGCCCCCGTGTCCTCATCTTCATCTGTCCCGCCCTGGATGAGCCCCCGTGTCCTCCTCATCTGTCCTGCCCTGGACGAGCCCCCGAGTCCTCCTCCTCATCTGTCCCGCCCTGGACGAGCCCCCTGCGGTCCTCCCTCATCTGTCTCCGCCCTGGACGAGCCCCCGTGTCCTCCTCATCTGTCCCGCCCTGGACGAGCCCCTTTGTCCTCCTCACCTGTCCCGCCCTGGACGAGCCACCGTGTCCTCCTCATCTGTCCTGCCCTGGACGAGCCCCCGTGTCCTCCTCCTCCTCATCTGTCCCGCCCTGGACGAGCCCCCGTGTCCTCCTCACCTGTCCCGCCCTGGACGAGCCCCCGTGTCCTCCTCACCTGTCCCGCCCTGGACGAGCCCCCGTGTCCTCCTCACCTGTCCCGCCCAGGACGAGGCCGCGTGTCCTCCTCACCTGTCCCGCCCTGGACGAGCCCCCGTGTCCTCCTCACTTGTCCCGCCCTGGATGAGCCCCCGTGTCCTCCTCATCTGTCCTGCCCTGGACGAGCCCCCGTGTCCTCCTCATCTGTCCTGCCCTGGACGAGCCCCCGTGTCCTCCTCCTCATCTGTCCCGCCCTGGACGAGCCCCCGTGTCCTCCTCATCTGTCCCGCCCTGGACGAGCCCCCGTGTCCTCCTCATCTGTCCCGCCCTGGACGAGCCCCTTTGTCCTCCTCACCTGTCCCGCCCTGGACGAGCCACCGTGTCCTCCTCATCTGTCCTGCCCTGGACGAGCCCCCGTGTCCTCCTCCTCATCTGTCCCGCCCTGGACGAGCCCCCGTGTCCTCCTCATCTGTCCCGCCCTGGACGAGCCCCCGTGTCCTCCTCACCTGTCCCGCCCTGGACGAGCCCCCGTGTCCTCCTCACCTGTCCCGCCCTGGACGAGCCCCCGTGTCCTCACCCTGGACGAGCCCCCGTGTCCTCCTCACCTGTCCCGCCCTGGACGAGCCCCCGTGTCCTCCTCACTTGTCCTGCCGTGGACGAGCCCCCGTGTCCTCATCTTCATCTGTCCCGCCCTGGATGAGCCCCCGTGTCCTCCTCATCTGTCCTGCCCTGGACGAGCCCCCGTGTCCTCCTCACCTGTCCTGCCCTGGACGAGCCCCCGTGTCCTCCTCCTCATCTGTCCCGCCCTGGACGAGCCCCGTGTCCTCCTCATCTGTCCCGCCCTGGACGAGCCCCCGTGTCCTCCTCATCTGTCCCGCTTGACGAGCCTCTTTGTCCTTCCTTTACCTGTCCCGCCCTGGACGAGCCACCGTGGTCCTCCTCATCTGTCCTGCCCTGACGAGCCCCGTGTCCTTCCTCCTCCTCATCTGTCTCCGCCCTGGACGAGCCCCTCGTGTCCTCTCACCTGTCCCGCCTCTGGACGAGCTCTCGTGTCCTTCCTCACCTGTCCCGCCCTGGACGAGCCCCCGTGTCCTCCTCACCTGTCCCGCCCTGGACGAGCCCCCGTGTCCTCACCCTGGACGAGCCCCCGTGTCCTCCTCATCTGTCCCGCCTTGTCCTCCTCACCTGTCCCGCCCTGGAAGAGCCCCTGTGTCCTCCTCCTCATCTGTCCCGACCTGGACGAGCCCCCGTGTCCTCCTCCTCATCTGTCCCGCCCTGGATGAGCCCCCTCGTGTCCTTCCTTTATCTGTCCCGCTTCTGGACGAGCCCCCGTGTCTCCTTCCTCCTCATCTGTCCCGCCTGGACGAGCCCCCTGCGTCCTCCTCTCACCTGTCCCGCCCTGGACGAGCCACCATGTCCCCTCACCTGTCCCGCCTCTGGACGAGCCCCCTGTGCGGTCCTCCTCACCTGTCCCTCCCTGGACGAGCCCCCGTGTCCTCTTCACCTGTCCCTCCCTGGATGAGCCCCCGTGTCCTCCTCCTCATCTGTCCCGCCCTGGACGAGCCCCCATGTCTTCCTCCTCATCTGTCCCGCCCTGGATGAGCCCCCGTGTCCTCCTCATCTGTCCCGCCCTGGACGAGCCCCCGTGTCCTCCTCCTCATCTGTCCCGCCCTGGACGAGCCCCCGTGTCCTCCTCACCTGTCCCGCCCTGGACGAGCCACCATGTCCCCCTCACCTGTCCCGCCCTGGACGAGCCCCTGTGTCCTCCTCACCTGTCCCGCCCTGGACGAGCCCCTGTGTCTTCCTCACCTGTCTCGCCCTGGACGAGCCCCTGTGTCCCCCTCACCTGTCCCGCCCTGGACGAGCCCCCGTGTCCCACTCACCTGTCCTCCCCTGGACGAGCCCTCATATCCCCCTCACCTGTCCCGCCCTGGACGAGCCCCCATGTCCTCCTCCTCATCTGTCCCGCCCTGGACGAGCCCCCATGTCCTCCTCACCTGTCCAGCCCTGGCGTTCTCACACACGTAGGGCTCAGTCGGGACAAAGAGCTCTGGAGGGAACTCGTTCACGTCCAGGACCTCCACCAGCACGGACACTTTGGAGAAAAGCAGGGGATTGTCTGAAAAACAAAGAAAAAACATGACAACATATTCACACCATGAATGCTCAGATATAAATAAATGAAAACAAACAAAACTGAAATTCAAATAAACAATTTGGACCCAGCAAATGATTTTTACTTTTTTAAATGCTACAAACGGGGTCATACATTTTAAATGACTTCCTTGGCTGCCTTTCACCTGATCTTAAACAGTGGCTCCTGGTGCAGAGGAGCTCCTTCAGTGACAGGCTCAAGGGGCTGCTCCTGCTCCATGGACTCAGGAAGTCATTTTGACCCAGAATCAGGCTGATACAGTCAGGGGGCGTGGCCTACTGTGGGGAAAACCATGGGCGGAAACTCTCCATTGAGTTGAGGAAGCTCAACTTTTTCCCTCTTCTAATATGTTTCCTGATGAATGATGTCTATTTTAAACACAACTGATTCATGTCGTAGCAGACGTTGTAGACCTGGCATTACCAAAATAAAACCCCTAAACTCTTGTTCTTAATGAAGCTTTCTCCACGGAGGTCCTTTTGTGGGCATTCCCTGGGATGCTGACTGTGTCTGTACTGCTGCGTTCATGTGGTCCTCGGGAACTTGGGAAAACGTCTTTCCGAGTAAAAAAATGCAAATCAACGCACTCACAAGTCGGGAAAACAAGTCAGGACCTCTGCTGCCAACTTCAACACATCATCAGCCGCGTGGAGACGGGTGAAAGTCAGATGATTTTAAAAATGCCCTTGACCATTATTACACATATCACAGGTAGGGGTTTACTGTCCGCCATTTACATAATAAACTTTAAACTACATAATAAGAGCAACACAAGTGTGCAGAAAAGATGTAATGATGTAATGTTAACTAGGTCAAATGTATAAGATAGGCTGTTTTCCAAAACAAACACGGTTTAACATTAGCTTGTGAGTGTGCTGATGACAACAAATCTAATTGTTTGTTCTTTTAAACTTTAAACTTAAACTTTCTAAAGTTGTTGTTTTTTGGTCAGTTTACTCTCTCAACATATCGACTTTTAATCCACTTCATCCATAGATTTCTCTGGGACATTGTAACTTCAAAGGCCGTTTTGTTAAAAGGCATTTTTCTCCCTCGAGACATAAAGATACAGATTTATATCTAATTTATTGAAGTTTTAAGTCAAAAGAATTAGGTGCAATTTGAATTTGTAGGAACATTTTTTAGTCCAATCTAGTTTACTTTTTTAAAAACTAAATAAGAAATCCAAAATCTCCTTCTGTAACTAATATGTTACAAAATGAACTGAGAAATTTAAACCTGGTTCTGTCCATTTTTCAAATTTCAATGCCCCAAAATATGTTTATTTTTAGCCATTTTTACACATAAATTGCCTTATTTCTACATGAAATGATTAAAAACTTGTTATACATTTGTTTCTTACATTGATGTGAGTAAACTACAGGAGAAGTTTACAATTGATATCTTTAAATTTAAGTTTTTTCCTATTCACCTGCAGTGTCTCACCTTAAGTTATACGTTATAGTTTATTCAAATTAAAATATTACGCACAGACAGTTAATAGTGGAGTATAAATAAATGATAAACTTTTGATTTGTGGCTGATTCAAGTCAAACTCAAAAATCTAAATAATAATAATAATAATAATAATAATAATAATAATAATAATAATACATTCACTTTACTTAGTGTAAAATGACACAAAGGGACAGATGAAAAGCAAACTCTGGCACAAGTTGATCAAAATACACAGTCTCTGTCTCACTGTGACAGAGACACACGAGGTGCATTCTCACCCCTGTCCACTAGATGGAGGAAGACAACAACACACTGTTCTCTTCTGCACTGGACACTTCAGTTGTTCATCTCAATTTACTGTTCATTAAATGTCATCATCGGTGCAATGCAACAAATCAGCACTAATTCTACAGTCAGGAGTTGTTCTGAATATTGTACATTTTGCATATTTAACTGAATTTAGTTTGTATCGCATTCATTTAAGATGGTTATAAAATCATACATTTGTGTGAATCAAAAGCAGCTGAAAGAAGCATAAAACGTAACCCTAATCTAACACCTAACTCCAGCCCCTAACCCTGTGTTTTTACAGAGGGCATTTGGATTATCTTATTTATTATTTGAGTAATTTTAAGTACAAGATTGTATCTCTTGGAGAAATGGTACTTTATAACTCAATGGGAAAAATGCAACTGGAGAAAGTGGCCTTTGAATTTCCAATGTCCCATATAAATCTATGGAAGAGAGTGGAATGAATTAAATAATAAAACATCTTCAGGAGCAGATTGCACAGTGTTATTTATTACCAGTGAAAACTTGTTGAGAGCGAAAACTTACCAAAAAATAGTCTTTCCTGTAGCACTGATTACACTGTTTCTTTGTTTTTGACCAAAGACTGTGTCATTGTTTGGTTTTCTTCCTGCCGTCAGAATCAACAGTTCTGTCCAGTTCTGAGAGACAACGGCTGTTGTGATTTTGGGTTTTACAAAAATTATTTGAGTTGAATTGAAGCATATTGCCTTCAAAAAGGACTAATATTTCTGTTTTTTTTTTATGTTTTCTAAAAAATAAATAATTTTATCATTGTATTTATATAAAGAACTGCTTGTTCTTTAAAGTAACATTCACATTTTTAATTAGCAGCTTTTAAGAATTCATATATAGAAATATATAGCACCGTAGTCAGTCTCCGAGCTGTAATTGTAGATTTGAAAGGACCACCTGCTGCCCTCATCACTCGGACTTGATTATGTTCACGTCCATATTCCTCATTCACGTGGAGGGACTGTGCAGCCGGGCTCTCCAGCTGGTCCGCCCTCCTCGTCAGACACGCTGAGCCTCTGATTGCACATCTCACAGATCATTAGCAAATGCTTTTAACATTCTGTCCACACAAACTGCAGAGATGTGGGAGTTTACTGTATGCAGATGATGGCAGCTGTCTGTGAGAGGCTTTAGGAAAGTATGACACGTATTCTATAACTACAGTGCTATAGACTGTCCACATGCTCCACAGCACTTGGGCCATGATTAATCAAATCTGAAGTGAATCCAGATCCGATAGTTTCAAATAAAATATGTTGTCAACAGTTTTTGTCAATGTCATATTTTTTCTGAAGAAACTAAATAAAAATGTAAAATAAAACTATGATTAAAATTACAAACAACTTTGTGAATTAAAACTTCTAACCAGAGATTAGGGGTGAGGAGATGCGATTGGGGAAAAGCTGATGAGGAGATGTGGGTGAGGAAATGCGCGAGAGGAGGTACTGGTTAGGAAGTGTGGGTGAGGAAGTGTGGGTGAGGAGATGTGGGTGAGGAAGTGCGTGAGAGGAAGGATGAGGTGTGGGTGCAGTTCGAATGAGGAGGTGTGGGTGAGGAGGAGGCGGATGAGGAGGAGCAAGTGAGGAGGTTTAAGTGATTAGGTTCGGGTGAGGAAGTGCAGATGAGGAGGTGAGGGTGAAGAATTGTGGGTGAGGAGGTGCAGGTGAGAAAGTGCAGGTGAGGAGGTGTGGATGAGGAGGTACGGGTGAGGAGGTGCAGATGAGAAGGTGTGGGTGATGAAGTGCAGGTGAGAAGGTGCAGAGGAGAAGGCGCGGGTGAGGAGGTGCAGATGAGAAGGTGCGGGTGAGGAGGTGCGGGTGAGGAGGTGCAGATGAGAAGGTGCAGATGAGAAGGTGCTGGTGAGAAGGTGCTGGTGAGGAGGTGCAGATGAGAAGGTGCAGAGAAGAAGGCGCGGGTGAGGAGGTGCCGATGAGAAGGTGCGGGTGAAGAGGTACTGGTGAGGAGGTGCAGATGAGAAGGTGCAGGTGAGGAGGTACGGGTGAGGAGGTGCAGATGAGAAGGTGCAGGTGAGGAGGTACGGGTGAGGAGGTGCAGATGAGAAGGTGCAGGTGATGAAGTGCAGATGAGAAGGTGCGGGTGAGGAGGTGCAGATGAGAAGGTGTGGGTGAGGAGGTGCAGATGAGAAGGTGCTGGTGAGGAGGTGAGGAGGTGCAGATGAGAAGGTGCGGGTGAGGAGGTACGGGTGATGAGGTGCAGGTGAGAAGGTGCAGAGGAGAAGGCGCGGGTGAGGAGGTGCCGATGAGAAGGTGCGGGTGATGAGGTGCAGATGAGAAGGTGCGGGTGAGGAGGTGCAGATGAGAAGGTGTGGGTGAGGAGGTGCAGATGAGAAGGTGCGGGTGAGGAGGTGCAGATGAGAAGGTGCGGGTGAGGAGGTACGGGTGATGAGGTGCAGGTGAGAAGGTGCAGAGGAGAAGGCGCGGGTGAGGAGGTGCCGATGAGAAGGTGCGGGTGATGAGGTGCAGATGAGAAGGTGCGGGTGAGGAGGTGCGGGTGAGGAGGTGCAGATGAGAAGGTGCGGGTGAGGAGGTGCAGATGAGAAGGTGCGGGTGATGAGGTGCAGATGAGAAGGTGCGGGTGAGGAGGTGCAGATGAGGAGGTGCAGATGAGAAGGTGCGGGTGAAGAGGTGCGGTTGAGGAGGTGTGGGTGAGGAGGTGCGGGTGAGGAGGTACGGGTGAGGAGGTGCAGATGAGGAGGTGCAGATGAGGAGGTGCGGGTGAGGAGGTGCGGGTGAGAGGATCATTAGGTGGTCTGTTTGGTGTGATGTTGCTCTGAGAGAATCTGGTAAAAATGAGAGAATCTGGTAAAAATGATGAAAAGTTTGTTCCTCAGTTTCATTTTACAAAGCCACCATGAGAAGGTGTGGGTGATTTACAAAAGGCCACTTCATCATCCAAACCCCCATTACACTGATTCAAACTGTTACTCCACCTTGGACCCACATTAGGAACCTCTTTGTCCAAATGAAACTCATTCAAAAAAAGACTGCGCTCTCGTTCTATTCCAACCAGAACGATGGCATAACAGTTTCAACAGTTTTTAAAACTCGGGTACATTGATAAAAACAAACTTTGGAGACAAAATCAGATGTACAACGGCTAAAGGGTTTGTAAGAGCTAGGAACCTGTTAGATCGATTTAAAAACATACTACTTCCATTTGCAAACTGAAGAAGCAGCTTTAAGCACCTGTGTCTAATAATTTGGCCACTGTAAAAGCAAACAGAATGGGCCCTACCACTAAAATACAAACCAGTATAAGTAATATTTCACAGTTAACTTATTGTGTACTGAATGCAGGCACTATCACCTGCTGCATGTGCTCATGTGGCCCCAGGATCAGAGAGATGGGGTTTTTAAGTCATTCTGGAGCGTCTTTGTCCACACCAGAAGTATGTATAAGTATAAGTATGTGCTTAATCACAGCGACGTATGGTCAGGGATCATCTTGGGGAGAAAAACCATCTCAATGTCCAAAAGACTAAATACATCCTTTATGTATGTTATATATTTAGTTACTTTTCGGGTGAGTTTCTGTGATTTGTGATGAGTTTTGTGGTTTTAAATCGTGAAATCTCCCAGTATTTGTTGATATAATGTAACGAGACAGGAGGTGAGGCTCGCTGCACTCTCACACACACATACACAATAAACAGGACACGTTCATTCACCTCGTTCACTCACTTTTTCTTCGTTACATTTGATATACCGCTACATATTAGTATTTGCACTTTTTTGGAGTGCTGTGTCATCAGGAAAAGGAATCCTGTCTCTCGTGCACTTTTAGCGATTTAATCAGTCATTAAACTGCATTTGCCTGAGATGAGGCGGGGCTGTGTGAGGGGGCGGGGCTGTGTAAGGGGGCGGGGCTGTGTGAGGGGGCAGGTCTGTGTGAGGGGCGGGATGTGTAAGGGGGCGGGGCTGTATGAGGGGGCGGGGCTACATAAGGGGGCGGGGCTGTGTGAGAGGACGGGGCTGTGTGAGAGGACGGGGCTGTGTGAGAGGACGGGGCTGTGTGAGAGGGCGGGGCTGTGTAAGGGGGCAGTCTGTGTAAGGGGGCAGTCTGTGTGAGGGGGCAGGGCTGTGTAAGGGGGTGGGGCTGTATGAGGGGGCGGGGCTATGTGAGGGGGTGGGGCTGTGTGAGGGGGCGGGGCTGTGTGAGGGGGCAGGTCTGTGTAAGGGGGCAGGTCTGTGTGAGGGGGCAGAGCTGTATAAGGGGGCGGGGCTGTGTGAGGAGGCGGGGCTGTGTGCGCTGTGTGATTGGGCGGGGCTGTGTAAGGGGGCGGGGCTATTTCAGGGGGCGGGGCTGTGTGACAGGGCAGATATGAGACAAATATGGATTAGAAAGTTTAAACCTGATAGTGTCAAACCTTTTAACTCTAACTTTAAAAGAAATAATTTAACTACAAGAAAATATTTTATTTACTGACAATCGGCCCAGACTAGAGTTAATTTAGTATAAGACAGAGGAGAAGATATAGTTAATGTTACAGAGAGCAGATGAGTCATTGCGTCGCTTGATTAAACATTCAACTGTGGCCCACGTTTATTTCGTTTTTTATTTTTTGCTTCTCTTTTCGTGAACACACAACATGCTAAACTAAGATTCAATGGTGAAAAAAAGTTATCTGAGAGAGATAAGAGAAGTGAACAACAACAGGTACCCACTGCCCACTGCGCCTCCCCCGCAGGAAACCTCACCCCTGGTCACTGCCTGGTGTATGTCAGATACATCACTGTGTAGCTCAAGTGCCTTCCAAAGACAACACATTTTGGTTAAGACTTGATGCCCCGCCCCTTCGCTGACTGGCCTGGTTCATAATATGGTACACTGAGTAAATAACCAGATTAAATCATTATACTGTCATAGAATTATTACTGTTTTCATTGCTAAAAATATAAACCCTTTACATAATATGATCCAACTGACAGTGTGACATGTATCTGACTTTATGCATATTTCAGTATTGAATGACACTATTTTATTTTCATGACACGTGTTTGTGGTTCAAAACATGTACTTGCTGTATTGACCTTATTCTGCCCCGCCCACTTTTGCACTTTTTTGCACTTTTGTTGTAAACGCACTTCCGTTTGACAAGAACTCCGTTAAAGCTAATGATGAACGAGGGAAAAGTCTCACCGCTAAAATGTTACATAAAGTAGGTTGATTTGTGTAAAATGTTTAATGAACACGATCAACAACAAGTCAACAACGCACTGATTTCCTTGGCGGCCTGAAAACGGCTTTTTAGTCGAGTAGAACTTATTTTCTGTTGCGCTCATCTGCTCCATGTAAACTAATACAACGGAAACAAGATGGCGGCGCGTACGGCAACTTCCGGAATAAGGTGAATAGATTTACGAACATTCAATTATATATTCGTGTAAACCAGAGACTATTAAACTGTAGCCTAGCATCACCTCGTGGTCACAGAAAATAAAGTGAAACATTGTAGCGCTCAACCTGTCATTAAAATTAACTCCACATTGTCAATACTACTACTACTACTACTACTACTACTACTACTACTACTACCACTACTACACTACTAAAGCTTACAATTTTAACAACAACAGTCTAAAAACAATGCTAAAAAGATTAAAGTCATGTATTTATTGTAATAACACCTACTTCATCTCAACAGAGTGAATTCTTTTTGCTTTAACCCTATTTAACTTTAAACCACATCCATCACTTTAACATCGAGCTTGATCTTGATCTGCTCTGATTGGTTGCAGTGGCAGAACTGCTCCGAAATAATGAAGTGATGTTCAAACAAGCACGCGCCAAACACCTACAGGCGATCTTTGTGTTCTGTCAACCGAAACAAAGTGTTTCTGGAGTATTGGATTAGCTGTGGTTTGATTAGACGCCAGGTATGTTTACCAGGCGGAGCGTGTGGTGGAGTTTGTGTTGTGGGTATAAATCCTGGCAGCAGGTGGCATTCAGCACAGCACAGGGGATTAAGAGAGATTTAAACACAAACTAAGCCTGCTCAAGCAAACTAATTACTTTGACGCTCATATGGCAATTTACACTGACTTTAAAAAGGCTGTACCCAATTTTTGTCCTTGTAGTGTTGGCCAATTAGGTAAATGAGGTCTTTACGTCTTCCATGTTTGGGCAGCGCACAGAGCGTGAGCTGGTGTTCCTGTGACATGTCTGGTACAGGAACAAATATGTGTAAATGTGTACAGCACACACCGCACCACTGTACACCAAGTGCTGCACCTCCAGCCACACCTCTGAAGACCGATCAACACCGACCTCATCTGGGACGGCGATGAGTCTGTCTACAGGAGGGAGGTGGACCGGCTGGTGTGCTGGTGCAGCGGCAACAACCTGGAGCTCAACGCCCAGAAGATCATGGACTTCAGAAGAGTCTCAGCCCCCCTGCCCCCCCTCGCCCTGACAGACTCTCCCATCACCACCGTGGACTCTTTCCGCTTCCTCGGCACCACCATCACTCAGGACCTCAAGTGGAGCCGACCATCAGCTCCATCATCAGTCAGGCCCAGCAGAGGATGGACTTCCTGCAGCAGCTGAGGAAAGACAAGCTGCCGGTGCAGATTATGGTGCAGTTCTACACATCGAGTCCATCCTCACCTCCTCCATCACCTCCTCTATCGTCGTGTGGTACAGGAGCAACAA
Organism: Rhinogobius similis; assembly: GCA_019453435.1. Lineage (NCBI taxonomy): Eukaryota > Metazoa > Chordata > Actinopteri > Gobiiformes > Gobiidae > Rhinogobius > Rhinogobius similis. The sequence continues at coordinate 34,061,969 of CM033632.1, forward strand.
CCAGGGACAGCCAGGGATAAACAGAGACTACAGCACAGCCTCTGCTGAGAAGGTGACCATCTCTCCAGGACCTGTGCGTCTTCAGGACCTGTGCGTCTCCAGGACCTGTGCGTCTCCAGGACCTGTGCGTCTCCAGGACCTGTACGTCTCCAGGACCTGTGCGTCTCCAGGACCTGTACGTCTCCTGGACCTGTGCGTCTCCAGGACCTGTACGTCTCCAGGACCTGTGCGTCTCCAGGACCTGTGCGTCTCCAGGACCTGTACGTCTCCTGGACCTGTGCGTCTCCAGGTCGATCACAGCAGATTCTTCTCACCTAGACATGGCCTATTTGAGCCCCTCCCCTCGGGCAGGAGGTCCATCCGGACCAGAACCTCCCGCCACAAGAACAGTTTCTGTCCCTCTGCTGTTGGACTCATGAACACTTTCACCTACCACTTTAACAACAATATCATAGAAGCAGCTGTCTAGTTGCACTGCCAAAATTGCACTACTGACTGTACATTTTCTGTCTACAGTCTAAGTCTATTTTATTTTATTGTATTCTTAATTTTATGCATGCCTTCTTTTACATACTTTAATCTATTTTATTCGTTGTTATATGTTGCACCTTATGCCAAGCAAGTTCCTAGTTTCTGAATCATTGTTTTGCTGTCCCAGTAGAGCAAACACCAACTGGCATGCAAATTGTGCACTTCTTATTTTATTTTACTGAATAGATAACGTGTAAATAAGTTCATAACAACTGCAAGTATTTAAGTAAAATACACACATTACTGCTGATATTTTGGATATTTTTAGGCGAAAATAATGCAATGTCAAGTCTAACGTAATAGAATGTACCGTAACTTGAGCACTTACTGACTCTGGTGCTTTGGACACATGTTACAGCAGGTATACCGTACTTACTGACTTTGGTGGCCCTCACGGTGATGTTGTGCTGGGCCGTGCTCTCTCGGTCCAGGACATCGTTGGTGGAGATGGTTCCTTCCACAGTGTCAATGTCAAAGCAGCTGTCGGACTCCGTCTTCCACTCCAGAGAGTACCTGCAGCACCATTACAAATAATAAAAGTAGGTAGGCAAGAAAGTAAATATAATTATGGCGTGTTTTAAAAGAGGAGGAGACCAGGAAGTGCGCTATTGGCATGCTAGTTATCTTAGCTTTATTTTAGCGGCCAAACTCCTCCCCTCTGGCCTATGAAAGTTGAGTTCAGGTATATAAGTAAATTTAAATCCTATTCTGGTGATATGGCAAAAAACGATTTTCTTGGGGCCAGATCATGATTTAGATTTTAATCATGATTCATGTTCACTTTGTATTTTTCTATTGCCTTTATTGAGCTGCACGATTTAGGAAAAATGTCTAATTGTGATTTTTCTGACCAGTGCGATTGTGATTAGATGGTGATTTACGTTTTAAGGCGAGACGCTACAGGCAAAACAAATTTTTTTGTTATTTGGTCAGTTTGTTCTCTCAACATATCGGCTTTCATGTGGAAACAACAAACTTGTCCAATCTGACCCAAAGATGTTTTATTATTTAATTGAATCCACTTCATCCATAGATTTCTCTGGGACATTGTAACTTCAAAGGTTGTTTTCTTAAAATGCATTTTTCTCCCTCGAGACATAAAGATCAGCCTTAAAGTAGCTCCTACACCAAACTGTACAATCTGGACAAAGACTGTACAGATTTTAATTTAATGTACTGAAGGATTTTTTTAAAGATCAAATTATAAAACTGATTTATTGAAGTTTTAAGTCAAAAAAATGAGGAGAAATTTGAATTTTTAGGACCCTTTTTAGTTTAATCTAGTTTCCTCAAAAACTAAATAAGAAATCCAAACTCACCTCTGTAAAGTTTTTTGTATCTTTTACAAAATGAACCAAGAAATTTAAACCTGGTTCTGTCCATTTTTCAGATTTACATGTCTCAAATATGTGTATTTTTGGCAGTTTTAACACATAAAATGCCTTATTTCTACATGAAAACATGACATGATGAATTTTTTTTCTTTCATTTATGTGAGTAAACTACAGGAGAAGTTTACAATGTATATCTTTAAATTTAAGATGTTTAACTATTCACCTGTAGTGTCTCAATAGGATTCAGCTCAAATTCAGGTTTTAAACACAATTTTGTCACTTTTAGTCTTGTTTTTGTCGCATTAAAGTTACGTTTTTGTCACCTCTTTGTCACTTTAAGTCTTGTTTTGGTGCACTGAGTCACGTTTGTTGTTTGTTGGAATGTTTTTGTCAGTTTTGAACACATTTTTATCACTTTTGGTTGCGCTTTTGTCACTTGTTTCAGAACATGTTTGTACAAATCCAAACTGGCAGTTTTTATTCAAATCAAAGCAAGACATTTTGTTGTTTGTGGAAGAAGTTATTGCAGCCTTTGTGATTTGGTAATTGCATCCATTAAAATTTGGTTTAATTGTGCAGCCCTGGCCTTTAAGAGGTAAATAAAGTCATCTGCTCAGAGGCTTCAGAGGCTAAACAACAGGAGAAAAAGTATGTTTGAACAGACAGCTGCATTAAAGAGACAAACAGTAAACTATGGGGTGAGATTTGTTTCATATTAATTTATTGACGCAAAAAGAAAGATTAATTCAAAATCCCAGATTTTTTCACAATCCCTGACTTGCATTTATGGATTTATGCACGCAAAATTAGATTTGCATATATATATTTGTGAATAAAACATATTTTTGTTTTGTGAATCTGTGTTTTTGCATTCGAGAATCTGATACTGAATTTGAGGATCACCTAAACTGTGCATTCTTCACCTTTGTGAATGTGGATATTTATGAGACAAATGTTACACATTTTGTAAAAATATCTATGCAGAATTTGGATTCACGAAAATGGATTTATTCAAAAAGTTAGACTTGCATGCAGAATTTTTCACACAAATTCTCAATTGTAAAAAATTAAGTTACATTTTATTTTGAAATCTGTAGTTTTGCATGTGAGTGTGTGACTTTGCATTTGTGGATCGCTCACCACGTGCATTCATCCTCTGATCTCGCCGAGGATCTTTTTGACACAAACATTCCGCGTTTCTGCACTCTCTCAACTCATTCAGAAGACAGCGCTGTTCCTCTGGTAACCACTAGCAGTGCTGACCAACTTTAACTGTATAGAAGGGCATTTCCGGATGTAGACGGACCCTTATTACCATAGAACTATAATAAAACCATTTAATACGTTCATTTAATACATCATTTAATTTAATACAATACGTTCATTTAATACATCCATGCTTATTACCCACAAAATGGCGGAGAGAGACCAGAGTGAAGTCGCTACAGTCGTTACATAACATATGTTTATCGTTGTTCTAGCTAGCAGCATAGTATTTCAGCGTAGACATTTAAATAAGTAGACACGGCATTCACTGCTCATGCTATCGACCACTTAGCAACACGGCCTCATATATTTTCCCTATAGCCGTTAGCATTAGCTCACAAAACACGCAAGTTATGAATAATCCATTTTGAATTTTATTTTAAATAAATAACGTGTACAGTCATGTGAGCTAAAGGCTTACTGACTTCAAGTTGAGAATTCTTTGTGCTTCTTGTGAGAATCTAGCGACCACAAACCATTCTTTTTTTACATGTTACAGGTGAGGATAGCAGATAAATGCCATAAATATCATTAAATAACAAGTTTTATATACTTTAATAAGGGATTGGCTTCATTCATTTGTATGTGACGGAACCGGGAAAGGCTAAAAACACCAACACTGCCCTAGTGGTTACCAGAGGAACAGCGCTGTCTTCTGAATGAGTTGAGAGAGTGCAGAAACGCGGAATGTTTGTGTCAAAAAGGTCCTCGGCGAGATCAGAGGATGAATGCACGTGGTGAGCGATCCACAAATGCAAAGTCACACACTCACATGCAAAACTACAGATTTCAAAATAAAATGTAACTTAATTTTTACAATTGAGAATTTGTGTGAAAAAATTCTGCATGCAAGTCTAACTTTTGAATAAATCCGATTTTTATGGAATCCAAAATTCTGCATAGATATTTTTTACAAAATGTGTAACATTTGTCTCATAAATATCCACATTCACAAAGGTGAAGAATGCACAATTTAGGTGATCCTCAAATTCAGTATCAGATTCTCGAATGCAAAAACACAGATTCACAAAACAAAAATATGTTTTATTCACAAATATATATATGCAAATCTAATTTTGCGTGCATAAATCCATAAATGCAAGTCAGGGATTGTGAAAAATCTGAGATTTTGAATTAATCTTTCTTTTTGCGTCAATAAATTAATATGAAACAAATCTCACCCCATAGTAAACCACCATTTCACGAAACAGCAGATTGTCACAGGGACCAGCTCATGATTCCATTTTTATCGCTGTATCTCCCAGACCTAGTAAATAAATAAATAAATGTAGACAAGTAAGAAAGTAAGAAAGGAGGTTTGACCTGGTCCTCCTCGCCTCAGTAATACTGTTACTACTGTATATTTCTGAATCTATTCCACTCTGCTTGATTAGGACTACTTGCCTTTAGAAAAACTATAATTTTATTTTAAATCCAAACTATTTTAGCAGTCTTAAGAGAGCCTCTAGTTTGAAGCACACTTTTCAGTGAGGTAAATCTATCACGTTTCATTAAAGTGATGTTATCTGGTGACCTGCTCGTAATGGCCTTACATAAAAAGATAATGTCAGCCATAATGAGATTTTAATTGCCTTGGAAACACTGGGCCGTACAATACTAAAATATTGATTCTTCTGGTCCTGAGCAGATATGTTTGTGTATGTAGGCAAGTTAATGATATTCATTCATTGATTACACTATTGGCCATAAGGTATGAGTCCTTTTTACTTTCCACTGTACAGTTTCTCTCCGATTATATGTTCACGTCAGGTAACATACAACATGTTCATGTATTATAGACTCAAAGGACAAATATTATGCAAAATTGACTTTGTTGATGTTTTCTCCATGTTCTAACATTGTTCCATCATCAAAAACATACCTGTGTATCATTTAGTTTGATTCATGTTTGTCTGATGAATCCTCCATTGTAAACCCTCTCTGTCCAACACTGTGTCCTGAACTCCTTCATGTGTGACGTAGATGATGCTGACGTCATTTATCCCAGAATCCTTTGCTGTTTTAAGTCCTTCAATCATTGCCATTGAACATTTCTTCCGTCTAATCACGATAACTACAGCTTTGTTAGATCCACTTTTTACTGCAATGCATTGTGGGTTTATATTTACATGTGTTTTCCTTTTAAAGGTGCTGTACCTGATTTGTAGTGTTGTGAAACAGGAAACATGATTTTGCAGGTAATAAAGTAAAATCTATGTTACTCCAGTACAGATAAATTGTAAAAGCATCTATTTGAGCTAAAATGAGACCATAACTTTTACTCTGCATTTGTTTATAGAGCGTTTTATCCTACGAACAGGGCTGTAATCCTTCACTCGTTTAGTCAATTAATCGGTCGATGGTGTCCAGTGCTGGGTAAGTTACTTTAAAAAAAACAATTTGTTACAGATTACTAATTACTTTTTAAAATGTAATTAGTTACTTAGTTACTGCCTCAAGAAAGTAACTATTTAATAAATTAATCAAATTTGTGGTTTTACATTTTAATAATGACAAATGAACAGAGGATAACAACAAATAAGAATAAGACGTAGCACCAACAGTAGACATGTGTAATATGTATATTGACCTTATTCTGCCCCACCCACTTTTGCCGTTTTTTGCACTTTTGTTGTAAACGCACTTCCGTTTGACGAGAACTCCGTTAAAGCTAATGACAAACGAGGGAAAAGTCTTGCCGCTAAAATGTTACATAAAGTAGATTGATTTGTGTAAAATGTTTAATGAACACGAGCAACAACAAGTCACAACGCAACAATGTCCTGGTCAGTCTGAAAACGGCTTTTTAGTCCGTGTAGAACTTATTTTCTGTTGAGCTCGTCTGCTCCGCGTAAACGAATACAACGGAAACAAGACAGCAGTGCGTACGACAACTTCAGGAATAAGGTGAATAACACATAAAATATAACTTTAGTCAACCAAGATTTCCTTTAGTTGACTACAGCCCTAGCTACGAGAGAAGCAGGAAGTGCGCCATTAGCATGCTAATGTTTGTTAGCATACTAATGTTTGTTAGCTTTACCCGTGGCGGTCTGGACTCAGAGACTCGGGATAAATGCTTTCAAACTCGTAACAGTGAATATTTCGGATGCTGGGACTGCATTAGGAAAGTGAGACAAATGTGACTGATGTAAAGACTTTAACATGAACTAGTTCTGTTTTTCATGTATCAAAACTGTAAAAAATCAGGTACAGGGCTTTTAGCATATAACCAAATGAGCCCAGACTAAGAGGTTAATTCCAGGCTTAGAATCCTGATCCAGGTGAAGCGTTTGGATGCCTGGGTGGGATGGCAGTGTCTCACCTCACTGCACTGCTGCTAGCGTCCAGGTCGTACGCCGTCACAGATCCAATGATGGTTCCAGGGGGCGTGTCTTCAAATGTGTCCATGTAGTACTCCGGTTTGGTGAAGACCGGGGGCTCGTCCATGTCCAGCACCGTCACTTTCACCGTAGCCGAGTCTTTAAACGGGCCCATGTGCAGGAAGCGAGGGTCCAGGTGAGCGTTGGCGGCATCCACTTTGAACGTGTAGGACTTCTTGGACTCGTAGTCAAGAGTCTGGAAAAAAACAAGCAAGTCACTGTAAGACATGTTCATTTAAAGGTCCTATGGTTGTAATTAGAATTTGTCTACCTCACTATCATACCTTAACTTAGGGCTGGGCAAAAAAAATGTATTACAATTTTCTTGGGGCAGATCATGATTTTAATTTTAATCACGATTCATGTTCACTTTGTATGTTTCTGTTGCCTATAATAGAGCAAAATGTCTAATTGTGATTTTTCTGACCAATGCAATTGTGATTAGGTTTTATGTTTTAACAATATGATTCTGTTCAAATTGTGGTCGGGTTTTGTTCGGGTTTCTGTCACGTTCAGTTGTGTTTGTCATATTTAAACACGTCTCTGTCACTTTCAGTCACGTCTTGGTGCATTAAGTCGCGTTTGTTGTCTGTAGGTGCATTTCTGTCGCTTTTTTTCACGTTTTTGCCATTTTTAGTTGCGAATTTGTCACCTTCAGTTGCGTTTTTGTCACTTTCTGTTGTGTTTGTCATATTTCAACGCGTCTTTGTCACTTTTAGTCTCGTTTTGGTGTATTGAGTCACAGTTGCTGTTTGTGGGCGTGTTTTTGTCACTTTTGCTCGCCCTTTTGGAAGCAACCGGGTTCCCGGTTGCTTCCATGTTTCGGGGGAGAAAAGGCGGGCAGGAGAGAGGCACTTTGATATGGAAATGTGTGGGCTAACTGTAGCGTACGCGCTGCCATCTCCATATCAAACCGCATTCCTGGAGTCTGCACACGCGGAGGTGCAGCCGTGGACAATTCTTTCAACGGTTAGAGATGGAGAATACGAGGGCTGGTGTGTTTGCGATGACAATGCCGTGACCAAATATTGAATTCAACACAAAAAAAAAAAAACAGGAAATGAAAATGAAGCATCTACGTGGGCCTCTGCGTCCTGGGTTTCTGCACGTCAGCAAATTATGGCCTGAAAGATTGTGATTTCTTCCCAGCCAATAGTTATTTTGATTATTGTTTGTTATTGCTGTCAAATGTTCAGTTCTCAAACTAATTAAGTTAAGAATATAACATTTTGTAAAAAAAAAATAATAATAATAAATAAAAAAAAGGCAGAAGTGAAGTGCAACATAATGGGATTTCATAATGGGATTTAATCTCAGAATATCACAAAATATGACAATTTTTGATGATTTTGGAAAGTGAAAAGCACTCAGACACATGTGAGTGACATCAGAGCTGCTTTTATTATTGTATTTCACATTATGTTTTAGGAAATTATGATAAACGCATTTTTAATGAATGAACGATCCAGATTTATGGGTTTTACTCACAGAAAAATACTCACAGAAATGAGATATATTAGATACTATTCCATAAATTAGATTATTAAAATAGAATATAATTTTAAGGCTAGAAATTTGTATTTTGTCCAACGTTTGTCACAGAAAAGCAAACTAACTGACCTTTTTACCCTGGAAATTCAAATGTGTTGCTTTTTTCCAACACAAACATTTAAAACCAGTAGAATTTAGATCTAATGTGAGAGAATCATTGAAAATTGTAGTCAACTTCATTTGCCTCCAGTCGCCTCCATTCTGGAATTTCTGGGGCAGATGAGAGGAGGCCTGCAGCAGGATTATAGGACTGTGTCGGGGCAGATGAGAGGAGGCCCGCAGCAGGATTATAGGACTGTGTTGGGCAGATGAGAGGAGGCCTGCAGCAGGATTACAGGACTGTGTCGGGGCAGATGAGAGGAGGCCCGCAGCAGGATTATAGGACTGTGTCGGGGCGGATGAGAGGAGGCCCGCAGCAGGATTATAGGACTGTGTTGGGGCAGATGAGAGGAGGTCTGCAGCAGGATTATAGGACTGTGTCGGGGCAGATGAGAGGAGGCCTGCAGCAGGATTATAGGACTGTGTCGGGGCAGATGAGAGGAGGCCTGCAGCAGGATTATAGGACTGTGTCGGGGCAGATGAGAGGAGGCCCGCAGCAGGATTACAGGACTGTGTCGGGGCAGATGAGAGGAGGCCTGCAGCAGGATTATAGGACTGTGTTGGGCAGATGAGAGGAGGTCTGCAGCAGGATTATAGGACTGTGTCGGGGCAGATGAGAGGAGGCCTGCAGCAGGATTACAGGACTGTGTCGGGGCAGATGAGAGGAGGCCTGCAGCAGGATTATAGGACTGTGTTGGGCAGATGAGAGGAGGTCTGCAGCAGGATTATAGGACTGTGTCGGGGCAGATGAGAGGAGGTCTGCAGCAGGATTATAGGACTGTGTCGGGGCAGATGAGAGGAGGCCCGGGGCAGGATTCTGTAGGACTGTGTCGGGGCAGATGAGAGGAGGCCTGCAGCAGGATTATAGGACTGTGTCGGGGCAGATGAGAGGAGGCCTGCAGCAGGATTATAGGACTGTGTCGGGGCAGATGAGAGGAGGCCTGCAGCAGGATTATAGGACTGTGTCGGGGCAGATGAGAGGAGGCCTGCAGCAGGATTATAGGACTGTGTTGGGCAGATGAGAGGAGGCCTGCAGCAGGATTATAGGACTGTGTTGGGCAGATGAGAGGAGGCCCGCAGCAGGATTATAGGACTGTGTCGGGGCAGATGAGAGGAGGCCCGCAGCAGGATTACAGGACTGTGTCGGGCAGATGAGAGGAGGCCTGCAGCAGGATTACAGGACTGTGTCGGGGCAGATGAGAGGAGGCCCGCAGCAGGATTACAGGACTGTGTCGGGGCAGATGAGAGGAGGCCCGCAGCAGGATTACAGGACTGTGTCGGGCAGATGAGAGGAGGCCCGCAGCAGGATTATAAAACTGTGTCGGGGCAGATGAGAGGAGGCCCGCGGCAGGATTATAGGACTGTGTCGGGGCAGATGAGAGGAGGCCCGCGGCAGGATTATAGGACTGTGTCGGGGCAGATGAGAGGAGGCCTGCAGCAGGATTATAGGACTGTGTCGGGCAGATGAGAGGAGGCCCGGGGCAGGATTATAGGACTGTGTCGGGGCAGATGAGAGGAGGCACGCAGCAGGATTACAGGACTGTGTCGGGGCAGATGAGAGGAGGCCCGCAGCAGGATTATAGGACTGTGTCGGGGCAGATGAGAGGAGGCCTGCAGCAGGATTACAGGACTGTGTCGGGGCAGATGAGAGGAGGCCCGCAGCAGGATTATAAAACTGTGTCGGGGCAGATGAGAGGAGGCCCGCGGCAGGATTATAGGACTGTGTCGGGGCAGATGAGAGGAGGCCTGCGGCAGGATTATAGGACTGTGTCGGGCAGATGAGAGGAGGCCTGCAGCAGGATTATAGGACTGTGTCGGGGCAGATGAGAGGAGGCCCGGGGCAGGATTATAGGACTGTGTCGGGGCAGATGAGAGGAGGCCTGCAGCAGGATTATAGGACTGTGTCAGGGCAGATGAGAGGAGGCCTGCAGCAGGATTATAGGACTGTGTCGGGGCAGATGAGAGGAGGCCTGCAGCAGGATTATAGGACTGTGTCGGGGCAGATGAGAGGAGGCCCGCAGCAGGATTATAGGACTGTGTCGGGCAGATGAGAGGAGGCCCGCGGCAGGATTATAGGACTGTGTTGGGGCAGATGAGAGGAGGCCCGGGGCAGGATTATAGGACTGTGTCGGGGCAGATGAGAGGAGGCCCTCAGCAGGATTACAGGACTGTGTCGGGGCAGATGAGAGGAGGCCTGCAGCAGGATTATAGGACTGTGTCGGGCAGATGAGAGGAGGCCTTCAGCAGGATTATAGGACTGTGTAGGGTCAGATGAGAGGAGGCCTGCAGCAGGATTACAGGACTGTGTCGGGGCAGATGAGAGGAGGCCCACAGCAGGATTACAGGACTGTGTCGGGCAGATGAGAGGAGGCCCGCAGCAGGATTACAGGACTGTGTCGGGGCAGATGAGAGGAGGCCCGGGGCAGGATTCTGTAGGACTGTGTCGGGGCAGATGAGAGGAGGCCCGCAGCAGGATTATAGGACTGTGTCGGGGCAGATGAGAGGAGGCCCGCGGCAGGATTATAGGACTGTGTCGGGGCAGATGAGAGGAGGCCTGCGGCAGGATTATAGGACTGTGTCGGGGCAGATGAGAGGAGGCCTGCGGCAGGATTATAGGACTGTGTCGGGCAGATGAGAGGAGGCCTGCAGCAGGATTATAGGACTGTGTCAGGGCAGATGAGAGGAGGCCTGCAGCAGGATTATAGGACTGTGTCGGGCAGATGAGAGGAGGCCTGCAGCAGGATTATAGGACTGTGTCGGGGCAGATGAGAGGAGGCCCGCAGCAGGATTATAGGACTGTGTCGAGCAGATGAGAGGAGGCCCGCGGCAGGATTATAGGACTGTGTTGGGGCAGATGAGAGGAGGCCCGGGGCAGGATTATAGGACTGTGTCGGGGCAGATGAGAGGAGGCCCGCAGCAGGATTACAGGACTGTGTCGGGGCAGATGAGAGGAGGCCTGCAGCAGGATTATAGGACTGTGTCGGGGCAGATGAGAGGAGGCCTGCAGCAGGATTATAGGACTGTGTCGGGGCAGATGAGGGGAGGCCTACAGCAGGATTATAGGACTGTGTCGGGGCAGATGAGGGGAGGCCCGCAGCAGGATTACAGGACTGTTTCGGGGCAGATGAGAGGAGGCCTGCAGCAGAATTCTGTAGGACTGTGTCGGGGCTGATGAGAGGAGGCCCGCAGCAGGATTACAGGACTGTGTCGGGGCTGATGAGAGGAGGCCTGCAGCAGGATTATAGGACTGTGTCGGGGCAGATGAGAGGAGGCCTGCAGCAGGATTACAGGACTGTGTCGGGGCAGATGAGAGGAGGCCTGCCGGGCCACTGCTCACTCTCCTGCTGTGAAAACCCACCCATGTCCGTTCCCACAGCTCTGTCAATGAGTCCTATTGATATGACAGAGGCCCTGGTAAGGCTGTGGGCGGAGTCCAGCACCTGTTCCACAGAAGGAGGAGGCGGAGGGCTTTCACCGCATTAAAAGTATTGAATCTTTGAAAGCCTTAATTAAAACTGACAAAAATTGATTGTTGATTGAGAATAATTCAGGCGTAGTTATTAATGCCACTTAACTCCTAACCGTAACATTTTAATTAAGTAGTTACTAAGCCTGAATCATGCTTAATAAATAATTAAGTCATTGTGAATTAACTCTGTTCAGGCTAATTAAGGTTTAGGTAAAGTAGTACCATGTTTTTGTAATGAGCTATTTAAAGGTGCACTGTGTAACTTTCTGATGGTGTGTCCACCACCTGCTTGTCTCCATGAAGATGTTAGTGCTTTGTTTGTACTTATAGTAATATTAATTCACTCCACTCTGGGGCAGACAGGCTGAAGCGAGGCTGTCAATCTGTGCCAGCGGCCCCACCCACCACCACCCATCACTCACACACACCATTTTCAATGACAATGCAGGTGAAGTGTCTTGATGAAGGACACAAGGGGATTGGGCATTGGCAGGTTCCAAATTACAGCATTAAACATTATAGTGTGTTTTTATTGCTATAAATACATTGAAGATGTAGTCTTACTGTGAGCAGGGTCACCTTTCCACAGATCTGACATGTAACATGACCTGGTGAGGTCACTGGAGGCAGAAAAGTTTGATAATCATCAGAACATTTTTCATCTTTGATTTTTGAATTTACAATATTTAGGGTTCTTCACAGCAAAAATATTCAAATCAAGAGCGACAGGACTTAAGTAAAAGTATCACAAACATTTCTACTTAAGTAAAAGGTCTAATCTACTCATTAAAAAGTGTACTTTTAGAGCAAGTATTTCACTCAGCTTTAGGAAACTATTAAAGAATCAAACATAGTGATTTTGATGAGGCATTGTGCTGATTCTTTGTTAACATGAGCACATACATGGATTTTTGTGAGCCATAACTCAAAAGCTTTGTACAGATATCTGCTTTCAAATGTTATGAAGTAAAAGTCAAAAGTATCCACTAAATGTACAGCTATCTATCAACCGCACAGAACGTCTTCCAAGCTTCCTGTCCCGTCAGCCAATCACAGCCCACCTTTGTGCATGGCCTGCAGGTGGGGTATGACCATGGATGTATTAAATGAACTGGATAAGGCACGCCCCCTCTGTCTGTGGTCCCAGATTGATTAGTGGCCGTGCGAGGTACTGCAGCCTCTTGGAACCAGCCTTTTTCTAAAATTGCTCATTATAATTGTTGACAGTACTGAATTATTATCGGTATTTAAATAAAATAGAAGGAAATGTTCTTTTCTACCGTTTCTAAAATCACCGAAATTACCGTTTTTATATGAAGTGACGTCACGGTAAACATGTGCGAGTCACGTGAACGAGCGTTGGACGATACAAACAGAAGCTCGTGGAAAAGGCTCGACTAGCGATACCTGTAAGTTGTGTTTTATTTCATTTCAGACGCTTTCACGTGTGTCTAACATGAAGAACACAATTACAATCACACAAGCTAACGTTAACTCAAAAATGTGCAAGCTGCGTGATCGTTCACGTTGCTCAAAGCATCATGGGGGATTGTCGTCACGTGGCGCCCTAAAGCAAAGATGTCAGCCTCCGTATCAGGAAGTAAAGCAAAGATGTCAGCCTCCGTATCAGGAAGTAAATGCGGAAGTAAGACATTTTTTTGGGGTCATGCGCCAATGAGCTCACTCCATAGGTATAAACAGGGCGCCATTTTGGATTCATCTTCCAGGTTTTATTATAGTTCTATGGGTATGGCATCTGAATTGCTGTTTTAGATTTGAGCGTGTCACTCACATCGTTGGCACTCTGACCTCACACACCGCTGGTCCCCTGTTGTCCCCTGTTGTCCCCCGTCACACCTCGTCTCCAGGTGTAGCGGGGCAGTTATGAGCTCCGGGACGTGCCGTGTGTCCGAGCCGTGAGCCGTGTCTGATTCAGGGGCCACGGAGCTGTTCCTGGAGGCGTCATGGCCGTCTTGCCTTTTCTTGCCTTAGCCTGTCTTTGTCTGCTTTTAGTTGCCTTTGATCGTCACCATGTAAAGCCTTCAACATGCAACTTTGTGAACGAGACTAACTTTCATCACGTGAAACTATGAACTGTGACGAAAGAGCGACGAATGAAGTCGGGTTATACAAGAAAAAAAATGTTAAGGTGAGACACTACAGATGAATAGGAAACAAATCTTAATTTTAAAGAAATCAATTGGAAACTTCTCCTGTAGTTTACTCACATAAATGTAAGAAACAAATGTATTACAAGTTTTTCATCGTGTCATGTTTTCATGTGGAAATAAGGCATTTTATGTGTAAAAATGGTCAGAATTACACATATTTGGGACATATAAATATGAAAAATGAACAGAACCAGGTTTAAATTTCTTGGTTCATTTTGCACACACATTAGTTACAAAAAGATTTCCAGAGGGGATTTTGGATTTCTTATTTCGTTTTTTGAGTAAACTAGATTAGACTGAAAATGGTCCTAAAAATTCAAATTTTGCCTCATTTTTTAACTTAAAAATTCAATAAATCAGTTTTAGAATTAAATATAAAAAAAATTATTCTGCACATCTTGTCAAAATCTTGTTGGAAAACGGCCTTTGACGTTACAATGCCCCGTAGAACTCTATGGATGACGTGGATTCAATGAAAGAATAAAACATCTTTAAGAGCAGATTGGACAAGTTTGCTATTTCCACATGAAAGCCGATATGTTGAGAGAGCAAACTGACCAAAAAACAAAAAAATTGAAGAAAAAAAAAGAGTTTTGCCTGTAGCGTTTCACCCTAAATTATTTGAAGCTAACCGACAACTTGACAACTTAAACCTTGCTTCTGTGTGCTCAAAGACGAACTTGTGTGCCTCATTCTAATTGCTCTCAGGTCTTGTTTGTCCATTTGTGACTATTTGTTCCAGCTAGTGTTAAAAAGAAGCACAACACAGACCGCTCCGCTACATTTGTCCCAATCAATCACCTTTGTCTCGACACCAATCACCTTTTAAACCGTTCAGAAACATACACTTTTGTTTCCCTCTTTCCCCTGCAGCTGATTTATCTCCAACTCGCCAAAGTTTGTCCATGGAACAAGTCACTTTTCAAATCCTGCTTGACTGAACTATAAACAGCAACACTAACAACAAATATAAAATTCTCTGTACGTCGTCGTTCATAACCAGCACGTGCAGACATATTGTATACAGTATAATAGACTTTTTGACTGTATTATGGGGCGAGTGAAGGGTACGGAGCAGAGATTAAGATTGATCTCATTTCAAAAAGTGTTAAGACCTATTTACAGATCAGTGCTTTTCTGAGTGTGTTCCTGGAGCTAGCCTTCAGACAGTGAGGTTAAACCAGGGTACAAGACCAATCTGACCACCTACGGGACTTTTGACCATGTTTGCCCTTGGGCTCGGTCAGGTTCATGTTGGCTTGTGTTTGGGAGGCAGAGGTCTGAAAACTGACACAGTTCATGTTCTCTCATCTAAATTGTACCTGAATTATACTTTTGAATCATAATATCAGTCTCAGAAATTCACAAAGACAGTTAGTAATTCCAAGTTTGTGGCGCTGTGAGACGTAAACAGGTTAACAAGAAACTACCTCTGATTTATTTTCAGCTTTTTCTGCATTTATTTCAGTTTTCTGTGCCACATTTCCATTTCTTTTTAAAGGACACATGTTCTGCTACAGTGACCTTTTTGAGCTTTTAATCATGTTCTAACAATGTTCCGTCATCAGAAACATACCTGGAGTTGCATTGAGCTGCATTCACGCTGTTTTGAGGAACGTTCATTAAAAAATCCTCTTGCTCCGACCGTCAAAAACACTTCCTGCTGAACTTCCTGGATTTTCTGACATATTTTCAGATCATCTACATCCTTGATTTTCAGCCAGTGTGCCGGGGAACACTAGGTTTTGCCATGTGTGCTTTGAAGAAAAGTCCAATTTAAATTTACATATTGACAGTTGTGGATGTTGACTCATTTATCATTTTGGAGTGTCCTTCTGCACCAAAAACTAACGCAAAAACCATCACTATTGACACATTTAAAGAACCAGACAGTGGTACAGACATTATTTACCATATTTTTTTTGGTCATGTTTTAATTGTAGTTGGTGTGCCGTGGTATCGTTTCAACCCAAAAAGCATGCCACAACTGAAAAAAGGTTTAAAAACACTGATCTACGTCACTTATCAGAGAATCTTCTGCTGTTTTAAGTCCTTAAATCATTGGCAGGCTCGTTCTGAGCATTCCTGCCTCTAAACACGAAAACTGCTACTGCTAGCTTGATAGCCTTTAGCACATTCGCTTATAGAAATAATAAAGCTAAGTGCTTGGCGCCATCTACTGGCTGAATGCACTAAGCAAGTATCTTTTGCAGACTCCTGATGAAAACATGAAGTATTTAATAATAAACCTTTTTTTTTGTTTCAAAACATGAGGTGGCAAATTAAAGGTACACAGAGCATGTTTAAAGGCTAATAACAGTTTTTTAAAAAGGCATCATATTTTTTCCTTTCACATTTTTAATTGCATCTGTTTGGACAAGGTGAGATGTGTTAGATGTAGATAATACATTCCACTCTTTCATTATAAATTAACTTTACAAGAAACTTTAGTATTTGTGCTCACTCAGTATAAAATGGACAATGTTCATTTAACAGAAGATTCATTAAAGAATTACATTTGATTTAAACCCATACATATTATACATGACTGACACAGTCAGTAAGCACTTGTCATTTACAGAGCAATGAAACAGAAGCGCTGCTGCCCGGGGCCCTTCCTCTTGGGATCCCCGACAACTGACTTTCTGGTGTTTAAATCAAAAAGCTTGGGAAGCCCTGCAAGGCAACTGCTATAGTGAGTTTGTGCTCTACAAAAATAAATTGAATTGAACTGCTGCAATGCTGTTGATAGTGGCTCTGAACCAGAGACCTGTCCCTCCATTTGTAACAGCATGGACAGATCGAGTAGAATGACACGCACTGGCCTCGTGGCCTCATTCTGCTCCACGAGTCAGGCTCATCTGTCTCTGTGTGTCGCCTCTACATCGATATATACCTGAGCAAAATATGCCTGTTTGCTCAAAGTGAGAGTTATCTTAGAGTTTTAGAGCGAAAAGGAAGAATAGGAAGGAGAACAATGCTGGTTTTATGGTGGATTTAGTCAAATATTTGGAAGAGGAGGAGTATACAGTAGAGAGAAAGTTGTCTGCATCAAGCTACTGTATGCAAGAATTTTTAAACATATTTTACAATATACAATTCTTTACACTGTTGATTCCTTAAATAGAGCATTCAAATCCAGTATTTGTACAGCTGATTTATTCACAATTACAATAAATAGAGAAAATCCCAAATGTCAAAATGATGATTTTATGTATTAAATAATAATACACCTAAAATTGAATAGATGAAAGTACAGTAGATAAGTTTTGTACATTTTAATTAGTTTTATTTTTCTATTTATTATGCTTCAAAATAAGCCCTGGCGTTTATCAAGTGTCACCTGATTAGTAAACTCTTTGACAGGTTTATGACATCCACCTGCAGCTCGTTGTTCACTGCCTATTGTTAAGTATTTATTCACTGCAGTGTGACTCTGCAAAACCCCACAGAATGGACAGGAAGTGACACTGAGCTGGCCGGGGGCTTCTGTGCACTAAGCCCATTATAATTCAGAAATTTAAAATGATGATCAGGAAGAGCTGATGTAGTTGTGCCAATGTTAAACAAATCTAAATTAATAACCAATGTTTATTTGTTTTATATTCAGAATTACGGTACAGTTTTCACTTAATATCTGGCATTTATCTTCTCCTGATCAAATAAGTGAAGTGTGAATAGTTTACACAAGAGCGCTATCCAAGGTGCTGAAACGAGCTCAATGTTTAAAGTGATCTACTCTGCCCCTCATGAACACCACTCATGTGTGGTGTTCATGAGTGGTGTTCATGAGGGGTGTTCATGAGTGTTGTTCATGAGGGGTGTTCATGAGGGGTGTTCATGCGTGGTGTTCATGAGGGGTGTTCATGAGGGGTGTTCATGAGGAGTGTTCATGAGTGGTGTCCATGAGGGGTGTTCATGAGGAGTGTTCATGAGGGGTGTTCATGAGGGGTGTTCATGTGTGGTGTTCATGTGTGGTGTTCATCAGGGGTGTTCATGTGTGGTGTTCATGTGTGGTGTTCATGAGGGGTGTTCATCAGGGGTGTTCATGAGTGGTGTTCATCAGGGGTGTTCATGTGTGGTGTTCATGAGGGGTGTTCATGTGTGGTGTTCATGAGGGGTGTTCATGAGGGGTGTTCATGAGGGGTGTTCATGAGGGGTGTTCATGAGGGGTGTTCATGAGGGGTGTTCATGAGGGGTGTTCATGTGTGGTGTTCATGAGGGGTGTTCATGAGGGGTGTTCATGTGTGGTGTTCATGAGGGGTGTTCATGAGGAGTGTTCATGAGGGGTGTTCATCAGGGGTGTTCATCAGGGGTGTTCATCAGGGGTGTTCATGAGGGGTGTTCATGAGGGGTGTTCATGTGTGGTGTTCATGAGGGGTGTTCATGAGGGGTGTTCATGTGTGGTGTTCATGAGTGGTGTTCATGAGGGGTGTTCATGAGGGGTGTTCATGAGTGGTGTTCATGAGGGGTGTTCATGAGGGGTGTTCATGAGGGGTGTTCATGAGGGGTGTTCATGAGTGGTGTTCATGAGGGGTGTTCATGTGTGGTGTTCATGAGGTGTGTTCATGAGGGGTGTTCATGTGTGGTGTTCATGAGTGGTGTTCATGAGTGGTTTTCATGAGTGGTGTTCATGAGGGGTGTTCATGAGGGGTGTTCATGTGTGGTGTTCATGAGGGGTGTTCATGAGGAATGTTCATGAGGGGTGTTCATGTGTGGTGTTCATGAGTGGTGTTCATGAGTGGTGTTCATGAGGGGTGTTCATGTGTGGTGTTCATGAGTGGTGTTCATGTGTGGTATTCATGAGTGGTGTTCATGTGTGGTGTTCATGAGGAGTGTTCATGAGGGGTGTTCATGTGTGGTGTTCATGAGTGGTGTTCATGAGTGGTATTCATGAGTGGTGTTCATGAGGGGTGTTCATGAGGGAGTGTTCATGTGTGGTGTTCATGAGGGTGTTCATGAGGAATGTTCATGAGGGTGTTCATGAGAGGGTGTTCATGGTGGTGTTCATAGTGGTGTTCATGAGTGGTTTTCATGAGTGGTATTCATGAGTGGTGTTCATGAGGGGTGTTCATGAGGGGTGTTCATGTGTGGTGTTCATGAGGGGTGTTCATGAGGAATGTTCATGAGGGGTGTTCATGAGGGGTGTTCATGAGTGGTGTTCATGAGTGGTGTTCATGAGGGGTGTTCATGAGGGGTGTTCATGTGTGGTGTTCATGCGTGGTGTTCATGAGGGGTGTTCATGAGTGGTGTTCATGAGGGGTGTTCCTCAGGGGTGTTCATGAGGGGTGTTCATGAGTGGTGTTCATGAGTGGTGTTCATGAGGGGTGTTCATGTGTGGTGTTCATGAGTGGTGTTCATGAGTGGTATTCATGAGTGGTGTTCATGAGGGGTGTTCATGAGGGGTGTTCATGAGTGGTATTCATGAGGGGTGTTCATGAGGGGTGTTGATGAGTGGTGTTCATGCGTGGTGTTCATGAGGGGTGTTCATGAGGGGTGTTCATGAGTGGTGTTCATGAGGGGTGTTCATGTGTGGTGTTCATGAGGGGTGTTCATGTGTGGTGTTCATGTGTGGTGTCCATGTGTGGTGTTCATGTGTGGTGTTCATGAGTGGTGTTCATGTGTGGTGTTAATGAGTGGTGTTCAAGAGGGGTGTTCATGAGTGGTGTTCATGTGTGGTGTTCATGAGTGGTGTTCATGAGGGGTGTTCATGTGTGGTGTTCATGAGGGGTGTTCATGTGTGGTGTTCATGAGGGGTGTTCATGTGTGGTGTTCATGAGTGGTGTTCATGAGGGGTGTTCATGTGTGGTGTTCATGTGTGGTGTTCATGAGTGGTGTTCATGTGTGGTGTTCATGTGTGGTGTTCATGAGGGGTGTTCATGAGGGGTGTTCATGAGGGGTGTTCATGTGTGGTGTTCATGAGGGGTGTTCATGAGGGGTGTTCATGAGGGGTGTTCATGAGTGGTGTTCATGTGTGGTGTTCATGTGTGGTGTTCATGAGGGGTGTTCATGAGGGGTGTTCATGAGGGGTGTTCATGAGGGGTGTTCATGAGGGGTGTTCATTGAGGGGCGTTCATGAGGGGTGTTCATGAGGGGTGTTCATGAGTGGTGTTCATGAGTGGTGTTCATGTGTGGTGTTCATGTGGTGTTTTCATGTGTGGTGTTCATGAGGGGTGTTCATGAGGGGTGTTCATGTGTGGTGTTCATGAGTGGTGTTCATGAGTGGTGTTCATGTGTGGTGTTCATGAGGGGTGTTCATCAGGGGTGTTCATGAGTGGTGTTCATGAGTGGTGTTCATGTGTGGTGTTCATGAGGGGTGTTCATCAGGGGTGTTCATGAGTGGTGTTCATGAGTGGTGTTCATGTGTGGTGTTCATGAGGGGTGTTCATGAGGGGTGTTCATGAGGGGTGTTCATGTGTGGTGTTCATGAGGGGTGTTCATGTGTGGTGTTCATGAGTGTTGTTCATGTGTGGTGTTCATGAGGGTGTTCATGAGGGGTGTTCATGAGGGTGTTCATGAGGGGTGTTCATGAGTGGTGTTCATGAGTGGTGTTCATGAGGGGTGTTCATGAGGGGTGTTCATGAGGGGTGTTCATGAGGGGTGTTCATGAGGGGTGTTCATGTGTGGTGTTCATGAGGGGTGTTCATGAGGGGTGTTCATGTGTGGTGTTCATGAGGGGTGTTCATGAGGGGTGTTCATGAGGGGTGTTCATGTGTGGTGTTCATGAGGGGTGTTCATGAGGGGCGTTCATGAGGGGTGTTCATGAGGGGCGTTCATGAGGGGTGTTCATGAGGGGCGTTGAAGGTCACATTCATTAAAACCTTTTAAATATCCTTGTCCAATCAGCAAAGCCGATGTTCAATACCAGGCACATAGTCCCGCCCCTTTTGGAGTGATCTCTAGATGCAGAGTAAAAGTTGTGGTCTGATTTTCAGCTGAATTGAAGCTTTTCTATTATATCTGCGCTGGAGTGACACAGATTTGAGTTTATTACATCCGAAAAATCGGGAACATGGACTGGTTCTGTTTTTCACATTTCACAACAGTAGGCCCTTTAAATTGTGACTTTACTTTATAGAATAGATTGATCATTTTACATAGATGTTCCACTTCCATTAGTTACACACATCCTCACACAGCCTGTTGAGAAGGCTCTCAATGCAAATGAAACCTGTCTGAAAGCTCAAATCAGACTAAGACGTTATAATGTCACAATGAATGTATGTCCCAATTTACACTGCAGGGGACTGGATGTAGTTTTAATGTCCCACAGAGACGCAGTAGAAATGGCACAAAACACAAGTGAAATTGTTCCCAACTTTAAAAGTCTCCAGAAATATAGTCAGTCTTCTCTTAATGTGCACTTCTGCCATTCGCTCGCACAATTACAGAAGCAGAGAATGACTGCCATGGCTCTCTTTACTGTACGATTGTCTCTAATTTGGGTTGCTGTCTTCACTAAGATGGCCAGCCTAGACCAGAGAGCACAGAGCTGATGGCACATTACCAGGTTTAACAGAGAGCTGGCCTCTCAAAGCTTCAGCTCTGACACTGAGTGTCACAAAGACAGTTAGGGACTGAATTTTGTTGAAGTTTGAGCTTCAATCTGCTGAACAGGATGAGTGACTGCAGTGAAATATATACTTCGAAAACTGGAAATTCACATTTTTTCAGAAGACCAAAGAAAACAATCTTGTAAAGGACTTAAAGGAAAAATATGATGCATTTGTCATATTGTTTTTAGCCTTTAAACCTGCTCTTGAGTGTCTTCAGTTTGACACGTCATGTTAAATGACATGATAAATGACGTCAGCATCATCTGCTTCACACATGAAGGAGTTCAGAGCACAGTGTTGGACAGAGAGGATTTACAATGGAGGATTCATCAAACAAACATGAATCAAACTAAAGGCTACTCCAGGGTATGTTTTTGATGACATGGAGAAAAGATCAACAAAGTACATTTTGCATAATATTTGTCGTTTAAGCCTCAGTGACTTGGATTCAGACTTGACTATTTACAGCTCAATAGTCCTTTGTAATTGCTTAAAATGATGATTTAAAACGTCTACACGACAGTTTAGATGGCACATTTCACTAAAATGTAGTGAATATGATGATATTTAAGATTGTACTCAACATTTTGTCTGTTTATATGACATAGTTATATATGACATAGTTAGAAGTAATTCTACAACTGTGTCCTAGCAACCATTTGAAAACAACATAAATGACACAATAGTTATGATTTGACAAGTAATAATACCTATTCTGTCATTTTAAACTTAATTAAAAAAAAAATTTTCACAGACAACTTCACCGATGTAAAACTACAATAAATAATTTCCATAAGACTGTGCCGTCAAACTTGGTCATAATTACAACATTTTGAGAACCTGTCGTATAGATTTTAAGTTCAAAGTTACTTTAAAGTTATGATAATGCACAGTAGGACTTTTATCTGCTAGTAACTCGTACTGGACAATGAGGACTTGAGCATGACTTGGACGCACATTTCACAACTGGCCTGGAATCCTTTCAGATGCAGTGGACGGACGTAAAGATGGGGACAAAAAAAATATTGATTACTCTCATTTCACAGCCTATGATGTCTAACCCTGTACAATGCTCTGTCATAAAAATTCCAGAATGGAGGCGTTTAGCCTCTGAAGCCTCTGAGCAGATGACTTTATTCACCTCTTAAAGGCCAGAGCTGCACAATTAAACCAAATTTTAATGGATGCTACTAGCAAATCACAAAGGCTGCAATTTTTGAAGTGCAATAATTTCTTCCACAAACAACAAAATCTTGCAACAGAGTCTTGCTTTGATTTGAATAAAAACTACTAACACTATAGTTTGAATATGTTCTGAAACAAGCCACAAAAATAAAAATGCATTCAAAAGCGACAAAAACGCGCCTACAAACATTAAAGATGCGTTTAAATATGACAAACACAACTGAACGTGACAAAAAGCGACAAAAACGCAACTAAAAACAACAAAGACACAACTAAAAGTGACCAAGACATGTTTAAAAATGACAAATACGACTCAATGTGACAAAAAATCACAATTAGACATTTTTCCTAAATTGTGCAGCTCTATTAAAGGCAATAGAAAAACACAAACTGAACACGAATTGTGATAAAATCGACATCATGATCTGGCCACAAGAAAATCACGATAATAATTTCTTGCCATATCGCCCAGCCTCACCTTAAATCAAATTTTTTAAATTAGCTTCAGCTTTTAAAGTGGAATTGTCAGAACAAATATGCAAGCTAGTGTTAATCAGACCATTCCTCCAGCTTTACTTCACCTTTAATTACAAAAGGTCTGCTATTCTCTGTGCGTAACATGTTACCAGATACAATTAGACTAAACCATAAGAGGCCAAAACTATGTGGCGTCACAAAGAGTTCAGGCATTTGCTTAGACTCCAAAGGGGTCACAAATAGCATTATCCCTTCATCAAAACATAGCTACAACTCATCTGAGCTACAGATATAAATGCTCTCAGTGCATACATCATCTTAAATTCTAAAATATGAGATGCCAAAGCAAAGGAACAGTTTGGTCCAGACCCTGCAGATAATGTACAACATGTGCCCTTTAAGCTCTGATGTTACATTGTGAGGAAGGACCAAACATTCTATTTGTTTGTTTAAAGTGAGACGCTACAGGGAAAACTTTTTTATTTTTTTCAATTTTTTGTTTTTTGCTCAGTTTGCTCTCACAACATACAGACTTTCATGTGGAAACAACAAACTTGTCCAATCTGCTCTTTAAGATGTTTTATTCTTCCATTGAGTCCACTTCATCCATAGATTTCTCTGGGACATTGTAACTTCAAAGGTCGTTTTCTTAAAAAGCCTTTTTCTCCCTCGAGACATAAAGATCAGCCTTAAAGTAGATCCTACACCAAACTGTACAATCTGGACTCAACAAGATTTTGACGAAATGTACAGAAGGATTTTTTAATATCTAATTCTACATTTTTTTTAAGTTTTAAGTAAAAAAAAAATGAGGCAAATTTTGAATTTTAGGACAAATTTCATTCAAATCTAGTTAAGAAATAATAAGAAATCCAAAATGAAGTTTTTTGTAACTAATATGTACAAAATGAACCTGGTTCTGTCCATTTTTTCAGATTTAAATGTCCCAAACATGTATTTTTGAAAATGTGTACTCATAAAATGCTTTACTTCTACATGAAAACAAGACATGATGAAAAACTTGTAATACATTTTTTTCTTACATTTATGCGAGTAAACTAAGGGAGAAGTTTCAAATTGATATATTTTAATTTAATATTTTTTTCCTATTCACCTGCAGCGTCTCGTCTTAAATCGTACATTATCACCTGCAATAACTGCAATTATTATCAAATGCACTACTCATATTATTGTTACATTATTACATTTGGAGCCATATGAGTATTTTATCAAACTGTGGTGGACCTGGTGACGTCTCTCAAATAAAAACACTTATATGGTAAAACTGTCTCTGTATTGTTGTAAAGGCTGTACTTGTATGCATCGTGTAAACATCTAAAATAATCAACACTCAAACAGCGTAAAAGGCCGAGTACCTTCTTGAGCAGCACCACCCCGTCCTGTCCAGTGGAGCTGATGTCAAACATGTCCCCCTCGTCTCCTGGGACTATGGCGTACTCCACCACAGCGTTGTCCCCAGTGTCGGCGTCATGGGCGCGGATCCGGCCCACGGACGAGCCGGCCGGCGCCGTCTCTGGGACACGCAAGTGGAAGATACCTGCAAGAAACAACAAATCCAACTGCATGTTTCTTTTTTCCTTCAATAAATGGTCATTTGCAGCAGTCCTACATCCGCTCATGTACATTGTTTTTAATGAGAAAATGTGTTTCTAGCCACTTGTATACCCTTTAAAAGTCAGTAAAACATTCTAAAATCGGAATGGAGGCAAAAGAGAAGTGTAACATAGGGAGAAACTGGGAATAACCTCAGAATATCACAAAATATGAAAAATTGAGATGATTTTGGAAAATGAAAAGCCTCAGACACATGTGAGTGACACCAGAGCAGCTTTAAAGTGAGACACTGCAGGTGAATAAGAAAAAATCTTCAATTTCAAGGTTCAATTGTGAACTTCTCCTGTAGTTTACTCACAGAAATGTTAGAGAAGAAAATATATTACTTTCTCATCGTTACATGTTTTCATGTAGAAATAATGCATTTAATGTGTAAAAATGGCCGAAAAGACACATATTAGAACATATAAACCTGAAAAATGGACAGAACCAGGTTTAAATTTCTTGGTTCATTTTGAAACATATTAGTTATACACAGGTACAGAGGGGATTTTGGATTTCTTATTTAGTTTTTACGTAAACTAAATTGGACTGAAATTTGTCCTAAAAATTCAAATTTCGCCTCATTTTTTTAACTTCAATAAATCAGTTTTAGAATTAGATTTCAAAAAATCCTTCTGTAAGTTTCATCAAAGTCTTGTTGAGTCCAGATTGTACAGTTTGGTGTGGGATCTACTTTAAGGCTGATCTTTATGTCTTGAGGGAGAAAAATGCATTTTGAGTTAGAATGTTCCAGAGAAATCTAAGGATGAAGCGGATTCAATTAAATAATAAAACATATTTAAGAGTAGATTGGACAAGTTTGTTGTTTCTATGTGACAGCCGATATGTTGAGAGAGCAAACTGACCAAAAAAATGAAATAAAAAAAATATATATAGGTTCTCTGCCTGTAGTGTCTCGCCTTAAATTGTCTACTTTCTTATCAGAGAGGAAATGACTCCATAACTGTCCCATCTCTGCAAACAAAACAACCAAATGTTTGTCGTATTACAGCTCTACTAAAACACAAAACATATGTTACAACATGTTCGGGCATGGCTACTTTTTACTACAACTTTTAAAGGGCCTGTACCTGATTTTTTACTCTAGTTGAGATAAATTCTCTTTACATCACACATTGTTTGACAGAAACAACTTCATGGAAAGTCATTG
This sequence comes from Rhinogobius similis, assembly GCA_019453435.1. Taxonomy (NCBI): domain Eukaryota; kingdom Metazoa; phylum Chordata; class Actinopteri; order Gobiiformes; family Gobiidae; genus Rhinogobius; species Rhinogobius similis. Next base: position 34,087,779 of record CM033632.1, read on the forward strand.
AGATTATAATGGATAATCTGTGCATAATATAAATCTACTTTGTTTGGGAAAAAAACAAGTGCAGAAATGTTTGCCACCTTGTTGGTCACCTCGTTTCAGCCAATCAGGCACATTGTACACTATGAATCATGGGAAAATAACTGCTTGACACTATCCCAGACTGTGATTCTCTCATGGAGCAGTTTCAAAAGTGCTAAAAGCTAATTGTAAGGAGAGTTAGAGGAACTACATGAAACAACTGCATCAGACTATTCCAGACAGTCGTTTCTGAGTCATGGAGCAATACTGAGTGACAGGAAGGACTATGTGGGCGGGGCTAACAGTCCAAACAAAAACATGTTCCTGTCTCGTGGTTCAGAATCAGGTACAGGCCCTTTAATTCATTTGGCTCCTTCCCTGCACAGATAGCGGTCAATGAAAGCAGTACTGACTCTTGACGAATCGCGGCGGGTTGTCGTTGACGTCGCTCAGGGTGATGTTGACGGTGGTAGTGGAGGCCAGCCCCCCCAGCTGACCCCCCATGTCTTTGGCCTGGAGCAGGACCTGGTACTCCGCCTTCACCTCGCGGTCCATGTTGGCCAAGGCCGTCCGGATCACTCCTGAAAACACACGGACGGGTCAGTCAGGTTTAAGGTGAGACGCTGCAGGGGAACAGGACAAGAACTTAAAGTTAAAGATATCAATTTGAAACTTCTCCTGTAGTTTACTCAGATAAATGGAAGAAAGAAATACATTACACGTTTTTCATCATGTTTTTCATCATGTTCTTGTGTTTTAACGTCGAAATAAAGCATTTTCATGTAGAAATAAGGCATTTTATGTGTAAAAATGTGCACATATTTGGGACATATAAAACAGAAAAATGGATTGAACCAGATTTAAATTTCTTGGTTCATTTTGACACATATTAGTTACAGAAAACTTTCCAGAGGGGATTTTGGATTTCTTATTTAGTTTTTAAGTAAACTCTGACTGGACTGAAAATTGTACTAAAAATTGAAATTCCGCCTCATTTTTTTGACTTAAAACTTCTATAAATCAGTATAGAATTAGATATTTAATATATTTCTGTACATCTTGTTGAGTCCAGATTGTACAGGTTGGTGTGGGATCTACTTTAAGTGGTGATCCTTATATTCCTTGAAAAAATGAAGAAAAATGCATTTTAAGAAAACGACCTTTGAAGTTACAATGTCCCAGAGGAATCTATGGATGAAGTGGATTCAATGGAAGAATAAAACCCTTTAAAGAGCAGATTGGGCAAGTTTGTTGTATCCACATAAAAGAAGATATGTTGAGAGAGCAAACTGACCAAAACACAAACAAAAAAATGAGCCTGTAGTGTCTGGCCTTAATCAAACAGTAAAAAGGAACGTTTCATGGACCTCCAGGCAGCAATGAAAAATAGTTCTTCGGCAAAGAGATCCCATGTGGAAAAAATAGAAAAAGTCATGTCTGGAGAATGTCTATGGGCCGAGTTCACCTTCACGATGTGCTCCTGGACTCGCACTATTAGGCCTTGAAGAATGCATCAGCTGCTTCTCAGCCTTTTCAGAGGGAACTTGCCTTGAACCTGCAGCACCTTTCACCACATCAAACTGGCCTTGGCATCTCGAGCTTCACAAATCGTTTCATTGTGGATTTGAACATTCTGTGGAGGCGACTGGAGACTCTGAGGTCAGCACCAGGGTCCAGGCCTCACGTGGAGCTGGGCTGGACGGCCAGGACTCAGCTACATATACTTGAGTCACTTTTTACTAAAATTGTACTTCTGTTTTCAAACACTTTTGCTCCTACTTGAGTGACATACTGTACAGTGTAACATTACTTTAACTCAGTAAAAGTTTCTCTTTCCACAGTTAGCATATCATTTTTGAGTAAATTCTTTGAAAATATCAAATTTTGTGACTTATTTAAGGTGAAACACTCCAGATCAATAGGAAAAAATCTTACATTTAAAGATATCAATTTGAAACTTCTCCTGTAGTTTACTTAAGACGTTTTTCATTATATCATGTTTTCATATAGAAATATGGCAAAAATGTCAAAAATGACCAAAAACGCACATATTTGGGACAAATAAACCTGAAAAATGAATAAATTTCTTGGTTCATTTTGTAATATAGTAGTTACAAAAAATGCAGGGGAGGGGATTTCTTATTAAGACTGAAAATTGTCCTAAAAATTCAAATTTTGACTTAAAACTTCAATAAATCAGTTTTAGAATTAGAAAAAATCCGTCTGTACGTATCGTCGAAATCTTGTTGAGTCCAGATTGTACAGTTTGGTGTGGGATCTACTTAGATCCATATCCTGATCCCAGGGGAGAAAAATGCATTTTAAGAAAACCGCCTTCGAAGTTACGATGTCCCATTGAAATCAGTGGATGCAAATGGATGTGGAATAAACTGAAGAAAAAAATGAAACACAAAATCAAGAGCAGATTGGAGAAGTTTGTTGTTGCCACATGAAAGCCGATATGTTGAGAGCGTAAACTGACCAGAAAACTAAAAATGGAAAAAAATGAGTTCATGTCATCTGCTCCTCCCCCCCACCCCCCCACACAGCAGACCGGGTCAGATTTTCCACTGGGTACAATGACGCCCCCTGCAGGTCACTCACCGGTCTTGGGGTCCACAGAGAAGTACGGCTGCCCCTGGAGGACGCTGTACACGATGCGGGCGCTGCTGCCGTACGTGGGATCATCTGCGTCTATGGCCGTCACCTGGGTCACATACGTGCCTGAGGAGCACCACAGGGCTTATGAAGTTATCACACTTTTGAAAAATAATCACATAATCACAATTCATTTCATTGCCTGCTCATTTAAAAGTCATAATTCAAGTGTAACATAAAACTTTATATGAGGTATTTTTGCATTTTTGTTTCTTTAAAGGATAGCTAAGTTAAACCTCTTTGTCTCTGTGATGGTTAAAGATGTATTCCTGGGGCGTTTGAAGTGTCGGTTGGCTCTCGCTGCTTTCTCTGGACGTACAAAAAGGCTTGCAACATGGACAACTAATGCTCTCCTTTGATTTGATATTTTCTAAAAAGTTTTGATTATAATTGGACATTTGTATTAAAAAATGATTTAATTTTATTTATTAAGAGAAAATAATAATCTCCAATGCAGTGATGACAGAAGGCTTGTCTTATTCCTGCTTCTGTCTGATTAGGAGGAGGATTAGGAGTGAATCATATGGAGCTGTGTTTGCTAGCGGGCTAATCCGACCCACACCTTAGTCCTCAGGGTCTGGTGGGTGGTTGGGTGGGTGTGTGGGTGCTGCTCACTGCCCCCTGAGCTCTGCTGCTCCTCAGACAGATGGTCCAGAGCAGATGGTCAGAGGGGTCCACCAGCAGTACTTTTACAGCACTAATACTACTGTGAGAGTTGAATTTCAGGTCAGATGTTGTGACTATGGAGATGTTAATGCTTTGGCTGGAATGTCACACAAAGTGTTCATTTCCTTGACTAAAATGTCTTTGTCATAGGTTTATTGACCTTATTCTGCCTCGCCCACTTTTGCCGTTTTCTGCACTTCCGTCTGTAAACGCACTTCCGTTTGACGAGAACTCCATTAAAGCTAATGACGGGCGAGGGAAAAGTCTTGCCGCTAAAATGTTACATAAAGTAGATTGATTTGTGTAAAATGTTTAATGAACACGAGCAACAACAAGTCAACAACGCAACGATTTCCTGGTCAGTCTGAAAACGGCTTTTTAGTCGAGTAGAACGTATTTTCTGTTGAGTTCGTCTGCTCCATGTAAACTACAACGGAAACAAGACGGCGGCGCGTACGGCAACTTCCGGAATTAGGTCAATAGGTTGTCATATTTTAAACTAAATAAGAACATTTTAAAAAATGATCACAATGACTTTAAATAAAATGCACACAGACAAAAGGCCAACACACAGAGAAATACATGAGCAGGTGAATACCCAGTGCCTTTTGCACTTCTGCGGTGAGTGCAGAGAGAAAACTCCTCTCCTGTGCCCTCTGTGCACGGGCAAACTCTCAGCACTCGCTAAATTCACTGATAACCTACAATAACAAGACTTTCCTTTTCTCACACAGCCTTGTGCATTGTCTCCCATTTTGTCAGTAATCCACAGAGAAAACTTCAATGTAAAGTGCCCCAAGAGTTGATTTCAGCCCCAGTTGAGCACGTGCACTCCTGTGCATGAACCCTTGGCAGCAGGTGAACCAGCGCCGGTGAATCAGGGAAAAATTATTTTCACTTTGGACGTTTAATGATGATGGACCTCAGCGATGTGGGACGTACACGCCTGTTGCATTGGAGTCGTACAGAGTGCAATATCTAGGATCCCTTTACACAATCAAATGCCAAATTGGTGCACACATTTCAGCAGCTATTCTGTGAATAAAGTTTGCACCAGTTAACTACATTATCACAGAGTTTTAGCGTTCATAGTTGTAATAAATCATCCGCAATTTTGGCAAAAAAGCCCAGTTTTCCTCATTGGCTCACTCGAATGAGCAAAAACTGTGCTGCGTCCTTTTTAGCGTCTGTCTCAGACTTGTGTCCTGCATGTTTTAGCACAGCTGGCTGTTTTGGAAGTGAACTATTGCTTAATAAATGAGACCCTGTATGTCCATGTCTTATGTGGTGCACCCAGATATGTGTGACCACACTTGGTATTATTATAGTCTATTCCTTATTTACAAGCTTTTTGAGAAAAATATACTCTAATAATTAAGAGATTTATTATACATTTAGATTAAAAAAGGGTAAGCGGTCACACTGTGGTCAGTGGCTACAGTGGACCAAGCACACATGTTCTGCTACAGTGACTTTTTGAGCTTTAAACCATGTTCTAACAATGTTCCATCATCAAAAACATCCCTGGAGTTGCATTCAGCTGTTTTGAGGAATGTTGGCTTGAACATCCTCTCCACCGACCTCCGACCACCAAAAACACTTCCTGCTGAACTCCCTCGATCAAGGACGTTTTTTTCTGATGTTATACGTCACTTATCCCAGAATCTTCTGCTGTTTAAGCCCTTAAATCATCACAGACTCTTTCTGAGAACTTCCATCAAACCCACTCAGTGCTTTTGCTCATCCGCACCGTAATGTTTGTTGACAGATAACTTCACTAAAGCGTCTTTTCAGTTCAGTATGTAATCTCTTCTGCTCCTGTAAAAAGGTCAAGTAACAGTTCATTGAGCAGAAGTAAGAAGTGATTTTGAATAATTACAGATACATATAGAAGTCAATGGACTTTATCTATTTTGTATACAGGACAAATGTGAATGCACTGAATGTAAATTACATGTGTTGAATTTAAATAAGAAAAAGAAGGAAAAAAGAAAAAGACATTCTTAAAAAACGAAAAAGACACGTGAAACTGTTCTTCTTTCTCTGAGACTCTACCTTCATTTTCCAGATGTTCTTCTCTTATTGTGCACTCACCTGCGGGGGACATCTCGGGGACACTGGCGCTGTAGGGCCCGTCTGGAAAGCGTGGTTCATTGTCATTGATGTCCTGCACTTTGATGATGAACTCAGATTCAGGCTCCAAGGGCACGCCGGTGTGGATGTCCACGGCCTGGGCCTTCAGAGTGTAGAAGGAGCGCTCCTCCCTGTTACAGTTTGAATACAAGAAAGTTATAGAAAGCACTCTCTGTCTGTTAAAGCGATGGTTAAACAGTCAACATAGTGACAGTGTATTGTGAGTCCACATGTTGAACAAGCATAACGGGCTTTTAAAGGTCCTTTACTTAGGCCCCGTCCACACGGAGACAAAACAAAATGCATAAAGATGGAGCTGGTTTAGTGAATGTGTGAGTCTACATGGAGCGCTCAAAACATCTGTAATACATGCTCCAGGCCAGAGTGTGGCGCTGTGATTCTGCCACAGAATGTGACTAGAAGAGAAAAAAAAGAATTGAGTACAGGGAGGATGTGCAGAAAAGTTGCATGTATGTAAACAAACTTTTTTTTTTTTTTAACTTAGCAACGATTCTGAATGAACTGCAGGATGTAAAATCTACAGAAGAGACAAAGAGAGCGACTTATGCTTCAGCTCTCACTGCAATATAATGACAAAGCTTCAAAACGGACTTAATGCAGACAAACCGTGGTGGATTTATTTCTTTATTTCTGCGTGTCACTTGTGGCTCGCGGTTCTGCAGAGGCGCGAGGACTCTGCTGTAAACATCATTTAAAGGTCAGTAAATTCTGTGGTGTCTGTGATGTCATCATCCACATAAAGTGGTGGATTTGCCAGAACTACAAAGGCACGTAAAAGGCTCTTTGAAATCTTTGCACTCTGGGACCTGGTTTGAAAAAGTGTCGGTTTGAGAGCCTGAAACGCCTGCTCCGTGTGGATGATGCACAGTTTAGATCAAATATTTTCACATTTCACATTGAACTATTAACATCTGTTGAAAAAAAGTGAATGTTATTAATTTCAGAATGACATCATGCTGTGTTTGTATTAACGTGTTAAGAATGAGGCCCAATGAGCTTAAAGGCCAAAGCTGTCTGTCAACACACAATCTAGTCACATCTAAGAAGATAAGCAATACAGGCCTAGTTAGTCACACACACATACGCACACACACCTACACACTCACACACAGACGCACACACACACACATACACACGTACACACACACACGCACACACACACACAAACATACACATGTACAAACACACGTAAACACACACACGCAGACACACACACACACAAAAACATACACATGTACACACACACACACACACACAAACATATACATGTACACACACACACGCACTCACACACACTCACACACACAAACATACACACGTACACACACACACACACACACACAGACGCACACACACACACACACTCTCACACACACACACACAGACGCACACACACACACACACACACACAAACATACACATGTACAAACACACGTAAACACACACACACAGACACACACACAAAACACACACACGTACACACACACACACACAAACATATACATGTACACACACACGCACTCACACACACACATGCACACACACACAAACATAGACACGTACACACACACAAACATACACACACACGCACAGACGCACACACAGACGCACATATACACACACACACACACACACACACGTACACACACACACTCACACACACTCACATACACACTCACACACACTCACTCACACACACGCACGCATACACACGCACACACACACCCACACATACACACACGCACACACACACACACACACACAGACTCTCATGTATTCACATCCGGCCCGTGTTGCAGTTGTTGATGACAGGTCGGTGTGTTAGTACCTGTCGAGTCCCACCAGAGCGTGGATGTCTCCAGTCAGCTGATCGATGGTGAAGATAGACCCCGCCCCTTCTCCTGAGAGCGTGTACTTCACCGCGTTCTGCCCGTGGTCCATGTCCGAGTGCAGCTGCAACCACAAAACAAACCATGCTTCATTATACTTCACATTCATTTCAATCTATTCACATTATTCCAGAAGTTGTCGTGGGCGCCACTGTCTTGTTTCCATTGTATTAGTTTACATGGAGCAGACAAGCTCAACAGAAAATAAGTTCTACTCGACTAAAAAGCCGTTTTCAGACTGACCAGGAAATCGGTGCGTTGCTGACTTGTTGTTGCTCATGTTCTTTAAACATTCCACACAAATCAAACTACTTTATGTAACATTTTAGCGGCGAGACTTTTCCCTCATTCGTCATTAGCTTTAACAGATTTCTCGTCAAATGGAAGTGCATTTACAACAAAATCACGGCGTATCTGTGGCAAAAAGAGGCAAAAGTGGGCTGGGTGGAAAAAACAAATGCACACAGTTTCCACTAAATTGTACTGTAGGTTACCACGAGCAAATAATCCATTGGAAAATTACCAGAACTTTTATTCTTTCTCTGTATTATATCCCCAGGTCAACAATGGAATTAAAATGATTATCTTTAATTACTCATTTGCAGTGTTTATTTAGTGAAAATGAATCATCACCCCTCGGCCTCCACCAATCACTCACTCCATTCACACTCACTCAAGGTGCTAGAATTCACTAACAGTTTGCTCTGGTCAAAGCTGGGACTGAACCAACAACCCGCTCCACCACTTGAACCACACAACGTTTGAGAGAGAGTCACTTTAACCACCACATAACTATAATAAGAAGTTAATCAAACAGTTACCGACAGTTTCATCTGATATCACGCTAATTCCAACAGCATTCCCGGTGCCAGCCCTTCACCTTCATCTGGACACACAGACATTCAAAGAGCAGAGCAGCCCAGCGGTGCATTCACGGCACAGTGGAAATACCAGCGTCATTAGTATGAAGACCTAATATACTGTACCTGCAGGCCTCCGTTAATACGGAGCGGCCGCTGGAATATTAATGACGATTTGCTCAGATTGGGTGAAAGAGTACGTTAATTTAAGAACACTTCGACTACCTGCAGATTCAAGAAATACAAGACAGAAAAATGATGTAGGAAACACAAAGAAATGATGAATACAAATGTGTTCTTAATGTTGAAGATCGAAGATGTGCAAGGGACAAGTAACACAGATCATGCTCGTAATTATTACAGTCCGTGTGTAGAATTCATCTCATGGGGTTTTTGCTGAATGTTTCCACTTTTCATTAGAAAACAACTTTACTGAAGTTGTGATGGTGCTGTACAATTAAGTGTTTATTTGCAGCTTTCTTGTCCCTTTCAAACAGCAATAAACTCAATTAGCACTAGGATTAGACTCACCCCAGGGACACTCCACACTCCACACTCAATGAAGCTGCAAATGGTCTCAATAAAATATATTTCTGATGCCATATGAGGTTACAGAAATGTGCACTAACTCCCTACACAACATATACACAGCTCCTTAAGGCGAGACACGACAGGTGAACAGGGAAAAATATTACATTTATAGATATCAATTTGAAACTTCCCCTGTAGTTTACTCACATAAATGTAAGAAAAAAATATATTATGAGTTTTTCATCATGTCATGTTTTCATGTAGAAATAAGGCATTTTATGTGTCAAAACAGCCAAAAAAAATTCACATATTTGGGACATTTAAATCTGAAAAATGGACAGAACCAGGTTTAAATTCCTTGGTCCATTTTGTAACATATTCATTTTCTACCGCTTATTCCCGTTAGGGGTCGCGGGTGACTGGAGCCTATCCCAGTGACTTTGGGCCTTAGGCGGGGTACACCCTGGACAGGGGCCAACTCATCGCAGGGTTAACACAGAGAGACAGAGACAAGGACAAACAACCATTCACTCTCACATTCATTCACTACGGACAATTTAGAGTTCTCAATTAACCTACACAGTCATGTCTTTGGACGGTGGGAGGAGCCAGAGAACCTGGAGAGAACCCACGGTAACACGGGGAGGACATGCAGACTCCACCCAGAGAGATCGTGTGATGTTAGGGTGGTTCAGAATTCAAAACCACGATGTTGGGGTGGTCCTGGATTCGAACCCACGATCTCCTTATTGAGAGGCAGAAGCTCTAGCCGCTCTGCCACCGTGCACCCCCCAAATTTCACCCTCAATAAAATCACTTGTAGATTTAGGAAAAATCCTATCATCCAAAAAAAAAAAAAAAAAAATCCTTCTGTACATTTCGCTAAAATCTTGTTGAGTCCAGATTGTACAGTTTGGTGTGGGATCTACTTTAAGGCTGATCTTTATGTCTCGAGGGAGAAAAACACATTTTAAGAAAACGACCTTTGAAGTTCCAATGTCCCAGAGAAATCTATGGATGAAGTGGATTCAATTAAATAATACAACCTTTTTAAGAGCAGATTGGACAAGTTCATTTTTTCCACATGAAAGTCTGTATGTTGAGAGAGAAAACTGACCAAAAAACAAAACATTGAAAAAACTGAGTAGTGCCTGTTGTGTCTCACCACAGTAATGAATCCTATGAAGTGTATTCAGCAGACATGTCTCCTCCTAAGCACACCTCCTCTCCTCGCTGATGCCGCTCTGTCACACATGTATGAGCGCTCTGGATCGTGAGTGCTTCATTATTCACAACAGCATGTCTACTTTCCCCGCTCCATCAGCCCGTGTTACAGAGCTGAGTGCACGACTGACTGTACGGCTGTATACTTTAAATTTATGTTATTTTACCCGTGCATACAGTACATTATCTCTCCAGCAAACGTTTGATACCCATAATCCTTTACTGTCTCCTATGGGCGCTCTTTGGCACACGGTCAGACACTCCTACACCCAGCCGCGTGTTTTCTTCGTGGATTCGCCGGGCTGTGCTGTGCAGGGGAACATGCCCAAAGCCCAGCAGCCCTCGGGAACCTCAGACAGCGGAGAACGTTGAGCAAAAACTCAAACATTAGATAAACAAAACAGAAATGATTTTGTATTTTTGTGTAATTCTGTTTGAAAAAATCTAAAAAACTGTTTGTTAATCTCTTTTTTTGGATTTGGTGTTGAAACGGAAAAAACATTCTCTATTTGTACATTGTTAGTACATGGTAGTAATCATTTCCCGCAACGTCTACGCCAGGGGTGTCCAAACTTTTTCCATCAAGGGCCGCATATTAAAATATACACCAAGCGGAGGGCCACAAATCAATCGTGAAAGGTTAAAAAAAGCTGCATTTATCGGATGTTTTAAGCACCACCACATCTATATAGTCTCAATATCAGATCTGTCTTGCACCAAAATGTTACAATTGTAGAAATCTAAAATTTGCTGTGAAAAGTACTTTTCAGGACAATGTGGGCCAATTCACCAGGAAGCTTAAGGGCCAGGAAAAAATGTTCTGAGGGCCGCATTTGGCCCCCGGGCCTTAGTTTGGACGTGCCTGGTCTACGCCCTTGCCAGTGTGCTAGGGAACACTAGTGTGCCTTGAGGTTTTCCCAGGTGTGCCTTGAAAAAATGTCATATTCATGGATTTAAATGAATAATTGACCATTTTAGTGTGTTTTGAGCAACTTCTTCACAAAAAAACTGAAAGGTAAACAGCCACCATTGCAAAATTTAAAGAACCAGACTCAATGACATACTTTATATCAGTGTTTTTCAACCTTTTTTGAGTTGTGGCACACGCTTTGGGTTTAAAAGCTACCATGGCACGCCACCTAAATACTAAACACTAAAACACCAAAATAATACCAAATCAGACCATTTAGATACAAATATTGCATATAATGAGGCAAAGAATATCTGTGGCGCTGTCTAGGTCTTTAAATTTGGTAATAGTGATGGTTTTGCGTTCTTTTTTTAGTGAAAATATTGCTCAGGACACTCCAAAAAGGTATATTAGTTCATTAATCCGCACTTGTTAATCTGTTAAATCAAACTGGGCATTTTCTCAAGGCGCACTAGTGTTCCCCGGCGCACTGGTTGACAATTAAGGCCGTATATAATATTTGCAATGTAAATAACACTGTTTTAGTTGGTGGGGTGCCGCAGAATATTTTCCACCAAAAAAGTGTGCCATGACTCAAAAAAGGTTGAAAAACATTGGTCTATGCTGCACTCAACAGGGAGAGATCATTCTGCAGTACAGGTTTTCATGATTTTCTAATTTTGTCCTTATTTGGTGTATTAATACCTGTTGTAAATCTAAATTATAGTTTTAAACCAATCAAGTAGCCGTTTGTGGAGAAAAGTTGAAAAATCTGTAGAAAGGTACAGGAAGTAAACAGATTGATGACATCACACTGGGGAGACATTTCATGCATAATTAACGCAAAATAAACTACTATTTTTGATTTTTAAACATGAATTCAACAAAAAGGGGTCACATTTATTTCTATTTGTGAAATAAAAAAAAAATCTCTGATATTCGTGAGTTTTGGTCCAATGTACAGAGGAAATTTCCTAGCGTGATGTCATCATTTATAACCAGGAAGTAAAACAAAAAACCTTAAAACTTGCTAAACCGGGATACATTTTGTAAACTATTTAGCAAAAAACGAAATATATTTATCTAAACTACATTTTAGTGAAAGGAGTAGTCCAACTTGTCATAGGCCCTTTAAACTGTTTTGGATCAGTGCTCTTTACACTGAACTCATCTATAGGACCATAAAACATGCAGTTGTATAAATAAAAGGTGCTCATTTCAATGCATGTTTAGCGAGGTCAAACCATTTTAAAGCAGAGTATACACCTGTTTTTTATTTTCCCTAACAACACTACTGCATTCTCGAGGAGTTCCAAAATGTCAGAACTCTGCTAACTGTGTTTTTATCACCTGGAAAAGGCTGTGCACATGACGTGAATTGCAGCACGGACACCCGGCCCCTGCTCCTGTCCACATGTATCTGACCAATGGTGTTTAGTGGTCAGTGTTAGCAGTCCACACAGGGCTACAGTGAGCCGCTCCGTGAAAGGTCAAACACACCTGAGAAATGAGGAGGACACGGCTGGATTACAAATGCTCAAAGGGGGTTATATGAGGCAGAAAAAAACTATGAATTATGAATTAAATTAATAACTACAGATACAGTAGATGAAGAGCCGTGTCTACAGCAGACCCTTGTAGGAGTGAAGTGTTTAGGACAGCTGTGCACACGCCCTACAAACATTGTATACCATTCATTTTAATAAGGCAGAATCTACACGGCCATCATCAAGTCCATCCTCACCTCCTCCATCACCGTGTGGTACGCTGGCACTTTAACAATATATTATATAAGAACTGTCTATTTGCACAGCAGCATTTGCACAATCTGTCAACTGTACATATCTGTCTATATAGTCTTAGTCTATCTATCTTAGTCTATTTTATTCTTAATCTTATGTATGCCTCTTTTATATATTTTATTATATGTTATTCATTGCTTTATGTTGCACCTTACGCTGAAGCAAGTTCCTATGTTTGTGAATTTTGATCACTGACAATGGCAATAAACCGTTTCTGATTCTGATAAAAATTAAATTAGACTTTCGACATTTACTACAAACTTCCAGTTCCAGTTTACAAATCTAAGATTTGAGGTGTTTGATAACGCTGAATGTATGTAACACATTTTTTATAATCTCTACAAGCTAGTACCTGTCATGACCGTGTGAAGAATGGAAACCTCTTTTCGCCTTAACCTTGTACTAGGACCGTAAACTGAGTTCAGTGTGAGGTAAAAGCTCACATTTTGGTCTAATAAGTTAAATAGTTGCAATAATCAGGGCTCCCAGTGACTCCCAGTGACTCCCAGTGACTCCCAGTGACTCCCAGTGACTCCCAGTGACTCCCAGTGAATGCAGTATAAACACACAGAGGACACATCACAGCACCTCATCAGGGTTTACTGTAAACTGGTTTTAGTCATAGATGTGAGTGAGTGAGTGCTTCGGTGATGTAAATGCACTGAAGGTAACACAAAACACAAGGTCACACAAAACATGAACTACTTTTGCATGACCATAATTTTGTTCTATTTGTAAATAACTCAATATTATAATTTGATGAAGCTAATATTTGCTTTGAACATGTTCTGTCTCTTACTTCCAGGTGATGAGCAGTTGTTGCCTCTTAAGGTTGCAAGCATGTTGAGCTTATCGTTTTTCAGAATAAGAAAGGCTTTTATTACCATTGTCGATGAACAATATTCACAAACTAGGACCTTGCTTGTTTTTAAGTTTTCCTCGTGCTTTGCTCAAGCCAAGGTTTGGTCCAATCCAGTGCAGTTCCATCTTTGAACCCAAGAAATCAATTTGTTGTGCACACTTGAAAGAAATAGAAAGTATTTCATAGAATTCCCACGTTTATATCCTGATCTCAAAGGTTTTAATGTAGCATGTTTTGGCTGATGTGAGTGTATTCTTGTGTTGTAAATGAGAATCTCAACTGACCTGCCGGGCAAATATCTTAAATAAATAAAGACCTTTTGGTTTCATTAGGCCTAATTGGCAGAGACATGAGATTGTAGAACAGAGGTGTATGTTCTGTCCCAGAGGGTAACCCTAACCTTAGCTAAAACAGGTGGAGTTTGGCCTCGGATTGTTTATCCTCAGGCTCACTCTGGCCTAAGCCAAACTGTACCCAGGGTTAGTCTGGACAGGGGTTAATCTGGTGAGTGATGGATGAAGAGGAGCAGGTGAAAGTGTCCCTCCTCCTCCCGTGCTGGAGCAGAAGTGCCCTGTTCTGCAGATTCATTAGATCCCATGAACAAAATTTGCACTGCAGCCTGAGAGAGGTCTCAACTGCACACGCTCTGCTTTTCACCTGTGCACCTGACCTTCTGTGTGGGCCCCTGTCCCTGCTCTCACAGGGCCCCCCTGGCTCCAGTTCTCTTCTGAGACAGAGCCTCAGGACCCTGAGCATGTGTTTTATGTTGTATTTATGATAGGACGCCACAGAGATAATGAGAAAAGGTGGAGTTTAGACACACGGCTGGAGAGGAGCTGCTGATTGTATCTGATCTGTTGAGCCAAGATTTGGCCCAAACTTAGTGTGAGTGTTAACATTTCAGCCATTTGTGGGCAATTTTGGAAAAAGTAAATCTGGTCCCCTTGTAATATCTTCTTTTACTCCATCAGGGGGACCTGCGACTAGTGCACACATGTAAGTGTAAAATCAAATCAAATGCTGCCAAATAAAGTCTTATCTTAGTGTGTTCTCTGCAGTTGTTTGTGATGAAGGACTACGTTAAGAAATGTCTGTGTGCCATATTTCTTGAACTGGAGTGTGATGAATGACCACCTGAGCCTCAGAGGGCCAAAAGGCGAGGGACAGAGGCGCACACTACAGTGAGCGATGATAGATTACAAATAAACACACAACTTTTAAATCCCTCATCAATGGTGTCTTTCTAACTTGTGAAGCTATTTTGTTTTTTACTCTTATAAAGTCCCCATCCACACATAAGTCCCTGTAAATAATGCACTGACCCCCATTCACTCATGCTTCAGTCCCAGAACATTGCCACGTCTACTCTGTATTCTGCATAACCTGAGTTAACACAGCGCTTTTTAATGTACTGTTTTTTACTGAACGAGTTATATTAAACGTCAGTGCATTAGAGAAACACAGCAGCGACAGCAACAGGTTTAAACAGAGCACAGACTGAATGAAAGCTCCAGTAAAGACTGTTTTGAAGCTCTGATGTAACAGTTAGTAATAATGAATACAGCGCTCTTTTTTAAGAGTCACTAAGGTTAGGTTACCTTTAGCTTGTGCAGGTAAAGATCGATAGTTTTCCATCTGAGGCAAAAACGTGAAATCCAAGTTAAATAAACCATACAGTATTAATATTAATTCATAAATACTGCAGTGTCTCAGCTTTGCTCCGTCTTTATGAGATAAATCCACTATTTTGAAGTTGTCAGCACTTGTTTTCACTCAGACTGTTACAATCATATGAGGTACTCTATCAGGCGCCCTCTGGTGGTGCAATTGTGTATTACAACATACAAGGCAGAAAATGAAACGTGCCAGTTCACCGGGCAGGACCTGTTCACTCGGTTAAGTTTAGTCACGGTTAATCGTCTGATCGGTTACCCATGAACACCCTGGTCTGCTCCCTCCATATCTCTGTGCATATTTTTAACACAACACAGATGGACAGTACTCTCTACAATCTACTTTCCTCAAACTTTCTACAACTTTCCTCAGCACAGAATAACTTACAGAAAGTTTGGAAACAAAAAAATACATGTATATAAAAGTCAGTTTAAATCTATGCTGAAATGTTTGGGAATGAGATCTATGGTTTGTAACACTGAACTATCCTCTGGTTCTTCCTACTTTACCATCAACAATATTTAATATTACTTCAACTGTAGTCTGTTCATTGCTGTTCACATGTTTCTCTTTCTCTCCACTTCCCCGGGGAGTGGAGACTGTTTCAGACACTGCGGCGGCTGCTCCAGTGACGACCCCCCCCCCCATCTGTCTGGAGGATCGATCTCTACACTGGAGGATCTATGCGCCACCCGCCTGGAGGAAATCCCCCAACCCTGGATTAGCCACACCTCGTCTGCCTGGACGAACTCCATCTACTTTAGATGAACCATTCCAATGCTGGAGGAGCTCTCTCTACACTGGTGGACTGCTCCTCGTCCGCCTGGAGGAACTCTTTAAAGCCACCTCCCTCTTGAGTGGTTCTGGCTCCACAGTCCAAGTGGATGTCAGTCCTAGTTCATCTGCAGCCTGTCCGTCCGTGGGAGTAGGATCTCTCCTTCACTGTGGTTCTCCCCGAGGTTTCTACTTTTTCCCATTTTTTTTTTGTAGTTTTAGAGAAGGAGGGTCAAAGGACAGGGGCATTCTGGGACAGTTATCTGAACTGCTTTTACCTGTGGCAACTGTCGAGGCAACTGTTGTTGTGATTTTGGGCATTATAAAAATAAATTGATTTGATTTGATTTGATTTGAACATGTTTTATGTGATTCTACTACACTAAATGTGTGCTGATGTTGTCTTAGCCGGGACTCCTTTGAAAATAGAATTGTAATCTCAAGTTGACTGAGGAGTTGGTGAGGAGACGTTGATGTTTGTGCCCGTTTTTATATTGTAGGGCTATCCACTGGACCAATGCCCGGTAATTACAGAGTCGTGAACCATAACCAGGTCAAAACCATAGCCGTCAAACAGCTAATTCTGGCCTGTCCTCCAGCTCAATGTCTAAGCAGTAAACAAACCCATCACGTACACCCAACCTATCCAACATACTGTATTTCCGCCGCTAAACTGAGGCTAAACAGCTGCAAACACTGAGACTCTGCAATTCTCTCTGATTTATTGTATATTGTGATTTAAAAAGAATGAAATGTAAAATAATGGCACAGATTACAGAGCAGAAAAGGCCTGTCCTCTTTAAGCATAATGATCACGACTGCAGCAGCTCACCTAAATGCAGCTAGAATGTAAAAATAGCACTTTGCAGGTTGTTGGTTGCACACATTCCCAGAGGTGATGCTGACAGCTGAAGGACAACCTGACACTTGTCAAACTCCTCCTGTCTGAGGCTGTCTGAGGCTGTCTGAGGCTGTCTAAGGCTGTCTGAGGAGCTGCGCCGGCCCCAGAGGTACAAACCTGCTGCTCAAATCAGCCCAACTCTCAGATAATAATGTCTACATCTGGTGGAGATGTGTGGCTAAAACAACAACTAATTAAAACCTAAAAGCATCACGCAGTAACCTGGCTCACACCAGATTGATGTGTGTAGTGTAGCTGGCCTGGAGAGGCTCTTTGTGCAGTTCGGGAGCCACGTGCCGCTCTCCAGGCCTCGTGTGATCTATCATGTTTTAAGAATATACAAAATAAATTGATAAATCATCTTCATAAATATGCGCAAATAAGACTTTTGCGTCCTGTTTCCCGTGTAGGCGAATGTTGCACACTGAGCGCAAATGTTTACAGCAGCGTTCCAACAGCTACACACTTGGACTGTCGTACATCCAACGCTTCTTGAGTTAGCGCGCTAGCCAAATAACAGCATCAAACCCCCAAAAAATGATTGATCTCTAATCAATACAGGACAAAATACAGGTGATTGGACCCAGCGTAAGAAGGACAACCGAGGACGCAAATGCAGCAGAGACAGAGGGGCGAGGAGGAACAGAAGGGCTCAGGGCGGTGCTTAGCAATTATTTTCTGTTGCGCCCTCCTCCATAAGAAAAGTTACATAATGCAACTTTAAATGTGCTGTATGTGATTTTCTGAAAAACTAGTTCATTTAGACCAGGGTTGTCCAAACTTTTTCCATCGAGCCACATATTGAAATATAGACCAAGCGGAGGGCCACAAATCAATCATGAAACGTTGAAAAAAGCTGCATTTATGTGATGTTTTAAAGGTCCCATATTCTGCTATTTTCCCCTTTACACAGTCTATTCTAAGGGCTTTGTTGATACATTTTTGCGTTGTGCAATATCCATAACATAACAGTTTCCAAAAAACACCCATTTCTTGGACTGGCCCCCCTCCTTGCAAAAGCAAACGGCTCACTCTGAGATCTGACCCCCCCGAACAGAGAGCAGGCTGCCTCCCCCGCCCAACTCGCGCGCCTCCCCTGCCCAACTCGTGCCGAAGCCTAGAGCAGCAATAGTGCGCATGCGCCGTGTGCTCCGGTAAACAGCGATACACAAACACTGAATAAACATTTTATCCGTCCTGACGGTGCGTCGTGCTGAGTCCTACGTCCTGGATCTGACCTGGAGTTTGACGTGCTCCAGTACCTCGACGACGGACGTTGCCGTTTGGTAAATAACAAGCTTACTCTTCTATCTCTCGAATCCATCGTGTAATTACTGTGTAGCAATAGCATTAGCTGTTTTTATTCTTGCGGCTGCGCGCTTCCCGGAGGCATCATCCTTGGGAAGCGCGTCATCTTAGTGAGGAGCCCCCGTCTGCTGCTCAGCCGAGGGGGACGGAAAAGACAGTTCTCTGGCGAAAGCATGAGGGAATCAATCAAAAAACCACTTTGGGCACAACATACGAGGCCCAAATAGCACTGTAGGGAGGTTAAAACCTCTGAAAAGTCGATTTTGCATGTCATGGGACCTTTAAGCACCACATCTACATTCAGTCTCAGTGCCTTAATATCAGGTCTGTACTGCACCAAAATGTTAGTTATTTAGGTTGGAATTGTAGAAAATCTGAAATGTGCTGTAAATAGTACTTCTCAGGACAATGTGGGCCAATTCACCAGGAAGCCTAAGGGCCAAGAAAAATTGGTCTGAGGGCCGCATTTGGCCCCCGGGCCTGAGTTTGGACATGCCTGATTTAGACTGTTCACAGTCCATTCATGAAAACAAATGATTTGCTGACACGCTAATAGATTTTGTAGGCAGTAACTTACAAAGGTACATGGCTGAAACTGTACTCAATTACAAGTGCTGCAGCCCAATGTGTACTCAAGTAAAAGTAACTATTTTACTTGAGTACTATGACATACCGCTAAGAATACTTTCAGGAGCATTTAGATGTCACATTTATTTAAAAAACTAAACAAAAAAACAAACATATTTTTTGTCATTTGAAACTAGAATTATCTGTGCTCTGGCCAATCAGAGCAGACAATACTGTGCTGTATGTGCGTTTGTCCACACAGATACAGAAGAGCATAGACCCAGCCGTGAGACAGTTGAGCTTTATGACAATTGGCATTTGTGCAGAAAATATAAAATATAAAAAGTACAATTACATGTTTTAGAAATCTACTCAAAAAATAAATTTAACACCCCAAAAATCTACTAAATTATAAAAACTTACCAACTTCTTACCATTGAACAGTGAATACTACAGACTCTTAAAGGGCCACACACTTTAACTTTGTCCCTGCATTAGCTTATCTGCATTACCTCATCTCACAAAGCCGCAATTAATCCCGATTTAAAGGTAATGTCTTGACCTCTGCTCACACTCCTCCTAATCCTCATGTCTGCCTCCTGAATAAAACCACGACCTCAGAGCTGCCCGGGTCATGTGACTGGAATGCCCTCACGTGATTGGCCCCCTACCGTGATAATCAAGTTGTATCCTACTGTTAGCGCCACCGGACGATTAATGGATGACCCCTGAGGACAAGTCTGCGGCCCCGCACGTGAGCTCGGCCCGGGACACAACGGGACGGAGGTGTGTAAAGGAGCTTCTGATAATTAAAGCAGATTGTAATTATGGTCAGTGGGGGAACTTTAAAGGTGCACAACAGGCGTTTTTGCACGTCGCATGTCCATATTTCCCCCAGTCCACTTCACTCACCGCAGCGGCTAAAGTCTGACTGGCTGTAAAACTGACTTGTTCAATTAAAGGACAGAAATTCTGCAACAGTGACTTTTTTGAGCATTTAATCGTGTTCTAACATTGTTCCATCATCAAAAACATACAGTTCCTGAAGTAGCATTCAGCTGCATTCAGGTTTTGAGGAATATTCCTTAGAAAATCCTCTCCCTCTGAGCGTCAAACACACTTCCTGCTGAACTGCTTTGATCTGGGACGTTTGTTCAGATCATATACATCATTTATCTCAGAATCTTCTGTTGTTTTAAGTCCTTAAATCATTGCCAGGCTCGTTCTGAGGAGTTCCTGGACTTACATTCAGAATCAGAATCAGTTTATTGCCATTGTCAGTGATCAAAATTCACAAACATAGGAACTTGCTTCGGCGTAAGGTGCAACATAAAGCAATGAATAAAATATAATATATATATATATATATATATATATATATATATATATATATATATATATGTATATATGTATATATGTATATATAAAATAGGCATGCATAAGATTAAGAATAAGATAAAATAAAATAGACTACGATAGACTTAGACTGTGTACAGAAATGTACAGTTGGCAGATAGTGCAAATGTAGCAGTGCAAATAGATCGCTCTTTCATAATATGATTGTTAAAGTGGCAGGTGTTCTAAAGTGTTCATGAGTCCAACAGCAGAGGGACAGAAACTGTTCTTGTGGTGGGAGGTTCTGGTCCAGATGGACCGTAGCCTCCTGCCCGAGGGGAGGGGCTCAAATAGTCCATATCCAGGTGAGAGAGACATGCAGGTCCTGGAGACGCACAGGTCCTGGAGACGTACAGGTCCTGGAGACGTACAGGTCCTGGAGACGTACAGGTCCTGGAGACGTACAGGTCCTGGAGACGTACAGGTCCTGGAGACGCACAGATCCTGGAGACGTACAGGTCCTGGAGACATACAGGTCCTGGAGACGCACAGGTCCTGGAGACACACAGGTCCTGCAGATGTACAGGTCCTGGAGACGCACAGGTCCTGGAGATGTACAGGTCCTGGAGACGCACAGGTCCTGGAGACGCACAGGTCCTATAAACGCACAGGTCCTGGAGACGCACAGGTCCTGGAGACGCACAGGTCCTGGAGACGCACAGGTCCTGGAGACGCACAGGTCCTGGACAGATGGAAGGCTGCAGCCGATCACCTTCTCAGCAGAGGCACAATGCGCTGTAGTCTCTGTTTGTCCCTGGCACCTGCATTCACGCTGTTTTGAGGAATGTTTATTAGAAAATCCTCTCCCCTTCAAGCGTCAAACACATGTCCTGCTGAACTCCTTCTAGCCGAGATGTATTTTCAGATCATCTACATCATTTATCCGAGAATATTCCACTGTTTTTAGTCCTTAAATCATAGCTAAACTCGTTCTGAGCATTTCTGCCTCTAAACACGATAACTGCTGCAGCAAATCTGTACAATGTCTTTTCTGCGCTAACTTCACTAGACTGTGTATTGTGTTGGCGCCATCTGTTTTTTTTTTTTTTTTAAACATGAGATGGCAAATTTAAGGAACTCAAGAACTAAAGACTGACAGCAATATGAAAAATGCAGAATATTTTTCTTTAAGTTAGGATTACAAAAGTATGTTTTTCCCTGTAAAGATGCCCATGAAACAAAAAAGCTACAAAATCAGTGTCACTTGTTCAGACCTTTGTTATCACTTACTGCTTAAGAACTGTATTATTGGAACCGCA
The DNA here is from genome assembly GCA_019453435.1 of Rhinogobius similis. NCBI lineage: Eukaryota > Metazoa > Chordata > Actinopteri > Gobiiformes > Gobiidae > Rhinogobius > Rhinogobius similis. The sequence continues at coordinate 34,109,231 of CM033632.1, forward strand.
GTTAAAATTATTTCTCTTCAGACAATTAATTAATACTTTTTCCTATAATAAAGTTAATGTTGGAAATATGTTAACAATAAGCTTCCTGGTCTGAACGGAAAGTCTTCAGTAACAAAGGTTTTATGTTGAACATATTAGAAAATGTATCTGACATTTGTCTTTCCCGCTCCGTCTGATTTAAAAATGTTTCATTTGTGTGTGAAAAATGTGTGCATTTTTGGATTCATACAGACACTGATGTCCAAACATGAGTTGTAAATTCACCAAATCCTTTTTTTTTTTCTCCTTTGGTATAAAATGATTTGGTTCTCACATTGCATGTACCTGAGACAACACTCTCCCCAGGGCGCACTGCAGTGTTTGTGTGTTCATTTTGTCTCAGTAGTTGTTAAGTGTAAAATCAATGTTTCACAGCAACACAAAACTCCATATAATATCTCAAGGCAGATACACTTAGCTTTAACTTTAGTAAAATTACGTAAAATTTGAGTTAAAAATGTCTCATCTCATTTTCTGCAGCTTGTCCCCCTGAGGGGTCGTGGGTGTTGAATGTGAATGGACAGAATAAGTAACACTTTTTGCACTCTTGCTAATTCATTAATGGACTAAAATTGTATGTGTGACCAAGCCAAATCCTGGTTAGCACCATCAGCAGATTACTGCTGACCCCCCAGGACACACTAAAGTCCTCAGCTCCACACGTGAGCTCGGCCTGGGCCAAACAGTCAAGGAAGGTACCTTCAGTGAACTCAAAACACTGTCGGGACAGAGCCAGGTACAGAGCAATAATCAAACAACTGCAAGATAGATGGCCAGGCTTTACACGAGGGATCAGCTGCTCGCCCTCAGAGCGATGGATTAGACTGTGGATGTCTGCTTTGGACTGGGATAAATACAACGCCTGAACATTAAAGGACACATATTCTGCTACAGTGACTTTGTTGAGCTTTAAACCATATGTTTAAAGCAACAAACAATATTCTGTCATCAAACACACATCTGAAGAAGCATTCAGTTGCATTCACACTGTTTTGAGGAATGTTCAGGATCAGAGTATTTATTCCACTGTTTTAATGATAACAGCTGCAGCAAATCCGCATCATAACGTCTTTACAGCGCTAACTTCACAAGATTGTATATAGCGCTGGCGCCATCTGCTGGCTGGATGCACTCAGTAAATGTGATTTCATACTGGCTGATAACACAGGTCACAGAAGGAATAAGAAACATTGAGCAAATTTGAGGCACTCAAGAGCATGTTTAAAGGCTAACAGCAATTTGAAAAATGCAGAATATTTTTCTTTAAGGCCATCTGAGTATTGAATCATCCCACTGGACTTGGCAGAGATAACTATGGACTAAAACCACCTTTGTAATAAACCTGAAAATGAACATTTGCCAGACATTGGGACAAATATGCCAAACAACAACTGTCAAACTATGTTTCCACTTGTTTTATTCTTCTTCTTTAAAAAGAGGAATTATCCTGTTTGGGTTTGTTGAAGGTCAAGGTTTAAATGATTCGTATTTGTATTTTAAACATGCATGAGATGAATTTCCAGGTTGAGGTGATGTTCCTCATGTCACTGTTGAGCGCCATGTGACTCAGTTTTAAACCCACGGATGTAACAAACTGGATAAGGCACGCCCCCTCTGTCCGCGTCCCAGATTGATTAGTGGCCATGCGAGGTACTGCAGCTTCTTGGGCCCAGCCTTTTTGTATAATTGCACATTATAATTGCAGACAGTACTTAATTTTTATATATTTAAAAAAAAAACATTTCTAAACTCACTGAAATTACCGTTTTTATATGAAGTGACGTCACGGTAAACATGTACGAGCCGTGTGAATGAACTGCGCCAACGAGCGTCGGACGATACAAACAGAAGCACGTGGACGTGGCTAGACTAGCGATGCCTTTAAGTTGTATTTTATTTCATTTCAAACGCTTTCACAAATGATCTAATTTGAAGAACATCACACAATCTAACACTGACACAAGAACTTCAGCGGATCGTTGTCCAGCGGCGCCCCTAAAGCAAAGGTGGCAGCCTCCATATCAGGAAGTAACCACAGAACTATAATAAAACCTGGAAGATGAATCCAAAATGGCCGCCCTGTTTATCCCTATGGAGTGTGCTCATTGGCGCATGACCCCAAAAAAGTTTCTTACTTCTGCATTTACTTCCTGATACGGAGGCTGACATCTTTGCTTTACTTCCTGATACCGAGGCTGACATCTTTGCTTTACTTCCTGATACGGAGGCGGCCATCTTTGTTTTACTTCCTGATATGGAGGCTGACATCTTTGTTTTACTTCCTGATATGAAGGCTGCCATCTTTGCTTTAGGGCGCCACGTGACGACAATCCCCCACTTCATATAAAAACGGTAATTTCGGTGATTTTAGAAACGGTAGAAAAGAACATTTCCTTCTATTTAATATAAATACCGATAATAATTCAGTACTGTCTGCAATTATAATGTGACATTTTAGAAAAAGGCTGGTTCCAAGAGGCTGCAGTACCTCGCACGACCACTAATCAATCTGGGACCACAGACAGAGGAGGCGTACCTTATCCAGTTCATTTAATACATCCATGGAAGTAACGCAAAAGATTTTTTCATGCGCCAATGAGCAAACACCATAGGGACACATACGCCGCCATTTTGAAAGCATCTTCCAGGTTTAATTATAGTTCTGTGATTAAACCCATGTGCACAAACCCTCCTCCTCATCTTGCTCTACATTTCCTCTTCCTCCACCTCCTCTTACTCCCTCTCATCACCTGACACCTCCTCTGTTTCCTGTTGCTCTTCCTCCTCTTCCTCTCCCCTTTCGTCCACGTCTTTTCTTTCCTTTTTCCTCCACGTTTTCATCCATCCCCTCTTCCATTTCTTTTTGTTGGCACAGTGTCTGATGAATGTGCCCGGACAGGTGCCAGAGGGGAACATTAGTTATGCACACTCTGGCAGTTTATAATTAAACCAAGGAAGAAAAAAGACATAATGTGAGAATTGAATAAGCAAACAAACAGGTCAGGCTGGGTGCTTACACAAGGACTGAACGGTATGGATTTTTTGTTTTTTTTTGTTGTTGCTTAACTTAGAGGTTATGTGCTAAACTTTGCTTCCTGATCAAAAACATACCTGCAAGAAAGATAGAGGAAACTACAGCAATCAAATCGATTCAGACACAGGGAGAACATACACACTTCCTCCCTTCCTCCTCCCTTAGAGTCAGTGATTTGAACCTATGCCCTTTAAGGCGACACACTGCAGGTGAAAAAATCTGATATATAAGATATGAATTTGAAACTTATTATGTAGTTTACTCACATGAATGTAAGAAAAAGAATGTATTACAAGTTTTTCATCATGTCATGTTTTAATGCAGAAATAAGGCATTTTATGTGTAAAAATGGGCAAAAAAATACACATATTTGGGGCATTTAAATCTGAAAAATAGACAGAACCAGGTTTAAATTTCTTTGTACACATGTTAGTTCCCGAAAAATTTCCAGTGGGGACTTTTTAACTTAAAACTTCAATAAATCAGTTTTAGAATTAGATATCAAAAAATCCTTCTGTACGTTTGGTCTAAATCTTGTTGAGTCCAGATTGTACAGTTTGGTGTAGGATCTACTTTAAGGCTGATCTTTATGTCTCGAGGGAGAAAAATGCATTTTAAGAAAACGGCCTTTGAAGTTACAATGTCCCAGAGAAATCTATGGATGAAGTGGATTCAATGGAAGAATAAAACATTTTAAAGAGCAGATTGGACACGTTTGTTTTTTCCACATTAAAGACGATATGTCGACAGAGCAAACTGACCAAAAAACTAAAAATTGACAAAAATGGGTTATAATGTTGCTATGAATTTAATTTTGTTTAATAAAACAACTTTAGGTAACACAACCATAACTGCACTTTAAATAGCCTTAATAAAGCATGAATATAATGAATAAATAGTTTATGAACAATTAACTATTTAATTACTACCTTTACTGCTAACTCCATTTAAGAAGTTTCTAAGCCTGAATTATGCTTTAAATATTTTGTTCATTAGTCTTTGATAATTTGTTAATAAAGAGGTACTTTTTTTTAATTAAGGGATTTGTTTTTCATTGACACTGATTTTTTTTTTTTTTTAATGAAAAATATTATGCTTTTAAAAATAGTTTTTAGCCTTTAAACCTGCTCTTGAGTGTCTTCAGTTTGACATGTCACGGTTTAGAACTAAAAACAAAATGCTTTTACAAAGAAAAACATGACTTTATCACTGCATTGGGAGACACCCACAATGCACTGCAGGAAAGAGTGGATCTGACGAAGTTGTAGTTATTGTGATTAGACGGAAGAAATGTTCAGAGTGAGTCTGGCCATGATTTAAGGACTTAAAACAGCAAAGGATTCTGGGATAAATGATGTCACCATCATCTACGTCACACATGAAGGAGTTCAGGACACAGTGTTGGACAGAGAGGGTTTACAATGAAGGATTCATCAAACAAACATGAATCAAACTAAATGTGACTGTTTTTGATGATGGAACAGTGTTCCATGGTTCCAGAACATGGAGAAAAGCTCAGCAAAGTCATTTTTGCATAATATTTGTCATTTAACACAAAATATGTATATGTTTTCTCATCATAGAGTTATATAAAGTGACAGTATGATGAAAAATTATTTTAAATTAATCAGCAGGAGTCACTTGCTCACTTTTGAGTTTGGTAGTTGTGATAAATCAGAGCAAGAACGGTGTCTGTGTGAAGTTTTGCAGCACTTTTAGCAGAACCTCCTCAAAACGGAGACAGATCAAATCTATCCTTTACCAAATAAATGTAATCTGTTTTGCACAAGAGCAAATGCTTGATAAATCCGGTTTGTGGATCGTTTCTACAGCAAAAGATTGAACAAACACGTATCTTTTGTCTGGTCAAGAGTCCTCGAATTTGCGTCTATAACAAGCCATTGTGTTGCATATGAAATGGTGATCCCTCCACATGAACAGTAGGCCCACACACACGTCCTGCCAACTGCCTGATGAAAAGTCGTTTTTAATGAGGTGATCGTGCTTTGATCAGCCTCACAGTGAGTGCACCTCAGCAGACACTCAGAGGTGATGAAACCCCTCTCCAGCAGCTGACCAGCCTTCAAAATCACACACGTTAAATTTGTGTCCAGATGAAAGATTCAAGCACAGGCTTTGGTAATGGACGGGGTATCTATGTATTCTGAGCAGTGCAAGTAAAGATCCTCGGCAAGTAGTGTGAAGAGACTCATTTAAAAATCAACCAAAATAAAACGTTTGGATGCTCAAAGATGCTTTATTTGTTTTGAGACGTGCAGCCACATCGGCCTCAGCTTTTGCTCAACAGCAAAGAGTTTAATACAGTTCTGAGTTAAGGAATGTGCCTGTTTGGTCATGACGCTTGCCTGCCTGACTTACTCTGCCATTCAACAGTCTAGCTACAGACGCTGTGGAGGTCGTCCACCACTGGCGGCTGAGTAGAGCTCCACTCCGTCACATCCAGTGGCTGGAAACTAAATCAAGTTTTAATAAAAGGGGAATCATTTATTCACTAATGACTGCTACCTGGTTAAGTTGGGAGAGGTTAGGGTTTAGTTTAGGGATAGGGGTCGATGGTGCGGCTCCACTCAGCCTGGTGCAGGCCATGGGCTGCAGCCAGACCCTTCTCCTGCCGTTAGAGCTTTGTCTATCTTTTACAGAGTTTTACAAGGATCTTTTTAACTACCTGTGAATAAAGCAAGTTCTTTTCTTCAGCTTTGTGTGCTTCGGACCACGCTTATTGTCACAAGAGTGATTTTGTCGGACTTTGTGCGCTATTTTTTTTTTTTAATTGTTATGTCGGGCAGCATATGTTACGCTGTAGTAATGTAATAACAACCTTGTCTTAAATATAAGTAAATAAAATGACTGTCGACGAGTCACGTTTGTGCTGTGTACTTTTTGAAAGACGCAGTTTGGTAAGAAATGATAGATGCAGTGTTTAAATATGAAGAGTGTGTGTAACACATAACTTATGAAAATTCACTCTGTGTTTCTATCACAGGATATCAGAGTGCAGGCCATGAGGCAAAAAAAGAGAATAACATGAACCAGGTAAAAAACAAAAAAAATAACACCTCACAAATGTTTTATTGGTCTAATAGTTTTTGCGTGGTTCACTTGAATGTGTTATTTCATTGGTTCTTTTCCTCTTTTTTCCACGTAGTCATGTCTTAATATTAGTGCTGTCAAACAGTTAAAAACTTTATTAGATTAATCACACTTTGGAACTGCGGTTAATCACAATTAATTACATTGCGCGCTTTTTGCAATTCTTATGTCTAATGTCTAAGTAATTTTGCACATTTTCTGAAGAAAAGAAATGATTTAACAAATCTAACTAAATTATTTAAAACCCAACTAACAACAGTTTAAGTCTAGGCATTGCATTTCATGTTGAATCTGTGTTCACACGTTTAAATGTAAACTACATGACTAAACAACAAGTTTAGTGGCCCTTGACATACTCATAAAACTATAGTTACATAGGTAACTGACATGTACGGTGATAGATGGAGCTGCTGGTGTTGGTCTGGTGTGTTCTGTAGTTGTTTAGTTAAATGTTTGGCCCTTTGCACTAGTTCCAGCGCTCACAAGTGTGTTTGCTCCACGGTTCATCATGAGCTCTCCGCCCGCTCTTTGGTTGTTTCTGCCTCGCTGTCCCGCTGCTCTGTGCTCTTAAACATCAGCCGCTGAGTGATCTGTGCTCGGTCATGTGAGTACTGGTGGATTATGTGTGAGATGAACCTCATGATTACAGCTGCTCCTGTTCCTCCTTCGTTCCTCCTGCGTAATCTAAAAGCATCAATTTTCTGATTAATCACTTGAGTTAACGTGTAAACTTTGACAGCCCTACTTAAAATGCATCTGCTCCTATATTCAAATGAAAAAATATGATGCTATTAATGTAATATATTGCTGCTGTGGCGATGTTGTGTTGTGGGCCGTCCTTGCCACTTGAGAGCCCAGATTCTCATTCATAAAAGTGTCTCCCTCTTTGTATTTGGCCTCTCGCCCACCGGTGTTTTGCTTCCATGTTTGCCCCGGCGCCTCACGGCAGGGAAGAGGAGCTCCCGGTCTAATCCATATGAATGGACTGTCTTCAATTCTAAGTTTATTGTGTAGCACAGTCCCTGGTGTAAGCACAGATCTACGCTATATATGCGGATCCACATTGCACAGCAGCTAGGGTTTTGGTACGTTTCCCTTGTTTTCCACGTGATTGTTTCGCCTGTGCTTAGGCTTTGTGTTCTCTATAGGCTCACGCTCAGCTGTTTACCTGAACACATCTGTCTGTGCTTCATCACCACTGTGCTGGTGCACTCTGACACGTTCAAGTGCACGGACGTCCTGACTGCTGTCGCTGCTTGGTGCTGGGTTCTTATTGTTCTTATCCACACGCTGCCTACTGCCTCACTCAGTGCACTTGGACTTAAAGGAGACCAGTATCAATCAAACTCTGAATTAACTATAGATTAATGATTGAAAATTCCCCTTTAACATGCAATTAGTGATGCTGAATGTAAATAATGTGCATTTCCTGTGTGTAACGCTTTTACTATGTTTTGGGGCTGAAGGTGGGATACTGTGGAGGTGGATTCTCCTGGTGGTGCTTCCCGCTTTGGTTCGTGGTGCACTGTTTTGTTGTGTTTTGGGTGTTTTATATTAGGTTACTGCCCCATTTTGTTTCTGACTCCAACAGTTAAGCCTCAGCCCCTGGTTTTCTTATCGCGTGAGTGTGATGCGTGTCTGTGAGTGTGAGTGTGTGGTGCTAAGTGTTTTTAAAATGTGCATTTTAATCTTAACTAAATAAATATTCCAATTGGTACTTTTTATTTTAACTTTTTGCTACATCCACTTTTTACTTCACTCTCTTTTCTGTGCATAGAACTGTCTTTGCCTCATCAGTCAAACTTACCTGTGCGCCTTCAGCCATTTTACTTTTCCCAGGCACTAGCCCTGGGTGGCGTTGTTGGGTTCTTCTTCAACAGTCATTTGTAATATCCTACCGCTCTTTCAACACTATAATGTCATGACATTCACCCACATTTTCATTCACTTTGGGATAATTTGGTTTTGGACTGTCAGAACAAAAATTTGTTTCAATTTTATGTAATAACTGTGATATTGTAAATGCAAATAGTGCTTTTCTTTTTCTCCTTTTCTGTTGAAGGAGTGAATCCTGAGCTCAAAGGCCGGAGTGAAGTCCACAATGGATTTGAATTCAGTATTAGTCTTTAGTTTTATGAGATCTAAAATGTTTTTCTTGTACAGGTGAGCAGTGTCCAGTAAAAACCCTGGAGAATGAAGAGGACATGGAGAGAGAGAGCACTCTGTGTGAGGACACAACTGTTCAATAACCTTTAACGTATGATTCTTATCAATCCTTATTTGCAGTTTTGTGTATTTAAATGTTTTCTTTCTTTCAGTCCTGCCCTCAGTATGTTGGGTGCTGTCAGTAGAAGCTTGTGGTGTGGAGTGCAGCTTTATGAAGACTCACACAGCACTCTGCTTTTAGTGGAAGTGTGCAGCGTTTAAGTCAATGCATCTCCTTTACACAATACACCACCTTTGAAAATTCATTCTGTCTGTTCCAACAGGAAACTTGGCCACTTTGAATATCTTACTCCATGTACCCACCAAACGAAAAGCCAAAGTTATGCTTTTATTACACAGACATGGATACATTTACAGCTTGTCACGTATATATTGCGTTTATCCATGGCTGAAGTAGCACCATTCCTTGTGAGTTATTGTCTACGAACAATACTCTTTTACACTTTTGTCTTCTTTTGAGAACGTGGACCTCTGCGGCTGTGTGCTCATCAGGAGGACAGCAGTGTGACGCCTGCAGTGCTGCACATAGGTATTTACGTCTGAATAGCCCATGATGAGGTGCTTAGAGACCAGCCGACATGTCCTGGTCTGCTCCGAGGAGAATCTCAGATGAAGACTTCCTTTTGAGTGTCCACAGTTACTACACTAATGTTGTAACTAACAAATAGAATTCATAAACAAAACCTGTGTGTCTTAGTCAGATGAGAAGTAAACATGTTTAAATTAGGGCTGTAATCCTTTAGTCGTTTATTCCATTAATCGGTTAAACGTTTTTGTTAGTGGACTAATTATTTTATGTAGATTAAAGGGATTTCTAAAACAAGGAGATGTGGAGTGAGTTTGCTGAAGACTTTGGAGTGAATCATGACTTTATTCTAACATTCACATCTAACAATTTAATACACTATACTTTTCTGTTCAAATAGTTGTTTTTGCATGAACTCTTATGTCTTTTGTTTGCAGTTTGCGTCAGATACTTAGAGATCCATCATAGTTTGGATTTATTATCCTCTTTCAGTTGATTAATCGGTCGACCAAGAGTTTCTTTAGTCGACTACAGCCCTAGTTTTAATCAAACCAAGTGTGCTTCTATGGAAAATCAAAGCTTTTAGACTGTCTGTAAACTACAGTAGCAGAAGTAACCTAGTCCTTTTCTTAATGTGAATAAAAGTACTGATAAGAACCCATTTAGATCAAATATATACAGTACATACAGCACTTCTATACAAGCAACCAACACATGCACACGCCCACTGTCTGTCTCCTTCTCACCTCCACTGAAACACCCAGGCTAAATTCTGGTTTTAGTTTAGTTTTGGCACAATATGTGCAAAGAGGCAGCAGTCGATCCTGACACTCAGCTCTACAGGTTTTAAATTATTGATTCATGTTTGTTTGATGAATCCTCCATTGTAAATCCTCTCTGTCCAACACTGTGTCCTGAATTATGTGACGATGATGCTGATGTCATTTATCCCAGAATCCTTTGCTGTTTTAAGTCCTTAAATCATGGCCAGACTCGCTCTGAACATTTCTTCCATCTAATCACCATAACTACAACTTGGTCAGATCCACTCTTTACTGCAATGCATTGTGGGTACATATTTACATGTGTGTAATTGCCTCTACAGCCAGTAGATGGAGCCACAGCTAAGTCAAAATGAAATCTCACAACGCAGTGATAAAGTCATGTTTTTCTTTGTAAAAGCATTTTATTTTTAGTTCTAAAACATGACATGACAAACTGAAGACACTCAAGAGCGGGTTTAAAGGCTAAAAATATATTTTTAAAAATATTTTTTCCTTTAATGTTTTCATTTCTGTTGATAACCAATATAAAACTATTAGCTTGCTACTTGATTTTATCTTATCTCTATATCTCTATAACTCGATGACAAGACTGCCTTCAGAATTTTCCCTCACAGCTGAACAATTCTCTGGTACATAAACTCAGCATTGAAACATCAGTTAAGTAGGCAACGTAATTTGCAAATCATTCAATAAGCCAAAGAAATATAAACAAATCTAAATTAGTAAGTAACGGGGCTGGGTGATGTGGTGATAAAAATGGATTACAATCAGCTATTTTTGTGAAATGGTGGTATCATGATTGACTGTTTGTGTCTTTAATGCAGCTGTCTGTTCAAACACACTTTTTCTCCTGTTGTTTAGCCTCTGAAGCCTCTGAGCAGATGACTTTATTTACCTCTTAAAGGCCAGGGCTGCACAATTAAACCAAATCCACACAAAATCGCAATTTTAATGGACGTAATTAAATCGCAAAAGGCTGCAGTTTTTGAAGTGCAATTATTTCTTCCATGAACAAAATGTCTTGCTTTGACTTGAATAAAACGCTGTAGTTTGGATTTGTACAATCGTGTTCTGAAACAAGCGACAAAAGCACGACCAAAAGCGACAAAAACGCATCCACAAATAACAAACCCAACCCAATGCACCAAAACACGACAAAAAGCGACAAAAACGCGACTTAAAATGACAAAGACGCGTTTAAACATGACAAACACAACTGAACGTGACAAAAACGCGTCTAAAAGCGACCAAAATTTGTATAAAATGTGAATTTGAGCTGAATCCTATTATTAAAACATAAATCGCAAAAATAATCACAATCGCACGGGTCAGAAAAATCACAATTCGATATTTTTCCTAGTCAGTACACAAAATCCTGATCAAAACACAGATCCCTGTTCATTTCAGCTGCAGTCTTGTCTTACCTTCCCGACGTACTGCGGCTCCGAGCCCATGTACTCCTCCAGCACAAAGAACTGGTTCCATACCCATCCTCTTTTATTCCTCTGCGCCCTCGCCCTGCCGTGTGTCCTCAGCCTGGACCGCTCCTGCCAATCCCCTGCCCCTAAAGATGTGTCCCGTCCCCTCTGTCCCGCCCTCTTCGGCCCGCCCCCAGGGGACACAGGCCCGGCTTTAGTCCTGCCTCGGAGCCCAGACTGAGAACTGTAGTCCAAAAGCAAGCACAGGCCGAGCAGGAGAAGCGCAGCATAGTTCCGAGCGATCATTGGGTCTGGATGTGACGTGATGGACTATTTCCAACGATTAACATCCAGTCGTGAAGATTAGAGGGCTGTGGACATGGAAAAATAAGATCCAGGGGACAGCGAGAGAAAAGAGATATCCTGTTGGCCGTGGAAAAGATGTATTTTTGGAATCATCTGGTGCTCAAAGCGAAAAATTCAGGTCAGCCATGGTTAAACGCTCACATGATATCCAATATGTCCCGGGAATCTGAAAAAAAGAAGACAATAATTGTTAAAAATACAAAAAACAATAGAAACAAGATATGACATTTTCGAACATTGTGCTTAAAAAATTGTCATATTCAATTCAATAATTTTCCATTTTGGAGCGTCCTGAGTCACTTCTTTATCAAAAAAGAAACAAAACATTCATCAAGGAAAAAATTAAAGAACAAAACCAAGTGGCAATAGCCTGGACTATATTTGCTGCATGAAATACCACTTTTTCCCTTAAATGTTGTGGTTTGATCATGTTTTAGTTGGTGTTGTGCCGCGGAACACAAGTGTGCCGTGACTCAAAAAAGGCTGACTGACACGGATCTACACTGTACGGAAAATAACCGTTATTAGTAAGCTTTTATTTTCTTGTGTCTCGTCTGTATTTTTAACAACTATTTACTTTCACAACTTTTATTATAGAAAATAATCTCTCTTGGATAAATACATTTCTTGAGTGTTGACTCAGACTTGAGGTTTGAGAGCTGAGATGGGACTTGGTTTGGACTATTTCTTGGACTTGGGCAATGGAACAAACTAAACAACAATTTGAAACTTCAAGTCATAGAGGTGAGTTTTTGAGATTATGACCCCAATAAAGGAACTCTGATTGCCTGAACAGCCTTTAAGGGATCATAATAATAATAATTTACAGTGATATGGCTTATGTTTGTTTCTCGACAATCAGGGAATTTAGAGAATATTGTTAGGTAAAGTGTAATTATGTAGATAGACAGATAGATGGATACATTCAATGTTGAACTCAAAAATATCAAACATTCTCTACATACACATTCTCTGGAGAGGTTTGTCCCATGCGTGAGCCAAAGTGGGAGCTCTTACTCTGCCTCACACGTGGGTCTCACTTCTCCAGAGACCACCAGGGGGCAGGCGTGGTCAGTTTGATAGATCTGACCACGCCTGGGAACATCGTCTGATCAGAGACACGTCCCGTTCACCCGTCGTAATAAGAAGGAGTTGGCTCGTCTGCAGGTTGTACTAAATGCTGCTGCCAGGCTTCTGACCCGCACGCACAGCAGAGTCCACATTACTCCTATTTTAAAGTCTCTTTATTGGCTGCCTCTTTCATACAGACTGAACTTTAAAATCCTTGTGCTGACCTTCAGGGCTTTACACAAGCACCAAAATACAAGAAGGATTTGATCCAACCCATACACTTCCGGCCGTAGTCTGAGGTCTTCAGTCAGAACCTGTTAATGGTGCCCAGTACAAGTTTTACACCAGAGGAGATGGATCTTTTAAATTCCTCAAGTCTGGAATCAGATTTTAGTCATAATACAATAACTTCTTAAGTCTAGTCACTAAGACTGAAATCAATAGGTTTAACATTCATGAATTTACCTTTTAGATATTTTATGGCAAAGTCTAATTGAATCAATAGGAAAAAGTGGAAAACATTTTCTAGAATTTGATGATGTCATATTCTCAGGCGGTGGGCAAGGGCCTTTGTAAGATTCTCTATGGGAGATTCACTGTTTTTAGATTTTTAACCAAACAACACAGAACAGAAAAATACAAAAAACAGAACAAGTCGAGAGAGAGAATAGGCATCCAAATGAAATTAAGCACATCCTGTCCAACCTAAATGTCCCATTTAGTCTGAAGTCTTCCAAATGTATCCATTTCCAAATGGAGTCTGATTGCTATTTTGTCAAATACAATGTCAGTCCAGTTAATGAGTTGTTGTTGTTTTTTTGTGATGACCTTCTTCCCGCTGCAGGGAGTACGCTCCCGAGGTATCCATTTACAGTGATCCTGGCTGGAGTTCTGACTCCCAAGTGCAGTACATTGTTCTGACACCGTGTGAGATGGCAGTGTCACAGTCCGGAGTGGCTCATTAATCTCAGACCGGTATTTCTGAACAACAGGACAGTCCCAAAACACGATATTGGGTCTTGAAAACTGGTCTAGCAGAGCTTTGGCCAGTCGGCCAGGCACTGGAGTTTTTGTGTCTGTGAGCCCCGTCAGTCTTGTCACGACACAACTGGCCTCTAGATTTAACTCTGACTTTATGTAACCTGTGGGTGGGCTTTTGAAGGCAGTGGGTTATCTGCTGTTTATGGAAAAATAATATGACAATAAAATATTTGAAATGAACTGAGTTACTGTTGATTTACATGTTAAGACAACTATGAAACTTTATTATTATTATCTGGGCTAAGAACCACCGACTATTCATTAAAAAAGACATCTTTCAATGAAACCACCAGACACCATACATTTAGTGATCCTAGAGTGAGAGCTCTAGTTAACCCATCTTTGGAGAGAACAGCTTGTGAACAAACTGTTCTGCAGTGTTGATGTTATCAAACTTTTATTTTTCATTGTCTTTAACAAATCCTGCCTTTCACATTCCCAAGTACGAGTAACATGAATGAATAAAGGCAATCTTATAGATTCAAATGGAGATTTTTGGTGTTCAGTGTGTTCAGTAAATATGAGCCGTCCTCTGTGCACTTCTCCCGCTCAGTGGTTTGACAGTCCGCTTCCCATTTCCCAACTTGCAAATATGAGCCACTTCAAAACTAAACCTCGTTGGCTCTGATCAGAGAGTGGGAGCTCCCAGCTCCAAAGAAGCTCATGAATCCATCAGGATAACGTGCACTGGGAGGTGTGTGTGCTTAGAAGGAGGTGTGTGTGCTTAGAAGGAGGTGTGTGGGCCATGGGCTTAGAAGGAAGTGGGCAGGTATCCAGTCCCACACATGAGCTGCATTAAACAGACGTTTAGCACGGAGGTAAAACCCCCCGTGTGGAGCTTATCAAAGGTAAAGCGCGGAGCAGGGGCAGCGCGGAGTGCACAGAGCCGGCTTCATCCACAACAGCTTCACACAAACAGAAACTTCCTGCATAAAGACAAAACTCACCAGCAGGGTGGAGGGTCTGCACACTGAGCTGTAGCAGCAGTAGAAAACAAAAGAGATAGCCTATGAATAACTCTTAGTTTTTCTACAATGAAGTTCCAAACTTCGGCCACCAGGGGAGGCATTCCTCAAACTCGTCCCTGCTGGTTTCTCTGGCAGGTAGCATTCCCTTGTGAATAGTGAGCACTCTGACATGGTGTTATGAAAAAACGTGGTACGTTTTTCCCACAAAAGTGATTTTAATTTTGATATATTTAGCAGAAGTTGTCTAGACCAGGCTTTCTCAAAGTGGGTGTGAGCGCAGGGGTGAAGCAGAAAATAGTTTGACAGATTTTTTGAATGAAGCCAAGTTAATACAGGCAATTATCGATTCATGAAATAAACATCATAAATCATTTCAGTAGAATGTTACTTAGGTTGTTTTGACAGAAAACAATCGTAATTCACAACAAACAGCAGCGGAGTCTGTCTCTCTCCAGAGCGCTTGTGCTGAGCGAGGGAAAACGTGGAGATTGAAACGGTTTTGACACTTTTTATACCATGTAAAACGGCCCAAGAATCACAGAGAAACGTCTTAATCCGAGAGTGAGTCTAAACGGACACGTGGCCGCTGTGGATACTCACGATCGATCGGCGGCAGCACTGGTTTTAAACATGCGTCAGTGATATTTGCCTTGTAATGTGAACAGAAAGCACACAGCCTGCTTCTCTGTGATTGACGGCCATTGAAAGAGTGAGAGAACAGGACAGAGTCACAGGAGCAGACCAGCCTTTGTGCATTTAGCAGTACAGATCATGTTTTTAGGGTATTAAGGCTTCAGTTGTGTTTGGCATTGCCTTTGTATGCTCACATCACAGCCAAATTAAAAGTGCTTGGTTAGTAAAATCCTAAACTCAGAAGCCTGGCTGGAAATAATTAAAAATAATGAGACGAAACAGCAATTGTCCCCATTAAATTCTGTACGTGTGGCTTACAATTTACATAAGATTAAAATCCTTTAATTATCATGCAGTAGGGAAGGCGTAAATTAAATGCTGCATATGTATATTTTCTCACAGTGAACCTCAAAAGGGGAGGATTATTTAAAATGAAATGTAACGTAAAACATAGAGGTGCCTCGACATGTGAAAGAATGTGTAGGAGTGCCTCGGCCGGACAGTTTGATTAATAATGCACTTATATCATTTGATATTTTTCACCTTGAAAATTCTGATTCATATGCTTTAATAAAAATCAAGGTCAGAGGGTTAAAATGTTTAATTTCTTGGTTATAATAAGGTTCATGTGAGTAAATACCTGTAAAAGTCCTGTTTCTCTGAGCCAAAGGATTCCTTTAACTTTTCAAAGCAATTCATTCGATTTTTCTTCCAGGTGAAAGGACACCTACTGATCCAGACCTTACTGTTGGGGTGAAACCTTGACCATAAACTAACATCTTTGTTTAGTTTATGTTTTGATTAGCTCTTTCCAGGTTGTGAGCACAGATTTTACCCAGGGATTCTGTTCCCTTGACGTGTGCCAGTGAGGCCTGGACAGACCTCCAGCACACGGCTCTGAGACACTGAGCTCCCTCCGGGCACCAGTGCAGCTGGAATCGAACTGAGATATAGTACATTCAGACAAGGTCCACGTCAGCCACCTGTTCCTTTTGTTAGCTGAAGAGTTTTGAATTGATACGTTTTTTTTGCCGTGCTATACAAACCTAGAGCTTGAGATTGTTTCACTAAGTACTCACTGAGAGCCAGGTGGGGAGGGAAATTGGTGGCCTGGAAGAGATTGAGGAACATTACATTTTAGCGTTTCAGTCTTTTGACTTAAACTTAGGTGTGGAATAAGATTCACTTTTCATTGTCTTTTTATTTCATGGTACAAAGAGGGCTATAGTTTTTGAATATATTATATATCATTATTATTATGAAATAAATGCATCACATTGGGTATGGACATTTTTGATTTAGCCAAAAAATCAGTTCACTGTTTATGAAAGAAATATCCTAAATAGAAATAGAAAATGACATGTTTGGGATAGTATCAAGCAGTTTTCCCATGATTCATAGTGTACAATATGAGGTGACCCTGACAAACACTTGCACTAGGTCTTTCCTAACAAAGTGTGTTTATAAGATGCACAGATTATTACAAACCCAATGTCTGTCCATGAAGTTGCTTCTACCAAACAATGTGTGATGTAAAGAGAATTTATCTTAACTAGAGGAAATAAAAATCAGGCACAGGGCCCTTAAAGTCCTTTCAACTGCCAACAATCACGTCTTTGCAGTTGTGTATTGGTGTCACTTTCGGTGGCTATTATGGAAAAAACCCAACACTTTGTTTATTTATTTTGACAGAGAAGATATTGAATTTTAGTTTTGGTTTCACATGGATCGGGCCTGTAATTGTAGAGATACTGCAGGTGAGCGGCAAATGCCATCCATTGAAATCCCTTTCCTGTGCACGTGGTCGTCTGTGCACGCTCTGCTGTGCTGCCGGGGGAGAGCAGGACGGCCACAGCAGCTCCAGTTGGACACAGAGGGCCACAGCAGCTCATCTAATCACTGAGCCTGAAAGGTCGCCTTCCCAAAACCGGAATGGGGCTCACAACACTAACCCATGCTCATATTCTTCACGACAACCTGCAGCCCCCCATGCCACCTCACTGTCTCCCCTCCACCCTGCGCTCCACTTGGCAGCAAACACAGTGGGACGCCTGAGGGCCCAAACACACTGCTCTCACCAGCATTTACTTGCATAACCTCGCAAAACTACAGCCGTACCATCAGCTCCAACAGGATGTCTGCGTGTGGCACTGCCTCTGTGTTTTCAGTGGGAAAGATGACATGTCTGTGTGCTTTATCCAATTGTAACAGCTTTATAATGAAAAGAACTCACTGACTGGACCGATTTACTGTCTGGACAAGCTGGTCACAGCAAACGCAGGGTTTACATAAGTAAATCTGAAAGTTCAAATTGAAAGTCTTTCTGAAGCTGGAAGCTTCATTATTACGTCATTTAATAATAATAATGTAGAAAACGTGCCATCGCAAAGAGAATGATCCATTGGATCAGACTCTGTTTAACATTAAATGGCAGAACCTTTTTGCACTTCTGACCACTTCTTTGTGGGATTGCCTCATTTGACCATTTACCAAAAATCTGCACCGGAATCTTTCATTGTTCATGGTATTCCTACATTTTAAGCATTTTTTTCTGAAAAGTGTAAGTGGAGTTATCAAACGTCCAAGGCCAATATGGCCAACGTCCTGCAGGTTTTAGGATGGGGCCATCATATAATGTTTTACTTTTCCTGACGTGGACTATTTGTCGACAAAGTTTAGGCTTTGTTTGGTGAAGAAAGTTAAGCCACTGCTTTAGTTGGCGTAATGTTATGTGATAATTGAATCAAATTCTTTTACATAGCTGCATGATATACACATCATTGTGTTCAACATAGGAAACTGCATGAACACGCCATTAAAGGAAAAATATTATGCATTTTTCATATTGTTATTAACCTTTAAACATGCTCTTGAGTGCTTTTAATTTGCCATCTCATGTTTTGTGAAGAGTTCAACATTTCATCTTTTATATTAATATGAGTTTATTCACAAGTGTATTGTCATAATGATGAATGAAGGAGTCAGAAGTATATTGTGTTGTTTTGTGCACAACCCTCTGCTTCTTAAGCCCAGGTCACACTCCAGTAAACAACTTCAGAGACTGCTGGTCTCACACCTCCCACACAGATACTTTCTGTTGACCAAAGGAAAAATGCAGAGCTGGAGATAACGAGAGAAACTCCGGATGAGGGAGTCGGATGGGTGCTGGACCAATCACAGCGCGCTGTACATTTTTTGCAACTTTGTATTGTGTGTTAAATACTGGCAACCTGCTATGTTGGGGCGCGCGTTCAGGAAGCAGACTCGAACGTAGCTTTCAATAATGGCATAGCAGGTGCCAGAGTTGTATTAGATTGTAAACTTAGGGAATAAACCTTTTGGATCAAAGCTACTGATTTCCGTGTTCTTCCTCTGCTGGTATGTGTTATTAGCTGATAGTGAAAGGTCTGTTTGATTCATTTCTTCCTCTCTCAGTTTTGAACACGCAAGAGGCTCCGAAAGGTAAATCAAAGAGATAAGAGAATAACAAATCAAACTAATACTCAATATGCTGTGCTAAGGTAACGGAGCCAGAAAATAGGAGATTTTCTACAATTGGTGACCCGTCGACGTGCTGAAGGGGGAGAATTGGATCAACAGCGTGGACAGGAACGCCAAGCGCCGGACCTGTCCCGTAAACAAAAAGCGCTATGCGTGAGACATGCCAGTCTTCCACGGCTTGGATATCGGCAACTCCTGGGCCCACACATAGATTAAGGTAAGACAACATATGATTCACTTCCATAGAGAGAGTCAAAGAATGTCAATTCTCTGATTTTACCAAATTTTAGATATATAGTATTTTTGGGAGAGGCGGTGACCGGTTAAAATCTGTAAATTGATGGTGGAAGGAAATAGGGACACGTTATTTAAAGGACTACACGTGGGGCGGCGACCCTCTAAAACCCTCCGGGACGTAGGTAGGACCTAAAACGGTTATTTAAAAGGACTACACGTGGGGCGGCGACCCTCTAAAACCCTCCGGGGACGTAGGTAGGACCTCCCAAGGATACGGACGCGTAGACTGAAATAAAGCGTTGTTGAGTAAAGCGCTGACAGACTTGGGGGCTGTCAGAAAACTCTTGAAATATAGCGTTGTTGAGTAAAGCGCTGACAGACTTAGGGACTGTCAGAAAACTCTTGAAATATAGCGTTGTTGAGTAAAGCGCTGACAGACTTGGGGGCTGTCAGAAAACTCTTGAAATATAGCGTTGTTGAGTGAAGCGTTGACAGACTTGGGGGCTGTCAGAAAACTCTTATAAGGCTCAAAGCGCGTAGAGAGTCTGAAGAAAATTAGTACAAAGGCGCGTGAGTTAGAGGCACTTTCGATTTAATTAAGCAGAGCTTTAAATGCGAATTGGAGCAAATTCTGTTAAAACGTTCAGTTAAAAAAAAAAAAAAATTCTATGAGTGAATGCATTAAAGAAGAAGTGGGAACGATAAACGGAGAGTAAGTATATGATAAACGGAGATTATAGTATATTAAGGCTTGAAAATAAGGAAATACAACTATGGCTAAAAATAATTGTGAAGAGTGGGTGAAAAACATTTGGAAAGAGGCCAAAATCCCGGATGGTTGGGCAGGGAAGCAACTTGGAAATGCTCAGAAAGCGTGTGTACAGATGTTTCAGAAACAGGGCAAGGACCCTTTTCAGAAGATTGATCTGAGCCTGCTCTGTCAGGTTTTAACGGCGGGGGATGAGATCTGCGCAATGGAAATGCAGAATGCGGAAAGTGTGTGTAAAAACAGGAGCGCGGGCGCCACTGAGATTAAGGAAGCGCGTGCCACTCGAGGTAAGTTGGAAAAAATGAGAAAACATGCAAAGCGGACATGCGAAGCAGCAGTGGCGAAGTGGACGATAGAAAGAAGGATTTTCAGCCCAACACGGAGGGAGGAGCCAAGGCAGAAGGGCCGATGCCTTCGGCTCCACCCGCACAGCAATCCCCGCCCCCATACGAAGACAACGGGGCAACACCACCATCTGGTGGAGTGTACCCGCAATTAAGCCTACATGGATTATTGGATGTAGATGTTCAACCGAGTACCCCGCTTACGAGGGTGGAAAAAGGCACATTAAATAAAATAATTAATCGAAACCCCCCAGAGAACCCGGAGAATGATGACATGACCCAACAAATACTGAAAGCAAACCGCTGTTCAACAGACCATTACCAAACTACAAGAAGCTAAAGACCAGCTGTTGAATGAAGCAGTAAAAACACAAGGAAAAACAATTGAGCTCGAACATTTAATGGCAGATTTAAAAATACAACAACAAGAGCAGACACAAGCTAGGGAGAAAGACTCACAGGCCCTATTGGAAGGCTGAAGGCTCTGAAAGAGGACAAGCCGGTGGCCCGCCCCAAACAAACCTCCAAGCTTGGCCTACAATATTGTTATGATGACAGTGAGGAGGAAACTAATGCTGAAGACTATGAAGCAAAAAGAAAATTACTACAGCTCTCTAGAGAAAGATACATAGTAGAGCAAAAATACAAAAAGCTAAAAGAGGACGATGGAGACACAGGAAGAATACTCCACCCGGTTAAAGGAGCTAGGCAAAGAATTAAAAAGTAAAGATAAAGACATAGAAACACAGGCAAGGTTGGCCTCTTGCCTGCCACAGAAAAAGAAGCCAGAATTCTATAGTAGTAATTATCCGCTGAATTGCAAACAGGGACGCCGGGAGAGGGCGGAGTTTTCCCTTTAGCATATCAACCGCTGGGATGTGCAGAGCTGGCCCTACTCAAAAGTAAAATACCCCCACTCCAACAAGGTGGAAGAGCCTGGTTTCAGGCAGTCAAAGCGGCTACACAGACGTACACATTGGCAGTAGGGGACATTAAGGGTCTTCTGGCAGAATGTGCTCCAGCACATGTGGTTACTGGAATTCTAAGAGACACAGCCCTTACTAATTTACCAGTACATGAACCTTTTGACCCATTAGCAGAAGCACTTCTGGCACACATTGAGGCATTATATCCAGCACCACAGCCTAAACCGCCCACATTGACTCCTTTTCAGCCAGGTGCCTGCCCAAATAAATTTATGGAAGAGTGTGTTCAGGCTTATGCCAATTCCATGCATGCACATCCTTACCGCACACCTCAAACGACCTGCCTATTCCTACAAGGCGTTTTGGAAGCCTTGCCCAAACAGTTAAATGAAAACATGCAGGGCACTCCTGGCCTGACAGCGAATCCTGATATGTTCCTCACATATTTTAGACATCACGCAGACATTTTTAATAAAAAACATAGAGAACAGAGAGAGAACACAGAGAAACTACAAGAAGAACTTTTAAAAATGCAGGTAAATCAAGCTAAACAGCAGGCAACAAACGCCAAAAAGGAACTAAAAGCTGTAAAGCAGATGGTGGCCACAACCCCTGACTCACAAACTGATACAAACATTGCCCCAGCACCAGCAAGCGTGTTATACGCAACCCAACCTCAGGCCTACGGGCCCCCACGACCACCACAGACATTCGACCAGACCCACATTCACGTACACGCCCACGGAAATGGGGGGTTTAGGGGTAATGCTAGAGGAAGAGGAGGTGGACAAAGGGGAGCTGGGAGAGGCTATGGTAACCAGGGTCAATACAGGTATGCACAAACCCAACAAAGAGGAGATGGATGCTTCAATTGTGGAAGTCTCGAACACTGGAGAAGAGACTGTCCCAACCAGAGGGGAGCCCGTGGTGGAGGGCCCCAGGTGAGGGGACAACCCCCACGAGGACGGGGACGTGGTGCCCCACCTCCATGGGAGGAGCAGGCGTACACGCAGTACCCTGTTACTGGAAACTACAATTATGATGGATATCAGGATTAGGGGTGCCCAGTGAGTCCCAGCCCCACTCCTGAGCCGTTTATTCCTGTGGAGGTGAGTGGGAACACTTTAATGATGCTGGTCGACACGGGTGCGACTCATTCAACCCTGAGGAGCGACATGGGGAATTAAGTGACAAATGCATCAACTTGGCGGGGCTCACGGGTAAACCCACACCTCTACGTTTGACAAAACCACTGACTATGAAAATTGCTGGACAACAGCTCAAAACCTCGTTAATTCATTCACCCAAAACGCCGGTCAGCTTGTTGGGCAGAGACATTTTGCAAGCGACAGGAGCCATCATACACTGCGAACCTGAACAAATGACTGTCACATGGCCTGATGGACATGCCGTGCAGTGCACACCCAACTATCGTGCTGGATTATATTTGGCCACACCCGAGGGACCGGATGCTTGTGTCTCTATTTATTGGGGACTTCTGCAACCAGATTCACTGGAAATGAAGGGACTTTATGCAAAAATGTTACAGTGGAAGCCATGGTTTTCCATGCTCTATCCCTTCTCCCCTCCAGCAGATCCACTACATGTGACCCTCTTCTATGACAGATATAACGACATGAGCTACCAGATAGAATTCAATGAGAATGTTGATGGCAACAAGTACAAAATTGAGACTACACACTTCTATGTCCATGAGACAGGAGTTGTGGCGCCGGTTATTTTACCCAAGGAATTAGAACCAACCACTCTCTGTCTGACCCACATGTGTCGTTGCTCCTCGGTCCCGGCCATGAGGCAAGGGAAATGGGACCACTGACACATATTTTGAATTCTGCTCCAGATTGGGAGCAGACACCTCTGTCAAACGTGAGATTTAGCAGAACACATCAGGCTTATAAGGTAGTAACTGGTAAAACTACAGACGTAATTGTGGCAGAAGAGGAACTCATCACAAGGACACATGGCAGGGAACTTACGGATCATGACGGGGCAGGAGAAATGCTTTCTAAATTTCCAGATTCTCTGTGGTCACAGGGACCAGCTGACATTGGCAAGTGTCGAACTATTAAACCTGTCAAATTGGAAGTTACCAAGGATGCACATGTTTATGTACCTCAGAGACCACTTAAAAATCAGGCACAGGTGAGGGGAGTTGATGAGGCCCTCACTGACCTCTGGAACGCGGGAGTGTTGGAGATGTCTAATTCCAGTTGGAACACCCCGCTTAATCCAGTACCAAAACCTGACAGTACATATAGGATGGCGCATGACTTAAGGAAAGTAAATGACGTGACCACGACTCCTTTGCTGCCAGTTCCAGACCCACACAAATGCTTATCTGTGTTAACACCAGACATGACATACTACACAGTGATTGATCTCAAACATGCCTTCTTTACGATCCCTTGGCCCCTGAGTGTAGATATCAGTTTGCATTCACACATAGAGGAGTGAAATTACAGTACAAGGTGCTGCCACAAGGGCATAAAAATGCTCCCGGCATTTTTAACCAAATTCTGAAAGAATGTCTCAAAGACACACCAGTGTTGCCTGGCTCTGCCATCGTTCAGTATGTTGATGACATCTTAATTGGCTCTGTAAGTGCCACAGACTGTCTCGAGATGACCCACAGGGTGTTAGCCAGGTTGTGTGAGCATGGGTTCAAGGTGTCTAAAAAGAAACTACAGTGTTGCAGACCACAGGTTCTCTTTCTAGGTAAAATAATTACAGCAGGTTTTGTTAAGCCGACCCCAAATCAGAAACAATCTATCTTACAGGCACCAAGGCCAGAAACAGTTAAAGACATGCTCTCATTTTTAGGACTTGCTAACTATTCCAGGTACCATGTACCTGATTACACTGGGAAGACGGCCGCGTTGAGGGCCATGATCAGGGAAGCGGGAGTGAGAGAGTTACAAGCACGGCTAAATTGGACGCAGGAGGCAGATTTAGCTTTTACTGAACTAAAACAAGCACTAGCCACTTGTGCCGACTTAGCTATTCCAGACTACACAAAACCGTTCCATTTTGATACCTCTTTGACTGCACATTCAGGACATGGCATTCTTTGGCAAAAAGCCAGCTCGGGACACAGATCTATCATTCTTTATGTGTCCACATTGTTGGACCCGGTGGCTTCTAAGTCAACCCACTGTGCATTGTTTGCCACCACCCTCTCACAACTTCTTAAAAGGTGGCTCACTTGCGTGGTCATGGGGCACTCCATCATTATCTACACCAACCATTCTGTGGTTTCCTACGTTCTGTCTAACTCTTTTGCTCTGACCTCAAGTCGTCAGTTGAAACTGTCCAGTGAACTGCAGGCACCCAATCTTACTTTTGTGCCCGACGACACAGCCAACTCCTCACAAGGATTGACTGTTTCAGGGACTCTGCATCAGTGCGAGGTTTTCTCGAAAGCTGAAACTCAGCTTAGGGATGACCTGTTTGACAAACCTATTCCGGACTCCAGATTGTTCTTTACAGATGGACATTGTCATAGAGCAATGGATGGAACACTACAGGCATCGGCAGCTGTGGTGGAATTTCTTGATTCAAAAACGATACCAACCTTGGCCACTTGGGGCCCTGAATCGGCCTCCGCTCAATATGCAGAACTTATGGCCATACATATGGCCTTCCTTCAGGCCAAGGGACACAGAGTCACAATTTATACGGACTCCGCCTATGCTTGTGGTCTTATCCACAGAGATTTACCAACTTGGAGAAGTAATGGCTTCCTTACAGCTAAAGGCACGCCGGTGGCCCACAGGGACATGTGTGAGTTACTATCTAACTCTTTGCTCTTGCCAACTGCTGTGGCAGTTGTTAAAGTTCCTGGCCACTCTAAAGCGACCTCAATCACAGCTTTGGGGAATAATGCAGCCGATATTGCAGCCAAACAGGCTGGAAGCTTTCTGCCGCCTGGACATGCACACACTGATGCCTTGGCTTTGGTCCATCTCATCCAGAACTACCGCCCTGTATTGACACATGATGTATGGGCAAAAATTGCTACCCTGACTGAACATGATCTTATTAGGACCGAGTCAGGTTTACTCTGGATGCCAGAAATTATCTGGCACTCTCTGCAGGCATTACTTGACACTCTTCCGCCTGGACAGGCTCACTCTTTGCAACTACATTTGGACTCATATTGGACTGACAGACCGTGGAATTGTGACACACAGTGTCTGCAGGTGACGGAGACATTATTACAGGCTCAAAAATCAATGGACTCACACTTTTGGGGACAAAACAAAGATGCAGACTTATATGAGGATGGCATTTATCGCGGACCAACAGGTTTCCCTTACTTGATTCCGGCGGTGGTCCAAGAGGCATTGGCAGAGATACATGGGCCCTCCCATCTTAGCCCAGCTGCCATGACCAACATTCTAAAGGAGAATTTCTACCACCCCTCCCCAACTGCCATCTGTAGGGACTTTGTCCGCACTTGTCGGACTTGTGCATTGTATAATCCACATCCTCACAGTCTCAGGGAGCTGGGACACACAAAGGTAGGTAAATACCCAGGGGACATTCTGCAAATAGACTTCACCGACATGAGACACCCGGTGAATGGTAAGAGAATCGTGTTTTTCGATTGTCGACTCCTTCTCAGGTTGGCCTGAATTCTATCCTTGTGCCAGAGAGACTGCAGAAATGGTTATTAAAACACTGGTCACAGAATGGATTCCCCGCTGGGGAGTCCCTACTGAAATTCATTCTGGGACACACTTTACTGCAAAGGACGTGAAAAAGGTGTGTTACCTACTGGGCATTCACAAAACTTTTGCTTCTGTATATCACCCGAAAGGCAACTCCAAAGTTGAACGTGCTCACCGCACACTGAAACAAATTCTTGCTAAAATGATACATGACAATGAAAGGAACTGGTTACAATTGCTGCCTAATGCACTTTTGTGCATGAGAACCACGGTCAATCATAGACACGGCTTCACCCCATTCGAATTAGTTTATGGCAGGGCCATGCCAGGTTCCCTGGCGGCGGCCAGGTCACCACCACTGCCCGAAGTACTGAGTTTTTTCCAATACAAACCATACTTTGAAGCTCTCCAATCTATAACTAAGACACTGACTGGCATGTTGCCCTCACATAGAGCTGCCGCAGTCTTGTATGACCACACTTTTGGCCTTCCAGATCTGGTGTACATCAAACAAGGGGTCAGGAATTCCGGGACGAAACCTCGCTACAAGGGACCCTACAAAGTGACTTTTAGGACAGCACACGCCTTACAGGTCGAGGAGTGACAAGTGGTACCACTGGTCTCACATTAAACCTCACTATGACAAAAGTGGGTCTGAGAGCCCCACTGAAGGGGGACCAGACGAACAAACAGGCACAACGGAAGAACCAAGATAAGGACATGACTCATTCAAGCTACATTAACAGCTTCTCTGCTTGGCTAAGACAGCCAGGACCTATGACGTTACCTAAGTGGGTGTGGGCTCTTGTGTTTATCTGCGCCTCCATAGGCTGTCCTTTGTTGATGCAATTGGATAACATAGATAAATGCGCAGGGTTGGTTCAGGATCATCCAGTGGAGTCTGCCAAGGGAAGTACTATATAAAACTTGTAAAGATAACATGAAAAAGCAAAGTGTGGCCATATACTGTGATCATGAAGGCACTCTACTGGTAAAGACGAAGGCACTAGGCCACACCCAACAGGTTTTAGATTGGATAAAACAATGTACAGACAATGCTAAACGAACCTTCGAGAATCAAGAAAAACAAGGTAACAATTGTTCTAATGTGATGTTCTATGATTTAACTAATGTGACTGTGCCTATTCCCTCAGAAGGACATGGACCCAGGAGGCGACGTTCACTAGTAGAAGGACATGAACCCCATGGTAACAAATGGTTGAAATTGGCCCGTTATACAGCAAACAAAATAAACATAACAACTCCTTGCTGGGTGTGCGCTTTTAGACCACACCACTCCGGTGAAACCCCTCAATCGGTCCCACTGCCAGTATCAGTTGAAGAGACAGTGTGCCTATTAGGACAACCACTTTGGTCAGGTTTAAATTTTTCGCTCCCAGGCTGTAATTCATTTAGCAAGTATTCCAAATGGAAGGAATGGGTCATGCCTGTCAATTGGACCACAGCCACTAATCGGACAACGGAACAGAAATTGCAATTTGCAGGCATGTCACATTTCAGGAATCAACTAACAGCTTCAATGTGCTTCAGAAGATGGCTATTTTTGTTGGTGTTATTTTGCTGTTGTGTGTTGTTTGTTTTTGTTGTGTTATTCCACTTTTCAGGAGTATGATTTCTAAGGCAATGACCTCACTCTCTGGAGGAATATATTTTAATGCCGAAAGCCACCCTGGGGCTCCAGAGGTGGGCTTGAGAGAGATGCCTGAAGGGGGCGACAGTGAGAGTGAGGATGAATATACCCTGAAGGCCAGGAGAGCACTCGAGTGGTTTGATGAGGAAGACGGCTGTGGTAATGGTACATGTGGGGTTGATTTCATTGATGAATAAGGATTTTGTATTCGTTTTGTTTTGTTTAATATTTTAATGAGGTCTCTGCATATATGCTGTTTTGTTTAATATTTTAATGAGGTCTCTGCATATATGCTGTTTTGCTTAATATTTTGATGAGGTCTTTCGACCTCAGAAGGGGGAACTGAAGAGTTCAACATTTCATCTTTTATATTAATATGAGTTTATTCACAAGTGTATTGTCATAATGATGAATGAAGGAGTCAGAAGTATATTGTGTTGTTTTGTGCACAACCCTCTGCTTCTTAAGCCCAGGTCACACTCCAGTAAACAACTTCAGAGACAGTCAAACAGGACTGCTGGTCTCACACCTCCCACACAGATACTTTCTGTTGACCAAAGGAAAAATGCAGAGCTGGAGATAACGAGAGAAACTCCGGATGAGGGAGTCGGATGGGTGCTGGACCAATCACAGCGCGCTGTACATTTTTTGCAACTTTGTATTGTGTGTTAAATACTGGCAACCTGCTATGTTGGGGCGCGCGTTTTCAGGGGAAGCAGACTCGGAACGTAGCTTTCAATAATGGCATAGCAGGTGCCAGAGTTGTATTAGATTGTAAACTTAGGGAATAAACCTTTTGGATCAAAGCTACTGATTTCCGTGTTCTTCCTCTGCTGGTATGTGTTATTAGCTGATAGTGAAAGGTCTGTTTGATTCATTTCTTCCTCTCTCAGTTTTGAACACGCAAGAGGCTCCGAAAGGTAAATCAAAGAGATAAGAGAATAACAAATCAAACTAATACTCAATATGCTGTGCTAAGGTAACGGAGCCAGAAAATAGGAGATTTTCTACATTTGTAACAAAAAAAAAAAGAGTTTATTATGAAATAAGGAAAGTTTTTCTCAGCTGTCTGGAAAGACACTTACTGAGTGCATCCAGCCAGTAGCTGGCGCCAAGCGCTATACATGTTTTTAGTAAGAGAATGCGACATGTTATTATCAAGCTGCTACGAGCAGTGAATGGAAGAAATGCTCAGAACGATTCTGGCGATGATTTAAGAACTTAAAACAGCAGAAGATTCTCAGATAAATAACGTATATGATCTGAACAAACGTCCCAGATCAAGGGAGTTCAGCAGGAAGTGTGTTTGATGCTCAGAGGGAGAGGATTTTCTAATGAATATTCCTCAAAACCTGAATGCAGCTGAATGCTACTTCAGGAACTGTATGTTTTTGATAACGGAACATTGTTAGAACAGGGTTAAAAGCTCAAAAAAGTCACTGTAGCAGAACATGTGTCCTTTAAGGTTTTCCCATTAAAATATGTGAAAATATATAAAAATTCTACTGGATCATCACAACATGGGTTCTGTGTCTCTTGACCAGATTTGAAATGTTTTTGATGTAAAGTGGTGGAGGAGATATCTAAAGGTGAGCGCTTTTGTCAGTGCAGGGTTTGATCCTATATCAAACCCCTGTGGGGTTTAGGGCGGGGTCATGATATGATATTTTTAATATGTCCTAACATGAGCTATTTTTCCAGCAGGGTTTCATATTTTTACGTTGAAATTGAAACAATCAATCCATCCCCATCTATTTCAGTCTCTGGGTGCGTCCTGCACTGGAGCGGTCCTGTCAGTCAGGAGGTGGCTGGTCGAATCTGCTCTGACACTGAGTGATAAGTGTGGGAGTGAGACATCAAAGGGCTGTCAGTCCAGAGACACTACAGGAAAAGCACTAACCTCCTCTTCCTCGTCCTTACACACACTCTTAAAGAAAAAGTTGTCTCTATTGGACTTGCACAGATGGGTAGTAGTAGTCGTAGTAAAACTATATTTCACTCTCTCTAAGACATTCTCTCTCATTGTCAATTTCACTGATCTGGAATGCGCAACAAGTCCCAAATGCAGCTGCTCCATTTTTCACTTCTCTAATTTAAATGATGGCTAAGAGCACTCCACTCCAACTCCTTGCACCCTAGCCCCTTCCTAGCCCCTTCCCCCTACTCCGTAAACCCTTTGGTTTACAGCCCACATTATTACACTAACCTGCTAATCCAAGGTGGATTAGCAGGATTGTCTGCTACACATGGTACACATGAGACACATGGTTGGAATTCAGATTTGGAGAGCAGTATTTTTTCTATTTTAATAATGTATTTGAAGATTTGAAAACATGCTCTTACCTCTGTGGAGTGAGGCTGTGTGTTCTGAAGAGACCTTTATAATATTATGTCCAGACTGTGTGGATGGAGAGAGAGAGAGAGCAGAAGAGTCAAAGCACTCTTTATGCAGCTCAGAGCTGCATAAAGTGTGGTGCTGTTTGAGAAAGGCTTTGGAACTCCAGCTGATAGTCCCACCCCCTTCTCTCTCTCTCTCTCTCTCTCTCTCTCTCTCTCTCTCTCTCTCTCTCTCTCTCTCTCTCTCTCTCTCTCTCTCTCTCTCTCTCTCTCTCTCTCTCCTTAAGCATGCTCTTCTTTAGTCATTCTCTCTCTCCCCTCTGTTTGCATTAGGCTGCTCAATGTTTGAAATGATGTTAATCTGCTGCTGATTGTTGCATCAGATATTACTGCAATATTTTAAAATTCTTTTGAATTCAATAGTCCCTCTGTTTCTGTTTTACTACATGGATGGACAGCTGATAGAAGCATTATTACAACAGCTTCTGTCAGCTGTGCACAATGAACTGTCACTGTGCAATAGAAACAGAGTTCAGATTCAGTGAAGCACAAAAGGAGCAGACAGATCCAATAAGAAGCCAATCAATCTGGTAAAAGAAAAGGCTGCGCTATCATGAAATATACATAATATATTGTTTCTCTAACCGTGCTGCTTTGGACTTGCATAGTTCGCTCCTTTATGTCCGCGATGGAAAATGTGGTGCTCATTATTCCTAATCAACAATGAACAATGTGGTTTCTTTCCTCGGCTTAAACAACATAAAACTCAGAACCATCTCCACAGCAGATACAAGGCACGTGTTTGTTTTGGTTCACATCACTATGATACATGGGTAAAAGTCAGTAAAGGCATTTCCAGCACTAAAAAAGTCAAAGATGCTTATACACACACGATAGAATCAAGATTTCAAATGTTTATTTTAGAAATTCACATTCCATACTCAACAAAAATGCTTTAGATCTCATGTAGTTTTCCCACATACCGACTCTTAAGGCTCTGAAGCCCTGGTGGCAGATTACATGCATTCAAGCCTAAACTCAAGTCATTTTAAAACACAGTTTGAAGAAACAATGTGACATTCATTCAAAGTCAGATTCTGAAGACACTGGCAAACTTTTCAACTTTTCAAAGTCTGTTAAAGGTTGTATGGAGGATGAAGTTGCTTGATGTGTACTTAAGGTTAAGGATAAAAATACACACAGTGTGGATGCTGTGGGACCAGAACAACTTAAGCCAATAGAAAACGAGGCTACCTCATTATCTATTGGCTGTTGGCTCGTCAATCAACCTCTCAGCGTTCTACGTCAGACGCCGTTTATTCCAGTGCTGCAGTTCTTCAAACTGTAGCTCCCTGACAGTTAGCACAAAGTTTGCTACAATGGCAGACAAGTGTTTGAGGTTGGTGAAAAGAGGAGACGAGGAAAAAGAGCAAAGCCAAACTAGAGTGATCCTCTGAGATTGTTTCCAGCGACGGTGTGCACTGGACAGGTAAGTTTTATTTATCATTTGAAATGTACTTTATTTTCAAGCTTGAGTGAGTGTTTTTTAAAACATATATTACGCCCTCAAGATCTTAGGTAGTAGAAGTGCCGAGGACCTGTTTTATTGGCTAAACATTACACGCACAGTGTTCTCATAACTTATAATTTCATATCGTCAACTTCAAGCTTTGTCTGTCATAGACTCACTAACTGGGGGAAATTTGACCTAAACTTTTATCCAAGTAAGGATACTGTTACTTCATTATTTTACTCAAGTAAACAACAACATGTAGTACAAAATACACTCAAATGTTGCTGAACAGGACGTACTGTAGCTACATCTATTGTTATATTTGTGTACTTTAAATCCTCCTTTAAGTCCATTGCAGATCTGGAGTCATTCCATAATCATATTTTGATGTACACTGGAAAACACTTTGCATTCTCGAAGACGAGGCTATTTGGCGTCGTTGGACAACAACCACCTAAACACAGGACCCAAGAGGAAAAAGGATGGCGCCATACTGCTTTGCTTCTCTAATAATAAGCATTTGCAGGCTCTCATACGCCATTCAAGACTTTATTCCAGAGAGGAATGGCCCAAAGTCATCCATCAGACCTGGTGATCCCAGAAAGCTTAGACCTCTGGCTGGTGGAACTGCCTCAACAACAAGAGCTAGAGCTGCAACAGCAGAGGGGGATGTAAGTTGACAGTAGCAATGAGTGTGTTTACATGTGTTTAAAAGTCCCAGTTACAGTCATGTGTAATCCTGGGTGTGTCCACAGTGTCCCGATTCAGTCTCCTGGACATGAGAAACCATGTATGTAAATAACCTTCAGTGTTCTTTTAAGAAATGCATTAAAAGCCGTTTGAAAGAAAAAAAAAATCATGAACTTTATTGTCATGTTTAATGATAGACATTTTCCATCTTTTTTTAGCTTTGTCAAACTAAAATCTTGCACAGAACATAATATAAGTTTCACAGTACATGCTAGTTGCACAACCCCAAAATGTGCTACAAACTCATTCTGAAAAACATATTTTCTTGAGGAAACAAAGCCAGCGTAATTCCCATGACGGTCACTCTTCCACACACAGCAGCCTCCCTCTGACCCAGGCCCCATGCCTCCACTCAACAAATGTGTCCATAGGCTGCATTTCTGAATTATAGATGACTCTCCAAGCTCTGAAGAGTCCTTCTCAGCCCATGGGTCTTTCCGAGCAGGCTGCAGGACACAGTCATTGAGCATAAACAGGTCCATGTGTGGCATCACATACACAGTGTGGTGGAGACTGGACTGTCTACAGTGTTGAGTTGGCACGTCTCTGCAGTTTACAGAAAGATCAGCTAAGAGTTTGTGAACGAGGGGGACGCTGGTGTGGAATCAGTGTCCAGGAGATCAAATAGCTCACCAGTAGCTGTGGCTAAGTGTTTGTTTGTGTACAATATGAAAATACAAAAAAATATCTACAGATCGAAGGCTGTCCATGATCCAACAGGGAAACGCTAACTTGAGGGAGAGGCATGCTAACATTAGCTGAACACAAAACGATGCTCACCCAAAAACATGCTTCCACTTTGCGATTATATAATTGTGATTACAAATATCGATAGTTACCATGGATGAGTCCGACATATTTGAGGTAGAATGATGTGGAAGCAGCAGCAGTGGCTCTGGTTGTAAACACTGTTCAGTTCAATTCAATTCATTTTTGTAGAGCCCAAAATCACAGCAACAGTTGCCTCGATGTTGTGCACATTTTCCAGCATAAAGAAGAATCCTCTATACGTCATGTCATTTTAATAACTAATAAGCATACTTCTTTGTAAAAACTACATTGTACAGATTATTCTTTTGAGTTTTGAATTGGATATTTGTTTTTTTAGTTTGTATCCAGATATTGGACCAATATCATGAAGGAAATATTGGTATGGAGGGTTTATCAAAAATATTAGAACATATCTGCGTAATTTTATGCTCCATCCCATCAATTTTAACACCATTCATTGTTTTTGATTGTGTAATATATTGGGTTAAGGTGGTTCTGTGTACAAACTGAACAAATGGGTCAGGTCTAGAGAACACCCTGCCTCACCCTCTTTCCAGGGTCAGTGAGCTGATTTTAAAGGACACTTATTCTGCTATGTTGAGCTTTTAACCATGTTCTAACAATGTGCTGTCATCAAAAACATACCTGGAGTTACATTCAGGTGCATTCAAGCTGTTTTGAGGAATGCGGGTTAGAAATCCTCTGACCTCTGACCGTCAAAACATTTCCTGCTGAACTCCCTCGATCGATTATGTTTTTTTCCGATTTTTTACGTCAGTTTTCCGAGAATCTTTTTTATTTTAAGTATTTAAATCGTGGTCAAACTCGCTCTGAGCTTTTCTGCCGTCTAAACACGATGACTGTACTGCGTGATAGCTTAGTATCTTAGTAGCTTAGTATCCCAACCAACCAACCAACCAACCAACCAACCAACCAACCAACCAACCAGTATCAAACCAGTGTGGATATACACATGTGTAATTGCCTCTGCAGCCAGTAGATGGAGCCACAGCTAAATTAATAATAATATCTCACAAAGCAGTGATAAAGTTATATTGTTCTTTGTAAAAACATTTTATTTTTAGTTCTAAAACTGAGATAAAGGCCAATAACATACAAATAATGCATAATATTTGTCCTTTAATAGGACTATTGTAAAGAGCCATTATTAAGTCATCTGTCTGAAAGTTGTTCAGCCCTTTAAATAAATAAGGCCAGTTTACAGACTCAAAGGCTTTGTCAGCCTCCAAATCAATTATTACAACTTTGTTTTTTGTATTTGATGTGTGTGTATGATATGTGTTAAGATCTGTCTTATATTGTCTTGGTTTTGTCGTTTGTTAATACCTCTTGTCCTCCCTCCAGAGAACCACTAGTCACTGTTGTTTGCGTTCATATGTCGTTTATCGTTTATGCTCCTCGTGTTCGGACTGAGCGGCTCCTTGTTCTTGGAACACTCTACACCCGGAAACAAAACGGTCTGAGTTTGTTTCCTTTAACACATTTCGTTTCTATCCACATAAAAGACAGCAGGTCTCAGTTTGTCAGTGCTCGTGCTTTAAAGGGCCTCTGACAGGTTGGATGACTCATTTCATTTTAATGCAGTTCAGATAAATATATTTCAAATTTTGCTAAAATACTTTATACATTTTTTTCCTCTTTAGCAATTTTTGCGGTTTTTTGTTTTACTTCTTGGTTGTAAATGATGACATCACACTAGGAAATTACTATAGCAACCACACTGTACACTGGGCCAAATTCATCTAATGTCACAGATTTTCTTTTAAATTTACAAATAAAAATACACGTGAACATGTTTTTGGTTGAATTCATGAATAAGGGTCAAAAAAAGTAGTCTCTTTTGTGTAAATTATGCACAATCTTTGTCTTCCTAATGTGATGTCAACAATTTGTTTACTTCCTGTAACTTTCTACAGATTTTTCAGCTTTTTTTGACAAACGGCCACTTGATTGTTGTCAAACTATCATTTATATTCACAACCGCTATTAATACACCAAATAAAGACAAAATTAGAAAATAGTGAAAACCTGTCATACGCACTTTTAATCTGTTATTGTGAACTTAACAGCACTGTGAAACTACAGCACTTTCTAATTCTTGCACTTCGTTTGAGTTTTTTTCGACAAATTGTTTTGTTGTTAATGTATTTGTAAGCTTGTAGTGTAATCTGATCACTTGGCCAGGTCCCCCTTGACAAAGCGATCTTGATCTCAGTGTGCTTGCCTGGTTAAATAAAGTTTAAAAATGTCTAATCATCGTGAATTCAATTTAGGAGTATTTGTTCCAATCTTTTAGACATAATTGAGGTGTATGTTCAAAAGTCCAGACGATCTATTCACCTTATTCCGGTAGCTGCCACCATTTCCCCCCTGTATTAGTTTACACGGGGCAGACGAGCTCAACAGCGAATACATTTCACATGAACAAGTCATATTCAGGCCCCTGGAAATCGGTGCGTTGCTGACTTGTTGTTGCACGTGTACAACATTTTACACAAATCCATCTACTTTATGGAAGATTTTAGCGGCGAGACTTTTCCCGTGTCCACCACATGTGTGAATGGAGTTCCTGCCAAACCCGAAGTGCCATTACGTGTGAGGTGCAGATCTGTGGCACAAAGACACAAAAGTGTGCGGGGCGTAATAAGGAGAATATGAGATCTCTGTGAAGTGGGCCCCCCATCAAACACACATCCACACAAAAATGTCAAGCGTATGTGCTTCATTTGTGCTGCAAAAAGTTTTGTTTGTGCTGCTTTAGTTTTTGAGATATTAACAATACTTTAATCAATCAAATTAAGGTCACCCAGCCCCCCCAGGATCCTTAAGAATGCCCCAAAACGGCCCAAAAGGGTGTCAGTCGTTAGTAACTTGTTTGTACTGTTTTGTGCTGTGAAAAGTTTCATTTGTGTTGTTATGGTTTTATAAATACTTACATTTTATTTTCGGCCAATGACTTCACTCAGCTCCCAAAGGGTTAAATAGCACTAGAAAACAGCAAAAAGTGACATGAATCGATGGTGCGTCATTTGTGCTGCTTTGTGCTGTGCATAATTTAATTTGTGCTGTCATATTTAAAAAATATATACACATCATTATTTTGCATCAATTGTGTGACTTAATTTCTGGCCAGCTGGTGGCAGCAGAGTGTTGGCAAAGAAGTGAGATGATCAGAGACACTAAAAGTATGTAGATGATCAGAGACACTAAAAGTATGTAAAGTATGTATAATACTTTTACTGTAGATCTGCCATAGAGTTGTTGGGTAGCTGTTGTCCATAGTTTAGCCTCGCAATATCCAAGATACTTGCCTCATCACTACTTACGGAATTATAAAGTTATAAATCAAAAGCAAGTAATAAGTAACTAAGACATATTTTTACAGTGTCTCTGATCATTGCACTTCTGTTGTTTTGCAGAGTTTTGTACTCTCCATGTTCTTGCTTCACTAAGACAAACTCACTGTACAGCATTTCTGAACCACTCAAACCCTACTTCAGTTATCATTGACATATGGGCTTGTAACTAATCATTCTCAACTATTTAGCCCCTAGAATGTGTTTCTGTGCAGTTAATGTCAAAAGGAGGTAAGAATATACAGATGTTACAAATGAGCTGCTTACAAGCTTAAAGCAAAACTGCGAAGTTTTATTGTTTTTGTGTTTATTGTTTTTATTGTACTAATAAAAATGTATTGTATTTACAAAAAACAAGATAGTTTTCTCATAATTATGAGAAAATGATCATTTTTGTTTGCCCTCAAACGCATCATCAGATTAGGCTTGGCCGCTGTGAGTCAGACAGAGTGCACACATGATGACGATATTGCCTGATTTAATGCACATCTTATTGGACTAAAGCACAGGGATATACAAGCTATTCATAAAGAAGATGGATATAATATGAGCTTGTCAACTCTGCGAAGACGCCTGAGGGGTTTGGGATTGTTTAGACACACAACCCACACAGACCTTCTTCATGTCGCTTTGTTTTTACAAGAGCAACATCACAGGATACTTCATGGATACAGGGCAATGCACTCACAGTGTATTCAGCCTGGATTGATGGTGTCACAGACAACAGTGCGACACCTTATTGGGATTCTCGATCCAGAAGGGGTCAAGCTGAGGTCACGCCGTCATCTCAGGAGACGAGTGTATGAAAACCAAATGTCTTATGGCAAACAACAAGTTCAAACCTTGTGGAATATGTATCAACGGTGCAGTGGACGGAAGGTTGCATGCCTTCTCCACAAATAGCAATCCCATAGTTGTTATTTCATGAACGAAGTGATTGACAGAGAGAATAAAATCAGACTTGGAAACAGAGAACTGTGTAATGGACGAATGACAGAGGTTTTTGAGAAGCAGCAGCCACGAGGACGACTTTTCAGATGCCTGCTACATGACAGGATCTACTAACCACAACCAAAGGATGGAGGAGTGGTGGGCATTCTTGAGAAAGCACCATGCACTATAATGGATGAACGCTTTTCAACTTCTGAAGGCACGTGATCAGTTCACCAGGGACTTCCATGACAAGAATCTCCTTCAATTCACATGCCTGGAAATTATAGAGCTAAAATGATCCATTGTATTCTAATTGCCACACACGTCATTTTTGTCAACTAACAGTCACGCAAGATGGTCGGCCAACACAAGCTTCAGTTACATGAATATGTCCAATCACAACAGTCGAGTTCCATTCATGGTTAAATTGCGGCTGGTCAGAGACGTTGTTTCTTCAGGAAGCTCGTTCTTTTTTGTACTTTGCCTTTACATGAAAATGCAGCTGTGCTTTCGAAGAAGAAGAATAATTTTTATTTATACAGCGCTTTTCCACCTAATAGGCACCCAAATCGCTAATTTCGATGTAATTACTTGTTGTATAGTCAGAACCACAGTAAAGATTAGGACTGTTGTAATATTTGAGCAGTGGATTCCCTTTGTAGTTTACATTTGTTTACACCAGAATCAACATGGCTGTGGGTGACACACGTGAACGTCCACAACACACTGCAATGAAATCATTTTTATGTTTTAAAATACCAATGTTTATGATGTAGACATCCCAAAACCACAGCTGTGACAATGACTGGGATAGTGATGACATTTTGAGAAGTTTATCAGTTTTGGTTGGTTGATTTTTGTTTATTAGTGACAGATAGCCTACAATCTGGTGATTTATTTGTCACGTGACTGTCAAAAAACAAAACAAAACAATAAAATCACATTTTATGAATGTAAAGAGGGTCAATGGAGCACAAATCTTACTTGTATTATCATAGACCTGTAAAGTCCATAAAACTTATTTAGGCACTATCAATAGACTACATTGTAGCCAAGGCTCTTCTGAAATAAATTCATACATGAGTGTGGCCTAAATTATGACTTTTTTATGAAGTTTTTTTTTACTATACAAATTACTTCTACTCCTCCTCCTCCTCTAGGGACATGTGTGAGTGAGTACAATACCTGCAGAACCCATCTCATCTACACACATAAATGCATGACTGCCTGTGCCCATATGTACCACCAGGTGTCAGTGTAGCATCACAGTTAAGTCTGGCAGTTCATTTAGGAGCGTTACATTTCAGCACTGTTCTGCCTGCATTGTTCTCATTGTTGTTTGTCTTTCAGAAGGAACTACAGGATGTTGCTCATCTTTGGAACACGCACACTATCAGCCGCTCTCGAGGTGCCGTCAGTCCAAGAGGAAAGCCTAGTAATGCCCCAATTCTACACTGCACTGACCACCTAAAACAGTATTCCATGGAAGAATTGAACTTTGCGTCTTCCAAGAGGCCCCTATCCATGTGATGAAACTGTATTAGATATTAACTATTCAGCAATGGCAGAAAATGATCTCCATCCACCAACATCTGCCGAAGAATCGAACTCTGTTTCTAAGACATGATATCCACATGTACATTCTGTAAACACAAAAAGAAGGCAAGGCAAGGCAAGGCAAGTTTATTTGTAGAGCACAATTCGTACACAAGGCAATTCAAAGTGCTTTACATAAACAGGAAAAGTTTTAAAGCATTAAACAACCCGCTTCACATGTGAATGATAACAAAACAACTTTTCTGAGAGCAGTATTGTCCTATATAAGAAAACCAGTGTGCAGGGGTAAACCAGTGTGCAGGGGGACACCGGTGTGCAGAGGGACACCGGTGTGCAGGGGGACACCGGTGTGCAGAGGGACACCGGTGTGCAGGGGGACAACGGTGTGCAGGGGGACACCGGTGTTCAGGGGGACACCGGTGTGCAGGGGGACAACGGTGTGGGGGACACCAGTGTGCAGGGACACCGGTGTGCAGGGGGACACCGGTGTGCAGGGGGACACCAGTGTGCAGGGGGACACCAGTGTGTAGGGGGACACCAGTGTGCAGGGGTACAAGAGTGTGCAGGGGACACCAGTGTGAAGGGGTAAACCAGTGTGTAGGGGGAAACCAGTGTGCAGGGGTACAAGAGTGTGCAGGGGACACCAGTGTGCAGGGGGGACACCAGTGTGCAGGGGGACACCAGTGTGCAGGGGGACACCAGTGTGCAGGGGGACATCAGTGTGCAGGGGGACACCAGTGTGTAGGGGGACACCAGTGTGCAGGGGTACACCGGTGTGCAGGGGGACACCGGTGTGCAGAGGGACACCGGTGTGCAGGGGGACAACGGTGTGCTGAGGGACACCGGTGTGCAGGGGGACAACGGTGTGCTGGGGGACACCGGTGTGCAGAGGGACACCGGTGTGCAGGGGTACACCAGTGTGCAGGGGACACCAGTGTGCAGGGGGACACCAGTGTGCAGGGGGACACCAGTGTGCAGGGGGACACCAGTGTGCAGGGGGACATCAGTGTGCAGGAGGACACCAGTGTGTAGGGGGACACCAGTGTGCAGGGGTACACCAGTGTGCAGGGGGACATCAGTGTGCAGGGGTACACCAGTGTGCAGGGGGACACCAGTGTGCAGGGGGACACCAGTGTGCAGGGAGACACTAGTGTGCAGGGGGACACCAGTGTGCAGAGGGACACCAGTGTGCAGGGGAACACCAGTGTGCAGGGGGACAACAGTGTGCAGAGGGACACCAGTGTGCAGAGGGACAACAGTGTGCAGAGGGACACCAGTGTGCAGGGGGACACCAGTGTGCAGGGGGACACCAGTGTGCACAGGGGGACACCAGTGTGCAGGGGGACACCAGTGTGCAGAGGGACACCAGTGTGCAGAGGGACACCAGTGTGCAGAGGGACACCAGTGTGCAGGGGGACAACAGTGTGCAGAGGGACACCAGTGTGCAGAGGGACACCAGTGTGCAGGGGGACACCAGTGTGCAGGGGGACACCGGTGTGCAGGGGGACACCAGTGTGCAGGGGGACACCGGTGTGCAGGGGGACACCAGTGTGCAGGGGGACACCAGTGTGGAGTGTCCTGACATTTTTAACTATATGGTCTGGTTTGGTATTGTTTTGTACAACAAACCATATAAAAGTTAATGAACCCCACATATTTGTTGCTAGGCCTGTATTTTTCATGAGTCTTCTTTGGTTTTTCTGTGGTGGTGTCACTCAGTCGGGGCATGAGCCAGTATTCTGTTGTTTTCATAATCAAACCAGCAAAATCTATAACT
Organism: Rhinogobius similis; assembly: GCA_019453435.1. Taxonomy (NCBI): domain Eukaryota; kingdom Metazoa; phylum Chordata; class Actinopteri; order Gobiiformes; family Gobiidae; genus Rhinogobius; species Rhinogobius similis. Next base: position 34,149,583 of record CM033632.1, read on the forward strand.
ATTAATCTTCAGCATTTAGTGATAATTCTATTAAAACAAAAACACATTTTCAAATAGAACAATTTAATATAACATACATGAACAATGGAACATGACAAGATAAAGAGGCACATGTAAAACCTCAAGCCAACTCTCAATGTAAAAACCTGTAATGGAGAGAATGCTTAAAAATAAAATCAAACATGGCACAGACTTGTGTATTTTGAGAACTGCAAACATTAAACAGTATTCTGTAAGAAGATGAATATCTGCATCTAACTTTGGAACACTAACGGTTTATATTTTGCATGCATAACACCCACTGTATTTTTATGAATCAGATCCATGGCAGTTACTGGTCAGTAAACCATCCATCTCTACACACAGTTCTGGGAAGGAGTTGTATGTGTGTGTAACGTGACAGGCCATCTAAAACACTAAACATCACTCTGGCACAGATGATATCTGAGCCTGCAATAAATCTCAGAATATATCAGAGACCCACTTCATCAAGTTCACAAATACATTGTTGACAATATCTGAAACATGGCTGTTCAGCTGGATTTTGCCTCTATGAGTCTCAGCACTTTTCTGTGAGTGAAAGTGCATACAATAGTTGGATTTCACTACTTCGTAACTACTAATTCTCCACTATTTAGCCCCCAGAATATGTTTGTGCAGTTAATGTCACAATGAGGTAAGAATATAAAGATTACCGAGTTACAAATGAGTTTACCCCTGAAAAAACATTTGCAGCAATAAAAAGCATAAACGTTGTTGTTTCTCAGGAATGCTGTGGGATAGACTCGAGATTTCAAATGCGTAGCTTCCCAAGTTCTACTTGCTCCATAAAAATGGTTCAAATATCTCTTGTAGTTTTCTCACAAATTGAGTTTCCACGTTCTTGCTTCACTAAGGCCAACTCACTGTATGAGCACCAAAGCACATCAACATACGTATTATATATGCTCGAAATATTATCATCCTCTTCTCTACTGAAGCAATGACAAAGCTTCCATGGCCCTGACTGTAAAATTTGAAAATTGTCAAAAGAAAACCTAAAATTAAATGTGATTTTCAATAAGTCAAAGCAAAAAAAGAAATCATTACTTTTACTTTACCTTTACAAAATTTTCATACATGGTTGATTTTGTGACGACTTTGTATTCTAGTTCTGGAGGCTTTCTTGAGCCTTAGTCCCAAAAAACACTTCATTTGTATGTTCCTAGTTTGATGAAAGTGCATATGGAAGGTTTTGTAGTTTTGTTCTGTGGTATAGTACCTGTGGTAAGCATTGATCAGATTTGATGGCAGTTTGTGCCGAAAAGTAAAAGTTCTGAAAATGAATTCATCAAATTTCAACAACAAAATCCAAAATGCAGATACACATCTGCTCACGTTCAACCGGGAAGTGACATTATAAACTTCACCAATTGTCAAACTGGAGAAAATGGGCAACTTTTTCAGAAAAACCCTTAACATAATCATGAACGGGGCGGAGCTGTCAACCGATCACCACCTGGTAGTGAGTTGGATCCGCTGGCGGGGGAGGAAGCCGGACAGACTTGGCAGCCCAAGTGTATCATGAGGGTCTGTTGGCGTGGTCTTCACCTCGCACCTCGGGGAGAACTTCTCCCAGATCCCGAGGGAGGCTGGAGACATCGGACCATGTTCTCCACCTCCATTGTCAATGCGGCGGCTCATAGCTGTGGTCGAAAGGTTTCTGGTGCCTGCCGCGGCGTCAATCCCCAAACTTGGTGGTGGACATCGGAAGTAAATTATGTCGTCAGGCTGAAGAAGAAGTCCTATTAGGCCTTGTGGGACTCCTGGGGCAGGACAAGCGTACTGCAGCTTGTGCAGTAGCAGAGGAGAATTTCTAGGCACATTCAGAGCCTGGAGGGCGTCCGATTTGGGAACCACAGGGTCATCTCTGCTGTTTGCAGATGATGTCGTCCTGATGGCTTGATCAAACCAGGAACTGCAACATGCACTGGGACGGTTTGCATCTGGCATGGATGAAGATCAGCACCTCCAAATCTGAGGCCATGGTTCTTGACCGGAAAAGGTGGCTTGCCCTCTCCGAGTGGAGAGTCCTTGCCTCAAGTGGAGGAGTTCAAGTATCTCGGGGTCTTGTTCAGAGTGAGGGAAGGATGGAGCGTGAGATTGACAGGCGGATCGGTGCAGCGTCTGCAGTGATGTGGGCGCTGCATCGGACCGATGTGGTAAAGAAAGAACTGAGTCCAAAGACAAAGCTCTCGATTTACCACTCAATTTCCCTCACCTGGTCATGAGCTCTGGGGAATGACCGAAAGGACAAGGTCACAGATACAAGCGGCCGAAATGAGTCTCCTCCATCGGGTGGCTGGGCGCTGCCTTAGAGATAGAGAGGAACTCAGTCCCCCTGGACGCCTCTCTTGGGAGGTTCTGGGCATGCCCCACTAGGAGTCGCTGGAGGGGCTATGTCTCTCGGCTGGCCTGGGAATGGCTCAGGATCCCCCGGAGGAACTGGAGTCAGTGTCTAGGGTGAGGGGAATCCCTGCTTAGACTGTTGCCCCCACGACCTGGCCCCGGATGAGCGGAAGAAGATAAAGATGAAGAAGATAATCATGTTTGCTATACGTTTTATTAAAACATGCAATCTGTCATGTGCAGGTTCTCACTGACATTGATTTTCTCCATGCAAAAAGAAGCCTGGAGTTATAATCCAATGAGTTACATTTAGACCTCAATGTTAATCCCTTTTACCTCACAGCAAGAAGGTCCCAGGTTTTATTCCCAGAAGTGTGAAGCTCCCTATGTGTCACCGCGGGGAACTCCTGGTGTTAGCCTGCAGTTAGCCTGCAGTTAGCCTGCATTTAGCCCGCTGTTAGCCTGCTGTTAACCTGGTGAGCCCTGTTTTCTGGGGTGCGTCTGGCTTACACCCAGCGTCACATCTGTCCTGGGTCACACTTCATCCCCCCAATGACCTATAAAGGATAAGCCGATAGAAATGACAACAAAAATCCATATCTCATTACTGGCATCACTGTTCGATAGTTGAGCTGGACTTATTTTTAGATTTTAGAAATATTTTATGAATTATTCATTTACTTTTTTCAGCTTTTAACAATGTTATAACCAAAGGTGGAACGTAACAAAGTAAAAAAATTACAAATACTGAAGTAATGTTTAGGCATCTGTACATTACTTTGGAACATTTTACTTTTACTTCATATCTGAGAGCAGAAATCTGTACTTCTTACTCCACATTTTTTAACTGGACTAAAAATAAAAAGTCCTTTTTCTCACTTGCTGCTATGGTTGATGGAGTATTTTTTTTTTTTTTTTTTAGCATTTTTAGCATATTTTTTAGCATGTGACATTCTTCTCAAAGATTTTGAGTTCAAGTTCTGTCTTTGAAATGTGTAAAGTACTTTTTAATTCTTAAAGCCCAATTTTAAATCTGGTACTTTTTAAAGCACATTTTTATGTGATGCTTCTGTTTTTACTTTTGTATTTTTCATCCTCTATCTGCCCTTTTACTTAACAATACTTCTTACACGACACACGGTTATAACCCTGTTCCCTCATCAAAAACATACCCACAGTTGTAATTTAGCTTCATTCGCATCCTGTTTACAAGGTCCTCTTGCTCTGGGCCTCAGAAAACACCCTGGATTGTGCTGTCCAAAGGTAGAGCTCCTCTGCAGTCCATAGTAAGTCTTGTCAGTCCATAACTCATCGACAGTCCTCTCTGAGCATTTCTGCGTTCATTACAAACAAACAAGTGCTTATATTAGCGGGCCAGTCACGTCGCTTAAATGGCTAGTTTTGAGGGGTTTCTCTCATGGTTGATTCCCACTGACGATGATACATAGGCATTCTTTTAAGATGCCAAAGCAAAAGTCAAGAGCATGTTTAAAGAGCCATAAGAAGTCAAAGAAAGCAGAACATGTTCTTTAGTCGAATATGTTGCATTAATACAAATTCAGAACATATGGTGCAATTTAGTTCTTATTTTAAGCCGTAAATGTCATTCTCAATAAGTTCACGCTGCGCCCAAAGGCACAATTTGTCCTTTATATTCAAGTGTGGGTGACTCTTTTTCGATTACATAACAGTATTATCCCATGACAACACCAATATCTGTTTATAGCTTATGAAATATGAAAATTATGAAAAACATGACGTCACACCATCACAATGTCAGCTAAAGTCCGCTCTCCAAAGATGAGAGCGACGATGGGATAATCCTCGCTGTGACAGATGTGCTGTGCTGCCGTGGCGACCAGAAGTGTGTCAAAGCCAACGGGGGGAGGGACCGCCAGACTGAGAGCCGCGCCGGGATTGGCTGACGGGCCCGCACACGCTCAATACGCACCCCGCTGGCTCAGAGAGAGTGGGGGATATAAAAAGAGGTTTAGAACTGAAGAGAATAGCCACACACGGAGACGCTTTTGGAGAGACGACGGTTGAAGGACGGAAAGAAGGTAAGGATTCAGAAACGGAACGATGTTTTTTTAAACGTGAACGAACGTTTCCTGCCTGTTTCCATGGAGATCGTAGTGCTTCTCCTGGAATCTGACACAGTACGGCATTAAACTTATTTAATGCCGTCCATGGAGACCAACAGGAGGCATTACAGAGCAAGTTACAGGTCAGATCTGTGGAAAGGCGAGCCCGCATACAGTAACAATGCAATAGTAACATTTGTAATCGGAAAAAAACTTCACTACAACATTTTATTAGATTTAATAAAGCATCAACAGAGACTTAATTCATAATGAACAACTAGTTTATTAACAAAATAACCCTAATGCCTGACATTAACCCTTAATTAAATAATTACTAAGCCTTAATCCTTAATTAATCCCTCATTAACCAGTTGCTCAACATGAAAAAAGTCTTTGTCGATGTTTTATTACGGCGCTGTCATTTGGATTGTGTCATAACGTTATGTGTGGACTCGTGACAAACGGTCGCTGCGGGGTCTGTTTTAAGTTTGAGGCGGAGGTTGACGGTTCTATTCCAGCTAGTGTGTCCTTGAGCAAGGCACGTCACACATCTGGTCTGTGTGAACGTGCGGCTGCGATTGTGTGGTCAGCGCTTGTCAGTGCGGGCAGCGGGGTCAGGCAGGAGTGAGTGAGGAGTGGAAAAGAATGGAAAGGGATTTGGAATGTCTGCTGCGAGCTCGACCGTCTCACACGCAGAGGCTCTGGCTGTACATTTTATTGTCATTTTCAAATTGAGTTTTTGTTTCAAGTTCAAATTTTGAATTCTACAAGTTTAAGGTCACAACAAAGGTTAACAAGCTGTGATGTAAGTAATGCTTTCTGTCCAAAAAACACATTATGGCTTTTTTTTTACATTTTTCTTTTTTTTTTTTTTTTGGTAGGTTTGCTCTCTTAACATATCAGCTTTCATGTGGAACAAAAATATTTAATGGAATCCACTTCATCCATAGATTTCTCTGGGACATTGTAACTTCAAAGGCCGTTTTCTTAAAATGCATTTTTCTCCCTCGAGACATAAAGATCAGCCTTAAAGTAGATCCCACACCAAACTGTACAATCTGGACTCAACAAGATTTTGACAAAACGTACAGAAGGATTTTTTTATATCTATTTTTAAAACTGATTTACTGAAGTTTTCAGTCAAAAATATAGGGCAAAATGTGAATTTTTAGGACAATTTTCAGTCAATACTTAAAAAGTAAATAAGAAATCCAAAATCCCCTCTGTAACCTGTTGATGAACAGAACCAAGAAATTTAAACCTGGTTCTGTCCATTTTTCAGATTTAAATGTCCCAAATATGTGGATTTTTTGTTATTTTTACACATAAAATGCATTATTTATACATGAAAAAATGACATGATGAAACACTTGTCTATTTTATCTTAAATATATGTTAGTAAACTACAAAAGAAGTTTTAAATTGACATTTTAATTATTTAAATTAAAGGTTTTTCCTATTCACCTGTAGTGTCTCACTTTAGAACACAAAAAAGTCTTTTTAATTCTTTTTAATCTTTTTTAAATTTCAGAAACGTATTTGGAATTAAATTATGTGTCATCTGCTAATTTGGACACTGTTGAGCTCCGTTGTTATTCTAAACTACAGTGTGGTATTGTGGAACATTTTACAGTGCGGTCCAATGTGTTCTCAGACTTAGAACTGCATTTTTAATAAATGGAGATGTCCTGGTTTTGACCCCAGTTTAGTCCAGATGTAGACTTGGTTTGGTTCTGTTGTAGTTCTGCTTCAGTCCTGGTCTAGTCCAGGTTTTGTTCCTGATTAAGTCTCAGTTTTGATGCAGTGCATTCAAGTGTGAAGAAAATACAATCTGAGAATGATTTTAGATACGATGTTTCATTCTCGTGACAGCAGCTGTGTGTAAGCGACATCCATCAAATGATTATGGAATATATTGTTCTGCATCAGGCCGTGTGTTTTAAAGGACACAGTGACAGTGACTTTTTCAGCTTTAAACCTTGTTCTAACAATGTTCTCAAAAACACACCTGAAGTAGCATTCAGTTGCATTCACGCTGTTTTGAGGAATGTTTATTAGAAAATCCTCCCCCCTCCGAGCATCACACACACGTCCTGCTGAACGTCCGGGATTTTCGGACGTATTTTCAGACTTTATATGTCACTTATCAGAGAATCTTCTGTTTTTAGTCCTTTTAGTCATCGCTAAACTCGTTCTGAGCGGTTCTGCCTCTAAACACGATCATTTCTGCAGCAAATCCGCACAATGACGTCTTTTCAGCGCTAACTTCACTAGATTGTATATAGCCCTGGTGCCATCTGCTGGCTGGATGCACTCAGTAAGTGTCATTTCACAGTGACTAATAACACAGGTCATAGAATGAATAAGAAACTTTTTTTTTTGTTTTAAAACATGAGATGGCAAATTTAAGGCACTCAAGAACATATTTAAAGGCTAACAGCAATATTTTTCCTTTAATGCACTCTTTCTTTCATAAAGCAATAAAAAGCACATAAAGACAATCAGGATTACTTTACTTTTCCATCCATGTGGAATGTGGGGCAGTAGACCATCTCCATCTGGAGCAGTTCACCACACACCAGTCCCTTGTGCATGTTTGTGTGAGGAAAGGCTTAGGGTAAAGGCTCTGTCCATGTCATAGGTCAGAGCGTTTGTCTGTCTACACTCCACAGAATCAGGTTCCACTCCGCTCACCATCACCACTACTGTAGTATAGAGCTGGGTGATACGGTGATAAAAGTCGAATCGTGAGCTCGTCCCTGTGACAATCTGCTATTTTTGTGAAGTCGTCGTATCGGGATTGAGTGTTTGTCTCTTTAATGCAGCTGTCTGTTCAAACACACTTTTTCTCCTGTTGTTTAGCCTCTGGAGCCTCTGAGCAGATGACTTTATTTACCTCTTGAAGGCCAGAGCTGCACAATTAAACCAATTGAAGTGGTTTAATTGTGCAATAATTTTGAAGTGCAATAATTTCTTTCACAAACAACAAAATGTCTTGATTTGATTTGAATAAAAATTGCTAACACTGTAGTTTGGATTTGTACACACATATTGTGAATAAGCAACAAAAACATGACCAAAAGCGATAAAAATGCTTTCCAACAGTGACTGAAACACACCGACAAACAAAAAACACAACTCAATGCACCAAAATGCGACTAAAAGCTACAAAACAGAACAAAAACACAACTGAACGTTACAAAAATGAAACTAAAAGCGACAAAATTGTGTTTAAAATATTAATTTAAACATAATTCTATTATTAAAACATAAATCGCAAATCTAATCACAATCGCACTGGTCAGAAAAATTACAATTAGATATTTTTCCTAAATCGAGCAGCTCGATTAAAGGCAATAGAAAAAGTGAACATGAATCGGGATAAAATCGAAATTATGATCTGGCCCCAAGTAAACCGTGATAATAACTTGTTTGCCATATCACCCAGACCTACTGTACTACTTCCCAATCGGGTCATTTCATTTCATCCTTTCAAGAGTGTCGTTAAATGTTCCGAATATCTGCACACACTGATATAAACATTCTATCCCATGCATTTTAATGTGGAAGCAAAAGAAAAAGAGCAAGACTGATGAATGGTACTTTCATGGTCAACATGTAAGAGTCAATATCTTCCAGCTCAAGTTTCTAAAGTTCACTAAAGTATGCTCTTTGTATGAAATCCAACTAAAATGACTTACTTTACTGAGCTTGTAACCTCATTTACAGCCGTGTTTCCTCATCATAATAGACAATCACAATTGTATTTGGATTGATGTTTGAGTTAATCCTGTATGGTCCTGAAACTGAGGCTGCAGTGTTTTCACCTACCCCCTAGCCCCGCCCACATCCCTGTACTTAGTTGTGATTATTTGAAGACTTCAGAGTGACACATGAAATAAATCTGTGTGAAATGTCACAAAGAGGCAAGACATATCACTCTGAAGAGGCGTACCATAGACATTCATAGACGTAAAATTGCTGGCTCTACAGTTGCTACGATACAGACAGCTCGCCGCCATGTTGGTCCGGTGAATGTGATGACGCGAATCAATTGAACATAATGGCGAATTTTGCAATTTTATGGATATAATGCACTTTAATAAGTGATCTCTGCATAATCCTGAGCAAAAAGGGCCAATTTGTGCATTTTCAAACATTTTTTTTTATATATTGGCAGCATTTAAGTCCGATATTATGTTGAACTTTCTGCATTTGGAGCCTGTTTGTATTGAATCATGTCTTTAACCATAACTATAGCATATCCCTGACACTCTGTGATGTGTCAGCTGTAGGTTATTGTGTTTAAGATGAAAACCTTTATAGCTAGAACCATAGAAATTCACAGATGCGTCTCTATCTCTGTCCGATGCTCCGACTTGGCTAATGGCTAGCTGATGCTACCTGGAGTTACGTCTGATTGAACACTCCTTCATTAAAGAACTGTGAGGCAAAATCCCCATATTGAAGCATGTAAAATGTTTATTTCATGATATTTCTGTCACTTCTCTGCTCTTCTCACCGGTAACATATAAAAGACAATGTTTTGAGGTCACTAGATTCATATCAGAAGCGCACAAGATCCGAAATCTCAACTTAAAGTCAGTTAGCCTTTAGCTCGGATGTCAGTTTTCCACGCTAATAACCATCTAAATTAAAACATAAAAAGGTTTACACGCTTTGACGTCACCTAAATGTGGTCGATGGGTTGGTACCAGCTGACACTCTCTGGATTATTCATAATGTGCAGTTTTTGCGGGCTAATGCTAACGGCTATAGGGAAAATACATGAGTCTTCCGCCAGAGTCCTTCAAATCACACCGGACTAGCCGCAGTGCTAAGTGGTTGATAGCATGAGCATCGAACACCGTGTCTACTTATTTATATGTCTATGGGGCTTACAACTTTGAATAGGTGGGGCTTATCACTATGCAGAGGCGGGGCTTATCAATACTGCAGTTTCAAACAGGAAGTCAGTGGACCTGTTTCTATTATGAAGCTGTTTTAGATCAATATGAGCAGCTCGGAGCAGATGACTGACAGCTGCTTCTGTCTGTGATCACTACAGCAGCGTTAGGGTCCTCCCCCGTTTGAGCTGGAACCAGCGGAGGTTTAACAGCACTGTGCACTTTAGAGGAGCCTAGTGTGCTCCAGCAGCCCTTTGCAGCCCCCCTGTGAGTCATGTCCATGGATGTATTAAATGAACTGGATAAGGTACGCCCCCTCTGTCTGTGGTCCCAGATTGATTAGTGGCTGTGCGAGGTACTGCAGCCTCTTGGAACCAGCCTTTTTCTAAAATTTCACACTATAATTGCAGACAGTACTGAATTATCTGTATTTAAATAAAATAGAAGGAAATGTTCTTTTCTACCGTTTCTAAAATCACCTAAATTACCGTTTTTATATGAAGTGACGTCACCGCAAACATGTGCGAGTCACGTGAACGAGTGTCAGACGATACAAACAGAAGCTCGTGGAAAAGGCTCGACTAGAGACACCTGTAAGTTGTATTTTATTTCATTTCAGACGCTTTCACGTGTGTCTAACATGAAGAACACAATTACAATCACACAAGCTAACGTTAACACAAAAACTTGCAAGCTGTGTGGTCGCTCATGTCGATCAAAGCATCATGGGGGATTGTCGTCACGTGGCGCCCTAAAGCAAAGATGGCAGCCTCCGTATCAGGAAGTAAAGCAAAGATGTCAGCCTCCGTATCAGGAAGTAAAGCAAAGATGTCAGCCTCTGTATCAGGAAGTAAATGCAGAAGTAAGACATTTTTTTGGGGTCATGCGCCAATGAGCACACTCCATAGGGATAAACAGGGCGCCATTTTGGGTTCATCTTCCAGGTTTTATTATAGTTCTATGGTCATGTCCTGGACCTGTCCAAAGCTGTGGTGGAACGGGCTGGAGCGCCAACAGTTTTCTGTATTCTGGCTGCTAAAAGACTCTTTGAAACAGACAGATTAGACGACACGTTTCACTAAAATGTAATGAACGTGATTATGTTTAAGATTTTACTAAGCATTTTGCCCATTGGTCCTCAGTTTGACAGTTTTTGGGAAGTTTATTGACCTTATTGCGGAAGTTGCCATACACGCCGCTATCTTGTGTTCGTTGTATTAGTTTACATGGAGCAGACGAGCTCAACAGAAAATAAGTTCTACATGGACTAAAAAGCCGTTTTCAGACTTCCCAGGAAATCATTGCGTTGTTGATTTGTTGTTGCTCGTGTTCATTAAACATTTTACACAAATCAACCTACTTTATGTAACATTTTAGCGGTGAGACTTTTCCCTCGTTTGACATTAGCTTTAACGGAGTTCTCGTCAAACGGAAGTGCGTTAACAACAAAAGTCCGTATCTGGCAAAAAGTGGGCGGGGCAGAATAAGGTGAATAAAGTTACTTCCTGATTGGTCATGGACAGAAAGGTGGAGGTAATTCTACAACTGTCACCTAGCAACCATTTTGAAAACAAGGGCCAAAATCCATTACACAACAGTTAGAAAAGGACTGAATAAATAATACTTTACTTTACTAAGACCTTTATTTTGTTGAACGATGGTTTAAAAAATGTGTCAGTTACATTTAAATTGTCCTTGTATTTTTGATGGCACGTCGCTTTTTGATGACATCACAGGTGGAGGGATTCCATTTTAGACCGCAGCTCTACTTCGTGTTATTTTAATCGTTTATTCTTCTAAATTTCCTCACAAACTGCATCTTGACTGATGTAAAACTATGATAACTATTTACCACATGTGCCCTCCATCCAAACTAAGTTATAATTAGACAAAAATGAGAACCTGTCATATAGACTTTAAAGACAAGTGAACAGGAGACAAGCAGAGATAAAGTGCAGGGTTCACTTCATAATCATAATCATAATCATAATCAGAATTACTTTTATTTATCCCCAAGGAGAAATTCTTTTCGTTACATGTGCAACCGACCAGTAGAGACAGTAAGTATTAAAACAATATAAGATATATATAAAATAAAAATAAAATACAATAGCTCTAAATAATGTCTACCCCATTTAACTTAATAATAAGAACCATCTGATGATATTAAATTCACACTAACACATAAGTAATCCATTGATTATATTCTTCTTTAAGTATTTATATTCTTTCTTCTAGTAGTTTAATTAAGTTGTTTAAATATGATATGTTTTAGGAATATATTATTAAGAATACGTTATGAGCAGTAAGAAAGTGCATTAGAGCTCATGGAGTGGTACCAGTCGTGGAATGCAGGTGTTCTGTGGATGGGTCTATATTTCTCTGAACAGCTAACACCAATAGCGCTTGATTTTAGCAGCTCTTGATTTTCACTGCTTCACTCTTCAGTGTATCAGCGGATTTATTTCATTAGTTTGTTCAAAATCCCTTCCCTTCAAGGTCAAGGACTGACCCAACTCTAATCACACAGAGGGGGTGTGTCCACTGTCCAGTAATAACAGAAATATTTTAAACATAAACTAGGTCAAAATATTTGCATTTTGACCGTTAAGACAAATCCCACAACAGAATCCTGTCCAGCTCAGTTTTATGGTAATGACACAGGTCTGTCCTGAGCAGGTGCAGGTGGGCTGTGGGAGACTGCACCCATGGGTGATGATTGTAATTACATGTAATTATAATGTGGGTGTCACTGTAATGACCTGGTCCTGCTGCCTCCTGTGTCACACATGTTACCTGGTTTAAAGATGTCAAAGTGTCACTTTTGAAGGATTATTGCTTGTATTTGGTTGTTACTATTTTGTAGGAGAAATCAATACAAATAAAAGCTTAATCTTACTTTCAAAATAGAAAACTTTGGAGACCGTTTTATGTTGGCTTTGTGTGTGTGTGCATGTGTGTGCGTCTGTGTGCGTGTGTGCATGTGTGTGTGTGTCTGTGTGTGTGTGTCTGTGTGTGCTTGTGTATGTGTGTCTCTGTGTGTGTGTGTGTCTGTGTGTGTGTGTGCATGTGTGTGTGTGTGTGTGCATGTGTGTGTGTGTGTGTGTGTGTGTGTGTGTGTGTGCTCGCTGGCTCTGTCTAAACCCTGGTGATGTAACTTCAATGTCAGACTCTGCCGTTCCAAACTCAGATGAATCAAGACAAATCAATATGCACTGTTATGCTTCATGTGAATTGGCCCAGTATTTAACCCTAAACATTTAAACAGTTAAAGTTTGCAACGCTACACATGAACTTTTCACTTTCTCACTGCATTCTGAGCGTCCTAATTGTTCATGAGTTTAAAAGTGTTATCACAACTTTACTGTCTCATAAAGCTAACAGACGTTAGCATGCTAACAGCAGACTTCCCGCTCTGTGGAGAATAAATGGCTCTATAATTAGATACTGAAGCACACAGCGGTCTCATTGTGACCGAGAGCGCAAGTCAGATTTTACAAGACTGATTACTTTTAAAAATCAGGTACAGTCCCTTTATGACATCAAGGTGAAAGTAAAAAATCACAGGTTGAGAGGTATTAGGGCAGGCCCATGGGCCAAACCCGGCCCTTCCAACTGTCTGATTTGTTTGTATTTATTTCAATCTCCATTAGCTGTGAAGCACAGCTCTTCTACTGATGCCACCTTTCCACATATTGAAAGATATATTTTCTCTTGTTTACTGGTTTGGTATTGGTTTAGTAATTGTTTAATTCTGCTTTAGACCTGCTTGGTCCTGTTTAGACCTGGTTTGATCCTGGTTTAGCCCTGCATTAATTCTGACTTAGTCCTGGTCAGGTTGGTTCAGTTTGTTGAAATTTTGTTCATTTTGTTAGACACAAGACCAGAGTATGCATTATTTGAGATCTAAATCTCACTGAAATGAGATGAAGAGAAGAAGGTCAGAGGAGCAGTCCCTGTCCCTGTCCCTGTCCCTGTCCCTGTCCTTGTCCCTGTCCCTGTCGTACATGACCCAGATGTGGCTGAATCGATAGTGCCGACAGTTTCCGCACATTACCACAGAGAGCATTGATCTCTGCCCCGCGGAGAGCAGCCGGAACTGTCTGCCCCGTGTACATCTGGACACGCAGGACAGGACAGGGGACAGGCAGGACACGCACGACACAGGGGACAGGCAGGACACACATGACACAGGGGACAGGCAGGACACGCACGACACAGGGGACAGGCAGGACACGCACGACACAGGGGACAGGCAGGACACGCACAACACAGGGGACAGGCAGGACACAGGCAGGACACGCACGACACAGGGGACAGGCAGGACACGCACGACACAGGGGACAGGCAGGACACGCACAACACAGGGGACAGGCAGGACACACATGACACAGGGGACAGGCAGGACACGCACGACACAGGGGACAGGCGGGACACAGGCAGGACACGCACGACACAGGGGACAGGCAGGACACGCACGACACAGGGGACAGGCAGGACACGCACAACACAGGGGACAGGCAGGACACAGGCAGGACACGCACGACACAGGGGACAGGCAGGACACAGGCAGGACACAGAGGACAGGCAGGACACAGGGGACAGGCAGGACACGCACGACACGGGGGACAGGCAGGACACGCACGACACAGGGGACAGGCAGGACACGCACGACACAGGGGACAGGCAGGACACGCACGACACAGGGGACAGGCAGGACACGCATGACACAGGGGACAGGCAGGACACGCACGACACAGGGGACAGGCAGGACACGCACGACACAGGGGACAGGCAGGACACAGGCAGGACACGCACGACACGGGGGACAGGCAGGACACACATGACACAGGGAACAGGCAGGACACGCACGACACAGGGGACAGGCAGGACACGCACGACACAGGCAGGACACGCACGACACAGGGGACAGGCAGGACACGCACGACACAGGGGACAGGCAGGACACGCACGACACAGAGGACAGGCAGGACACAGGCAGGACACGCACAACACAGGGGACAGGCAGGACACGCACGACATAGAAGACAGGCAGGACACAGGGGACAGGCAGGACACACAGGACACGCATGACACAGGGGACAGGCCGGACACAGGGGACAAGTAGGACACAGGGGACAGGTAGGACACAGAGGACATGCAGGACACAAGGGACAGGCAAGACACAGGGGACAGGCACGACACAGGGGACACGCAGGACACGGAGGACAGGCAGGACGCACAGCGCCGGCTGTGCAGGGCTTTATTGTTTTCTTGTTTAGTTTTATTCTTGGTTACATTATGTAATTCTGTTTGCATTAGCCGGATTCCCTCTGAAATCGGATGCTATTTAGAGATGTGGAGGGCCATTTGCATTTTGCCTCAATTGCTAACATTGTTTTGCTAATGCCATCTGTTAGCCTTGAGTGTGGCTAAAGTCGACTTATTTTGCAAACTCATTGTAATCTAATCCATGTGGCAATTCAACAAACACCTTGTATCTGGTAATTTTGGAGTATTTTTGGCAAATTGTTTTGGTTGGCTGCTTTGAGTTAGCCTCTAGGGTTCAATTTGGATTGAAGGCTACGTCCAATTTTTTCCCGCTTGCTTTTAGAGACATAAACTCTTCAGTTCTTGGTTGAGCAGGTTTATATTAAGACCCAATAGACCTAATTTCATGGCTGCAGCCTCCTGTTATGTGCAACATGTTGAGGACTTTTTCCACATTAAAAAGACATAATATTGTATTTATTATTATTATGAATTGTTAATTGCTATGACAAAGTCTTAATTTTTAATCATTCTGAAACCCGTGGATAACCTAGACTGCCTGAAGTTTATTAGAATTCCTAACAAGATACAGTGGCTGTGGCCCCTGGTCCCTCCAGACGCCATGATGTTAGCATAGCCTGAGTGACCTGTGGAGGTGACATGAGAGGCGGGAGTTTCCAATGGAGCAGGTGCACGCGAGCCTCCACACAAGCTCCAGGGCACGTGCACAGCAATACTCTCTCTCTCTCTCTCCTCTCTCACTCCCTCATCTCTCTCTTCCCCCCTCCCTTTCTTCCTCCCTTCTCTCTCTCCCCCCCTCTCTCTCTTTCTCCCCTCTCTCCCGTCTCTCTCTCTCTTTCTCCCCTCTGCCCCCTCTCTTTCTCCCCTCTCTCCCGTCTCTCTCTCTCCCTCCCCCCTCTCTCTTTCTCCCCTCTCTCTCCCCCCTCTCTCCCGTTTCTCTCTCCTCTCTCTCTCTCCCTCCCCCCTCTCTCTCTCCCCCCTCTCTCCCGTTTCTCTTTCTCCTCTCTCTCTCTCCCTTCTCTCCCCCCCTCCCCTCTCTCTCCCCCCCTCTCCTCTCTCTCTCTCTCTCTCTCTCTCTCTCGCACACATCACACACAGAGAGTCGCGCGGTGCTCGGCTCGTCGTGGATGCGTTCATCCTCCTCGCGCCGCCGGGTCGCCGCGTGGCTGCTCGCGCTGCCGCTCGGGAGACGGGACTGCGCGCACCGCGGCCGCCTGGAGATGATCTCTTTCTGGCTGCTCTGCTGGAAGCTGCTGGTAGGTGATACTCCGGCTCTGGTGCAGGCTCCTCTCCTCCGTCTCCTCCTCCGCTCCTCGGATTTGGCGCCACTCACTCTCCCGTGCGCGAGGCTGGCTCACGCGCGCGGGTCTCGTTCTGATGATGATGATGATGATGATGGCGTGTCCTGTTTGTGCTGAAGCCTGTGTTTGTGAGTGTTATGTAACGTCCCGCTCCGTCAGAGTCTCCGAGGAGGAAAGGGAAAGGCCACTCCAAAGAGCCCATCACATGAGAGCTCTCCCGGGGAGCTAGCAGCTGCCGCGCCGCTCCTCAGCTGTTGCTCTGCTTTAGCTCATACAGTAGGTTAGCTTGTCTGATACCGAACTCAGCAGTGTTGTTTTTGCTGTTTTATTTATTTTTATTTTTTATTTATTTATCCCAAAGCAGTTGAGTGAACCTGTGCCACCCTAAGCTCACCACATCACCTGGTCCTGACCCTAACCTGAACCTGCATCTGGTTGTGAAATAATGTGTCTAAAATAAACATGTGATAGCATAGCCAACAATGCGAGGTGACGGTTGTGTGGCAGAACTGGGTTGGAAGACAAAAAGAAAAAGCAACTGCAACATTAAAGCCGCGCAGCGGCGATGGTGGCCCTCGCCCCGCGCGCGACCGCCTTCCCACGCGGCCTCGGACGGTCCAAAACCGCCCCGGGCGCCGTCCTCCTCCTCTGAGTGTCACTCGGGCCCCGTGACCCCCCTCCCCCCACTCACACCAGGTGGCGTCCCTATAGAAGTGCATTGGCGGGCACTGCTCTCCAGAAGTTGCAAAACCGCCCAAAACTTGTCTTTGATGTAATTGACTTTTTCGATCGGAATGCTCTAAATAATGCGTCTGCCGAGTTTCACTGACTTTGCTGGAAATCATTTTGGCCTCTCCATAGACTTATGACATGTCTCATAGGAAATGCATGGGGAATATGCGTGGCCCCCCAGGCCAAACGATCCAAAATAGGACATCGGTGTGATTGACTTTTTTGCAGCTGTTGACGCTTCAAATCAGATTCCAAGATTTCGTGGCAATCCGAAAATGTTGGTACTTTTACATGACCAGCAGGGGGCGCTATAGTGAAAAGTGCTCATGTGCTCCTGAGTCTGTTCTGTTTAATATTTGATTCTGCATCTGTGGTTACAGTTTGTGCTCTGTACGGCAATGCCTGTGGCTTGGAGAATAATTTTAAGAAACAGGAATGAAGGCGATTTGCGTATGGCTAACCACGCTATACCAGAACGCTATCATCAAAACTTGGTTTTTAATCGGATTTCAATGCGTCCAGATCAGGAACGTGTGTGTTAGACTGATCTAGGCCCAAAACCTAGGACCCTTTTGCAATGGAAAAACGAAGTGGCATCTAAAATTATAATCAATATGGCTGCCTTGTCGCTAGTCTACGCACTGTGCACCAATTATGTTTTAGGGTCGTCTTTATGTGTACTATCACCGTGCTAAATTTCATAGGCCTCCTCCAAACTAAATGCATCTCCCTTTCCATAGGCCTGACACATCAGGTGGCGCTGTAGAGGCTGTATATGAGTTGCATGTAAATGGTGTTATGGGCATTGATTTTCCTTAACA
The DNA here is from genome assembly GCA_019453435.1 of Rhinogobius similis. Lineage (NCBI taxonomy): Eukaryota > Metazoa > Chordata > Actinopteri > Gobiiformes > Gobiidae > Rhinogobius > Rhinogobius similis. The sequence continues at coordinate 34,167,108 of CM033632.1, forward strand.
GGAGTCACTGTATTAAGTTTGATGGCTGTTACTCACTGTTTAGTGGCTTTTTGCTGCATCTTTTGAGTGATGAGAGCCAGGTTCTATAGAGAATGAATAGGACCTCAGGAGGGCCCTAGAGGCAAAAGTGTGAAGAATAGGCATGGGTCCTATTGACTTTTTTGTTTCTTATAAAGCAAATAATCATCTCCCAAGATTTGGTGTCAATCGACAATCTGGACACTTTTAACTGAACTGTAGGGGCGCTATAGTGATTCGTGGTCCTGTGCTCCATGGTCTATTTTGTGTAATATTTCATTCTCCATCATTGGTGGCAATTTGGGCTCTGTAGGCACAGTCCATGTGTCTTTGAGGAGCAGGCAAAGAAACAGGAAATTAAGGCGATTTGAGACAGGATGTCACGACTAAACCGTGTGAGATAGGCCAAAAATGTTGGATCAGTATCAAAGTTCAATGCGTCCCGATCAGGAACGTGTATGTTAGACTGATGTGGGTCCAAAAACCAAGGACCCTTTGCAATGGAAAAAAAACTTAAAGTGGCGCTTACAATTAAATTCAATATGGCCGCTTTGTCGCTTGTCTGATGAGTTTGCACCAATTATGTTTTAGGTCATATTTATGTGTACTATCACTGTGGAAAATTTCATAGGCCTCCTCCAAAATAAATGCTCTCCTTCCATAGGCCTGACCCAACAGGTGGCTGTAGAGGCTGTATTTAGCTTGCATGTAAAAATGGTGTTATGGGGCATTTATTTTCCTTAACAGGAGTCACTGTGTATTAAGTTTGGTGGCTGTTACTCACTGTTTAGTGGCTTTTTGCTGCATCTTTGTGTAAAGAGAATATATTCTCCCATAGAGAATGTTTAGGAGTTCCGGGAGGGCCCTGGAGGGCTCTAGAGGCAAAAGTGTGAAGAATAGGCCATGGGTCTCATTGGCTTTTCTGATCAGGAGGCTATGTAGGATTTGTGTGCAAATTTTCAAAGATAAAAGTCAAAGTAATTGTTTTTCTCCCATAGTAATTTATTGCGCCCTAGAGGTGGCGCCGTAGGGTTGATTGTTATTGTGCGCACATAAATGGATTCAGCTGCTTGACGTTTACGTGTGTTTCAAATTTCATGTCGATCGGAGTATGCGTAGCGCCGCAGGAACTATTTAAAAGTACTTTTGCACCCTCAGGCCAACGGTGATAAATGCACCATATCACTAATTCAGTTTTTTTCATGGCGCCCTACACTGGACGTATTCCCCAAGTTTGGTCAAAATCGGACAATGTTGACTTTTCACTTAATAGGTAGGGGGCGCTAGCGAGTACTTTTTATTTATTTTTATTAATGCATTATATTCAGATCATAATTACGCACTCGTGACTGAAATTACAGCTCTGTCAGTCCAAGCGCAGCCGTGACATGCGATCGAAAACAGGAAACGAAGGCGTTCTTCGGTGGCGAGCCACGGCGAAACCATTTGAGATATCCGGAAAAAAGCGGATAACTATTGAATTTCAATCCGTGTAGATTGCGTACGTGTATGCCAGACCCATGTCGGGCGAAAACCCTAGGACTGTTAGGAGCTCAAAAAAAGTCAAACTGGCGGGCGACTTCGGTCCAATATGGCCGCCGGCGCTTTGGTCCGAGGGCCGCGCCCAATGTCATGTTTTGCTCGGTTCACTGTTCTATCACTGCTCCGAAGTTTCAGGCGCTAGGCTGGCTATTTTTGCTCGTCCCATTTCCCATAGGGTCCGATTCGGGCCGGTGCTGTTCGCTCGGTTCGGGTCGACATGTTCGATGCACGTTTTCTTAAATTTTTCGCCGGGCCGACGCGACTATACCCCCTATGTCAGACTTTTCGTGCATGTTTACTGGGCCAAAATGGGCCGATAGGTGGTGAAAAAAATAATAATAATAATAATAAAAAGAAACCGACGAAACACAATGTCCCTCGCCAGTTTACTGGCTCGGGCCAATTAAAGCCGCAAGCGGCATCGAACGGCCCTCGCGGGCCGCGCTCGTACTCCGCTCTCGCAAAGGTCGAGGAAGGGCGCTAACGCGCCCACATTCTTTCCTTTACTGGGGCTTTGTGGTGGAACAAAGCTGCGTCCCAAAAGTGCTGTTATGAATGGGCACAAATTTAGCCAATTGTTGCGGCTCCACAAGATGGATACCGTAACACTTGTCCCGAAGATTTGGATAACTTTTGGTGTCAGACTCGTCAAGATGATTTTCACCAAATTTCAGGTTGATCGGGCTTACGCCGAGGACAAGTTCGTTAAAGTACAAAGTTTAATTTGAGATATTATGAGATTTTCCCATAGGAATAACATGGGGTTTTTCTGTCTTTTGTAAAATGTTGGCAAAATTAGCGGCTTCGCCGCGCAGAGACCGTAATACCCATCTTAATAATTTGGATAACTTTTGGTGCCCCACTCCTCAGGATGATTGTCACCAAGTTTCGGATTGATCGGGCTTACACCCGAGGACGAGTTCGTTAAAGTACAAAGTTTAATTTGAGATATTTAGAGATTTTCCCATAGGAATAACATGGGATGTGTCTGTCATTTGTTCAAGTTTGAGCAATTTTCGCGGCTTCGCCGCACAGAGACCGTAATACCTATCCCTATAATTTGGATAACTTTTGGTGCCCCACTCCTCAGGTACATGTCCACCAAATTTCAGGTTGTTCGGGCTTGCGCCCGAGGAGGAGTGCGTTAAAATGCGTAGTAAAAAAAGATCCAAATTTGAGACAATTTTCGATTTTCCCATAGGAATAACATGGGATGTTTTGGGCATTGGTACGGCTTTGCTGTACAAAATATGACATGGGTCTGATTGGCTTTTTTGACCGGTAGGCCAAAATGGAATTTTGTGCAAAATTTCAAAAAATTATAAAAAACTAAATTTTTTGCTTCCCATACAAAACGTTTTTTCACTGTGTAGGGGGCGCTATCGTGCCAAATGAAAAAATTCCACCTAAAGTAGGTCCAGGCTAGAAAGTTAAACAACCTATTAAAATTTGGGCATAATCGGACTCGTTTTGGCAAAACGGGAGCATTTTTAAAATTTAGAAAATCAAAGAAATCGTTGGTGAACTTTGCGGCTGCGCCGCGCAGAGACCATGAAAGTTATTTTAACGAATTGGATAACTTTAGATGCCCCACTTGTCTAGAGCATGTACAGCGATTTTGAGAGCGGTGGGCGAAACGCCCTAGGACGAGTTCGTTCAAGTTCGACGTGAGCGAAAACGCTGACTCAGCGTTTCGGAACTTTAAATCCAATATGGCGGCCATACGGTAAGTCAGGGGGCATGGCCATAATAATATATATTTTTTGTCCTCAGGAGAGGAATGCGTGTTCCGAATTTCGTGGCTGTATGACAAAGTTGACGTCGGGACGCCTCCCATAGGCGCAATGTATTTTGACTTTTGTAGGTGGCGCTGTCGCGCCATTATTTTTTCCCCAAACAAAAAACCTATAAAAACAAAATTTTTCACGATTCTGAATTTTGGGCAAAATCTTGTGAGTTTTTGAGCATGTTCAGGGGTGAAATTAGAGCTCAAAGTGCAGAAGAAAAAATAATAAATAAAAAAAATAAAAAAAATAATTATATTTTTAGCAAAAACAATATATCCGTTTTACTGGGAACAACATATTATACGTTTTTTGAAAGCTCTGACCCTTCCGCAGGTCGCCATGGGGTCAAATTTGGATTACGAGCGCTACGCGCTCGTCCATTCACCTCCGAAGTCGGGCCCCCATGGGCTCCCCATTGGTTTCCATGTATTTTAGCAGGAACAAGTATGGTTACTGAGTGGGGCTTGATGCCAGGGGTGTGGGACAGTTCACTGTCAATGTTTGGGGTGTTGGAGGGGGCCGAACTTGTTATTTCGCAGAGCAGAAGTAAATATGCAGGTCCCATGCCTTCGGCATGGGCTATTTCACTGTCCGACCATAGAACCGACTAGGCTGCCAAACTTCAAGGCCAAGTGCATAAAAGTTTGGCGAGACAGTTGCAACGATGCCTTCGGCATCGTTGCGAGCAATAGGCCCTACGCCCTGTAGGGGCTCGGGCCTAATAATGTGCTACACTGAACTTTGAACTTAGGTATGTGGATTCCATGGCAACGTCTCAGTAACTGAAAGTGCATAAGGCAGGTTTTCATGTTTTATCCAGCCTGATTATTACTTTGAATCGATATTATCAGGTATCATTATTTGTAAAATCATAACAATTGTGTAATTTCAATGGATTTTGGGCCTTGTTTACAGTATAACCTTATACTTTATGGAATTACATATGTCACATCTGCTGCCCATGTCCAACCAGGAAGCAACATTACACTAAAATCAAAGTGAGGAAAAATTGGCAAACGTTTTTGTAAAATCTTAAATTGCATTTTAGTTAAATGTATTCACCTTATTCCGGAAGTTGCCGTACGCGCCGCCGTCTTGTTTCCGTTGTAGTTTACATGGAGCAGATGAGCTCAACAGAAAATAAGTTCTACACGGACTAAAAAGACGTTTTCAGACTGACCAGGAAATCGTTGCGTTGTTGACTTGTTGTTGCTCGTGTTCATTAAACATTTTACACAAATCAATCTACTTTATGTAACATTTTAGCGGCCAGACATTTTCCTTGTTCGTCATTAACTTTAACGGAGTTCTCGTCAAACGGGAGTGCGTTTACAACAAAAGTGCGGGTCAATAGTGAAGTTTGACCTTTCAACCAGTCAGACACCGACTTAATAACACAGAAAAATAACTCAACACAGTGCAACACAGGCAATGGGAAAACATTGGAAGGGTTATTGATGGTAATTATCTCGAAACAAGACTGTGGGCCTATACATCTATGTATTTTAAATGTAGTTTAAATATAAAAAAAAATGTTTAAACTTTGGTACGATCACCATTGATAACGGTTATGGTGCCCTCATGTTATAGATCAGGGGTTTCCAATATTTTCTGACCAAAATAGCCATGCAACTGACTCGGGACCCCCAAAGCGAAATGAAAAATAATTTTACGAGTCAAAGCACGTTAAATCAGGTTTAATATTGGTTATTTGAATAGGTTATTGTGTTTATTAGACCCTATTTCACTAAAATATGCTGTTTGTCATTTTATTAGATAGAGCAAATACTGTGTCATATTTATTCAAATTAGATCTGGAAATCATCTCGCGACCCCCAGCTCATTCCTCGCGACCCCCGGGGGGTCCCAACCCCCACTTTGGGAACCACTGTTATAGGTGACCTGTTGTATTATTTCTGATCACTGTGCATCTGTCAGAAATCTCAGTCGCACTGAGGTTTTAAAGGGCACACTCGCTCCACATGTCCTCCGGCGTCCAGAGCAGGGCCCGGTGTAAGGACCAGTGCAGGAGCAGGGTGATGGTAATCCCAGAGGTCACTCTTTTAAGGCAAATCTGCTCATGATCGCTGCAGGATTAAAAGCAACTGCTGCATGATGCAGCAGTCAGTAATGACTGTCTGAGCGGGCCAGATCCCATACAAGAGGAGGAGCTACAGGCTGCAGGGGAATGAGCCCTGGACCCCAGATCGGTTCATTTTAGAGCGCTTTCTATCCATGGCAGAGTGTGTCTGTGTGCTCAGGTCCTGGATCACAGAGCTCTTACATGAGCAGCTGACATCAGACAACAATAACATGTGTTTTCTTACAAAACTAAACCTAAATCATATCTGAATTATGCTTTTTAATCATGAGGATGATCTCAGCGATTCACAAAAAGACGTTTAGTAATTCCAAGTTTGTGTCTGTGAGATGTGGCTAAAACTAGAGTAAATAATAATTCATTTTCTGCATTTATTTCCCTTTTCTGCAAAGCCGCTTTTTAACCTCTCTTTATGTAATGCTTTGGCTTTGGATAATGAATTATGACCTGAAAATATAATCTGGAATAGAGTCTGTGTTCTCTCTTGTCCAATCATCTTAGTTAAAAGCGTTCCAGAAGCCAAAAGTGAGTCAGCCCACTGAAGCTAGACCTCTCATGACCCCTTTGGGTCGCACAAATAGAACAGGACAGTTCACACACGACAGTGGAAGCACTTTTGGATCCCCCCATCCACATAGAAACATGGCTATTGACTGAACAGTATGGACCGAAAATCATATGTTTTCTGCATCATAAATCAATATTACAAATAAATGAAATAAAAAATAATATATATAATAAATAAAATAACATATAAATAAATAAATAGTAAAATAATAATATTAATATAAACAAATAATATAGATAAACTTAAACACTAATGATTTGTACACATAAATCTACACACCTTGGTTGCACTGACTGAAATTGTGATTGTCTAGATTCCAGATTATTCTACACTCCCAGCATTCTCTATAGCACTCTTTAAAATAATGTTTGATACCAGATGTATTACGACTTCAAAACCAAAGCTAAGGGCTAAAACTGAAGCAAAACTGTTTAAGTAAACTACAATCATGAGGACACAACTAGTTCAACAACCAGTGTAATAAAGGCTGTAAGAAAAAAAGTCCATGTCAGTGTGAGCAGATAAATGGATGCTACTACGGTCTGTTAGCGTGAGGACACATTTCATAACACCAGGATGAAGTCGATTAGCTACAGCAGACCTCACATAGAGTGGAATGAGTATTGACCACAGCACTTCCCATTCTGACACAGGCTTTCATCAAATGACACTAAATTCCCCATTTAATAACGATTATGTCCATTCATTTGCGACGCGTGTGTTTGTGTGGCAGTGGTTATGTTGGACTTCTGTGCTTAAAGTGCCAGAACGGTACAGAGACGCATCTCAACTTTGGCTTGCAGTTTTTTAACCTGGTTTAAATTGCTTTACTCTTCAGTGACCCGCCAGAGTTATGCATCCTCAGAAATCAAGGTAGATTTTTAAAATACACAATAGTTTAAGCACTAAAACGTGAAATACAAAGTAGTTCTTAAAGGAACATAGCTGGGGTATTTAGCCTCACTCACAGCTCCTTCTGAGCCTCACAAAAACCACTTCCTGCTGAATCAGTGACATTTTTTCAGATCATATACATCTTATACTTATCTGAGAATCTTCCACTATTTTAAGTCCTTAAATCAATGCCAGACTCATTCTGAACATTTCTGCCATCTAAACACGATCACTGCTACTGCTAGCCTGACCATAGCGTCTCTTAAGTGCTAACATAACTAAATTGTAGTTGTATGTTTATTTTATTCAATATGGGACAGTGCACATAAATGAACATGTGTTAGTACATGTAAATGTGCCAGAGTTAGCCATGCAGGCTAATTTTCATCTGTAGTGAGTATTATCTGCCGGCTTTTTGTTTCAAAACATGAGATGGCAAATTTACTCAAGGTACTCAAGAGCATGTTTAAAGGCTAATAAAATATGAAAAATGTAGAATAGTTTAAAGTGAGTATAGTTTATAATCTGCATGAAGTAGATAATGTGCTAGCTTGTTTACATGAAGAGTAATTTGATGTGCAGTCAGGCCTGTGTCTAAAATTAGTCTTTACATAAGTGCTGGACCAGGCTGTGAGGGCACAGATGTTGTAGTGACTGGAGCGCTGCTAGTTTTCGTAAGAGGATAATGTGTAAGCATGTTAGCTTGTTCGCACTTCTGGATTGCTTTGCTGCTGTACCTTTGGGTTTAGCTTTATGTTTCCACAGATCTATGTTTGTTAGAGAATTCTAATATAAGTGTTCAATGCTCCCACATTTTAGCTACATTCGTTGTTAGAGTTCGAACTTTGTAGTTGGATTATGGTTGGGGTTAGGGCTTTGTTGTAAGGTTAAGATTAGGATCTGGTTTGGAGATAATGATTAAGGTTTGAGGTCAGTGTGAGGGTTATGGATTGTGGATAGAGTGATAAAACAAGGCTTTGGAGACAGAGTTGTGGAACATAGAGCTGTGGGAACATGAGAATTTCCCTATAATTAAAATAATTGTTTCACACTTATTTTTCATTATGACAGCACTGATACTGAGCTTTGGAGTGCAACTAAATTAAGTGCATTTTAGTCCCAAAGCTCAGTTCTAAAACGCTGATATTGTACGACGTTTACTTCCTTAAACATCAAAAGTGTCAAACTGAATGTGGCCCACTGTGGATGTGGACAATCCAGACATAATTAGATCTGTTCTGTGATACTGTGGGGTATATTTAGCACAGAATAAACTGAATCGTCATCAAAGTGCTGCCTGTTGTTTGGAACTTTCATATTTCTCATAAATGTTAGATGGGCTAATCTCAGCCTGTCTCGTCTCCACGGCGACTCTGAGTGGGTTCTGCTGAGTATTGTCCGAACCATGTGCCGGTGACACTTTGGAGACACTGCCATGGAAACCCAAAGCACAGAAAGAGTCAAGGCAGCAGGAGTCAGTTCTGTGACTTCTGTATTTACTGAGAGAGAGGAGGGGTCTGTCTGCCTGAACTCCATCAACACACCATGAGGTTTAAAAATACATCTAAGACATTTGCATATTTTCACTTTTATGAAACTCAAATTATGCAAGGATGTGTGCACATTAGAATAAGAAGATTTGAGCTGTATGATGAAGGCGATATGGAAAAAAAAAGAGCCCCTGATATTCTCAGAGGCTCATGATAAAAGCTGCATGTCCACTGCACTGTTTTGGCCGCTTGTGCTGAAAGATTTTTCATCATAGGGAAAATCTTGTGTTGCAGCTCACAAATGTGGGTCGTACGTCTCAGTCACCACGCTCACATGCAGGAAAACCTGATACTGACCTAGGCTAATTTAAACAGATTTTTCAAAATGCATGTAACCTGGGGACTGCGATTAAAGGACACATTCTACAGCGACTCTTTTGAGCTTTTAACCAGGTTCTAACAATGTTCCGTCATCAAAAACATAACCAAAGTTGCATTCAGCTGTATTCATGCTGTTTTGAGGAATGCATCCATCCATGTTCTTACGGGTCACAGGGGCAGCAGTTTTAGCAGGGTCTCCCAGACGTCCTCCACCCCAGACACTTCCTCCAGCTCCTCCGGGGAGATCCCGAGGCGTTACCAGGCCAGCCTAGAGACATAGTCCCTCCAGCTTGTTCTTGGTTTTTCCTGGGACCACCAGGCGTCCAGGAGGCATCCGGAACTGATGCTCAAGCCTCAGCTGTTCCGCTCCACGTGGAGGAGCAGTGGCTCTACTCCGAGCTCCTCCCGTGTGACAGAGCTCCTCGCTATCTCTTCGAGTGTGCCCAGCGGCCTCCGGCGGAGGAAGCTCATTTCGATCGCTTGTATCCGCGATCTCGTCCTTTCGGTCATTACCCAGAGCTCGTGACCAGGTGAGAGACGAACATAGATTGACCGGTAAATCGAGAGCATTGCCTTTCGAATCAGCTCCTTCTTCACCACAGCTGTTTTGAGGAATGTTCATTTGAAAATCCTCTCCCTCAGATTTCGTACATCATTTCTCAGACTTCAGTCACTTATCCAAGATTCTTTTGCTGTTTTAAATCCTTAAATCATCGCCAGACTCGTTCGGAGCATTTCAAAACATGAGATGGCAAATTTAAGGTACTCAAGAGCATGTTTAAAGGCTACTAACAATATGAAAAATGCAGAATATTTTTCCTTTAAGGCTTTTTTTTTATGTTTATTAAAGAGGCCAATATAACACGTGTGTGCAGTGTGTTGCTGCATTTAACAGTGTAGTCCCATCACACCAGGAGCAGAAAGAGAGGCTTCAGCAACAGAAACAAAAGAATGTGTTTGGACGTGGACTCACTGTTTTAGATCAGCAGAGATGACAAACACCTCCACAGTGGACTTAGCACATGTGCTTTTGTTTTGGTCCATTGTGTTCAAGTGAAAATAAAAAGCTTCAGTGTGTTTATTTGTGCTGTGAAGAGAAAATAAATTGTGAGCAAAGCAGTTCCTCATGTCTGAAAATCAAATGCTCAACAATTTATGATGTCATTTATCCATGCCATAAATTACTAGACGCCCCTGAACGTCTCTCACTTGATTCGCACCAGTCAGTTCTTTGAGTTGCTGTAGACTGGGACACTGTTCTGAAAGGTTTTGAGTCAAAGATGAATTGAGTTTGGTTGTTTAACTCTCAGGGTCCTCTGTGGCTGTGAACGTAGTGACTGTGAGCCAGGGACAAAGACCGTCAGCAAAGACCTGAGACTGAAATCAAGTGTCTGATATTTTGGAATCTTGGACGTCCTGAGCCGTCCATTTGCTGTGACGAACAGTAAACACAAACATGTCAACTAATGAGCTCAGCTGTAGATAGGATATTTTTACACTTTCGTCTACATTACACACATTTCCTAAGACAAAAACGCCACTAGCATTTAGCACTAGACTAAGCTAACAGCATGGCACTGGTCACATTAGTACTCTGCATCTAGAGCCTGAAATGTACAGATGAACTTTTTGGTAGCTACAGCTGATGATGTGAACCATCGCTCAGTGACTGTCTTTTAATTGACATAAAAATAAATTGTACAGTGGACACTAGGCTTAATTCTTCCATCTGCTGTGAGTGTTCCCACTTCAATTTCAATTTATTTTTCAGTGGCCAAATTCACAACAGTAGTTGCCTCGATGGGCAACAATTAGAAAAGCAGTTTAAATGAACAGTGTTCAAAGGAATGGATCAAATAGATAACTGTGCCAGAGCTCCCCCTGTCCTTGACCCTGCTTCTCAACAAGGAAAGACTACAAAAAACCCTGTGAGAAAAAGTGGAAACCTCAGGGAGAACCACAGTGAAGGAGAGATCCTACTCCCACGGACGGACAGACAGCAAATGGTCCAGGACTGACACATCCACTTGGACCAGAACCACTCAAGAGGAAATAAGGTGGATCATCTAGTGAGGAGGTGTAGCCGTAGTGTCTGAAACATTCTCTACTGAGAAAAACTACAGACTACAGTTGAACTAAACTCTTGATGTTGATGGGAAAGTAGAAGATTCAGAGGATCCAGTGTTCAAACTGCCATAGTTGCTCCTAGGGCAGCCTAACTAAAACTGTAGGTATTTAGTTCTGTTTCTAATGGGCTTGACCAGAAACTATTTCAAATACACTTCAATGTGATTAGTTGAATCCACCTGTCACACAATAATCGGCATATTGAAGGCCGATTATTTGGAATGGGTGGGGAAAAGTGTGTGTTTGAGCATCGAGCTGCATCAAATGCAAAAGTATTTGCCAGCCTATTTCTACAGAGTCTTTATCACCTCCACAAGGTTTTCTTAAATGACATTATGTGTTCACAGAGAGCTACAACTGGACTCAGGAGAACAGCAGGCGAGCTAACAGACGCTAGCCACGACGCTGGTGGTACCCACGCTGACGGTAACCCCGACAACGATAACCCCGAAGACTGTCGCTGCAGCAACAGTGACCCACCGTCTCAGGAAGTTGTAACCATGGAGATCAGCTCCTCATCAACTCTACTGATGGACCTGGAGAGAGAGAACCTCCAGAACTACAAAGACGAGGAGGAGGAAGTAGAGGAGGAAGAAGAACTACAATACCCAGAAGTGCAGGAGCTACAGCAGCCAATCAGCAACGAGCAGGAAGACAACTGTGACTATTTGGTGTTTGAAATCGGTAAAAAGAACATGATCGATCAAGATGAAAACACGGAAGACACGACAGATGATTTCTGGACGACAGAAATGGAGAGTAAAGAGGAAGTAAAACAGGAAGTAGCTGAAACAAATAACGATTCAGGGCCCTTGTTTCAAAGAGATGAAGACAGGATCCAATCAGAACCAAGCAGGTTTTCATGTGATGTTGACCGTGTGTGGGGTCAGGAGGCGGGGCTTAGGGATGACCTCAGTGACTGCCTTCAGGCTGAACTCGCTATGGTGTACTCGGACAGCGATGCCGGGGACGACCAATGGGCTGCCTCCCTAAACGGTGATGTCATCAGCCGAACAGGAAGAGATGCAGAGGGACTGAAAGACTCGCTGACAGGTAACAAATACATCAGCTTTTATTTAGTGTCATGTTACTGTCACTCCTGACAAAAAAAAGTTCTTTCAAATATTTGATCCATTTTACAGATACACATTTCACATGACTTACTTTTAAAGGTGTGTTTTAACCCATTTCTGTTGGATTGACATAATATTGTCTGAATATTGTTATAGGAAAACTCAAAAAAATATTGAGACAGTAATTTTTGTCAGTCATCCAGCCCTAAATACCAATCAAGTTGACCTTTTTAAAAAATATAAAATCATTCCAAGTACCCTCTGGTGGGTCCTGGCATAGTGCACCTTTAATCACATCACAAAGTAATCACTAACATGAAACATTTGTGACATCCCTGAAACCTAGTACATGTTTTCTTTATTGTTGGCACATTTGAACTTTAACCCAGTGCTTTTATCCTTTATCCAGATAAAGTCTGCGAGGAGGAGACGGAGGGACACTCAGTGAAGCCGTGTCGGAGCAGTGATCCTGAGAGGAGTGACTCCAGAGAGGAGATGGCCTCCAGGAGAGACATGTTCCTCCGAGGCTCCTCCACCAGCTCCACCACCAGCTCTACAGACCCCGATAGAAAGGTAAAAGTCACCTCTTCCGCTTCTAGCCAAGTTGAAATATTGTTGGTCAGTTTTAGGACTCTACATAAGATATAGAAATACTCTTTGACTGCACTGGACTGGTCGGCATCATAAAAGTTAGCATGAAGGTCCTGGTGGACTTTGTATGCCCTAATCTTTGTATTTTTATAATGTACAATCCTCCAGATATGTACTCTGGGCCATGAATCTAGTTCAAGCTCTGCAGAAGCCCTGGTGCTGCACTGTTCCTGCAGTTTGCCCCAGCGCTGGAAGGATGGAAAGTGCAAAATCATGTTGACTGAAAAGAGATGTCCACATGTATTTAAAAGAGATGCACCAGATTTTGTCTTACAAATGTAAATAAACAGAACAAGTTAATTTAAAAAAGTTACCTGATGACCTGCAATTACCTGATGTATTCTGAGCATCCTAAACATTCACCACGATGAGTAAAGCTAACAAACGTTAGCATGAAAAGATTTCATGAGGATTTCATGACACTATGAAATCCTCATGCATAGATCATATTTTTACGAATGTGGCTGAGCGATTTTCTGAAACACTGTCTATTCCAGTGGGTTTTTCTGATCATAACCTAATAGTCATGGTTAGGGCAAAAGGGCATGACCGTAAAACAACAACCAAAAGTTGTAAATAAAAGATCACACAAGTATTTCTGCTCAGGTCATTTTATACATGATATTAAAAACCTGAACAGAACAAAACCCAGACATTGGCTTGTTGAAGTGTGAATCATTGCTCTTGCCTGTTGTTGAAAAGCATGCTTCTTTCAGGATACATACAGTAAGAAAGAAAAACTGCCCATGGAGAGACCAGGAACTGAAGGAAACTATGAAAATAAGACATCAAGCTAAAGCTGAAGCAATATTATCAGAAAAGGAAGCAGACTAACTACAAACAATTGAGTAATCTGGTGACAAAATTGAACAGAAAAAAAAGAAGCTGCATTATGGAAAACGGAAAACTGTGGTACTGATAATAGAAAGATATGAATTAAATTAATGGGAATGAATTAATTAAATGAATTAATGGGAAATATTAATAATTCCCATGAGTATCTCTTGAATAAAGATGGAATATTTGTAACCAGGGCAAATGAAATTGCAAATTATTTAATTTTTCTTTTTTTTTTTAAACAAAACTGAAGGATTAAGAATGAACATGCAGTGTAATCAGAATAAAAGCATTCCTTTAATTCTGGCTAAAATTATGAAAGGAAAATGGTGTACATTCAAATTACAGAAAGTAAATATAGAGGATGTAACAAAGGCATTGAATGAATGAATTGGAAGGAAAACTTCTCAAACTAATAGTCCCTGATATTGTGTCATATAAGAAATCAAAGTTTTGTAACAGGGTCTGTGCCACAAAAATGGAAAATAGCCAAAATAATAAAAAGTCCTTTTCTGAATCAAACAGTCGCCCAGTTAACCTACTACATGATTTCAGTAAACTAATTGCGAAATTTTTATTTGAACAAATAAAAAGTTATTTTAATAAAAATGATGATAGAAATGAAACACTGATTACAGAGTACAGAGCAGGACACGCCACAGCTACTGCTCTGGTACAAATGACAGACGACTGGATGAAAGAGATGAAAAGAGAGTAGTAGGAGCTGTAATGCTTGATTTCACTGCAGCTTTTGATTTAATTGATCATGAACTGCTATTAAGTAAATTGAAATGTTACGGATTTGATATGTCTTCATTGGATTGGTTTAGGAGTTATTTAACAAACAGGAAGCAGACACTGTTTTTCAATGGGTCATTTTCTGATGTCAAACCTGTGAGCTGTGGAGTTCCACAAGGTAGGTGTCTTGGACCTTTATTGTATACAATTTTCACTAATGAATTACCGTATGTGCTAAAGGCAGCAACAATGTCTGCAGTATGCAGACAATTCCACTGTATACAACAACAACAGTAGAAGATTTAAATACAAAACTAGATGTTGAGTTAAAAGCAGTTGTCCAGTGGATACATTCAAAAGTTGGTTTGTGTATGGTGTGGTTTGTGTAAGTGTATGGTGTTTGGATCAAATTTAACCATAAAAGCAAGGCCAGTGTTAAAGCTAACAGTAGGTGGCACTGCCGTGGAGCAGGTTGAAGAGATTAAACTTTTGGGTATAACTTTAACATCATCAGTCAATTGGGTACGAGTATATCAATGATTAGAAGATGTTCAGGAATACTGGCTCCAAAAACAGGAAAATCACTCAAACTTTCAAACCCATCTAGATTATTATCCAGTGGTCTGGGCCAGTGCAACTACCAAAAATATCCATAGACTTCAAATTATACAAAATAGAGCTGCTTGTATGGTGTTAAGATGCCACTACTATGCAAGTATTACAAAAATGCATGAACTATTAGGATGTTTGTTAGTTAAAGAAAATTTGATTATTCAACGGTTGTGTTTATTACAAATGTAATTCATACAAAATTACCTAATGTCCTATTTCACAAAGTTCCCTTTAGTTGAAACCGACATTTTTATTGTACTCGACATGTCTTAAAATGTGGATGTACACTGCTAAGAGCCAGAACAAACATGCAAAAAAGAACTGCTTTGTATCGAGCCATGCAACTCTGGAATTCTTTGCCTAAAGATGCTATTAAAATAGAATATAAAGTAATTTTTAAAAGGGTATTATAAAAACACTTTAGGAGATGTACTGCATAGTAAATTTGAGGTAGACAATTTGAGGTAGACAACATTAATGATACTTTTCTTTTGACTGCTCTTTGAGATGTTATATTTGATTGCATATGTCATCTTATTTTACATATGTGGTTTGTTTCAGGTTGATTTTTATGTAAAATATATTACTTGGTATTGTTATGGTAAATGGTCATATTTATACAGCGCTTCGAGGCACTTAAAGCGCTTTACATCAAGGAACCACACACCAGAGACACTGGGGGCGAGGCGGGTTAAGTGTCTTGCCCAAGGACACAACGGCAGTATTCACCTGTGGGAGCAATTGCAACGGCAACCTGTGGGTCAGTGGATCTGACTGCTCAACCAAGGATGTTTATGTCAGGAGCGGGATTCGAACCGCAGACCTTCGGATCAGAAGACAATCTCTCAGCTTTGATACAGATAAATGTGGATCCAATAAATAAATAAAAATAAATAAATAAATGCTAACAGCCCATTTGACCCTAAGAGCTGTTTTTACAATATATCTGTGCTGGGACAGGACAGATTTCACTTTATAACACAAAAAATGAGGCAAAGCCCCTTTAAGTTATAAACCATACCAATCCCATAATAGAAGCCTGATTAATAGATAATCCATAGGTTTATACAAAATCTAGCACAATGTAGCAGCCATAGCAATTAGCAATTCATGACAAAAAAATCTTTTGTATAGGTTTGTGCTCAAAATATCCTGTATAAACAGGAAGGAAATTGGCCATTTTAGGAGGAGCAGTGCAAAACACCAATAAGAGATGCAAGAGCAAAAACAATATAAAGTAAAGAAAAGCCATGGAACAGCCTGATAAGGTAGTTACTACTGCAACAAAAAAAAAAGTGGCTGCCATTGTTTCAGTAAGAGTTGTCAGCTCATCCTAAAGACTCCAACTGGGTCAGATCTGGAGTAGATTAGTTTGTGCTTCTCTTTAGATGTTTCTCTGTTTGATGCTAATGATTTGACCCTTCTCAAACACGCTGACATCTTTTCCACGACTACAGAATTTGTCTTTCCACATGGTTGTTTGAGAAATGAGAAACCACTTACTCCATCAGTTGGGTTAAGTGCCATATTGCAGCTGAAAGACAATCACCTGCAGCAGTTATCCAACAGGAGGAGAGACCTGTTTACTCAGGTGAAACCTGGTGGCCACTTTTTGTTTGGACAGGCAGTGTACATTTATCTACAGTGTCAGGACAAGTTTTAATGAACGCTACATTTAGTATTTAGCATCTTAGAATGTGCATTGGTTTAACAATGGGGTAGCTGATAATTCTACGATGTGTGACTTTATAAGACCTGTAAGTGTCCGAATGGTGCTGAGTCCTTCGTTGATGTTCTTCTCTGTCTGGTCCCCGTCTTGTCTCCAGCCGCTTTCAGACTTCAGCGTGCAGCAGGGCCCTCAGAGCGAGAATGTCTCCACGGAGCACGTGGACTTCCTGTTGGCACGGCAACAGTGGAAGAAGATGGAGGAGGAGGTGAAAGGTCGACCCATCCCCAAACCGGGGCAGCGAGCTCAGGGCAGCTTCCAGGGCACTCACACGTCCCTGTACCCCCCGACCCGCAGCCCTCGCCTCAAGCACAGGTACAGCTGTCCCTGGAGCATGGAGAAGGACTCCTCAGCACCAGGACTGTGTGACTTTAGAACATACTAACTCATGCCAGCAGTAACAATAGGCCTTTTCACACAGACAAGTTACAGGAGCCGGGCACCACTCCTACCCTTTCGCCCCCAAGAACCTTTATGCGCTTGCATGAAATGAAATGCTGAAAGAGAGTCCACGGCATGGTTTGGTGACGTCACCAACGTGCCCCAGCGCCGCAGCATGACGCGACATAATTGCACCCAGACAAGCAAAAACAAAACAAAAAAATGACAGACATGGCAGACAAACACGTCAGTGACCTCATGAAAGTCATCGCTACACTTATGAGAGCAACATTTTTCTGACCTGATGGCAAGGCTTTCGGTGTTGGCAGAAAGAGTATGAAGATTACTGCGGCAGATTCAAATGATGAGAGTATGAGGCTGCATAGACAGACAGATTAGGGGTGCAATGCCATCAAGAGGAAGTACATGACAGCGTAACATCTATACATGTATTTTCAAATCAAATCAAACTTTATTTATAAAGCGCTTGTCATACAAAGATGTAACACACATATATCCTCACGCACACCCACCCACAGGCACGCACGCTCTAAAATGCATAAGGCTGAGTACAGATAGATTTTGGATTTTGTACAACATATAAGAGACATGTTGAGCTAAATCAATGAATACACTTTTTTAATAGCTCATTATTCTGTGCAAAAGTCCTTGGTCTTTTCAATACACCGGTGCCACTGTACACAGCAAGACGCCCGACAATGTTATTACATCACAGAATGGTTCCCGATTTAACAGAAAGTACTTTCTTTTTTGGCTTTTTCTTCTGATCTTTAACGGGGGTCGGCACCAGTTTAATGAGGTGCATTACTGCCCCCTACTGCTCTGGAGTTTGGATCAGAGTAAATCCTATTGACCAAGTCTGATTGTAAGAGACATGGCATTAGAAAAGTACCTGCTCCAGTGCACACAACGGTCCCCCTAGTTCCCGGTCCCTCTTATGTACGAGTTACAGTTACAAAGTTACAGGAACTGTAAAAAGTTCTTGGAGTGTGAAAATGCCCAATAATAAACTACAAAAAGGCACTTTCCAATTTTAAAACAGTGTATATTTTGCAATGAAGGCAAGGCTAGTGAAGTGGAACATAATGTAAGTTCAAGGATTAGCCACAGAATATTATAAAATGTGATTTATATCAGAACATGGTTAGAAAACATCAACAAATGTATTTATACATTTAATAGGCTGTTCTTATAAAGACAAAACAAATATTCTGATTTACATCAACCCATATTATTACCCATAGTTAGGATCAAGACATTTATTACATAATTTACTAACTAAAAATTATACTAATACTAACATTCTATTTGGAGGCTCAAAAAATACTATATTTGCTTGTTTTAAAAAGGGAAGCCAACTGACTTCCTGGAAATTGTAGCTTAATTTTTGTTAAAAAAAAATACAAAAAGCATTCACATCTGACATCAGGTAATCACTGAAAATTTATTTTTGTTTGTTTCACTTTTCACACCCCATGCTATCTGTCCACAGTATCATCCGTTTACCTGAAACATGTGACCACAGATTCATGCGAAACAAGGTCCAAATACATTTTGAATCAATTATTCAAGGTTCTAGAAAAATGTGCTGAAATACTTAACATACTTGTTAGTATATCAACATTGCCTAACAGACTCTGATAAATGAATCAAATTTCAAAACCATGATAATCCCGATTTATTTTCAAACGGGTTAGCTCTAACCCTAATATTTATTCATACTTTAAATAACTCAACTACACTTCAAATGTGTTTTGTGATACAGGGAGGTCCCCCGGGAGCCCCCCCTGTCCTCCACGCTGTCCCCAGGCTCGGAGGACTCGGGCCTGGATGAATCGTCGTACCGCAGTCCCCTGGAGGAACCCGAGTCTGCGGTGGAGCGAGAGATCCGACTGACCCTGGAGAGAGAGGAGAAGCACCGCAGGGAGAGGGGGCTGATCGAGAAGGGCATCGCTGTGCCACGGTAACACCAACACCACCAAATGTTCACACACCGACACACACTCACAGCAAGCTCCGGCCTGTGAACGCTGATGGGAGCACAAGAAGTTTTTCTATTATGGACCACATCTGGACAAATAAGGGATTACACCGACAGATATGTAGTGCTCGAGTCCCAGTTCTGACTCCTGATTCGTTTTCGTTTCGGATGATTCGAATGTGTTTGTGAGGACAGCGACTCATGACTCGACTCGATGTGGACCAAGAATTCAGACCTGGACTCATGGATCAAGGACTCAGACTTGGCTAGTTACAGCTCTCAAGTCCTTACACTGCACACCTCTGTACATTTGCTTTTACACAATACGTTTTTAAATGTTGGTTTTAGGTTCAAAGATAGTTTAAAGCTGCAGTGGTTCCCAAAGTGGGGGTCGGGACCCCCGGGGAGTCGCAAGGGATGAGCTGGGGTCGCGAGATGATTTTAAGATCTAATTTGAATAAATATGACCCTGTATTTACTATTTTTAAAGTTAAAATAATATCTTTTAGTGAAATAGAGTCTAATAAGACAATAAACTATTCAAATAACCAATATTAAACCTGATTAACATGTTTTGACACTTTAAATTATTTTTCATTTCACTTTGGGGATCTCGAGCCGGTTGCATGGTTATTTTGGATTTTGGATTAGGAACCTCTGTCCTAGAGCAAGGCACTAAAGTCTTTTTACTCTTGTTATAGTGATAGAACACTGAATTCATTACAGTGATTTAAAAGCATTATATTAACTTTCCCCACCTCAAATGTTACATAGTGCACCTTTAAAGATTATTTTGGATGAGGTTATGACCACATTGCTGTGTGTCCAGACCGTCATGTCTGCAGACGAGCAGTTCCCCCCCGCGGCCCCCAGCCTGTCGGACCCCCACTCTGTCTGTGTCCCCGTCCTGCTCCTCCTCTGTGCCCCGCAACTACCACGAGCTCACCGCCAGCAACGTCATCATCCTGGAGCCCGACACCAGCCCCGCCTCCAGGTCCCGCCTCATCTCCACCGCCACCGGAGCCCTCTCTGATTGGCCCAGCAGCAACGCTAATGTGGTCGTCGTGGAAACCTCCAATCTGATCATCCGGAGCGCGTCAGAGTTCTGCCTCAACACTGCCCCCACTGGCCCTGAAACACAGGTATGTTTGGTCTCTGACCCTCAACAACTTTAGGACAGATCTTCTGCCAACTGCTTTATGAACGTTAACACAGGGAGGCACATCACACAAACTCTACAACAGCAAAACATTGTAAAATAAAGGGGGTCATCTGAACATTTATAAAAATAAAGTAATTCAAAGTAATTTTCAATCTCCAGAACACAGTGTCCAGATGAAACCTCTAAAACCTTGTCTAGGATGGATCACTGGACAAGAGAGGGATTACATGGAATTGTAAAATAAACTCACTGAGTGTAACCGGTACGTTCTGAGCTTTAAACTGAGGCACCATATGCAGGGGTGAAAGTAGGTTTATTCTTTTGCTGATCACATTTTTATTTTCATTGGTTAACAGACATAACAATAGCTGTTCAAATCAGGGTCATGAGGTTTTTCCCCTCAACAGCAGTTTTTTTTTTTTTACATACAGACACATCTAGCAACACTTCTGAGCATTATTAATTTAATTCTGTAACCTGCTTACATTTCCTATGGATCCTTGTCATGTTTAGATCATATAATATGTTTTAAATAAGGCCTAATTAGAATTTACTGTTAACTCTTGACTAATTTGGATTCAGATCCAAAATGAATGAGCACAAATCAAGTTTGTCCACATGAGCGCTGAGAGAAAGTGCTCAACCTGATCCTGACTTAAGTTAGTGTCTAAAGTGATGGTTTGACTCTAGAAGAATTTGAGTGGGACTACTTTTCCATGCGTAGGGTGGAGCAGCTCACTGTCTCTGTGCCTTCCGGTACGGTGTACCACCATCAAATCTTTTAGAGGTACACAGACACGGACCGCATCGGCTTACTTTTACCCCTGATCACATGTCAGTATTTACTGGTTTGAAGAAGAAGATTTGTAAATCCCCCATCAAAAACATGGCTGGAGTTTTCACACTTGTTTAATTAATCCTGTTCATGAGCTCCTCTTGCTCTGAGTGCTCACAATACACAATATGTCCACTTAAATAATGCTATATTCTCATGTACCTGGAGTTGTGTTTTGTTTAATTCACTTGTGTTTGAGAAATCAAAGCATGTGAGTCTCTCTGCGAGGTCACATGGAGGAAGAACATGGAGCGTGTGCAACAAACTCAAACAGAAGTTACTTGAAGAAAGCTAGAGGAAAAGAGGACTCCACCTCAAAGAAGCCGCATTGCTTTGAGTGGATGAAATGAAAAGGTTGTTGAAAGATCAGTGGATGGTATGATTTCTTTAATCATAACAAGAGAAGATGTATGAGGTGTGGTAGGTGTTGGTTAAGTGGCGAAAAAAGTGCAAAGCAAATGATGATTCATTGTGCGGATTTGCTGCAGAAGTTATTGTGTTTAGATGGCAGAAACGCTCAGAACGAGTTTAGCGATGATTTAAGGACTAAAAACAGCGGAACATTCTCTGATAAGTGACGTAGATGATCTGAAAATACGTCCGAAAATCCCGGAAATTCAGCAGGAAGTGCGTTTGACGCTCGGAGGGGGGAGGATTTTCTGATAAACATTCCTCAAAACAGAATGAATGCAACTGAATGCTACTCCAGGTATGTTTTTGATGACGGAACATTGTTAGAACAAGGTTAAAAGCTCAAAAAGTGACTGTAGCAGAACAACGTGTCCTTTAAACAATGATAAAAATAGCAGCATCAGTCAGTTTATGTGCAAACGAGTCGTGAGGTGTGATGAGGGCCCGGCAAACTGTTGGAAAAGCTGAGAGACTGATCAGTGCTGTGAACTGAAGGCAACACCTCCTCCTGTCAAGTCACTGGGTTCGCATTCACACGCAGAGAAAACAGATTATAACAGGATCTGTAACCCACACTGCAAGAAACAGCCAAGGAAATATCTGACATGTGTTTAGAGACGAACACACTCGTTTTATATCAACCTTGACTCACTTTATTCATGAGTTCAAAGTGAAGTAACACACTCGGTGCTGCCATCTCGAGGACAGAAGGCAACCAACAACAAGTCTTTAGAAAAATATTCTTCTATAACGTAACATAAAGTACTGTCTCCAGAAATGGATAAGTGCCATCAGAAGCGCACAATGGACTCACAGACATCACTCCAGACCGTCACTTTGTTTCAGCACTTCAGGACTAAACAGGAAAGGATCAAAACCCAAAACTTGTGTCTTCTTGAAGTATCGCTATCTGTATCTGTTACCTTTTGATAACAAAACTATGGCATTAAAATACGTGAAGATACAATAAACAAAATAAAGTCACACATATTCTACAGTGACTTATATGAGCTTTTATCCATGGTCTAACAGTGTTGTATACCTGGAGTAGCATTCAGTTGCATTCACGATGTTTTGAGGAATGTTCAGTAAAAATCCTCTCCCTCCGTTCGTCGAACACACTTCCTGCTGAACTCCCTTGATCTGGGACATATTTTCGGATCATCTACGTCACTTAACATCACCAAGAATCTTCTGCTGTTTCAAGTCCTTAAATCATCGCCAGACTCATCCTAAGCATTTCTGCCTCTAAACATGATCACTGCTGCAGTAAATCCGCATCATAACGTCTAGATTGTAGCTGGCGCCATCTGCTGGCTGGATGCACTCAGTAAGTGTAATTTCATACTTGCTGATTAAAAAAAGTCACTGGATGAATAAGAAACATGAGATGGCAATTTTAAGGCACTCAAGAGCATGTTTAAAGACTAACAGCAACATAAAAAAATGCTGGAAGTAAAGAAAATGCCTCTTGTCTTTTATATATTTACAAAACTGTGATAATACGTATGGCTTGAGTGTTTGATCTTTAGACTTCCTGCTGACTGGGACAGAGTGGTCTGAGCAGATGCTTGTGTAAAATGTGTCTGATCTCAAGGAGTGATGATGTGTGTTGTCAGGAGAGCACGTTCACCTCCAACCCGTTCTTCAAGCTGCGTTCCCTGAGCAGCCAGTCCTTGGTGGAGCAGGAGATCCGACTGGTGCGGCAGCGGGAGGACGAGTGGAGGAGGCAGAGGGAGGACGTGTTCAGGGGCCGGAGGGAGAAGTACCACACGGTGCTGGTGTCTCCGGGGCGAAGCGACAACATCAGCATCAGCGGTAAGAGCACACTTTCCTCCCATAAAGCATCTTTAACTGAGAGAAGAGTCTAAAGCTGCACTATAGCAATGACGGCCTGTTTAAGGGGCCCGGGGAGCACCCTGAGATGCACTAACTTCAAAAGAGGTGTGGCTTACATTGATCGAGATGACTGGACAAAGAGAGGACAGAGACTGACCAAGACGGCAAAAAGCAGATGTGTTGCTGTTTGCTGACTATTGCTGTGTTCAGTTCCAGAGGTGGCAGACAGATGTGTGTCCTCCCCGTCCTCCCCCTCCAGGACCCGCAGAATGGAACGCTCCAGCCTGTCATGTGACCACAAGGTGAGCCCCATCCGTTGTACAATGCATCTATTGCAGTCCAGCCCCAAACATTCATTCCACCACATTAATCTTCTACTTTCTGAAGATAAACCCACATTATGACGTGTCCAAAGATCATTAATACAGACTAAATAACAAAGGACCAAAGACTGAACCTTGGGGTGAACTACAACAGTCAATGATGGCCTCAGACAATGGAAATAGGACACATTTCAAAAGAATCTTTAACCCGTAAAAAAAAAATAAGAAGAAAAAAATAAAAATGATTCTTAACCTGTCCAAACTGCTCAAAGCAGAAATGAGCTGACTTCAAGCAAATTATAGTTTGGGTGCAGATATCTCTGCGACACATTGTTCATCAGTTACATTTCATACATTGTCACTGTGATCATCATCTTTTAACCCCCTCATGTTGAGTTTTACTCTTTATTTGAATTGTATTAACCTGTAGCTCTCTCTTTGGTTAATATTTGATCCATTAATCATTCATTTGTCCATTTCACCCGCCTCATCCATCTGCGCCCCCTGTCCCGGTTCAGTGGTTAAGCTGAGTGTCCTCCCTCAGTTCCCCTCCAGCCTGTCCTCGGTGCCCAAGCGACAGAACGCCATGGCACAGCGGTGGGAGGCGTCTCTGCAGGCCAATCAGAAGAAAGACTGAGCAGGGAGCCAATCAGAAGAAAGAGGGACTAAACTTACCCCGCCCACTTTCCATATTCAGCTCCTCCTACCAGCAATTGTTTAAGCAATGGTTTGGTCCCATATAATGTTATACACCAGTGTTTCCCAAAGTGGAGTCCGGGGCCCTCCGGGGGGCCTCAGAGGCCAAAAGTTGTCCAAACAACAAAAGTCAAATTTCTCTTGAAATGTTACATATTTGTTTGATTGTTAATCAAGCCCACAGGCATTATTATTTGTATTTCAAGATCACATCTAACAGAAAAAGAGAAATGGATATATTATTTTGAGTAAAGTACAAAATACTATTTGGGGGCTCCGTGGGATCTTGGCATGGATCAGGGGCCCCCGTAGAGCAGTTTGAGAGTGGCTGGTGTAGACGGTACAGCGGGTGGAACAATGGGCCCAGATGTTGCTTTTTGGAGCTGGTTAAAGGCACTGTCTGTGACGGTCTAGATCAACTCACTCCTCACGTCCTAATTATTCACAATGACTTTACTTTTCACAACTCTCAGAGACAAGAGCAGGGTTGTGCCATCATGAGAAAGCTAATAACAACTAGCATGCTAACACGTCTTGGTTCTTGGAGATATAACAGCAGTGGGTTGGCTGTTTCTCACTGCTAATGTTAACTTTTATACATGTTTATACATAAAATATTTAAATAACAGGTAAGATTTAAAGTACAGTCTGCCTGATTTTTTTCATAAATTATTAAAGTTTGTTCATTTAATTAGATTTATTGTAATATTTATTATGTCTCAAAATTAGCATTAGCATTAGCACTGAGCCACAAACCCTGTTAACACAAAAGTAGTGATTTAGTGCAACTTGGCAAAAAACACAAACGTGAACAACTATTTTAAGCTTTTTTACAACTTTCAGGGGCCAGAGGGGAGTTTTGCCATCAGGGTAAAACTAACTGTAACACTTCCTGGTTCACGGACGACAAAACTGTTTATAAAGACAACACTCATTTTGACCCTAAGAGCTGCTTTTACAATATCTTTGTACAGGAAAAAAAAACACATTTTTCACAACTACATGCACAAAAATGTCTTGTTTGGTAATAAAAATACTGACGTGTCCTAATGCATCATCAAAAGGCAACATCCAAATGCTGCAACTATAACGCTGTGTTCCACTTGTCCTCGGAGGTCGGACTTTTGGAGTTCCAGATGATTCAATTGGATGCACAGTTTGGCTGGTTTTTGTGTTCCTGGTTTTGAGTGGTTTATAGAAAGTGTAACCCACTGCTCATAGTGCACACTGCTCAGCCCGGCTCTCCGCTCACAGTCTCTGCACTGGGCTGTTGTTCCACTCTGTTTACTGTCAATGTGATGTTTGCTAGGAACAAGCAAATTGCCACAAAATTTGCCATAAATCACTGCCAGCTGAATTATTATCAACACATTTTATAAACATGTGGGCACTTTATTATGGACATGGCCAATTTAATAAAACACTATCATTATTCATTCAAATAATTATGTCTATTTTTTAACCAAATGAATTTACTCCATTGATGTCATAGTTACAGCACTTTAACTGATAAGCAATGAGCATCCTATACATCCTATAGCTATTTATTATATTTATTTGTAACGTAATGGATATGTCGGGTGAACATATTAGCATTATGACCAGGCTAGCGCTAACATCGTGTGCATTTTTACTCATTTGTACGTCTGTTTTACCCTCAGAGAAGTTTATTGTAATGTATTTTTGCTGCATATACAGTATTTATGAAATTAGTAATGCTTCAGAAATAATGATATTTTGTGTACGGGTGAGGACATGAATTTAGTTTTTGTGAGAAAAAGTGAATAATGTTGATTATGTTTTTATTGATTTCAGATTGAGGTTGTAGGTGTGTTCAAGTCAATCAGAAACAACACTGCGTGTTTGACCCTTGTGCCTGCACACAGCACACTCACTGCTTCATATTTATCAACTGCCATAAACTCGTCAAATTATATTTATTTATATATATGAGTTTTCCTTCATGAAGGGGTTTGCTTCAGAATGACATTGATTTCATATACAGCCCATTTGAGATGAAATTTCATGGTAATACATTTGTTTTAATTTGAATATGAGCAGTGTGACCGGCCCATCAACACACTTTTGTGTGTGTGGTTTTTTTTTTTTTTCATCTGGCTTCAGTCACAAATCGTCCACAGATGCCTGAGCTTTAGGGTTAGAGGTCATAGATTTAACTCAGATTCATTGGTTTTGAGGCATCAAAATGAAACATTGCAGCCAAAAGAGAAAGAGGGGGGCGGTCAAAAAGGGCTTTATAATGGAAGTGCACACATTTCTGAAACATGCCCGGTGTGGTTTTCATGTCGTCAAAATTGGTCCGATCACAACAAAACTCACATATGTCTGAAATCCTGTAAAAACACACACCTGTGTAACTTTGTGAAGCCAAAGTTACGACTATAAATGCACCTCAGGCGCACACAAGTCCATACTTCAATACTCCATTTAAATGTATTTTTATATTTATCAGACTCGAGGAACACATCGAAACCATTTTTGGTGAAAAAAAACATCTTCCAGGGTTTAGGCACCAGCTGTTCAAAGATGGCTCTGTTTCATATGGTCAGAAGAGAGGGGGGCGGGGCCAACACTTTGAAAAACATGATCTTACTCAAATTGAGTTTTGTTTCAGAAAAATGATAATGCACCAAAAATATGTTCACCTTGATTTTGATAGGGGAGGGGTCAAAAAGTATTTACTTTGAAAATATATATTATTTAAAAAAATACACATATGTCTAAAACTCTGTTAAAAAAACACAGCTGTGATTTTTATGGCAGTGGAACCAGCACAGCAGTTATCAGGACACGCCCTCAACACGAGGCACAAGGGTTAAACTATGAAACCTTTCAAATATTTGGAAATTAAAACCACAATTTATGGTATAATCCCAATTATTATAAAACAGAATAAATGACAGGGCGAAATTCCTGGTTAAACGTCACAAATTTGACAAAAGTGTGTTATCTGAACTGAACTGAACTGAATGCACAAATATTAGCAGTTAGCATTTTGTTTGAGCTGCTTTTTGGTTTAGATTAGCCATAGCTACATGATCTTGTTTTATTTATGTTACTGTTGGTTTCAAAGGTTTAGTTGTACGCACAAAGTGTCCTGATAGTCATTCTTTATTCTTTATTCATGTATTTATTTCATTTTAGTTGTGTGTAATTGATCTATTGCCAAATGTAAGTGAAATGCAATAAAGAGTGAATTGTGAGTGGAACTGTGATGGTCTGATTTAAAAGCAAAAGAGAATGGAATTCTGTCAAACGTTTTAAGAGTGACTATGTTTTGCCACTCATCCAAGTAGCTTCTTCAGTTTATCTGACGTCTTCTTTAAACAATCCTAAACAGCGTCTGTACATCATGAACTGAAACATAGAAAATACTAAACATTTATCACGGGCTATAGAACGTGTTTCATGGGAAGAAGCCATAAGGGAGTTTCCAGATGGCGCCGTGACAACAACCTCTGTTCCACCGGGATGAGGAGGAAACATGATATTTCAGCATTTCCTACGGATTAAAAGAAATATCCAAAAGGAAAATGCACTGATGTTGAACCCGACCATGTCTCAGGGGCCAGACCCCACAGCTCGCCTCCCTGGAGTCCCGGCCCGCTTCACCTCGTCCCTGTCCCCAACAGGCCCCGGATCACAGGAGTCCCAGGCCTGTGGCTCTGACGTCTGCTGTCATGAGGTCCTGTCCCACCTCAGGACCAGGCCTGGTCCTTTATTGACAGCTCGTGTTTAAACAGGACACAGAGCGAAGCTCCTGCTTCAGAGGGCGCCGTCTGCTCCTCAGCGACACCTGAGAACACAAATCACAACCTTCAGCATTTAGACCAAATGAAAGTAGTTGTACTGAGGATCCTCAAGAAACTAATATCACATTTGAAACAATATTTTTGTTACCAGCTATTTATATATATATATATATATATATATATATATATATATATATATATATATATATATATATATATATATTATTATTATTATTTTTAATTTATGTGACAGGAAAGTACAGCGTGAAACGGGCATGAGAGCGTGAAACAATTCATTCTAGTGAAATATATGAACATTCAACCAGAGTTTTAAAACCACTGGTTGGATCAAAATTGGTTTCCTGTATGTTTAAAAACCACACCACGTACACCACCAGATGACATCATGCAGTGGATTTGAACAGAACAGGCTAACAGCCAAGCTAATGTACATCCAGACTTAAAGATGTATGAATGACAGCACACATGAACATTAGAGGTGGCACATGAGACAGCACATGAGGCCTGATGTGAGACAGCGGTGTGGGCCTGATGTGAGACAGCGGTGTGGGCCTGATGTGAGGGAGCGGTGTGGGCCTGATGTGAGGGAGCGGTGTGGGCCTGATGTGAGGCGGTGTGGGCCTGATGTGAGACAGCGGTGTGGGCCTGATGTGAGGGAGCGGTGTGGGCCTGATGTGAGACAGCGGTGTGGGCCTGATGTGAGGCGGTGTGGGCCTGATGTGAGCCGGTGTGGGCCTGATGTGAGGGGGCGGTGTGGGCCTGATGTGAGGCGGTGGTGTGGGCCTGATGTGAGACAGCGGTGTGGGCCTGATGTGAGGGAGCGGTGTGGGCCTGATGTGAGGGAGCGGTGTGGGCCTGATGTGAGGGGGCGGTGTGGGCCTGATGTGAGGGGGCGGTGTGGGCCTGATGTGAGGGAGCGGTGTGGGCCTGATGTGAGGGGGCGGTGTGAGCCTGATGTGAGGGGGCGGTGTGGGCCTGATGTGAGGCGGTGGGCCTGATAGAGCGGTGTGGGCCTGATGTGAGGCGGTGTGGGCCTGATGGGCCTGATGTGAGGGGGTGGCGTGGGCCTGATGTGAGGGCGCGGTGTGGGCCTGATGAGGGTGGCGTGGGCCTGATGTGAGACAGCGGTGTGGGCCTGATGTGAGGGGGTGGTGTGGGCCTGATGTGAGGGAGCGGTGTGGGCCTGATGTGAGGCGGTGTGGGCCTGATGTGAGGGGGCGGTGTGGGCCTGATGTGAGGCGGCGGTGTGGGCCTGATGTGAGGCAGCGGGGTGGGCCTGATGTGAGGGAGCGGTGTGGGCCTGATGTGAGGGAGCGGTGTGGGCCTGATGTGAGGGGGCGGTGTGGGCCTGATGTGAGGGGGCGGTGTGGGCCTGATGTGAGGCGGTGGTGTGGGCCTGATGTGAGGGGGCGGTGTGAGCCTGATGTGATGGGGCGGTGTGGGCCTGATGTGAGGGGCGGTGTGGGCCTGATGTGAGGTGGCGTGTGGGCCTGATGTGAGGCGGTGTGGGCCTGATGTGAGGGTGGGGTGTGGGCCTGATGTGAGGCGGTGTGGGCCTGATGTGAGGGGGCGGTGTGGGCCTGATGTGAGGGGGCGGTGTGGGCCTGATGTGAGGGGGCGGTGTGGGCCTGATGTGAGGGGGCGGTGTGGGCCTGATGTGAGGGAGCGGTGTGGGCCTGATGTGAGGGGCGTGTGGGCCTGATGAGGCGGTGTGGGCCTGATGTGAGGCAGCGGTGTGGGCCTGATGTGAGGGGGTGGTGTGGGCCAGATGTGATGGGGCGGTGTGGGCCTGATGTGATGTGAGGCGGTGTGGGCCTGATGTGAGGCGGTGTGGGCCTGATGTGAGGCGGTGTGGGCCTGATGTGAGGGGGCGGTGTGGGCCTGATGTGAGGCGGTGTGGGCCTGATGTGAGGGGGCGGTGTGGGCCTGATGTGAGGGGCGGTGTGGGCCTGATGTGAGGCGGTGTGGGCCTGATGTGAGGGGGTGGTGTGGGCCTGATGTGAGGGGGGGTGTGGGCCTGATGTGAGGGGGCGGTGGTGTGGGCCTGATGTGAGGGAGCGGTGTGGGCCTGATGTGAGGGAGCGGTGTGGGCCTGATGTTAGGGAGCGGTGTGGGGTTGATGTTAGGGAGCGGTGTGGGCCTGATGTGAGGGGGCGGTGTGGGCCTGATGTGAGGGAGCGGTGTGGGCCTGATGTGAGGGAGCGGTGTGGGTCCTATGAAGAGGCGGGTCTCATGAAGAGGCGGGGCTTATCTGTTCTGCAGATGAACCTGTTTCTTTTCCTAACCTGGTTCAGACGTTTATGGTTGAACATGAACAGAATGTAAATGCTCTGTAGATCTGGGACACAATAATATGATCAGGATTCTCTTGGGTCCAGATCATGATTTTGATTTTTATCACAATCCATGTTCACGTTGTATTTTTCTATGGCCTGCACCATTTAGGAAAAATATCTAACTTTTCTGACCAGTGTCACTGTGATTAGATTTGCAATTTAAGTTTTAATAATAGGATTCTGTTCAGAGTCACATTTTAAACATCATTTTGTCGCTTTTAGTCACGTTTTGGTGCATTGAGTTGCGCTTGTTGTTCGTAGGCACTTTTGAACTCATTTTTACCGCTTTTGGTCGGACTTTTGTGGCTTGTTTCAGAACATGTTTGTACAAATCCAAACTACAGTGTTAGCAGTTTTTATTCAAATCAAAACAAGACATTTTGTTGTTTGTGGAAGAAATTATTGCACTTCAAAAACTGCAGCCTTTGTGATTTGTTGATAGCATCCATTAAAACTGCGATTTTGTGTGATTTGGTTTAATTGTGCAGCTCTGGCCTTTAAGAGGTAAATAAAGTCATCTGCTCAGAGGCTTCAGAGGCTAAACAACAGGAGAAAAAGTGTGTTTGAACAGACAGCTGCATTAAAGACACAAACAGTCAATCATGACACGACCATTTCACAAAAATAGCAGATTGTCACAGGGACCAGCTCATGATTCCATTTTTATCACTTTACCTTCCAGACCTGGATCTCCTGATGTCATACTTCAATACTATCTAAAAAACAATAACAGCTCCTTTAAACTTGAATTTTACGTCAGCTACAATATTGGTATTTTATTCAAATATTTAGTCAATTATAAGTCTAAACTGGCAAACGAAGAAAGGAATTTTGATATTGTTTGCCAAATGGCTTCAAAATCTGTACTAAATTAATCCCACGATATTCCACGAGGATGAATATGAAATATGAATATCACGTGTTGCTTTTGATAAAGGCCAGTGCTGTGAATAACACTGATTGTAATGTTAGTAATGCACTTTGTCATGCGTGTGTAATTAGACAGCGCTGCAGACAGGAGGCGCCGCAGCCACTTAACATGAAGAGTGACATTTCCAACAGGCAGTGAAGTCCTCATGCTGTTTACTCCCATCGACACGTATTACCGTCTCAGCCGCATTAACCACGCTCTTTAGACACGACAAGAGTTAAAATAGAACAAACCCAGTCTGAAGTATGAAAGCAGCCCATCGCTCTGATCTGGAGTCAATTTACAATGGATTTATTCAACATTTTATCTCGCAATGAAAAAATAAAGTGACGCTCTTTAAAGTGCCTATGACAGGTCGGACGACTCATTTCACTTAAATGCAGTTCAGACAAATATATTTCAAATTTTGCTAAAATACTTTACAAATTTTCTTCCACTTTAGCAATTTTGGAGGTTTTTTGTTTTGCTTCCTGGTTGTAAATGATGACATCACACTAGGAAATTACCATAGCAACCACACTGTACACTGGGCCAAATTCATCTAATGTCACAGATTTTTTTTTTAATTTACAAATAAAAATACATGTGAACACTTTTTTGGTTGAATTAATTAATAAGTGTAAAAAAAAAAGTCTCTTTTGTGTAAATTATGCATAATCTTTGTCTTCCTAATGTGATGTCATCGATTTGTTTGCTTCCTGTAACTTTCTACAGATATTTAAACTTTTCTTCACAAACGGCCACTTGATTGTTGTGAAACTATCATTTAGATTTACAACAACTATTAATACACCAAATAAAGACAAAATTAGAAAATCGTGAAAACCTGTCATACGCACTTTAACTAGTATTTCCACACAGTGTCCAGCAGAGGGCGCTTCAGGGCACAGCAGACTGGGAGAATGAGGGAAACGTTTTGGAATGTTTGAGGTTCTTCTTCTTTAAATAATGTAATTTTTACATCGGATATGCAAACAATACATGTTAGTACTTTCTACAGCTCTAAAAACTTCTCTTAACTGTGTGTAAGACTGACTACAGTTTGTATTTATTTTCTCTATCTGAGCACATCAATGAGGAAATGTAAAACAGATTTTTTTTACCACTACTTTTTTATCACTATGTATTCATTGTACTGTACATCGTAGTCCTTTGCAGTGGTGGAAGAAGTACTCAATTTAGTTACTAAAGTAAAAGTATCACAGTAAAAAATCTACTTAAGTAAACGTGTTGAAGTACAGGTTTGAAAATGTCCAAGAGTACAAAGTAAAAGTATTTCAAAGACCAGTTTTACGCATTAAATGTTGTAATTTTGCTAAAGAATCTTGCTTAATTTTGGTCAGCAAAGGTCTATTCAAATGTATTTCCTAATTTTTCTAGAGAATTCGATGTGTATATTTTTGTTTGCTTGTCGTTGAGCTTGAACGGAAAACCTTCAGGCAGAACGTCACCATCAACGGGCAAAAAATAACCCTCAAACAAAATGTACATCACAAGTACTTTCTACTTTTCAGTCCAGTTAAACAATGTAGTGTAGTAAAAAGTACAGATACTTGGTCTCTTAGTCTCTTATTCCCGTTAGGGGTCGCGGGTGACTGGAGCCTATCCCAGTGACTTTGGGCCTTAGGCGGGGTACACCCTGGACAGTGGACAACTCGTCGCAGGGCTGAGTCTCAAACATAGTGAAGTAAAAGTAAAAAGTATCCACTGGTAAAACGACTTAAGTTAAGATACCTAAAAATATACGTAAGTCCAGTACTTTTACTTGTGTACTTTGTTACTTTCCACCATCACTGAATGGAAGACTCAAACGAACATCCTCCAGCAGGGGGAGCCAAAGGAGAGGTTTTGTGCACTAATACAAAGCAAATACAGTGGTTTAATCAAGTAGAGACAGACAGCTGCCATCAGTAAAATAATATTCAAAGAAAAAACATGTCAAATATATTAACAAAGTTCTGTCTGTTAAAGAGCAGACTGGAATGTTATTTTGCATCTGAAAAATCCA
This sequence comes from Rhinogobius similis, assembly GCA_019453435.1. NCBI lineage: Eukaryota > Metazoa > Chordata > Actinopteri > Gobiiformes > Gobiidae > Rhinogobius > Rhinogobius similis. The sequence continues at coordinate 34,200,371 of CM033632.1, forward strand.
ACAGGAGTCATTATGTAAGTAAAGTGTCATGTTTAGTCCTGGTTTGTTCCTGCCTTAGACCTCACTTGTCCTGTCCTGGTGCTCCGGTCTGTGTGAACATGCTGTTAGTCCCACACTCACACTCGGCCTACGACAGCGTGCAGCAGCGCTTCTCCTGCAGCCTCCTGATACCTGCTCGTCTCCCGGCCCACCTCCCCTTCGCGCCCTTATCCGCCGCCTCCGCCGCCGCACGCTCCGCCTCCGCCGCCTCCTTCCCGTAGTCGTCGTCGATCACCACCAGCTCCGCCTTCAGAGCGCCCTCGAACTCCCGCCCCCGCGCGCTGTCGTCCTGCGCCGGCTGGAACCCCATGAAGACGGCCGTGACGGGCTCGCCGCTCTCCATGGCGCTGAGGATGGTGTAGGGCGCGTCCTCTGCGAATACGGGCGAGGGGGCGGGGCTTCTCCTGCGAGGCGACGGCCCGTAGCGGCTGAGCTCCTCCTCCTCCTCCTCGTCCGCGCTGATGTAGTCGCTCAGGGGGATGTCGCTGGCCGGAGTGTAGCGGAGCTGGTGCGCGGACGCTGCCTCCGGCTCACGTGACCGCGGGGACGGGCAGCGGCTGGCTCGGGTCGGGGCGTAGCCGTTAGCGTGGCGGTGGATGTGGTTGTTCTGGGAGCCGTGGCCGTTGCTATGGAAGCTCTGGTGTCTCCGCAGCTGCTGTGACGTGTAGCGGTTGTTGTTTTGCGGTACTTTGAAGCTGGTGCCCCTCTGGATCTCGGGGCCGCTCCTCTTGCTGTGGTTGTGGCGGTTGCGGTGGTGGTCGGGGGCCCTCCAGCAGAGCTCCTCCTCCTCCTGGCGTGTGGGGCCGTTGTACAGCCTGTGCAGATGGAGCGGTTGGTGGCTGTAGATGTGTCCGTTCTGGCTCCTCTGCCGGTGCACCGTGGCGCTCCTCAGCAGCTGCTCCACTTCGGCGGCCGACAGCTCCGACACGCCGCTCTGGTCGTCTGAGCCCTGAGACACACGCGGCATGGTTGTTAAAACCTCCAACAGAAGAGCAATAAAGACACCAGACCCCCATTTACACTGAAGCACCAACAACAATAGCGTCTCCAGGTTTAATGACACGACTCACAGGGAAAAGATGCGTAGCTCCGAAATAAACTGCTGATGCCGTTAAAAACATCCATCTAAAACCATGACACTGAAATTGAACATAAAGTACGAGGCATGAAGACCTCATTGAACATCAGACTAGGGCTGCAACTAGCCATCGTTTTGGTAATCGATTAGTCTAGCAATTATTCTTTCAATTCATCGATTAGTAGTTTAGTTAGTAGAATGCAAACAACGCTTGAATATGAAAGTTTTATCCAATTTTACCCTGAAGTGAAGGCGTTGGCATCCTGGGAGGGATTTTAAACAAAAACACACACACTTGACATGTTTCTGGTGTGTTTTTTTGTGTCATTCCTGCTCTGTCCAAGTAATAAAACCTCTTCTTTCAGCACATGCAGTGTTTTGGAGTCAGTGTATAGACGTATTTAACGATTACTTGATTATTTAATTTGTTGACAACCAGTTCTATAATCGATTCGTTACGATTAATCGATTAACTTTTAACCCTACGTCAAACATCAATTTTACAAGGACAACATAAAGAAGACGACACAGTGTGAAACAGCCGTGACTGTGAAGGTAAGCGGCCTGATTAATGCAAACACGGCTTGATGCTGCACTTTGAAAAGCATTTGTATGGTTTTAAAACCTACTTCAGCCGACCAACGTTTAATACGTAAGCAATACCCAAGAGTCTGGTGTTTAAACTGTGTGTAGATGCAGCTAGAGATTTAGATGGGACGTCTCAGGTGGAAGTGGACAAGAGTGTGTTCATTCTAACTCCCAAAGGTAAAAGCATCAAGTACATACAAAAAATGACACACTAATCAACATATTATGAAGCGCATTCCATATTTGAAAGAATGACATTCCATTGTAGGCTCTAAGTGTGTGTGTGCATGCGTGTAGGTGTGTGTGTGTGTGTGTGTTTGTGATGGTGTGTGTGTGTGTGTTTGTGATGGTGTGTGTGTGTGTGTACCTCCAGGGCGTACACACACTTCCTCCCGTCGTCGTACACCTTGAGTCCGGTGTGTGTGTGTGTGTTTGTGATGGTGTGTGTGTGTGTGTGTTTGTGATGGTGTGTGTGTGTGCGTGCGTGCGTGTGTGTGTCTTTGTACCTCCAGGGCGTACACACACTTCCTCCCGTCATCGTACACCTTGAGCCCGGGGTGCGTGTGTGTGTGTGTGTGTGTGTGTGTGTGTGTACCTCCAGGGCGTACACACACTTCCTCCCGTCATCGTACACCTCGAGCCCGGGGTGTGTGTGTGTGTTTGTGATGGTGTGTGTGAGTGTGTATGTGTGTGTGTGTGTTTGTGATGGTGTGTGTGTGCGTGCGTGTGTGTGTGTGTGTACCTCCAGGACGTACACACACTTCCTCCCGTCATCGTACACCTCGAGCCCGGGGTGTGTGTGTGTGTTTGTGATGGTGTGTGTAGGTGTGTGTGTGTGTGTGTGTTTGTGATGGTGTGTGTGTGTGTGTATGTACCTCCAGCGCGTACACACACTTCCTCCCGTCGTCGTACACCTTGAGCCCGGGGTGGTGTGTGTGTGTGTGTGTGTGTGTATCTGTGCGTGTGTACCTCCAGCGCATACACACACTTCCTCCCGTCGTCGTACACCTTGAGCCCGGAGTGCGTGTGCAGGTCCTCGGGGTGGACGGAGGAGGTGGACAGCACGGTGCTCTCCCCGGTGCGCAGGTTCTTGTCCACGTTTATCTCCAGGGCGAACAGGGCTGACACAAACACACAAACACTGGTGACACTTCACCTCCAGCTCCGCTCCGCTCTCTAACACAAAGTAGGCCTACTCTTTCTCAGGGGCGCGTCTGAGGGGAGCGGGTCGTTGGTAGTCGTCGGAGCAAGGGGTTGTGGCAAATCTGGGGTAACCATGGCGACAGGTGGGGGAGACACAGGACAGGGTTAGAGAGGTTTAATGGACCAGGCTCAAAAAAGAGGAGGACTTACCCGGAACAAAGGCGTCATGGGCCTCCTGCAACACAAGAGACAGACACAATTCACCACAAATACTCCACATTTCCCCCTCTGTGGTCGGGCCGGGCCCAGAGTGCAGAGTTTTTACCACATACACTCCCGGCTGATTAGCACAGCGCACACACAAAAATGTTTAAACTCCCAAATCAATAAAGTGAGGAGTGCAGTGGAGGACAAGAATGAGAGCCACAGACGCCCTCCCACAGAGGGGGGGTAATGAGGGCCAGGGACAGCGGAGGTGACAAAGTACCAGGGACAGGACACTAACACATGCACCCAGTCAGGCCTTTATTCTGCCATAAACGCCTTTTGTGGAGGACGTGCCTAAATCGGCGGCTGATACCGGTGTCAAATCGGGACATCCCCATCATGATCTCACTCCTGTGACCATATGATATTTTTGGATTCACTAGTTTTCTGTTAAACTCAAAAGACACTTTTTCCTACCCACTCCTCTGACTGGTCAGCCTCTGAAATGATCTATAAATGGATAAATGATGTGAAGTTTCAGTTTCACTTTTCAGTAATAAAGCAGAAGAAGGCGGATGGACTACTGCCACCTAAAAGGAAAGAGAATAAAGCGTAGAGGTGTTGGGGCCTGTGGAGTGTGTGGACATGACAAGGACACAGACGGGCCCCACAGACCTGGATGATGTCCTGCGTGCTCCTCTCCACAGCTCGGAGCCGCTCCACGATGAAGCTCTCGTTCTTGGACACGATGGCCTCCTCTCGCTCCAGCGCCTCTATCTCCTTCTCCACCCTGAGGAGGTCACAGGTCACAGGTGACAGGTCAGAAGTCACTGTAATTCCCCACTTTGAGTTAGTGTCGAATTTGTGTCAAACAAAACAACAACAAAATCTGCACATGCTCAGATCCTTCTGCACAAGCTCAGGAATGGTGGTCTGTTACTACGGCAACACGTACATGGACAAACTACATAAACCGTGCTGTATATGACCTTTATCTTTAAACAAGCATATTTTAAGTTAAATATGAGCTGAAACTCTATGAAAACACAAAACTGAACTGCAAACAAACAGATCAGAGAAACATGGAGGGCAGATGATCATAGTGTAATATTTAATGTTTTTGTGACTGTGGAAAGTCCAAGATTTTACGTGTTTTGACCATAGACATAAAAATAGTGGACAGACGGTTGTCGCTCCGCCCCATTCATGATGCGGCTCAGTCATGGAGAATTCAAAATGGCCGCGGGTTAGCCCCCACCACTCCCCCCTCGGTGGGGAGGCGGGGAGAGGGCGACTTTGGGGCGGCCTTTTGCTGACGTACTGCCGTCGTAGCCTCTATAGTTACCGCCCACTCGTAGGTCTATGGCTGCGCCCTGACATTTCCGGCGCGTAAAGCCCGCCTTCTTCATTAGATATGCAAGAACTTTAAAAAATCACAGGCTAAACCAGCCTGGTTCAAAAAAATTCACCCCCCTCAGCGTTGTCACGGAGCCGTAAGCTAACGTTTGAGACCAAAGCCGTATTTTGAGCCAGGCTCTAAAGTAGGTTTTGAAACGTCTAACTCCCCATTGACTTGCATTGAATAATTCTACTTCCACAGCAGCCCCTAGTGGTCAGCAGCAGATTGCAAACATGGCAGCCTACAGTCGGCTGCTCAATTTGAGCGCGGTAGCCTCGCCCACTGGTTTTTATCCAAATATGAATGTTTCTTGACAAACTCTGTTTAACTTAAATAAACTAAGCTAACGACTGACATCACTAGGAGGAGGAGCTGGTACCTGTAGATGCTGAGCAGGAGTGAGCGCGTCTGCTGCTCAGAGAAGGAGCCAGGTGCATTGTGGGAGGAGTCCAACAGCCACTGCTCCCTCAAGGACTTTTTCTGAGCAGAACACAAGAGGTGAAAAAGGAGAGAAATGGGTTTTACAAACCGTGAGGTCACTTGTTACGGCCTTGTTTTACTTCAGCTGGTTTAGTGTCCGGTCTGTGTGTGTTGCTCTTATGATTTGTCCACCTGAAGTAAACATCTGAGCTCTAGGACTAAATCTTGGTACATGAAGGGCTTAAGATAAATGGAAACCTCATCAGCTGATGTCAGAGTGGACGTTGCAGAGCGTTTGACCTGAGTTCCTGAGGTGTTTCCAGACTTGAACGCAGCCTATAATCCTGGTTTAGTCCTGGCCTTTTGGACTTTAGTACACATGTATTAGAGCTGGGCCGTATCATATCGTTCATGATATAACGTCATTTGCTTTCGGAGCAATAGGAAATCTGGAACATCGTGATATAATTCTGCATACACTGCAGCAGACAAATTGCAAACGCTAACGGCTAGAGACGCAATAAAAATCAATGTTGAGGCGTGGAGTGGAAGCAAAATTATAACAACTGAACACATTAAATATTCTTAAAGTTTATAATTGCACACACACAGCACACAGCGGTATCATTTTGACCCGAATAGATGTTTTTACAACATATCTGAGCAGAGGCAGAATTGATTTTACTTTCTTACATGAAAAAAATGGGTAAAGCAGTCCCCGCGACCTGGCCCCGGATAAGTGAAAGAAGATGGATGGATGGACATGAAAAAAAAAAATGGATAAAGCGCCTTTAAACAAGTCAAATATTGGTGCCATTGTTAAGTAGTTAGTCTAGAGTCATTTATATCGTCAATTACACCGGTATCGCAATTTTTTTCTTTTATATCATGATAAAATGTTTGGCCATATCACCCTGCCCTTTGTTTTTCCTGGTTTTGTCCGGGTTTGGACCTGTATTTGTTTTGAAGGGTCCTGGTTTAGATCATATTCTCCTGATGGGTCCCCCTTTAATCCTGGTTCCGTCTGTGTTTATCCTTCCACATACAGCACGTCCACTGCATTACACAAAGCTCTGACGTGTATTTCCTAACGACAGCGCATGCTCACCTTCAGATGCTTGAGTTTGAGCTTCTCCTGGTCCAGCTCTTGTTTCTTCTGGCGGATCACCTCCTGAATGCGGTGCTTCTCCTTCAACACAACCAGACACTGTCCCTTAGACCCCGCGAGACACCGTGGACTGTACGTGTGTGTAAACTCACGGTGATGGCCTGCAGGCGCTCCTTCATCAGCTCCGACTCCTCCATGGCGTTCCTGACACCAACGCAGACACTGTCCAGAAGGGAGAAAGAAGAAGAGTTTGAAAAAAAGATCATCTGTCTATCCATAATGAACTTTTCTGGTTAAATTCACATTTAAACCTCAACTAAGACAGGTTTTTACACATTTCAGTTGAATTTACATGCTATTATCTGAATATTGAGAAATAAGAGCGAGTATTTCTGTCAATTCAAAGAGCATTCACAGACTCGACTGTCCAAAGTTTAGTCCTTATGCAGACTTTGGTTTGGTCCTTGTTTGGTCCTGCACAGTCTAGGTTTAGCAGTGGTCTTATTATCTGCAGGAGAGGCTAAAACTTGTAGAGACACCAAGAATAATCATCCTCAAACGCTACAGGAAACGAAAAGAATAAGAAGTGAAATGTATGATCTAATCTTACAAGAAATCATTTTTAAAAAGCTCTTTTCCAAGCAACAATGTTATGAAAGTGGCAAAGATCCCAGACTTGGTTTAGTCCCGTTTAATTCTGGCAAAGACCTGATTTAGTCCGGGTCTATTTGAGGTTTAAGGCTCGTGGGTCGCCAGGTCATGTTTCGAGGGCATTTTAAAAGTTCCACAAAACATAAAGAGGGTAAAGAGGCAGTGACAGGAGCAGCTGTGAGTGGACCTGTCACTGCCTCTTTAAACGTGATCTTACCCCCCCACAGCGGGTCACATGACTGTCAGTGGGTCAGGCCCGAGCAGACCATGGAGCTGTTTGTCATGTCAGTGATGTGTACTGGAATGGAGCTTAGGTTTAGAGGATGCAAACTTTATCGCAAAATCATTAACAGCAAATTGCAAAGGTGATTAAAAAAAAAAATATATATATATACACTGTATAAACAAAGTACACAAAAACAAAGTCCTATTATTCACTGTAGGCCTCTGCAAACATATTCTGAAAAATGTGATTTCTTCTATTAGTTAAAATGTAAAATGTACACAATGATCTGAATCTTGTAAAATATAAATGGCTAATTTAATAGTAAGATAGATCATTTTATTTGGTTTTGCCTATGAAGAGAACAACATGCCACAATGCTGTATATTTGTATCATTAAACTCGCAAAGACAAAATCAGGATTAATCAGGACTTATTACAGATATAACTCATATTCATGATGTTGGGTCTGATTGTTTTTCATCATCAAAACCAACCCCTGCCCCAGACCCCTCTCCGAGCCGTACAGGAGGACTGGCCCCGGGACGTTTGCATCAGGCACATTCAGAACCCCACTGGCCCCGGGACGTCTGCATCAGGCACATTCAGAACCCCACTGGCCCCGGGACGTCTGCAAAAGGTTATTCATCGACTACAATAATGTCCTAAATGGCACCAAGTAGCACTGTTTTAATTGCATTCTTATTTGTATGAATAAGCCACGTTGAAGATAAATTTCTGTTTAACTGGGAGCAGACAAATAAAGTTCGATTCTATCATAATGTTTTTAGGTGGACAGTTTAAACACCTGCCCTGGCCGTGACGGTGGCACTGTGGTCTAAGCAAAAGCACACATGCCAGGCTCTATACAGCCTATAGGACAAGCAATAAACAAATATACAACTAAAATAATAAATACACGTGATAATGACTAATTGTTTCTCCATAGAGAGCTCACTACAGTCACGATAACTCACGATAACTTTATTTGTTGAGCAGACAGAGTTAGCAAAACAAAGCTAGCACACGTTAGCATCAGCTGCCTCCTGTTTAGTAAGCACGGCACTTGCTTTGAGATCGTAAATATTATATTTCCAGTGCATATTGCATCTAACATTATCCAAACCCAACCTACTTCATAAAGTGAGGTTAAAATGTGGCGTAGAGGCTTTGCAGAAAAGTGAAATAAAAGCAGAAAAAGCTTTATCCACGTCTCACAGCGCCACAAACGTGGAACATGTTTGGGTGACGTCAGCTGTGTCACCCAAACATGTAGTGGGTCCCTGCGAACTGGACCTCTGCAAACACAGTCCAACATTAAAAAAAGTAGCCCAGAACGGTCCAAAGTGAACCGGTCTGGGGGACCAGGTCTAGCCCAAACATGTCTAAACTCTTGGGTCTAGGGTAGTCCTTAGTCCCGGTCTTGGTGGGGTCTCCCTGCAGTCCCTGCTCTGGGCTCTGTTTGCAGCTGGTGACCTGGAAATAGCAGAAGTGAGTGTGGCCCCCAGCGTCGGCCCCTGACCCACATCTAAATACATCAGGCCCCCTCCCTCGACACACACTGCTGTGTTGTGTATTTTTCAATTTCTGCTTTTTTGCCTCCACATTTTGCTCCAGATTTCCCGCGGCTCATAATCCCTCCTTGATTGAAGCTGCCCCTCTATAGTTTTTTGAGATAAGATATTTTGTTCTAAATGGCATCAATTAATTGATAAGATAAACTCCACAAGCAAAACTTCACTTCAAAAATCTTAGTATGGCATCCTCAGCAAAATGCAGGTAGTTAAATATGCAAGAACTGTGATGAAATCAAAACCGCAACCAAGGCAAATGATAACATAATGATTTGACCATATGCTCTTATTTAGTGAAAGGCAGAGCAGCATCTAACAATTATTTTAGTAGTCAACAGTCAAACGATTATTTCTCTGTGCAAGAAGACTTTTTAACCCCCCCACTCTCATCTAGATTTTTTCTTTTATTTTTTATTTCATCGACATGAACTTTCATGGGTGGTCCAAAACATCACTAAACGTACAATTTATGCAAACGTTTTAAATAAATGTATTTTTTTAAAATTTTGGTTTGATAATGCCACCGTCTTTGTTAAAAATGTATTTTTGCGTGTGTTTTAGAGTCTGTTTAGTCCAGTATTTTTTTCATAGTCGATTCGTCACAATCAGATGATTAATAGTTGCAGTTCTAGTAAAAGGTATTAATAAAACACCATAACAAGCCCCAATAACAGAGTAAATACTGGTAATAGTTCACAGGACAACAGTTTTATAAATGGCGCTGCGTGTCTTTGTCCCTGTGGTGCAGACCTGAAGGGCCTGCAGCACTGACCTGGTATCCAGCATGGGCCTTGGGTCAGAAGAGAAAGGACTCCAGCCCCAACGTTCAGACCAGACCAGACCCACTTATTCTGCTCCAACGGCTGCAGACAAGAGAGACGAGAGCGAGCAGAGCCACCTGAAACACAACAATTGTAGACATGGTTTGAAGGCCCATCACAACAACATACAGCGAGCCTCTGACTGTGGAACGACAGCACGTGAAGAACTCAAACATGTCATTTCTAGAACTGAATGTGTTCATAGTCAAGGCAGGTCATGTTTGAATAGGGTGCCATGAGAAATATGAGGTAACACACACTAAAACCTGTCTATTTGGCGCTCACTGTACATTTTTGTAAATATTGTATAATATTTTGTGTTGATGTTGTCTTTTATAAACAATGTCTGTTTTGTCCGTTTTATTGCCATTTTGACATCATGGCCAGGGGACTACAGATGAAAAATAGCCTCTTCGGCTAATTCTGGCTGTTTTACTCATGTTTTATTCATGTGTTTTATGAAATTGCACTGTCCCCTTTTGGAAAAACTAAACTAAAAAAAAGAGTTAAGTGTCATTAAACAGTATTCAATATTATCATCTATGGCAATATATTTATGTGCCATCTTTCGTTTCCCGTGAACCTGTTCTTTGCTTGGTGTAGTCCAGTTTAGATCTGGTTACTACTCATTTCTTCTCAGCTCTAAAACGTCTGACCAAAATGAACCTCAGTTCAAGCGTTTCTCTGTTTCTGAACCTGAGCTGAAAAAAAATGTGTGACTCTTTGAAGCTATGACTCTGTAGTTTTGGATCCAATTCTGATTAACTCTGAAGTGTCACAAGCTCTGCTCAGAGGAATATCAGTATTTTATTGTAAATTTAGGGAGACCTGTAATAAAGGAAATACATACATCTGTATAAAAGACCTGTCATTTTTTATATTATACCATATCATATCATATGTACACCACCTTTGCACCTCAGCAGCACCTCAGCAGCACCTCCGCAGCACCTCCGCACCACCTCCGCACCACCTCCGCACCATATTTACAGAGTCTCCTTTTCTTTCAGGTTTTATGTTCACCCGCACCAGTGTCTGGGCTTTGGGGGAGCTTATTCTCATTTCCTTCTCTACACCTCCTGTGCATCACTCATCGTTCCCTGCCGGGGTCTAAGCGCCAAACCTAATATGTCTACCATCATGATATCATTCAACGCACACCGCCTTCATTTGAGTCTGTCCAGGTTGAACTGAAACCGTCCCAATCCTGTAGTGATTGACATGTTCAGTGTGTGAGGAGTCAGTGTGTTAATGGAGCTAATCTGCTGAGCTAATCTCATGTGAGAGCCATCTGTGCCGCGCCGCTAACCTGCACTTCACTGTTAGCGACTGCCACTGCTACTCCTACTCCTGCTGCTACTGCCACTGCCACTGCTACTCCTACTCCTACTCCTACTCCTACTCCTACTCCTACTCCTACTCCTACTCCTACTCCTACTGCTACTCCTACTGCTACTCCTACTGCTACTCCTACTGCTACTCCTACTGCTACTCCTACTGCTACTGCACCTCAGTCAGTCAGGCATGGACTGTATGAATGATATAATAAACTCCTGCCACCAAATGTCTGTTAACGGCCCAGTCACAGACATTCAGTCCATTCAGTCATATTAAGTACACTACACATGTTAAGATAACAAATATTAAGTATTTTCTATAGATAACTGTATTTGCTTATATTTATTTAATGTATCAATCTGTTTTGAACACATGTAAATATGCCACATTATAGCTACAAAGCTCACTTACATCCACAGTCCTTACACAGGCAACAAAACAATTATGAAACATTTGCTATTTAATTTTATAGTCTGCATTCTAGTTTTTCAGAGCATTTTTAAAAGTCCATGTAAATATTCCATCTTAATGATAGTGCTCATTTGATTACTGTGTATTTTATCTTTTTATTTTGATCCACTTTGTATTATTTTGGACATTTCTTTTGTCATTTTATCCATATCTTGACCTCAGATCTGGATCAGGACCCGGTGCTTACACCTATTTACACCTCGGTTTTAGGTGAAACTGGAATAACCTGGAGTGGGCGACGAAAGGAATATTCATGCGATTTTCACACGTCAGAATGAGTTAAAATGTGTAAATGTTAAGGTGAAAGTGTCGCACAAAACGTGAAACACAAAAGTGCAGAAAGATGACTTTATACTTCTGTTTGGACGATTACACCAGTCTCTTTTTGCATCATTTTAATTACAGACACACTTGATATTCTACTTTTGCAAATCTCCATGACGACAGTTGCAATATTATTTATTCTCCCGCTCTACTCCAAAGGGCCCAGTTTAAACCAACCCAGACAAGACCACACAAAACACAACTCAATCAAACCTGAGACCTTAAAGTGCATCTGTTAAACTAGTGGTTCCCAAAGTAGGGGTCGGGACCCCTCGGGGGGTCGCGAGGGGTGAGCTGGGGGTCGCAAGATGATTTCAAGATCTAATTTTAATTATTTTTTATATTAAAAACAGTATCTTTTTTGTGAAATATGGCCCAATAAGACTACAAACTATTCAAATAACCAGCATTAAACCTGATTTAACACACTGGGACACTTAAAACTATTACTATATTCATTTTCATTTCACTTTGGGGTCCCGAGTTGGTTGCATGGCTGTTATGGGGATTCCGCCCAGAAAAGTTTGAGAACCACTGTGTTAAACTACATTCACTCAAATGCAGTGAACATTATATTTAATAATTTATATTAAATTCCTATGGCACAACTGTTCCACAACTGTTACCTAGCAACAAGACTCTAAACAAGAGCCAAAATACATTTAAATTACATAATTGGCAAATAATAATACATAAGATAACACTTACTGTCAGAAAACTGTCAGTTGATAAATTATTTCTGCATTTTGGATGAAATGTTGCGTATTGATACCGCCACAGGGGGATTCTGTTTTAGAACTCTATCATTTTTGTCAATTTTTCTTCACAAACTGCCACTTGATTGTGATCAATATTGACCCCAGGTGCCCTTCCACTAGGGCTGTAGTCCTTTACTCTTATAGTCGATTGATGGAATCTTAGTCGACTTGTAATTTAATTAATATTAAAATAAGATGATTTATCTCCTAGTACTAGTCTCCTAGTACTTTTCTGCATAAATAATTGTTTTTGCACAAACTCCTTCTGTTCTTTTGAGTGCAGTTCAGATACATGGAAATACTTTGCACGTTTGATATTGACCCTTTGCATGTGACGTCATGGAACGCCCACTTTGCCATGACGGACGGCGGAAGCGCTGTTTGTGCGAGGTAAAATGATCGAAATTTGCCCTAAACCTAACTATTAGTAAGCTAACATTGATCAATTTTACACGTAAAATGGTGATATCCTGTTGTGCGGTTGGCTGCACTAACAGGCAAAGCCGTAAGTCCAATGTAGCCTTTTATCGTTTACCTGTTTATGAAGACAGAAGACGGCGATGGGTAGCAGCAATAAATCCAAAGAACTGGAAGCCCTCCAAGTACTCACGGATTTGCAGTGAGCATTTTTTACAAGTTAAGTCAATGCCAATGTTACAAGTGTATGACATTTTACACGAAAACATATCTGAATATGTGAAACAGTCAAAGTTATGGGCACGGCGTTAGTTATCCAGCCAAGAAATTAACTTGTATGTATGCATGTATGTATATAGACTCAAGCCTGCAAAATGGATAATACATATTACATCCACAAAATTATTATTTGTGAATAAAATATATTGATTATGATGATATTGACACAGAGAGACAGAGACATTGACAGACAACCATTCACTCTCACATTCATTCACTAGGGACAATTTAGAGTTCTCAGTTACCCTACACAGTCATGTCTTTGGACGGTGGGAGAACCCGGAGAGAACCCACGGTTGGCCACTGTCCAGGGTGTACCCCGCCTAAGGCCAAAAGTCACTGGGATAGGCTCCAGTCACCCGCGACCCCTAACGGGAACAAGCGGTAGAAAATGAATGATATTGACGTTTTGATTAAATCGGTGAGCATGGCAGGAGGAAACAGGTAAGGGTCCGTTTCTAAGCTAGCGATCTTCACTTTCTCAAAATACCGCGCTTTGTGAGCGCGTAAAAGTTGTCCTGCTTCCACTGACAACTGAACTGAACATGAGTTAGAAGTAGCCATCGCTTAAGTGACAAAAATAATTGCAATCACTGTGAGTTTGTTACTTTTGCGCTCCCCGTAATTCTGCGCTCGCATACTCTTGCCGTCCATTATGGTGCACCCACGTGATCGTGTGACGTAGGTGCAAAGGGTCAATACATTTTGCCACACCCTCTTTTAGTCGAGTAATCGGTCGATAGGGCTGGTCTTTAGTCGACCAAGAATTTTTTTAGTCGACTGCAGCCCTACCTTGCACTAGTAGTAAAGTAAGTAAAAATTAGAAAAACACGAGAGCCTGCGTGTGCACTTCAATAAGAGGAGGTGAACGTGGCCCTGCGTCGCTCAAGTTCGCGTCGCCTGCGTGTGGCGTCTGTGCACACGTCCGAGCAGAGAAACTGAAGCTTAGGCAGACTTACGGCTTTATCCCAGCAGCACCCCAGGGCTCCGGAGACGACACCCACAATGCCACACCACTACCTGACCGCAGGACACTACAGCACGTAAACTCCAGAAACTACACGTAAAAGGGCGACGTTGATTTGACAGCGTAAAAGCCTAACGTGGTCATGTTTTTGACAACACAGGCTAAGCACACGCCGAATTAAAGGTGTTAAAAACGCTGTCTTGCCAGTTTACTTTTGTGTGTGCTATTTTTTCAACTCGTGAAACGCATTCGTGGTGTTTTTACTTTTTTTTGCGATAAATAACAAGTGATTTGAACAATTCCTGCAGGATAACGCGTTATTATTTATTTATTTTCTATTCTGTTTTATTTACTTTTAGAAAATGTCCCATATGATAGCACGTCACAAATGATTTTAAAGTGGAAAAGTATAAAGTAGTTAGTTTTTTGGTCTTACCGTGCGGGGGCTGCGCGGGGTCTCGTGCACACGCTGAAGAGCAGCGCGTGGCTCGAGTTTGTAGTTAAGAGGCGGGGCTTAAGGCAAGGCTTAGCGGTGATTGACAGCTTTCTGCCTCCTGACTGCCAAATGACAAGTCAGCTGTTCTCTTGGCCCGCCCACTCCTTCATTCTTATCATATTATATTCATATTATATTCACACATATTAATAAAATACAAAATAAGTAGGCTAGGCAAGAAAAAATAAAAGTATGGTAATAAATCTATCTATTTTATACCAATCCTATTTTTTTTATCCTTTTTTTTTTTTTACAAATTCATAACAACAAAATCGTTTTTTAGCAAATTATTTTAGAATGTGTTCAAACTATAAAGAATACCAGTCCGACTTTTTCTTAATCTATTTCTTTTTGTCCACATCTGAGAAAAGGAAACCATCAACTGCTGGACATGGTTTTTTTTTTGTTTTTAATTCAATTTTAAATCCACATAGTAACAACGATAAACAAAGAAACAAAATCAAATGAAGCATAGTTTGGAGTACATAAGAAAACTTAAAACTTTTATTGGCAAAGACAGTCAGTAACATTCAGTGACCAATACTTCCATTTCTACACTTTCTTACATTTAATCTTCACTACAGGAAGCATGAAGTGTTTAAAACAATGTCAATGAATAGTTCAATAATGCATTTAGTAGAACACAAAATAAAACATCCTTGTATATAACATTTTAGTAAACAAAACTTGTGAATCTGTAAACAGTACGTTGTATATAAAGGCACGAGTATGTGGTGGTTATGTGCAATGCTGTGACCCATTCGATTTTCATTTTTAAGGCATCACAACAACCCTTCAACCTCCATTTTCAAATCACAAGCCGTATTAGTGCAATAAACCAGTGAGCGGTGCACTTGTAACTCTGGTGGTGGTACTAAAATGAATGCTCGATCGTGACCGAAAATGCTCCATCCTAAATGTAACATAATGCTAAACTTCTTCATACATTCTGTCAAAATGTCATGCCATAATGTGACGTTAGGGCCATTCATTACAAAACGAACTGGAATGACAGGACGAGTGATCCGCACAGGGACTGTATGCCCCGTCCTAAAATCTTTACAAAATCTTCAATGTACATGAAAAAGTAAGGAGTCAAATGTAACTAATCTCTGTGACCTGCTTTGAGCTGCTTGTGTATTTGGCATTGCTTGTTTAGTGTTGTGTAAAGGCCTGATTGAGGCTGCACAACGTATTTAAAATGATCATAACATGTCGCGTTATACACTGCCTGTCCAAAAAACAAGCCGCCACAGAACATACACTGTAGGTCACAAACTCTCAATTAGAGCTGGGCGATATGACAAAAAATTATTATCACGATTTCCTTGGGGCCAGATCATGATTTCGATTTTATCACGATTCATGTTGACTTAGTTTTTTTCTGTTGCCTTTAACAGAGCTGCACAATTTAGGAAAAATATCTAATTGTGATTTTTCTGACCAGTGCGATTAAGATTAGATTTGCGATTTAGGTTTGAATAATAGGATTCTGTTTTGTTGCTTTTTAGTTTTTGTCACGTTCAGTTGTGTTTGTCATGTTTGAAGTTGTCGTTTTTTGTCATGTTTTTGTCGCTCTTGAGTTGTGTTTCTTGTTCGCTGGCGCGTTTTGGTTGCTTTTGAGCACATTTTAATCGCTTTTGGTTGCACTTTTTTTTGCTTTTTGTGTCAATTTCGTTGAATTGTGCAGCCCTTGTCTATAAGAGGTGAATAAAGTCATCTGCTCAGAGGCTCCAGAGGCTAAACAACAGGAGAAAAAGTGTGTTTGAACAGACAGCTGCATTAAAGACAGAAAAACAATTAATCACGATACGTCGATTTCAGAAAAATAGCAGATTGTCACAGGGACGAGCTCACGATTCGATTTTTATCACCGTATCGCCCAGCCCTACTCTCAATGTGGCTGGACCCTTGTGCTTTGATCACAGACACACTGGCTGTGGTACTGTTTCATTAAGATCCTGCGACGTCAAGAGAGTCATTTCCATCCAGTGTTGCATTAATGTTTCACCAGGATCTTGTGTTGATGATGTGAGAGTGTGACCCTCTCCAGCACATCCAAAAGGGTTCAGATTTGGAACAGGGAAAAGCTGGACTCGTCACACATCGCCTTCTTCCATTGCCTCAGAGTACAATCTTTGTGCTCCCAAGCCTTTTTTCCTCACTGATTAGTGGTTTTCTTAAGGCCGCACAGCTTTTCAGTCCCAAAATGATCTTACTTTCACTATTAAACAGCCCTGAGTTATACAGTTGGTTTTTTTCACATTTGATTTTGTCAAACATTTAATGACTGTGTTCAGTTCACTAGCAAGGACCACAACCTCAGGCTTGGATGCAGAAGTTTATTGGCGAACGAGAAGAACGATAAAATGCATGAGAGTAGATGATAAATGCCGTTTTGGGGCTTTAAGCGATGAGGGCTGCAGGCCCCCAGGCCTCAATACCCGCCGACTAAGAGATAAGACAGAATAATTAGAAGAGGGTGGGAGGGGCACGAAATAACGAACACTGGTGTGTGTGACCGGGAAGCTTAAATAGAGTAGTCACCGAAAGGGGCGTGGATGAGGTGTGGTCCTGCTCCCGAACTTTAGAGAACAGACTTATCTCCATCACTCACGCTGAACACAATCATTAAGGACTTTTTTCAGACCAACGTTCTTCCTCAAAGACGATGGTTTCCCACTATCCTTCCAGTTTTTATTGATGGATTGGACAGTCCTAGCCAAGTTTAGTAGTTTGTGCTTCTCCTTAGATGTTTTCTCTGCTTGATGCCAATGATCTGACCCTTCTTTGTCTTTCCACATGGTTATTATGGAAATGAGAGGCCGCTCACTGCATCAGTTGGGTTTAAGTCCCGGGTTGCAGCTGAAAGACCTGCAGTAATTATCCAACAGGAGGCTTGTAACTATTTGCTTAATAGAATTCAAGTGGCGACTTCTTTTTTGGACAGACAGTGTAATAAAATACTTGCAACAATCTTATATTTCGTTTGAAAATTTTAACATGTTGTGAATGGAATGATCATATATTTCTTAAACATTAACACCACCTTTTGAGCCTCTGTAGCACTGTTTAGTGGCGTTGTTTTAGAGGTGCTCTACCTGATTTTAACTGTCTTAAATACGTGAAAAACAGAACTCATTCATTTGAAACAGTCTGTAGAAGTCTAAATGTATTTCTCACTAATGCATTCCTAGCCTCCTAATTATTTACGGCAGTGAGCCTGTAAGCTTTTTTTTTTTTTTTAAGAATCTTTTTACAATACTGTAACATATACAGCCCCTTTAAGTACTGATTTTTTGACACGTTTTAGATTTAGGTGAAAAAACTGTATAAATCATAAGAAATATTGCAATATCAAACATTGCGTGACACAAGTGGCGATGTCTTGATTAGCGCATCATTCTGAAGTTGCTGCCGCCGTCCAGTGGAGACACCATGATGCGCGCAGAGCCGGGAGACAGCAGGGGGCGCCACTTGTTCCTCCAAATGACACTGCACACTCGGAAGACGAACAGCACACATGCCACCACCAGGAGAGCGACTGCGGGCACAAACACAGTACACTCAGAGGAGCTGGGTCTGATACGGCTTTACAGCTTTGGTTTGAGACTTTTTTGAAACACCTAATTCCTTTGTTTTGGCAAAGAAATCTAGTCCAGATTAGGTCTTGGTTTGGTCCTATTCAAGTCCTGGTCTACTCTCAGGTTATTTCCAGGTTTAGTCCCATGTTTAATGTGGGGTGTGTGCAAGTGTAGTGTAAAGTAGTTTGAGCCTGAGCTAATAGATCCAGGTAAGCCTTTGCTGAGAACTGATATAGTCCTGGAATTAGTCATTGATCAGACGTGCTTTAGTCTTTGAAAAGTCCAAACTGCAACCTGCTTCAATCCTAGTTTAGTCCTCCTGGTTTGGAGCTAGGTTTAGGTTAGTCCTGATTTAGATTTTACACCCGATTTCATCTAGGAATAGTCTCACTAGATGCAGTACTGTCCTGGTCTTATCTAAAGCAAAAGTTTGTCTGCAAAGAGGATATAAGTGTGATAAAAGAGTGTGAAATGTGAGACTGACCCGTGAAGATGGAGTTGGGTGTTGGGTCAGCGGCGTTGTAGTGTTTGGTGATGTTTCCCACCAGAGCCACGATGATCACAGGGTAAACAGTGACGATGTAACGCACCCAGCGATCCAGCACCCAGTTCTCCAGAATGAACCTGACAACACACAAACAGATACAGTGTCAATGTTTATAGATGTTGAAGTGGCTTCACACACTCAACTTTCATTATAACTGGTCCACTTTTCAGAGCGTAAGTTTTCACTGCAGTTTTTTAACAGTACGTTTCTTTCAAAAGGCAAAATTGAGTTTGAGCAACACTGGTCATGTAATCTCAATCTCAATTCAACACACGAGACACTGTGACGCAGGACAAAACGCACGTGTCTACCTGCTAAGGATGCACTTTGTCATGTTTTTATTTAACTGCTAGTTGGAGCCCTTAGAGGTCAATAGACATATAATCATGTCAAAAATGCATGTTATATTTTGACAGTTCTGCAAAAGACCAAAGATTGTGAGTGGGAGGGCATCAGGGTCACAGCCTGAGGGGACAGTGAGGTTCCACACAGACAAACTGTGCTCATTCATTATTGGAAGAGTCTTCCTCTGACTGTGAATGTCCATCACTGTCCACTTTTCAATCACACCTGAAGAAGTGGATGAAGGAAAACAAAGTCTGTGACACTTTTAACTGATCTTTTTCTGCTTTGATTATATTTATTATCTGTGTTACCTGTTGAAGGACAACAGATACATTTTTGCTGTAACAGATACAGATGATCATTTATATGCACTGTCCATATCAGATAAATAAAAATAAATAAACCAAGTGCTTTTGTTGTTATTTTCAATGGACAGGTCAGTAAAGACACAGTGCATTATGAGAGTAACAGTCTGAACTGTGCACTACAAAACTGTATGAAAGCATCTATAAACGCTGTTTAAACACACTGATCAGGATCCAACCACCTCTTAAAGTCTATATGACAGGTAAGACGACACATTGCACGAAAATGTACAGAGCATGATTATATTTAAGATTTTACTTACTAAATATTTTGCCCATTTATCCCCAGTTTGCCTGTTTTTGTAATGTTTATAATTGTGCTTCCTGGTAGGACATGGGCAGCAAATATGACACAGGTGGAGGGAATTCTACACCTGGCAACCATTTTGAAAATAAGGGCCAAAACCCATATAAATGACACAATAGTTATGATTTTGCAAATAATAATACCCAATAACAACCTTATTTTGTTGAATGACACTTTAAAGTATCAAAACGTTGTGTCAGTTGTCTGTTAATTGTCTTTGTATTTTCAATGGCACGTCACTTTTTGATGACATCACAGATTCCATTTTAGAACTCAATCACTTCCTGTTATTTTAAACTTTTATTTTTCTAAATTTCTTCACAAACTGCAACTTCACAAATGTAAAACTATAGTAAATAATTGCCACTGGTGCCCTCCCACCAAACTAAATCATAATTAGAACATTTTTTGAACCGTCATATGGACTTTAAATAAAGAGTCATGGTGTAAAGTTCCTCGCGTTAGCTGCTTATCTTAATTGGCACAGGTAAAGGATTGATATTTTCCTTCTCAGACAAAGATCTGAATAATCCAGTCTGTTTTCTTCCCTCACGTGAGATCTAATTTAAATAATCCATGCATGATCAGCATTGTCCTGCTCAGTCTTTATGAGATAGACCCTGTTATTGAAGTCTGAGGGAGCTTTTTTCCCCCCAGAGGCGTCACAGTTGTATGAGGGCACTTACACGCGCTCCGTTAACCATGAAGGAAAATGTCTTTACCAGGTGACGATCTCAGCGAAGAGGATGCAGAGGGAGGCGGTGGCGGCGGTGCTCCGGGCCACGCCCCATAGCTGCAGCACCACAGCCAGGTTAATGAGAGCGGCCACCGAGGTCCACGTGGTGTACAGGGCCAGCCCGTTCTGGACCTGAGCGCAACACAGCACAACTGGATTACAGCCATTGCATTTCAAAGACGACACATTATGACTTATCTGAGCTCTTTAACTACTTTGGGATAACTATGCATGCTATTTCACATTTATAACACGATTTATAAAAATGTATAAAAACATGAATTTATGCAGCAATACATGTCGTTCTGGATGTTTTACACTAGGGCTGGGCGATATGGCAAAAAGTTATCACGATTTTTTTGGGGCCAGATCATGATTTTAATCACGATTTATCTTCACTTGGTATTTTTCTATTGCCTTTAATACCAGTGCGATTGTGATTCGGTTTGCGATTTATGTTTTAATAATAGGATTCAGTTCAAATTCACATTTAAAACCCAATTTTGTCATTTTTAGTCATGTTTTTGTTACGTTCAGTTGTCTTTGTCATAATTAAACACGTCTTTGTCACTTTTAGTCACATTTTTGTCACTTTTGAACACGGTTTTGTGGTTTGTTTCAGAACATGTTTGTACAAATCCAAACTACAGTGTTAGCAGTTTTTATTCAAATCAAAGCAAGACACTTTGTTGTTTGTGGAAGAAATTATTGCACTTCAAAAACTGCAGCCTTTGTGATTTGCTAATTACATCCATTAAAATTGTGATTTTGTGTGGATTTGGTTTAATTGTGCAGCTCTGGCCTTTAACAGGTAAATAAAGTCATCTGCTCAGAGGCTTCAGAGGCTAAACAACAGGAGAAAAAGTGTGTTTGAACAGACAGCTGCATTAAAGACACAAACAGTCAATCATGATACGACCATTTCACAAAAACAGCAGATTGTCACAGGGACCAGCTCATGATTGCATTTTTATCACTGTTTTGCTCAGCTCTACTTTACATTAGGTTCCTGACGCCATCTGGTGGTGACAGTGAGGAGGTTTAGATTGTAAAGCTACATGGCACTAACAGACAGGTGCTTTGTAACCATAAGATGTTAAAATGATCAGAACAATCCAGTGGAAGGTGTTTTCATCATTCATTCACATGTGCTTGAGTCTTCCTCTCCAGAGTCTCTGGTAACAACTTTTATGCCAGCCGCCATTGTGTTTGTTTTTTAATACATACAAACGGCTTCATTCCCACAGGAAATACCAAGGCTAATGTGTTCAAAGCAGTTTAAAAAGCCTAAACAAAAGACTGTTTCTCCAGAGTTCATCTGGCTCCCAGTGATTGACCAAACAGTGACTTTAGATTGTTATACCGAGTAAATACTAAGGAAAGTAGAACACTGATTAATTGACCAATTATGAATAAGCTATACAAAGCCTGGTAGTTGTATTTTAATAATGTTTGTGTTTAGAATCTGTTTTGTCCAGACATACAGAAAGACCTTTTATAACAAAGACAGCGGCATTATTAAATGAAAATGTCAAAAAAGAATAAACTATTTCTGATGAACAACAAAAGACATTGTAAATTAATTCAATGATTATTTTGTTAATATTGGTTCCAATTTGGCACAACAAATTCTAAAAAGTAAAAATTCTGGTGGAATACTACCCAATAATATTATATTAAGAGTATTTTTCTTGAAAAACTTCAAAAGAATGCAATGCAAGGTTTTGCCTTCAGATACAAGGCTAAGGCTCTAATATTGCTTACACAGAACTGATTGGTTTTCCTTTTATAAAACCCTTATGATTTTTCTCATTTTCTAATATTCTGAGGTTAATCTCATTGTTATAGACCCTTTAAAATGCTCCGTCATCAAAATTCCTGAATGGAGGCAAAATGAAGTTGACTGTAAATGTTTGAATGATTCTCTCACATTAGATCTAAATTCTACTGGTTTTAAATGTTGAGAAAAAAGCAACACATTTGAATTTCCAGAGTAGAAATGTCAATTAGTTTGCTTTTCTTTAACAAACGATGGACAAAATACTATTTTCTAGCCTTAAAATTGTATATTACCTTCAAAAGAATCAAATGGAATAGTATCTAATATATCTCTAGATAAAATGAAAAATGATTGTGGGCTCAAATTTCTGTGAGTATTTTTCAGTAAAACTCATACATCTGGATTGTTCAAAAATGCAAAGAGTTTCTCATAATTTCCTTAAACATAATGTAAAATACAATAATAATATGTTTGAAGCAGCTCTGGTGTCACTCACATGTGTCTGAGGCTTTTCATTTTCCAAAATCATCTAAATTCTTCATATTTTGTGATATTCTGATGATAATCCCACTTTCTCCAGTGAAATCACATTATGTTGCTCTTCACTTTTGCCTCCATTCCCAATTTAGAGTGTTTTTGTAAACAAACATTTAAAGAGTCTATTGTATTATGTTCCACTTCCCTTTTGCTGAATTTAGAATGAGTTAGTTTGCACACTTTTAGATGCATGTCTAGTACAACGTGACTCCGAGCCATCAAACGTACTATCCAGCGCAGACAGCGGAGGTCCCGGGGGTAGTAGGTCTTCAGCCACAGTCCGTAGTAGTCCGTGGCGGCGCAGCAGAAGAACAGCACGCAGTAGTTTGACAGAGCGATGAAGATCAGGACAAACAGGCCGGCCAGCATCGCCCTGACACACGAACGCCACATCGTCACACAATCATACATCAATTATATACTTAACATGAATAGTAGTGTCACACCCCGTTACGTACGCCTGTTTTTACTAGTTTGACTACTCAAGACTTTATTCTACTTACATCAATAGAAAATACACAGACCATGTACTGTACAACTTTCCCAAGTGTTTTCCTTTCCACTTGATAACAATCTTAACTGAACGTCAATTAGGAGGTAGACTTGTTAGTAGATATTAAAACATTTTTACTAAAACATTAAAGAAAAAATGTTTCTGTTGTTGTTTTGTTCAAAATGCTTTTACAGAGAAAAACATGACTTTATCACTACATTGAGAGATACCATTTTGACTCAGCTGTGGCTCCATCTACTGGCTGTAGAGGCAATTACACATATGTAAATATATACCCACAATGCATTGCAGTAAAGAGTGGATCTTAGTTGTAGTTATCGTGATTAGACGAAAGAAATGTTCAGAGCAAGTCTGGCCATGATTTAAGGACTTAAAACAGCAAAGGATTCTTGGACAAGTCATGTCAGCATCATCTACGTCATTGGTTCCCAAAATGGGGGTCGCGAGATGATTTCAAGATCTCATTTAAATGAATATGACATTGTATTTGGTCTATTTAAAAAAATTAAAAACAGTAAATTTTAGTGAAACGAGGTCCAATTAGACAATAGACTATTAAAAAAAACAATATTAAACCTGATTTAACACACTTTGACATTTAATATTATTGCTACTGTCATTTTCATCTCTCTTTGGGGGTCCCAAGTAGGGACAGAAAAGTTTGGGAACCCCTGATCTACGTCACACATGAAGGAGTTCAGAGCACAGTGTTGGACAGAGAGGATTTACAAACAAACATGTTTTTGACGACGGAACAATGTTAGAACATGGATAAAACATCAACAAAGTCAATTTTGCATAATATTTGTCCTTTAATATCTCTGTAATTACCGTGTTTAGCCACATAAAATTGAAGCTGGCATCAGGTTTAATTTCTTCAATGTTAACAAACATGATGAGGCATCAATGTTGTTAACTGGTTCAAAAAGCAGATTTTGGTTTGTTATGTTGCCTGTTGGTTGTACGTTCCTTTGCCCTCCGTCTGAAATGGGATGATACATTTCTTTGTGCAGGGAAAGTGTACAAGAAACACTGACCAAAATAGGGAGCCTTGTTTCAGCTCATATATACATAACACTTATATATAACACTAACTTATATATAACACTTGCACGAGTCTGGAAAGGAACTCAGGAACTCGTGTCTAAAGCTGTTGCCAGACTTCCACACCTGATGTCACAGTTCAAAATCTGCTCCAGAAAAAGCATCTTAAACATTTGACAGATCTGTGCAGCAAAGATTCAGCAACTGTTTCATAAATGGCCTATTATAATAGCATTTACTGTAATAGCCACTTTACTGTTAGAGCTGTGATCCTTCGTTTAGTCGATTAATTGGTCATTGGTGTCTTAAAACTTTCATTAGTCGAGTAATTATTTCTAGATTAGGATAAGGATTCATATAAAACAACAGCAGAAATGAGAAGACGTGAGTTAGCTGAAGATTTTGGAGTGAATCATGAGTTTAATCCGATTCATACATCTCTGACTTGTAAATACACTGTGTACTTATACTTTTCTGTATAAAGACTTGTTTTTGAATGAGCTCCTGTGCAGTTTCGTTCTTCTGAGTGCAGTTTGGGTCAGATTCACGATGATACGTAGATAGTTTTGATATATTTTTGCCACACTCCCTTTTAGTCAATAGAACTTTTCTTTAGTCAACCAAGAATTTCTTTAGTCAACTACAGTCCTATTTACTGTTAGCTTTATTAAACACTGTTAAAAGCAGACTCGTGATTTTGCTAACGATGACGTCAAAATCCTGACTTTCTGAAATAAAACGCACGTGAATGCAACCAAGTTTTGAAATCCAGTGTACCCGAGGAGCACATGAAAGCAGCAGTAAAAGTACTTGTGAGGTGACTTACTCTTGGTCCCACAGCACCAGCCAGATCATGTTGAGCAGCAGGTTGAGGAACCAGCAGAAATAGAAGGAGTACGGGAGGAGGTACTGGGCCCACGATCTATTCACAGACACATAGCACACGTCAGTCTCAAACCAGGGCACACGGCCTCAGATAGATGTGAGAACAAGGCTGCAAACTATACATGTGTACGGCAGTAATGACACAGATTAGCTTGTCTTTATTGTTTGGATTGTCCCTAAAATGATAGATCCTATTTTTGCAGTCCAAGTGAAAAGAGCTAAAACGGGCTAAGCTTGAGGTTGACAATAAATATCACTTTATGCCCTTGTACACTGCCAGTTTCTTTTCATTTGTTATCACTCGTCTTTGCTTAACAAATAATACATTTTTGATCTTTGTATTTCTTTAAAACTACAAACTTGGTATTTTCTTGTAGACAATCTGTTGCCCACAATAAACGGAAACAGAAGCCAATCATCTAAATCACACTGAACTATCACAGTTATATGTTCTCTAGTTGCTTGAATGCACTTCTGATGACGCTAACCAACTCTATTTCACAATGATAACGAGTTTATTTTTTAAAAAAGCTCATATGTTCAAAAAGACATTTAGTTTTAGTTCAAATGTTCTTCAGTTCTGCCTGAGTTTACGCTTCCCTCACCGGGTCTATTCAGAGCCAAGCTGAACGGCCAGCAGGGGGCAGTAGAGCGCGTTTGCTCACTCTTCATTAACTTTATAAAACACACTTGAGTCCTCAGTGTGAGCACAGCCCCCTCCACATCTCTTATATGAGCAAAGGAAGTGATTCTCAGCTCATTAACCAATCACATAAGACACATGCAAGTACCAAATGAGCAACGCATTAACTGTTTCACATCATTATGTCATGAGTTCAAAACAGGAGTAATAATTGCCCCGCCCTGAGGCTGTGACCATGACTATAGGATTTTTACCTTACAGACAATAATGACATGACGCCCTGCTGTTCCCCTCCCTGTGAGACATGTGCACACGGAGGGTAGTTAGAACTCTTGCGCCACTTCTTACTTTTGTAACCCATGCGGAAATTACTTAAGTTAATCGTTACATTTTTTTATGTCTATAATTACCTTTACATTATTCCAATGATGACTTTGCATTGTTAATTGTGAATGTGTTTTTCCTCTACTACGGCACAATATATCGCAAACGCATCGATATCGCAATATTGTCTCGACGCAATCACGATATTGCAACAAGCAAAATATACAGCAGTAACACCAAAGTCTTCCATCGGTTTTTAAAATGAAAACGTTGAAAAAGGAAAATCATGTATAAAATCTAACTTTTTCAAACTCAATTAGCCTCGGTTTTGTATTTGTTGTTGTTGTTTTTTATATAACAGACATTATTGCATCAAAAATAGGGCTGCAACAATTAGCAGAATAATCGTGACCAGAAAAGACAGTGACAATATTAAAGACAAATGGAAAAAAGAATAGATAATTTCTGATTTTCCTCAATTATACACTTCATTCATAAACATTCTCTCTCTAGAAGCCTTCATTCCAATATTTCAACATTTATTTGTTTAAAAATGTTAGTTTATTCTGAGCCTCAATCTACAATAGAACTAATCACTGATTAGTTGACGACTAAAATAATCGTTAGTTTCAGCCTCAGTCAAAAGTTTATTTAATTATCACAATTATATTGATTTCGCAGATCTTAGTAGCCATATCGCAATAACTTCCAACATCGTGCAGCGCTATTTTCCACATATGTGATTGGTTAATGTCCTAAGGGGGCAGGTCCTTAAAGGTGCTGTGCTCTTCCTCAAGGAAAGACAAAAACACAGAAACATTGTACTGCTAAAGTAAAAGAGGAGTGAGACAGAGTGCCTAGTGCCTCCTCTGCGCCTGTCGCCCTGTCGGGTGTGCACCCAGGACCGGCACCAGTGCAAAGACAGCGGTGAGGTATGTTCATGTTACACTGGACTGTGTGTCGTGTGGTGGGCCTGACCCTCTGAACACGAATGCCGTGTTGTAGATGACGATGAGCGTGAGCCAGGTGTAGATGACCCCCCAGATGGAGAAGGTCCAGCCAGACGGCGTGATGTCCGTCCCATAGCGACCTGACACGTTCCCCGTCGAGTGGTGGAAGAAAACTGTGGAGGAAGGAAAGAAGAGCAAAGAGTAAGTTCAGGTGGATCACGCAAAAACAAGACGGCTGAAATGTCAAACAAATCTGCAAAGCTGGAACTGTCTGAAAAAAATATCTGGGAGCCAATATAGATATTATTTATTTGTCCATTATATTTATTTATTTTTGATCAAATACAAACTAAAAACAAGACATGGTGTAATACAATACTGCGAGACATATTTCCATACATTTGTTCTCCTTCATTGAGATGTACTTGTTCCCACTAATCATCAGTTATAACAAAATCTCCTGCTTTTTCCCACTTAGGAATGGACACTATTTGACTTAGAATATAACATATGTATAACTTGTCAAATAGCGCACTGGATCACTGTGCTTTTTAAAGTTTTTAAATCTGGGGGAGGCTCTGATGCGTGTCGAAATGGAGATTTCATTCTTTGGCAACTAGAAGGTCAACTTACAAATCAAATCTGTGGACTTTTTTATTTTTTTATTTTTAATCAATAAAAACTTCTGTAAGTTAATAAATGTAATAAAGATAGATGTTAAATGTTGTGGATCGGTCCTGGCAAGTGGTGAACCCTCCACCAGAAAAGTGCAACTTTAATGTCAAAACGATAAATAAAATCAGCTAAAAGTGATCTTAAGTTCTATAGAATGAGAACACAATATAATCAATATTAAATGAATAGCAATAAAAGATAAAAAAGTAAAACCGCACGACACACTCATCAACACCAGTGAAAAGGATTTTCAAAGGCTCAAAAAAGTTAAAACTATGTTTATTGCTATTTTAATCTAGCACATTTTATATTGCATTGGTCTTTTACAAACAATATTAATGACATTCTTCTTGTAGCTAATCACATTTAACAAAAGATGTTTCCTTTGTGAGGAGGGATTCCACTGAATTTCAGAAAAAGAATGGTTGGCAGAGTAAACTAAATAAAAATGCGCTCTCGTTGAGTATATTTTAGTTCTACAGTCGTTTCCTTTGCCTCTGTCCTCAGTGAGTCACTCAGATGTGGGCGTAAGCTTCTCATTTGCTCTGGTTCATCTCTCCCAGCAGACCCCAGTGCTTTCTGGGGAAAAATGTTTATACAGTTGGCAGAAGCACAGCCCATTGTCCAGCTCACATCTGAACCATTTCTGCTGGGTGTGGACTACTGAGCTACAAGTTAACAGAAAAAATAGAAACTTTTAAACTGTGGATGATCTGACTGTGTTTTTACTCATCCGTCATCATGATGTGGACGTTTTTTCCCAACAACTGCACTTGATACTTGATACGGCCTGGTCTCCTACCATATTAGCCATTAGTGTTGCCATGATAACACTAAAATATCATGGCTTTTTAAGGTTTGATACTGAATACCAATTTTGATACCACAGTAACACAAAATGCTCCTTTTTTACACAATAGACTATGACCACATTACACAAACTGGTTCTGATATAGATTGAGGTCCTTCTAAAACGATTCATGAAAGATACATTTTGTCCTGTTTATATTGTTTTTTGAGTAAAGAAACTGTAACCAAATAGTGATACTACTTTTAAGTATTGATTAGTATCAGTCAATACTTTACTACCCCATATAACTGGGCTGCACCAGTAGGTAGTGTTCACGTGACATCACAACATTCCATCAGATGATATTTAACACAGATGGAGGGTAGCTCAAATAATATTGTTAAATACAGACTTTTGTTATAATACACTGACTTTGTTGAGTCACTGAGAGAATCATCAGGTTCAACATTTGTGAATTTACCTTTTAGATATTTCATCACATTCTACAACGTGACCTCAACTAACGAAATATTAACTAGAATAAGTGTTCTCTGGACTAAACAGACTCTAGAACACACAAAAAAGACCTTTTAGAACAAAGACAGTGGCATTATTAAATCAAGATGTCAAAAAAGAAAATAATAGAGCTAATAGAGTTTCATCAATAATACTCTTTATTCATAAAATATTCAGCCTCCAGTTCCACATCACAAGTTTTAGATACTTATTACATAAACATTAGATAAAGTTAGACAACAAATCCTAGTTTTGGTGGACCCGGATGACCCTGGTGTTTCCATGGTAACGTCACTGTAGGTCGTTGCTATTGAGCTCGGGATAGTGACACAAAACCATAGAATATCTACAGTCTATGCACAAAACTGAATTTTCAGCTAGCCCAATGTTAAATCAACGGATATTTTAAGATGTTTAATACTAAACTTTATTAGCAATTTATCGAGTTCTTTATCAATTGCTTTCTTTTTTTTTGTTTTTTACATTGTTTTGGCTAATGTTTTTCTCTGTTTTCTGCACACCAGCAACAAACATGGCGGATCTCCATGGTAACGGCTGTTTTTTGACGTTCCGTCCCGAGCTCTATAATTACATTCAGCATAATTTTAGTATTTAGCGTCTTAAAATCTCCACTGATTTAACATTAGGCTAACTGAAAATTCTGAGTGTCGTTGCCATGGAAACAAACACCGGGGTCATCTTGGGCCAGCAAAACTTGGATTTTTTTTTTGGTGAGTTATTATTTTATATGGGACGTCTGAGCTCGCCTGAACCGAGGACGTTTCCATGGTAACAGTAGTTTAATGTTCGGGTATAAAGCTGGCTCATGTAAACTGTGGTCGTGTGCGGTTCCTCTTTCTCCCGTTGGTTTTGTATAAGCTCAGAGACAAACGCTTACAAAACGAGCCACCATCAGTGAGTCACCCGACGGTTATAACACACACTTTGACTTATAAAAGCGAGGATTTAGTTACGACACACTAAAAGTAAAAAAGCTAGCTAAGGCCTGCTCTAATGTTTTTGTTTTTTTCCCAACAGTTTTATGCCACAGACCCGACTTTACAGTGGTGGCTATGCTAGCAAAAGTTTATTTTACAGAATATCTTTTTTCATAATTAGGGTAAGGTTGGGATTAGGGTTAGCTTTAGGAACAGATCATTTGGTTAAATTTTGGGTTTTGGAGCTGGTAAGCTAACAGAACAGGGTTGGGGGAAAAATAAAGCAACAGAGTAAAAGCGCACTCACGTTTGCCCGCTCCGGCCGAAGCGTTGACGAGGATGACGAAGGCGTAAACCACGGCGCAAATCAAGATGACAAAGATCCTCGGCCAGCTTTTCTCCTTCATTTTGACCAGTTTAGTGTGTTGTTAGCCTGCAAAGTCAGAGGACGGAGGACACAGAGCTGCTGCAGAGACGCTCCGGGACACAGACAGGCACGTTTGACTGGAGGAGCGTTCACGTGTCCCTGTCCAAGATGGGAAACTCCCACTACACCGCCCACTTTTACACAACCACAACATACCAGTGTTTACCAGTGTTACATGACATGCACACAGAAGCTTACAGTGTTTGAAAGTAATATAAGATAACTACAAAACATGAAACAAACGCCTGTACAGCTTTACGTCAAATAGGTTGAGGTTACGTGTGCTAGAATTCGATGACTTTCAGACGGAGGGCGTGGGAGATTCACTGTTTTTGAAAGAAACACTGTCAAAGCCACACATGTTGAACTTCAAAATTATTCATATTAATCTTATGTTTTAACTGTATGAGGCCTGTGCTCTCGCTGTTTTAAAAAGGGTACTGCAATCACAAATGGACTTTGAGGAGGAATAGTTACTTCTTGTTTCCACGGAGATGTAAATGTTTTGCCTAAAATGTTGGTGTATGGCATTAAGAGACAGCGATGCCACCAGGGCAAGTTACAGGTCAGCTCTGTGGAGAGGCAAGCCTGCTCACAGTGAGAATACATGTTTTTATTGAAGTGTTTTTGAGCAATAAACACACAGAGGAAACGCCCACTAACAGACCTCAAGCAATACCATTCATTTTAATGTGGAACAGCTGCTCTATCGCCAACTACAAGAGCAAACGCTGAGCTTAGGCGTTTTATTGTGCTAAATACAGATACAAAGACATGGAGAAGAATACATATTTGACACTTATTGATGACACAGACAATTTTGGATGTATTTAATATATTCATGTCTTGACTATAACCCACTTTTATCGTACGGAGACTTACCACAACTCAAAACAACAAGAAATAAAAACCTAAACAGTTTTAGGTTGCTATGTAATAAATCTCTTACACACTTTTCAAAACCATGACAATAGTTACATAAGAAATTTGGTAGCATTTTGGTAAAAATATGAAACTACTTGAATTGATTGGTTGATTGAAAAAAATGACGCAGAATAATGACAAATTTGCTCCTCGGATTGTTGTGGGAGCTGTTCAGTCAAAGGACACACACTCATGCTTCATCAGTTGAGTTGATGTAACACGGAACTGGTGATTTATGACATTTTTAAGAATTTGTTTTCTGCCTCCCTTTAAATGCTGAGAAAAGTTCAGTGGATAGAAAGATTAAAACCAGCTGAGGAATGAGGAACGCTCTCACATGAAACTACATCTGCATCTGGTGCTACTCTCCACCAGGATTGTGAGCAGACGCACGGCCAGATGTTCAAATGTGAGCTGAAGGAGGAATGCTGGACAATTGGGTTTTACAGCTGTTTTATTCCCATATTTTTAGATCGAGTTATTTGCAGAAATTAATAAATAAACCATTAATTAATTGTAAGTTTTCATGACAACTACAAATTCAGGTTTCTTCCTACTTTATGAAGGATACTACAAATGCAACATGACTGACATTATCAAATATCAAAAGACAGAAAGATATTATCATGGACATTTATTCTACAAGTGTCACAATATAAACACTTCACACTTGGGTTTGATTCTATGGATAAGGCTTGACACTTGATAGCACAATGATGATGATGAAAACACACTTCACTGGACAATAAAACGAGAATAATCTCAAAATCATTTCTTTTACATTATCATGTGTGTTCTAATATAGTTCAGGACCAGCTAACCAACCATGTCCTAGTTGTGTGTTATTGTTTTTTTCACCATCAATACTTGCCATGCAATCCCAGCATGCAACACCAAACACTGGCTGTGATGGTGCGGGAGGATTCACACAGAAACGAACTGCGTCAGCCGCATCAAACTTTATCAGAGTTTCAGAGATTTGTGGATTGTTAGAGCACACCTGAATGTTCAAATGATCGAGGCCAGAAGAAAGTCTTCAAAGTCTTTTACAGGATTAACAAAGCTCCACATCGACGAGAAGAGGATTTCTGCAACTAAAAACGGACTCACATTAAATAACCTACAAATGTATTTCTGCATTGATTTTGTTTTGTGTTTTATTTCGGGAAAGATTTAACCTCAATTTAGTCTCAATTCAAAATCTTTAATAAGATTGTGTATTGGTAATTTGTTTAATGATGTGGCGAGAGAGAGAAGTTTGAAGAGAAACAATCCCAAACACTTTAATCACAAACTAAAGTCAACCCAACAATCATTGGGTGTTTATCACATTGACATAAGTGAAGACTCACGATAGTCAGAGTACAACATTTTTTCACTGTTTCATCAAGATCACATCATTTTAATTGTCAATGACAGTAAATGTTTAATGTACAGGGTAAATAAAGTGTTTTTCTCACAAACATCTCCAGGGACATTTTTGATGATAGTAGAAGGTGGAAAATGAATCCGATGTCTTGATTTCTACAAGATCTATTCTCTAAAAGAATCGCTAATGTCTGATAACTATTTAAAGATTTTTATGGCTTCATTTATTGACAAGACAAATTAAGACAAACTGCAAAAGTAAAACTTCAGGCTCGTGACCATTCATTACCTCACTATCTGCCAAAAGAGCTCAGAAGAGAACATCAAAAAACAGCCGTTACCATGGAAATCCACTATGTTTGCTGTTGGTGTGCTAAACTTACATAGAAAAACAATGTAAAAATATAGCCGCAAGCGGCAATGATCGGCCCTCGCCATACGCCACGCCGCCGCTGACGCCAGAGGGCGCTACGCGCCCAATTTCCCTCCTCATAAAATACCTGCTGCCGAATCCGTGGCGCTACCGCGCCTCCTACTGCTCATATTTCATTGAAAATGTGTAAAAATTGGTCAAAGTTTGCGGCTGCGCTGCACAAAGACTGTAATACTTGTGCTAAAATCCTGGATAACTTTAGATGGCCCACTCCTCAAGATCATTTTCACCAAATTTCAGGATGGTCGGGCTTACACCCGGGGAGGAGTGCGTTAAAGTACAAAGTTTAATTTGAGTGATTTTGCATTTTCCCCATAGGAATAACATGGGACGTTTCTGTCATTTGTACAAGTTGGGGCACTTTTTGCGGCTTCGCCGCACAGAGACCGTACTACTTATCCATAAAATGTGGATAACTTTTGGTGCCCCACTCCTCAAGATGATTGTCACCAAGTTTCAGGTTGATCGGGCTTACGCCCGAGGAGGAGTGCGTTAAAGTACAAAGTTTATTTTGAGAGATTTAGAGATTTTCCCATAGGAATAACATGGGGTTTTTCTGTCTTTTCTAAAATATTGGCAAAATTAGCGGCTTCGCCGCACAGAGACCGTAATACTTATCCCAACGATTTGGATAACTTTTAGTGCCCCACTCCTCAGAAAGATGTTCACCAAATTTGAGGTTAGTCGGGCTTACGCCCGAGGAGGAGTTCGTTACAATGCATAGGAAAACATATGCAAATTTGAGACATTTGTCGATTTTCCCATAGGAATAACATGGGGTGTTTTGGTCATTGGTACGGCTTCGCCGTACAAAATATGACATGGGTCTCATTGGCTTTTTTGATCGGTAGGCCAAAATGGAATTTTGTGCAAAATTTCAAAAAAATCTAAAAAACAAAATTTTTTGCTCTCCATATAAAAGTTTGCTTTGATCTGTAGGTGGCGCTAACGCGCCAAATTTAACTTTTTCACCTCTAATAGGTTTCAGACAGTGAGTTTAACAACTAATTCAAATTTGATGCAATTCGGACTTTATAAGTGCAAATGGGAGCAAAATTAAAAATTTAAAAATTTCAGGAATTCTGAGAAATTTTGCGAAAGCCAGCACAGAGACCGTAAAAGTGCTAGGTTCATGATTTGGATAACTTTTGATGCCACACTCCTCAACCGTTTTCACTCAAATTTCAGCTCGCTCGGTTCGCGCCCTGGGAGGAGTTCGTAAAAACGCAGTTTAAAAAGCGCTGAGTCAGGTTTAGCGGATTTTCATCCAATATGGCCGACAATTGAGTTGGGCGGACGGCGTTGCCGTAATAATATTTTTGCTTCTCTTGTCACTATCTACCTCTCTGCCAAGTTTCATGATTCTACGATAAAAAAATTTTTGGCACCTTCCTATCCCGCAATGCATTTTTGTACACTTGGGGCGCTGACGCGCCATATTTTTGAATTTTGTAAATAGGAAATAGACAGAATGTACAGAGGCACGATTTTTAGAGGTGTGCAAATTTTCCTGAGACTTCGTCAATGTTCACTGGGTGAAAAATAGGGGGGTTGGTCCCAAGAAGAAGAAGAAAGAAGAAAGAAGAAGAAGAATAATATTCCGATGCGAAAACAATGTTTCCCCTTTTTTTAATTTCGCAAACTATACATTTTCGGAGCGCACGCGCTTTCCAACGTTTTGGTATGGGTCCCTGGTCACTGGCGGACACTTTCGAAATTTTTCAGTGGGCTCCGCCCACTTTCTGTTATTGGCCCTATTTACAATAGTAATGTTCAATTTTTACATAACATTGTTATATGCACGGAACGTGCATGAGTCGGGAACGACATTACTGGGCGACTCAGACATTTAAAAGTATGGGGATGACGACGCCGCGCGTCATCATCCCCACGAAAGCGCCATGATTGCGCACTGCTGCACTCTTCGCACGGGCTTCGCCGCTTACAGCGATAATGTTCAATTTTCCCACTACTAATTGGTATGCACGGGCGTGCATGAGTTGGGGAATGCGTTAGTGAGTGTTTGAAGCGGGCGAGCGCCAAGGCTGACGTGCGCAAGACTGCGCTTTCGCAGCCGTGCTTCTCGCAGACGGGCACTGCTGAAACCAATAGGCCTCTCGCCAGCTTGTGGCGCTCGGGCCTAAAAAGTGACCAAAATGTCCATGGAAAAACCTGATAAACTGCTTAGTCACTTCTGGTGCATACATTTATCAATATATAGATGTTGCCTTGTTATTTATCAGCTGAATAGTTTTTAATTTACACTATGTTTAGTATTTAGCATCTTAAAGTCTCCTCTGTTTCTGTAATGTGATGTCATGATCCTGAGCTCAATATGTTGTCCTCCAGTAATGTAGTCACATGGTACAAGGAGGTCTATTAAATAGTACCTGCCTGGGAATCGATTTTTATTAACAACCCTTTTCCTCCACATATCCCACTGTGAGCTTCTGGCTGTTGTTGCGGTGGCTGTAGCTTTCGCAGACACGTTGTGCAGATTTGTGAGGCGTGTTCACAGTGTTCAGGTGTGGACCGGACCTTCTCCTCTCACACAGCTCATTGATGAAACGGTCAGCAGGGCGGTGTCTGCTCAGTCTCGTAGTCTTTGTGAATGTCCAGAGGTCCAAAGAGCTCCTCCAGAACCTGCAGAACCTGACCCTGGACTGAATCCACCTGCTCCAGGGGGCAGTACTCATCCAGACTGGACCTGAACACAACACAGCAGATTTCAGCTCTTTACATTTGTAACCCACATGAAACATTGGGCTACTAAACCTGTATATGTAATATAACAATGGCCAGTAGAGTGTGCTGTTGCGTTTTGACAAAGTTGAGCCCTGCCATGCGGTCACAGTCATTTCTAAGCACGCTCCTCGTGGTGGAAGAAAGCAGAGCGAGTAAGTAGGGAAATCGTCAAATAACATAAAATATACTGGGTTATGTTACTAATTTGTTGTTGTAAACAGGCTTTACACCCTGATAAACGGCTGTGAGCCATAGAAGTGACAACTTGTTGAGAAATAACTTGTGGAAATCCCGGTGAGTGTGAAACATGTTCACTGTAAACTTTTGTTAGCTGAAGCTAATCTTGTGTATCAGTTGAAAGTACATGATTAGGAAGTCATTTATCATTCTTTAAAACCAATCGGGAGTTACATGATTGTGTGTTAATGTTTTAATTGCTTTGGCACAGTTTGTGTCATTGCACATTGTATTTCATTACAAGAAAGTGAAGTGTGCTAATGCTAGCGCTAGCTACTAGGCTAGTGTGGCTAATGCCTTACATATTCATGGATTAGCGCTACTTTTGAGAAAGCATGTGCTTTCTGCACTGCAAAATATTTCCTTCATAGCGATATTGCCATTTCATGACTAAATATACATTTAAAAGCCATTCATAGATGGTTATGGTTGTAAAATCATAAATACTATGTACATGTTAAAAAGCTAATTTCATTGTTATTGTTAAATACATTAAAAGCCAAAGAGGTTAAGAATGGATGATAAATAATTTATTTTGATATGGTTAAATTACAATTTCATGTTATCTTGTATGTTTTGTT
Organism: Rhinogobius similis; assembly: GCA_019453435.1. NCBI lineage: Eukaryota > Metazoa > Chordata > Actinopteri > Gobiiformes > Gobiidae > Rhinogobius > Rhinogobius similis. The sequence continues at coordinate 34,236,867 of CM033632.1, forward strand.
TGTATCGTAAGGGGTATTTCATTGCCGTTTTACCTTACCTTACCTTTACCTGGTGTTATTGCTAAAAACATGGTAATTCATCATACTTTTAAGCTGATTAAGCTATACAAAATCACGTACTCAAGTGTACATTTATTCATTTATTTTGATTCAGTGACATTAACATTTGGATAGTAAATTCATATGCTCTTGAGGAAGAATATATTCAATGAGGTCTCATTATGATAAGAACTGGAACAGAATGTTTACTTTCTGCACCTTTTGTGTAGATTGGTTTTATAGTGATCTTCGAATTTGATGGCGAGCCCAGCCCATGGTGACTGCGAGTGGTGTTCAACGGTGTGGCCAGCCTGAAGCATCCTCGTCAGAAAATCCTTGACGGAACTCTCTTTTCTAATTGGATCCAGATAAGACACTAATACATACACTACCCGGGTAGTCAACGGTTCAATTAACGAACTATACATGAGTAAATTGGACTTTTTTTGGGGAAAGAGCTCTATTTTATTTTGGGTTTATTCTTCGTTATTGTACTTTTATTTTCAACTATATTGTACATCTGCAATTGTTCTTTACTAGTGGTGAAGTAATAAACCACCCGTTGTTCGTTCACCTTAGTCTTGGTCCTTCCTAATTATCATCTCCTCTTACGAACCTAGTGGATGTTAGTGCCTCTCCTATACTGGTCCACACTAAGGGCGCTACACATTCATATCTTATCACTAGGATTGCAACATTTCAGGAATTTTCATTGTTGTAACATGTCCATGGGAGGTGACAGAACCATAACAACTTCAATTTATGCAAAAACACTTCTGCGTTATCTGTGTCATCATGTCCCAGTGTGAGGCCTAGGGCTTTAGGAGGAAGAGGTTTTAAGCATCAAGACCAATAAGTTTAGCATTGTGCAACCAAGTGTCTATGTCACATGATGTTATATCTGTGTGTCAGCTCCAGAGACCCAAACATCCTCAAACTGATCTGATCAGTCACAGCCATCTTTGGGCTCATATACGAAACAAATGGTGACGCATTAAACATCACAAAGAGTTCCAACAGGACCAGGTTAAACATGACTCTAAAGAGGAGGAGGATCAGGACTGAAGTCACTGAGAGTGGACCAAGTCCAGACACACTGCGTTCAGGAGAATCTGGCTCCAAAACACTTCACAAATACTTCATTCATTTCAGGGGCAGTAATTCAACATTTCTGTAAATATGCCAGAATTGGTCAAAAGGCTATTTATCTGTAGTCCCACGATGTGTTAATGTCGGCCCAAATTCACCTGAAACTTTCTGCCCCTCTGCAACCCCCCTGATCTTAAACTATATGGTGGACTAACATACAAAGAACCATTCAATCATTTACACACTGGAAGCAAGATGACTGGAACTGAAGCAATGAGCCGCCCACATTCAGATGGCCCTGGAGAACCTCTCTATCAAATGAAGTTTAATAGAAAGTTCTTTTTGGAAAACCCTGAAGGGAGGAAGAATATATTTAAATCTAACTGTTCTTAGCTAGTATGAATGTTTGACTGCGTGCACAGCTTTAGAACAGCCAATGTCGGTCACGCTTTGACAATATACTCACTGTAGGAAAACAAATATGGTTGAAGAATACGTTTTGGTACCCCACTCTCTTTAATGCTCCGGTAAAGGCCAGGACTTTGCCGTGTACCTGGACATGGTGACGAGCGTGGGCTTGGGCAGCTGCTTCAGGAACAGCCGGACAGCACAGAGCAGGCGCAGGATCTCGTCGTCACTGCTGATGTGGTGAGGCAGCTCCACAGTGTCACAGGTCAGACCGGCCTGGTGCACCTGGGACACAACACATCCACAAAACTGCCTGAAGCAAACCCAATCTCTATCAAAGTTTCAAGGGACGTGAGGAAATCCTTAGCCTTTTGAAAGAGCTTCCAACCTCGAGTCATAAATACGGTAACTTGAAAGTTGGAGGTGAATCATCTTTCCAGAGTAAGAGCATGCATTTCTTTGCAATATACGTGTTAGTAATCAGTATTCTACATTTCCTTCTGTCCAGAGGAAAGTTATGCGTATCATTTAATAAGCAGATGTTAGATTACATTTCAAATACTTTTTCTAAAGATGTTTGTGTGAAGGTGTGGGTTGAGTTCCAGAATTGTTTTAAAGAGTCGCATTCCCAAAACATGTGCGTATATGTTCCATCTTTTATTTTACAGCGAGAACATTTGGCAGAAATATCTTTTGAAATTTTGTTCATTTTTAGGGGTGTAAGATAATATTTGTGATTACATTTAAAATTTGCTTCTATTATTTTGTTGCTAGTGAGTGGAACATATATATTTTCACATTGTTGACCAGGTACTCTCTTCTAAGGCTGACTTTAGGTCCATCTCCCATGTTTTCGTCTGGAAAGATGATTGTCCTTCTTTTGATAGAATATTATAAACTTCACTTATTTTCCCCTTGATTGTGCAGTTACTAGCAGATCTTCGATTTCCATTAATTCAGTGCAAATCCTGTTTGTTCTTGCGAGGGAATAGACAACATTCCGAATTTGTAAATACATTTAAAAAATCCTTGTTAGATATACCATACTCTGACCTTAAATTAATAAATGATTTCATGTGTGTGTCTTCATTAAACAGATCTTTAATTTGTCTTATACCACAGTTTGTGCATTCACTCGTATTAATCAGTGTATGGTGAGTGTTTAAGTCTGGATTCATATGGGGGAACATATATTGGTACAATTGCTGATACCAAATTTCTTTCTACAGTCTCTCCAGGTTTGTAATGTATTAATGATGGAGTAGTTCTTCTGTACTTTTTATCTTTTCATATCGATGAATGAAAATAAGGGCGCTCATAGGTAATGGTCTGGAAGTTTCGGATTTGATTTCTATCCATCTGGATTCGCATCTCTCCAAAACCCATGATACCAAGTTTCTTATTTGTGCGGACCAAAAGTAATGTTGAAAATTTGGAAAATTCTGACCTCTGAGTGATTGTGGTTTCATTAGTGTCATCAAGATGATTCTAGGCTTTTTATTGCACCAGATAAATTTCATAAGATATCTGTTCATTGACGTGAAAAACTCAGCTGATAAATAACAAGGCAACATCTGAAATAGAAAGTTAAATCGAGGAGGAATGTTCATTCCTATAACATTTATCCCTCCCAGTAGAGAAAATGGCATTGTGCTCCATTTTAACAGGTCTGTTTTGATCTTCTCCACAAGAGGTGTATAATTGTTTTCAAACAGGTTGTTTAGATTCGGAGTAACCATTATTCCCAGGTATTTCAAACCCTCTGAGGTCCAATTAAAGGTACACGTTGCCCGCATTTTTTTAGATGGCGTCGGGTGTAAGACGGCGGCATTAGATTTAGTCTAATTGATTTTATAACCAAAGTATAGTCTAAATTGGTCAATAGTTTTCTGTAAACATGAAATAGATTCTTCTGGATCTGCTATGTAGAAGAGAATGTCATCAGCATATAATGATATTTTGTGTTCTTTTCCATTGATTTTTAGGCCTTTGATGTTAGCATTACCTGGAACACTTGACGCCAGTGGTTCATTCACCAGTGCAAACAGAAGTGGGGACAATGGGCAGCCTTGCCTTGTGCCTCGAGTTAATGAAAAAAAGTCAGAGCAAATCCCATTGGTTATGGCTGCTGCTTGTAATAAAGAGTAGATCATTTTCACCCATTCGATAAAGTTGGAGCCCATTTTAAATGTTTGCAAAACAGAAAATAAAAATTTCCATTCAACTCTGTCAAAAGCCTTCTCTGCATCTAATGACAGAAGCAGAGAAGGCTCTTTATGGTTATTGAAGCAGTTTATTATCTTCAGAACTCTTCTTATGTTATCAGCTGCATAGCCTTTTATGAAACCTGATTGGTCAGGATTAATCAATTTGGGCAATATTATTTCTAATCTTCTTGCTATTAATTTTGTGAAAATCTTGTAGTCATGGTTTAGTAAACTTATGGGCCTATAGGATGAGCACTGAGTGGGGTCTTTTCCAGTTTTATATATTACACTAATGTGGGCCTGGTTCATTGATTGTGGGTTAGGGTTAGGGTATTTTTGGTGGCACATGTAATTAATCATGTCTATAAATATAGGCTTAAGGTCTAGCCAGAACTCTTTATAGAATTCTACTGAAAAACCGTCTGGTCCTGGACTTTTATTAAGGGACATTGAATCAATAAGTTCCTTGTCTGTGATTGGAGCGTTTAGGTGTTGAGGGTCATGTTCAGATACCTGGGTTAAATCAATATTATGCAGATATTCTTCAAATTCTTCCTGTGAGTGATCAGATTGAGATTTATAAAGGTTATTATAGAATTTAGGATTGGATGACGAGTTGTTTTATTGTCTCCTCATTGAATAGTAGTTATTTTTGGTAGTATTTCATCAAAGATAATCATATTAAGGTTAGTTTTAGCAGTGTTCAATAGTTTCCAATTATCCTCCATCGGAGCCCATTCGTGCAGTTTCGTGTTTTCGAGTTTCGCATCTTGAAACTTCTTTCTCCAGTTCTTTTCTTTGGACCAGTTTCTCTTGGTTTACAAAAGAGTCATAGGATATGATAAGTCCTCACAAGGTAGCCTTTGCTGCATCCCATATAATGTTTGGACATATAGATGGATCTTTATTTTGTTATTTGTTATCCATATTTGCATTTTTGACTTGAATATGTCATCTTTAAGTAGTGACGTGTTAAATTTCCATCTTTTAGTGAATACTTTTTTATGATTTAAATTTAAACACAATTGAATTCTTGAGTGGTCCGAGAGCATAATTGGATGTATTTTGCACATGCTTACCATATGAATATGTTTTGAAGGCAAAAAGAAATAATCTAGTCGAGTAGGAATTGTGAACACTTGAAAAAAAAGTATAATCTCTCGCATGTGGATTTAACTCCCTCCAAACATCAATTAAACCAGTTTCAGTACACATTCCTTTTAGAGTCTTTGTAGATTTGGGATTTGAACCTTTTGCCTGATTAGATTGATCTCTTTGAGTCTTTGTTAAATTCAGATCTCCTCCTAAAATGCCGAGCCCTTTACAGTTTTCAGTGAACAGCAGTACCATGTCTATGAACGTTGACTCGTCTAGTGATTGGAGATCCCTTAATATTTCCAACTACCAGTACATATCTGCCATTTGGGTCTGTAATAAGCTTTCCCAGGACAAATGGGGTGTTTTTGTTAAATAGAATACATGTCCCTCTACTATGTGATGTATATGAGGAGAAGTAAATATGGCCTACCCAATCGGCCTAAATTGATTATGTAAATTGTCTGAAAGATAGGTTTCTTGTAGAAATATCACATCTGCCTTGTCTTCTTTAAGGATAGATAGTATTTTCTCTCTTTTAATTGCGTTGCCTAAACCTTTAGTATTCCACGAGATAACATTCACATCATGCATAGTACATTCTGCTCATCACATGTTTAACTTTAAAGGGCCTATGACAGGTTGGACTACTCGTGTAACTAAAATACAGGTAAGATAAATATATCCAAAGTTTTGCTTACAATAATTATACATTTTTTCATTTTTTAGTTTTGTAATATCACTTCCTGGTTGTAAATTATGACATCACACTAGGAAATTACTGTGCACTGGACTAATACTCTGCTAATAATAAAGGGTAATTTAAGTTGTTGATTTTGCGTAAATTATGCGTAACCTTTGGATGGAGTGAGTCTCCCTAGTGTGATGTCATCAGTTTTTTACTTCCTGTAATTTCAAACTGATTTTTCAACTTTTCTACACCAACTACAACTCGACTGGTGTAAAACAGGAATTTTTACGCACAATACGTATTAATATACCAAATAAAATCAAAATGAGAAAATCGTTAAAACCTGTCATACGCACTTTATATGTAACATTTGGTCAAAAATATGATGATGCTGCTTTGGTCAGAAAAGACAGAAAAAAAGACAAGACAACAACAAAACAAAAAAAATGTAACAACCGTGCAAAATAACACCACAAAAAAGAAGGAAAAAACCCCATTGTTGTGGAAAACACAACACCCGTTTTATAATGGGTCAGAGGAGACAAAGAACTGGGATAAAGAAAAAACACACAAATATATAAAACTAAAAGGAGACACTGTTGTTTTTAATGTTAATGTTTTGGTATTCTTTCTTTGGAACACCACACGTTTTAATCTCTCTTCAAAAGCTGTTGAAATCATGTGTTCCTGCATACCTGTACACGCTCACTGAAACTGTTGCGGTCGTTTCACTTCAGTTGTTTCTTTTTGGTTTGCTGCTCTTTGATAATTTATTTCTATTGACCTTTCTATAACCAGGAAAGTCCCACTGATATTCACAATCTTTTTCAGAGGAGTCATGGCTAGGGCTGCATGGTCTGGACACGTCACAGGAACATCGAGTGACACTCTGAAGCAGACTGCGAGTGAGTCAAAACTGTCAGGTCAACACCAGAAAACTCTGCTCTGAAGAGAACCTTTTAAATAAATATAAGCATGCAGTTGTTTCAGTCAGAAATGCTCAGTTTGGTGATGGTTTGCTGATTAATGTCACAAAACTGAGAAATTTGGGACAGAGTATTTTTTGAGGCTTCAAGAGATCATGTTACTGATGAGGAAACAATGTTAGAACATGACTAAAAGCTCAAAAAAAGTACATTTTGTATGATATGTGTCCTTTATAAAAATAAATAAATACAAATGCACATTCTTACCATTTCATAATCTGGACTGGCGTTTCTTGACTTTAAACTTGACACCAGCTCAGCTAAAGAAGCCATCCTGTAATGAGCGATGACTCTGAATAAGACTTCGTCACAGTGGCATTGTGTATTGTGGTACTGCGAGTGTCTGACCCGGGGTTCCCGCTCCAGCGAGTGACCGTCTCCTCCCCGTCGTCCTCCAGCAGATCTGCGAACGCCGCCTCCAGGTCCTCCAGCTGACGCACCCGGCTCTCCACGCACTCCTCCAGCTCCTCCTGAAAACACCGCAGAGTGCTCACAGTCTCCCAGTTGCTGTAGATGTACGGTGTCATAATGTTGACAAGTACCTGCCCAGCTCCAGGGTTTGGTCCTCTGAAACTGTACAGCTCCTGAAGGATGGCGTACTCCTCCTGGACAGAATGATACTAACGATAAATATGGTTTACTTTTCTTTAAGCAGCACTGTCGAAGCTGTTAGCCTTGTTCTATGAGTGTAAGGATGTAAAAAGACATCCATGTTTGAGTGTATTGACCTTATTCACGGAGATACTATGAATGCAGCCATTATCATTCTGGTTATGCACTGAAAAATCGCCGCCTTAAAAGATCTCGTGTTAAAGGGGCTGTGCCTAATTTTTTATGTTTTGAAATGTGAAAAACAAAACTTTTTTATTTTAAAGTCACATGTATCGCTCTCTTACCTAATGCAGTCCTAAATACTCACTGTTTGTACCATTTTTGGTTTATAAACTATTCACCAGTCTCTGAAGTGCACTTCCTGCTTCTTGTAGAATAAAATGCTCTATAAACAGATGCAGAGAAAGTGCCATGGTCTCAATTTCACTCAGATAGATGCTTTTACCGTATATCCGTTCTGGCCATTTAGGGGCAACACAGATTTTACATAACAAATTGGGCACATGAACTAGTTCTGTTTTTCACATTCCAAAACAGTAAAAATCAGGTACAGCTCCTTTAATAAGTGCTTCAATTAAGTAATATTTATCTTGGTTTAAGTAAAAAACAGGTTTTTCTTATGTCATGTGCAAAAGCATGTTTATGTTTGTTCCAATGCCTGTCTTATTTTAAGATTCAAAATATACTCAAATCAAGATAAATACTACCTAATTCAAGCACTTCTTCACTAATTATCTTATTTAAGATTGATTCTGCATAGAGTTGCAACAGCAAAGACATTCAAGACAAATTAGACTAGAAGTTGTTTACAGGCTGCCCACAGAAATATGGACCGGCCTCCTGCTGGTGCCAGAGTCAGGACTAAACATGGACCGGCCTCCTGCTGGTGCCAGAGTCAGGACTAAACATGGACCGGCCTCCTGCTGGTGCCAGAGTCAGGACTAAACATGGACCGGCCTCCTGCTGGTGCCAGAGTCAGGACTAAACATGGACCGGCCTCCTGCTGGTGCCAGAGTCAGGACTAAACATGGCCCGGCCTCCTGCTGGTGCCAGAGTCAGGACTAAACATGGACCGGCCTCCTGCTGGTGCCAGAGTCAGGACTAAACATGGACCGGCCTCCTGCTGGTGCTAGAATCAGGACTAAATATGGACCGGCCGGCCTCTTTTCCTATTCTGTGAAACACTGTGTGCAAATTCTGCTTCACAAATAAATGTCCCTTGCCTTGCGATTAGCGAGAGTAAATGGTCAAATGCACGTCCTCCTTGTGCTCCTGTACCTGACTATAGAGCTCTTTGAAAGGATTTTTGCAGGAGAAGAAGTCCAGATCTATGTCCAGGATGTACGGCTGTGTCTGATCCAGTAAAGCCAGCAGGTTCTTCACCACGTACTCTGTGGAGCCCTCACACTCTCCCCTGCCTCCCGTGCTCAGTCCTGGGGGGTCTGGGGGGCCCTCTGGTGGCTGTGCTGTGGCACTGCAGCAGCTGCTCCCAGGTTCACTGCTGCTCTCTGCTCGGCCTCTCTTCACTGTGGCCACATGGGACTTTTCTGAAAGATATGGCGTGATGTTATCCTCCTGATGCTGCGGTGGCCCAAAACATTTATACATTTCTATTTATAACGCTACACTAATAGAGCCATGTGTTTGTTGTGAGCACAATCTGACCGCAGATTGAGTCCGGTGATGGTAGTGTTTGTGAGACTCAGAGAGGACGAGCTCGTAACCAGGATTTTTACTTTATTTTTTAAAGGATTTTTTTGGTCTGTAGGCTTTATTTGAGAGGGTAGTACAGCATGAAATGGGGAGGAGACCAGGGAACAACACAACATGGCTAAAAAAAACCTCAATTTTCCATTATGGCTTCTTTAACATTTACAGCCTTATCGACCCGTAAGACAGTACTGTACGCAGTGTGTATAAAAACTGAAACAGTACATCCTCTCTGCCCGCCCGCACACCCTGACCGCCCGCACACCCTGACCGCCCGCACACCCTGACGGCCCATACACCCTGACCACCCGTACACCCTGACCGCCTGCACACCCTGACCGTTTGTACACCCTGACCGCCCATACAGCCTGACCGTCCATGCACCCTGACTGTCCATACACCCTGACCGCCCATACACCCTGACCGTTTGTACACCCTGACCGCCCATACAGCCTGACCGTCCATGCACCCTGACTGTCCATACACCCTGACCGCCCATACACCCTGACCGTTTGTACACCCTGACCGCCCATACAGCCTGACCGTCCATGCACCCTGACTGTCCATACACCCTGACCGCCCATACAGCCTGACCGTCCATGCACCCTGACTGTCCATACACCCTGACCGCCCATACACCCTGACCGTTTGTACACCCTGACCGCCCATACAGCCTGACCGTCCATGCACCCTGACTGTCCATACACCCTGACCGCCCATACACCCTGACCGCCCGCACACCCTGACCGCCCGCACACCCTGACCGTCCATACACCCTGACCGCCCGAACACCCTGACCGCCCGCACACCCTGACCGCCCGCACACCCTGACCGTCCATACACCCTGACTGTCCGTACACCCTGACCGCCCGTACACCCTGACCGCCCGCACACCCTGACCGTCCATACACCCTGACCACCCGCACACCCTGACCGCCCGCACACCCTGACCGTCCATACACCCTGACTGTCCGTACACCCTGACCGCCCGTACACCCTGACCGCCCGCACACCCTAACCGTTTGTACACCCTGACCGCCCAGACACCTGACGCCTGACCAGACACCCTGACCACCCGAACACCCTGACCGCCCGCACACCCTGACCGCCCGCACACCCTGACCGCCCGCAAACCCTGACCGACCTCACACCCTGACCGCCCGTACACCCTGCCCGCCCGCACACCCTGACCGTTTGTACACCCTGACCGCCCGTACACTCCTGACCGCTTGTACACCCTGACCACTCGACACCCTGGACCGCCCAGACACCCTGACCGGGCCTCAAGACACCCTGACCGCCCGCACACCCTGACTGTCCGTACACCCTGACCGCCCGTACACCCTGACCGCCCGCACACCCTGACCGTTTGTACACCCTGACCGCCCGTACACCCTGACCGTTTGCACACCCTGACCGTCCGTACACCCTGACCGCCCGCACACCCTGACTGTCTGTACACCCTGACCACCCGCACACCCTGACTGTCTGTACATCCTCACCGCCCGCACACCCTGACCGCCCGCACACCCTGACCGCCCGCACACCCTGACGGCCCATACACCCTGACCACCCGTACACCCTGACCGCCCGAACACCCTGACCGTCCGTACACCCTGACCGTCCGTACACCCTGACCGTCCGTACACCCTGACCGTCCGTACACCCTGACCGCTTGTACACCCTGACCGTCCGTACACCCTGACCGTCCGTACACCCTGACCGTTTGTACACCCTGACCGCCCGCACACCCTGACCGCCCGCACACCCTGACCGCTCGCACACCCTGACGGCCCATACACCCTGACCACCCGTACACCCTGACCGCCCGTACACCCTGACCGTTTGTACACCCTGACCGCCCGCACACCCTGACCGTTTGTACACCCTGACCGCCCGTACACCCTGACCGTTTGCACACCCTGACCGTCCGTACACCCTGACCGTCCGTACACCCTGACCGTTTGTACACCCTGACCGTCCGTACACCCTGACCGTTTGCACACCCTGACCGTCCGTACACCCTGACCGCCCGCACACCCTGACCGCCCGCACACCCTGACCGCCCGCACACCCTGACCATCTGTACCTGTCAGTGCTTGGTGCCCGGGCTCCACTGGCTCCACTCGGACCACACTGAGCCTCAGAGGTTTACTGTTCTCCAGCTGCTCCTGTGCCACATACAGGCCGTCGCTCAGGAAGTAGTTTTCTGGACTTGTCACTCTGTTTAAAGCAACAAAACATGGAGAAGAAGGTTTCCAAAGCTGGCTCACCTATTCTACAATTATAGCTTTATAGCTAATGCGGGCAGATTTAGAGAAAAGCTGATTCCTCCTGAGTCCTTTTAAATAAATGTTTTTAAAATAAATAACAGCAACACATACATTAAAATGGCTTGTATTTCTTGTCTTGTCAAATAAAATCTAATTATTACCCAAATCAAGCCTAGTTCATGTTTATGGAGAGAAAAGTGAAGTCGACCACATTTTCAGCGATTACTTGACATAAGAGCTAACTAATGGTGTTTTCACAACAAAAACATTAGCAACGATTTTGAATTTTCAGGGTAGAAAGGTCAGTTCATTTGTCTTTTTATTTTAATGGATAGAAAAAAGTATTATCGATTATCTAGAAGTATTTTCTAGCCTCAAAATTGCTTGAACTTCACAAAAAGTATCATAGTATATAAAATGAAAACTTATTGGCTTAAAGTTTCTGAGAGTATTTGTCCAGTAAAGGCTACAAATAAGGATTCTTCATCAAAACTCAAATCAAAAGTGTCTGCCATAATCTCCTATTAAATAAATAAATAAAATCCAAAGTTAAATTTGTTTAAAGCAACTTTTTAAAAGTGCTTTTATTTTGACAAAACACCTGTATTTTTCACATGACGTGATACTATGAAGTTAACCCCAGTCGCTCCAGTCAAATCACATCATGATCCGCTTCACTTCTGACTCCATTCTGGAATGTAGGATGCTTTGGTTGGGTCCGGTGTCCGAGCTGTAGTGCACCTGATGGTGGTGGTGGACTTGTCCCGGCCCACGTGCAGCTGGTGTTGTCCCTCAGAGATCTGCTGGGCCCAGTGCGGGTGTAGCCAGGCCACCGAGGACACGTGGCCCGCGTACACCATGGGCATGATCCAGTTCTCGATGCTCAGCTCGCTACAACAAGAAGAGGCACAGGTGTCATTTCAGCTCAACCAGAGGAGAAGAAACCCTTTTACAATCTTTTAATTGAAGAGCCTACAGTAAGGAGTACTTTCACCAAATACATTTTTAATAAGCCCTCACAATTCAATACACGATACATGGTTAATATCCCAAACCCAATAATATTCCAATTTGACGATACATAAGATAATCAATATATTGCACATGACTTTAAGAAGTAGGGCCGCACAATATATCAAAAATATATTGTTGGCATTGGCATTATCGCACAGTTATTATCGCGGTATGCATATCGCAGAGATGTGTGATCATTTCTGATGGTTGAATGCATTAATCTTGCGATTCTTGTGCCCCAGAGCTTGTTTTTACTTTTGACCAATCAGACTCAAATGTTCACCCCAAAAGTGCTGTTTTGCTAAGTACAGGCAAGTGAATGTTTAAGTGTTTTTGTAGAAGCTCTTGCTTTAAAATCCTCATAACATTTCCACTATTTCACACAAGCATAAATGAAGGTGAATGAAATGTCTGAAATGTTTCAAATGCCTCAGTAATTATTAATTGTATGGTTTGCAGAGTAATGGACAAAGCAACTCCAGGTTTTATCACTCCAAAGGTCTCCAATGTGTGTACTATACAACATCAAATTACTTTACTTGAGTAATATTCTTTGATATCAGGGGAACTATTACTTTTGGATTGCAACATGATGTTCTTCATCTTTCTTTTAAGGGGATCCTTTACTTGAATGCATGTTTGGTTACTCATTGATGTAACGCCCCCTGTTGTAACTGCTAATTCAGACAGTCACTTTCCATGAGAAAGTAACCAAACTCAATTCATCTTTGTCCCAAAACCTGTCAGACTCTTGTCCCAGTCTATAGCAGCTCTGAACTGATTAGGATAAACATAGAGAAGTAACAAATGTACATGTTGAAATAAACTGTTTATTTTATATTAAAAAGTCAACTTCAGCAGAGTCCAATTGAAGCCACCAATAATATTTTAAAAGATTGTAAAAAAAAACAAAAACAAAAAAACTTACATACGAGTAAATTCACTGCTATCTGCTAATCCACCGCTAATCCACCAGTATAATCCAAACATCACAATCAATAAAGAGGTGATGAAGAGGAAACAAACAAGGATAAGCGGAATTATCAAAATGTGCGACATAGCTCTTAGAAATTCCTTTAAATCGTTTAATTGATCAGCATAAAATACCACAAAGTCATTTTCTAAACTTCATAACTTTAAAGCAATCAATAAAAAGTGTGTGGATTTGGAATGTATGACATGCTATTTCATACAAATGTAAAAAAATCTGTCCAAATGTTTTATGGACTTCAAAATGATTACAATGCTAAGGATGCAACAGTATATGTGCTATGAAATGGACTTTAAACATACCAGAAAATAAAATATCATGGAACAACATGAGTAAAGTGTGCCAATTTAAAATATTAAATAGACCACATTACTCACCCTCTCAGTTATTTAAAATGGAAGCAGTAAACTCTAATGTATGAACAAAATGCCATTCAGTTGAAGGAACTCTAATGCACCTGGGACTGTCTGAAAATACAAGACTCGTGGCTTAAAACGACTAAGGAAGCCATAACATATTCAAACACAGACATTCCAATAACACCCCAGGCCTGTGTTCTTGAGGACTGGCATCAATTCAGTCAGATCTCAGCAATGAATAGACATATTTTTATCACTCTGCATTAAACCAAAACTATAATACTAAAAAATGGATTGACACCAAAAGTCCAGCACATCAGGACTAGTGCGCACAGAAATGATACTGTTGGAAAAAACAGCAGCTAGATTAGCAAATAAATTAAGCAGATTATTTGGATTCATGGGAACCATTATATCAATTCCTATTCTATAATAAAATAAATAAATATAAAAATATAAAAAGAAAATGTATAGGCTATATTAATAAACTCTAAAAAATACAAAGTATTTGTGTAATCTTTGTGTAATCTGTAATGTAATGTGGTGCATTCATTGTGAACATCAGGGCATATTAATGCTATACTTTTTTCTTTTTTCTCGGTGTGATGTAAATCATGGTTGTCCTAAATGTGTGTAGTGTGGGACCAGGATGGGGCATGGAAACTGTGTAGTTGTTTTATAAAGAATAATATTTTTTTTTAAAAAGAACTGATTAGGTGTGAACGGATGCTTAGAGATGTTCAGGTGTGTCTAGTAATTTAGCATTAGTACTAAAACTGCAGAGTGGTCACTGCTGTAAGTCAATAAAATGGCCAAATATCTGAGTGAGATGAGAAGGTATGTGGTGCGGCTGATAAATGGAGCGAGGAGGAGAGAGCGCTGTGGATGCCCTCCCAAAGAGCTGAAGAAAAGAGTGAGGGAGAGAGCAGAGGGAATAAGAGCTTCTGGTAGCAGAAACACACAAGTAGAACACTAAAACATGTCACTTGGCTTATTCTGCCAATAAAACTCTGCAGAACACATAAACTCAATGTAACGGTTCTATGAGTGGGCCTGATCTAAACTTTATATGATCAGACTGCACTGTTACATGCAGCAGGAACACACAGGTCTACACATGTGCTATTGAGATCTTCGACATTCAAAACCATTTTGAAAAATCGGTTTAAATTGGACCTGACCTGTTCTCTTGTTTTCCAGACACGCATGTAAACGTACTGAGTGAAACTAACCTGAAGAGCTTGTCCTTGTCGAACACGGTGTCGGCGGCCATGTTGACGGGGATGAGCATGTCTGGGTGTGAGTCCAGGTGAACCAGGGGAACGTGGCTCGGAGGCAGGTGTCTGGAGCCGATGGAGCGGTAGATGTGTCGCACCACCTACAGGACACAGCAGGGATCAACATCCACAGTCACAGCGCAGGACATCAGACTGGTGTCAGTTTTTCCAGAAAAGTAGGATTTTACAAAAGAACTTTGAACCAGAGATGTCCTGGAGCAGAAATGACACGAGCTCCATCTGGTTGTTATTCTTACTATCTTTTGAAAAATGTGATTTTTAACGTCACACTCAGGACACAATTTGTGCAGATTATTTATAAAGGAATTTAAAGTGATAATACCAAAAATGAACGTCACTTCAATGACCTTTATGATGATTGTTGACTTGTAGGGCTGTAGTCGACCAAATATGTGCATCAATTAGTCGACTTAAAGGGGACAACATTAATTTACATTACTTTAAACCAGTGGTAAATTAACAAAAAGGCAGATTCAACTCACAATTCACTACAAAGGCTCAAAGTAACTCACTAAGGCCTTCTCATTTTCTCTATTCAGTATAAATCTTTTTAATCGTACTAATACATGTAATCGAGACTCAAGACTCCACTGACTGATTAACTGACTAAAGAACTACAGCCATCTTACCCGGTGTCATAATGCTATTCTCTCCCCAATCCTGTGGATACAGATACAGGGAAAATATTGCCTGACACAATATAAAAGTAGTAACAGGAATATAATATATTACACTTTCTATATCAGTTCCACATGTGGTTTTGTAAGACATATTAACAAAAGTATGGACAATTCCCAATAAGTTTCAAACAAAGGTAAAAGAAGTTTCAATTAAAAATATTATCTTACAATTCATTACATGACAATGTTCAAGAGGGACATTGATATAAACTTTTTGTAGAATTTGATTCTATGCTTTTAGTTATTGTGTTGTTGATTTCATCATGTCACTATGTGCAGCACTTTGGAAACACTTTGTAAAATATACTGCAGAAATAAAGTGGATTGGAGAGCGTTCAGCTCCTCTTCTGGATCTGCTCGAACTCCACGATGTTTTGAGGGACTCAAACAGGTTTATTATTACACTAATTTATAATGACCTATCTTGTGTGTGTATATATATATATATATATATATATAGTATATATATATATATATATATATATATATATATATATATATATATATATATATATATATATATATATATATTATATATAATATATATAATGACTAGTTTAACAAACTGGGGTCCAGGGACCCGTGGGCCAAATGTTGGGGTCCCCCAAAAACTGTTCAACTTACTACTTGAATGCTACAATTTCTTACGATGTACAATCCCAAACACACTGTGTAAACAACTGCACCAGTGCAATAAGGATTATGAGAAATGAATATTTCATTCAAATGTAGTTATTGAATTCTGTTGCGACGCCATAGTAGAGAACTCTAGGGGGTCCTTGGGATATTTTCACGCAGATAAGGGGTTCCCATGGATCTGTTATTAGGGGTCCCTGGTCCTTCACAGGACCTTCCACTAATAATCCAGGTGTGTGCTCCTCCACAGCAGAAGAACAGGACTAAACAGTGACTGCGTGTCATCCAAGTTACTTGCTCAGTTCTGAACCTTTGTTGTTAATAATAATTGTACAAATAAATTGTTTTGTCAGCTAAAAACACGCCAGTTTAAAACAAGGACTATTAATAGATGTTGTCGTAACGCTTACATCGTGGTGATCCTCAACTATCCACACTGGCAGATGTTTGTAGCTCCTCTTCAGCGGCACGGAGCTCATATTTCACCTTTTAACTCAGTATCAATCATTTAATAGTCGCATTTATGTTCCTAAATTGTATTAAGACATAAAATACATACAATACTACAGTACCACGCAAGAGTTACGCTAAAGACAACCTTCTCTGCGCGTGCCGAGCTGAAACACCGGCGAGCGCTCTGATTGGTCAACAAGGCCCGAAGGGAGATTCATTTGCGGTATCCGCCAATCAGACGAACGCAAAACCAATGTGTAGACCAATCAGAGCACTTAGATTTGAAGGAATTCTGGTTTGTTATTGTGTCCGTAGTGAAACAAGAAACTTAGAAAATGTCCAATAATTTTACATTTTTATGTTTTCTCTCCCCTAAATTGTTTTTCACTAAAAACTGGGAAGACACGCGTTAAATAAATATGATCAAAAAATAAATATTTAATTAAAACTGTGAAAAATTTGTTTGGGGAAATCGGTACTGACTTAATGTACATGGATAGTGTTTTGAGGACCTCTAGTGGCTGTGCTTTGTCACTGCAACTTTTCTGCCTTTTCCAAATCTTTAGTGAGTTTTATCTAATCTTATCTAAGCTCGTCGTTACTAGAGGTAAAAGATATATTGGGAAATGGATCATATCTAGTGGTGGAAGAAGAACTCAGTTTTTGTAAAAGTACAGATACAGGAGCAAGTAAAAATGTAAAAAATTCTATACGCCTTTAATGCCTTTTGCGAGTAAAATTATTTCATAGATTTTGAGAACTGTTAGTGTCAAGTTGTAATCTTTTTATTTTTATTTTTATTACTTCATAGTAAACATTCTCATTTTTACACACTGTTAAAAAAAAAGTTGTGATTCTGATAAACATTTGTGCTGATTATGGGTCAGAAGTGACTCAGCTACTTCATTTTCCAGCTCATTTTTTATCTCAAAATATTTAGGCAAAATGTCACCATGAAGGCACAAAAAATGATAAACTCCTGAGACATTTCAGTCTCAAACCATGAAGAAAAGTGCATTCTACTTTTAAGACCAATAAAATGTAGTCAGTGGCGGACTTACCATTAGGCAAGAAGCCACAATTGCCTCGGGCCCCCAATCTGAAGGGGCCCCCAATCAGATGCCCCCGATCATCATAGACATAAGAAAACAGTTGCTTTATTCTTAATATCACAGTGAAGTAAGCAAAGTAGTGCAGTGTACTTTAAGACAAGAAAAAGACCAACAAAATAAAACTAAATAGTAAATAAATGATTACATTTCTAATGAATGGCATGTAGGCATCAGCTGAACATGTCAAATCAAATCAAATCAATTTATTTTTATAATGCCCAAAATCACAACAACAGTTGCCTCGATGGGCCACAGGTAAAAGCAGTTCAGATAACTGTCCCAGAATGCCCCTGTCCTTTGACCCTCCTTCGCGGCGAGGAAAACTACAAAAAACCCCATGGGAAAAAGTAGAAACCTCGGGGAGAACCACAGTGAAGGAGAGATCCTACTCCCACGGACGGACAGGCTGCAGATGAACTAGGACTGACGCATCCACTTGGACTGTGGAGCCAGAACCACTCAAGAGGGAGGTGGCTTTAAAGAGTTCCTCCAGGCGGACGAGGAGCAGTCCACCAGTGTAGAGAGATCCTCCAGCAGGAGATGAGGAACAGTTCATCTAAAGTAGAAGGAGTTCGTCCAGGCAGACGAGGTGTGGCTAATCCAGCTGTCCAGGCGGGTGGCGCATAGATCGTCCAGACAGGTGGGGGGGGGGGGGGTCGTCACTGGAGCAGCCGCCGCAGTGCCTGAAACAGTCTCCACTCCCCGGGGGAAGTGGAGAGAAAGAGAAACATGTGAACAGCAATGAACAGACTACAGTTGAAGTAATATTAAATATTGTTGATAGGTAAAGTAGGAAGAACCAGAGGATAGTGTTCAAGCTGCCATACTTCCCCCAGCAGAATTGCTCCAAGGGCAGCGTAGCTAAAACTGTAGGTTTTTATTTCTGTTCCTAACTGGCCTGACCATAAGCTATTTCAAAGAGGAACGTTTTGAGCCTGGTCTTAAATGTAGAGACTGTGTCGGCCTCTTTTACATGAACAGGGAGCTGGTTCCATAACACAGGAGCTTGGTAGCTAAATGCTCGACCTCCTACTGTGCTTTTAGAGACTCTGGGGACTAACAATAGTCCAGCATTTTGAGAACGAAGAGTTCTGTTTGGATGGTACGCTACTATTGCATCTTTGAGGTAGGATGGGGCCATATTGTTTAAAGCTTTATAAGTCAGGAGGAGGATTTTAAATTTGATTCTAAACTCAACAGGAAGCCAGTGAAGAGACTCTAACACTGGTGAAATATGATCTCTTTTTCTAGTAACATGTGTTAAAACGCACCAACAAACAAGAAATATATAGTCTGATTTCTTAAATATTCTTCTGGGGAACGACTCCCAAACTCCATTTAAGCCTCTTTAGAACATTTAAGCTTTAAAATGTAAAAACAAAACAAAAACAAAAGCTTCCATCAAGAACAATTCAAGAGACACAACAGAAAAGTTATAGAAAATCCCACTTGATGAGGGGGGGCCTGTACTCAATTTTGCCTTGGGCCCCCAAATCCCTAAGTCCGCCACTGAATGTAGTTCAGTAGAAAGTACAGATTTTGCAGTAAGTAAAAAAAAATATCCTCTCTAAAATGTCTTAAGATGTTTTTTGTTTGTTTGTTTTTTTGCACTAAAATGTATAAAAGTGTGATATTACTGTGAGTGGCTTGCATCATCACAAACCTGACTCATACTTGGCCTGGAGGAGCCTTCTGCTTGTTTCTATAGAAATGTTGTTCCTTTGTTGTAATATTCCACAGTATAATGTTCATCTAATGTCCAGAAGTCTGGGTTTCACTTTCTGTTTCCAGTACAGTGCTGTTCCTTTTGTACTTAGTTCCACTGTTTATATCACTGTTGTTGTTTGGGAGATATGCAAAACTCTTCTGTAATCTTCCAAGCAGAATGTCATATTTCTGTGCTTAATTTTATGGTCTCTTTACTTTTGTTTGACACTTAAGACATTTACAGATGTCATAGTGTACCTTCAAGTACATTTTGTTTTATGCCGCAACTTGTAAAAGAGGTATTAAAGAGTAAATGTTCATTTAAAAGAACATTACTTGTGTGTTGTACATAATATTCCACACACATTCTAAATTCAGGTGCAGTGAACTGCAACAAAATGTAATTTCACTGAAGAAACTGGGATTTAACCTCAGAATGTCATAAAATATGAACAATTAACAGGATTTTGGGAAATGAAAAGCCTCAGACACATGTGAGTGACATCAGAGCTGCTTATACACATTTATTATTGTATTTTACATTATGTTTAAGAAATTATCATAAACTCTTTACATTTTTGATGAAGGAACAATTCAGATTTATGGGTTTTACTGGAAAAATACTCACAGAAATGATGAGCCCACAATTGTTTTTCATTTTATCTACAAGTACGTTAGATACTATTCCATAAATTAGATTATTTTAAAGCTAAAATAAAATTTTAAGGCTAGAAATTTGTATTTTGTACATCGTTTGTTACAGAAAAGCAAACTAACTGACCCCTCTACCCTAGAAATTCAAACGTGTTGCTTTTTTCCAACAAAAACACTTAAAACCAGCAGAATTTAGATCTAATGTGAGAGAATCATTGAAAAATGTACAGTCGACTTCATTTGGTCCCAGTCCCCTCCATTCCAGATTTGCAGAAAAGGGTCTGTAGGTGAAGAATTACATTTGATTTATTTAGTCCCACACGACAAACCTCTTACATCTTAAGTTCAACAGTAGCTGGTGACGTGGCCACGGTAACGTTCACTACTCGAATAAAAAGCACTGGATTAATAAATGGGACACAATTGTCTCATCATGCCTTTACCTCAAGTAAAAGTACAGCTACATGTGCAAAAAATTAAAAAAGTAAAAGTATCACATTAAAAATCTACTTCATTACACGTGTTGAAGTACCTGTTTGAAAATGTACTTTTAAAAGTAAAAGGATTTCATGCAGATTGTGAGACCAGTTTTACGCATTGAATGTCGTAATTTTTGGTCAAAAGGAAAGTAAAGTAATTTCTTCATTTTTGTTGAGAATTTGATGTGTATATTCTTGTTTGTAATTTGTAAAATAAATGTTTTATCTTACAAAATTACAGACAAAGTGAGTTATCCTACATTGGTCCAGGAGTGAGCTATTAAAGAAGATGCACCAAAAAAAACAAAAAACACTGACAACACCTTCACCTTAAATATGCAATATAATACATAAACATGTTCTTCATGGACAAGATGATCATGTACACAGACAAAAAGTGCAAAGTTTATGAGTTGTACAACCTAGTGCTTAAAGGTCCCATATTCTGCTATTTTGCTCTTTACACAGTCTATTCTAAGGGCTTTGTTGATAAAATTTTGCGTTGTGTAATATCCATAACATAACAGTTTCCAAAAAACACCCATTTCTTGGACTGGCCCCCCTCCTTGCAAAAGCAAACGGCTCACTCTGAGATCTGACCCCCCCGAACAGAGAGCAGGCTGCCTCCCCCGCCCAACCCGCGCGCCTCCCCCGCCCAACTCGTGACGAAGCCTAGAGCGGAGATGGTGCATGCGCCGTGTGCTCCGGTAAACAGCGATACACAAACACGGGAATAAACATTTTATTTGTCCTGACGGTGCGTCGTGCCGAGTCCTACGTCCTGGATCTGACCTGGAGTTTGACGTGCTCCAGGACCTCGACGACGGACGTTGCCGTTTGGTAAATAACAAGCTAACTCTTCTATCTGTCGTATCCATCGTGTAATTACTGTGTAGCATTAGCATTAGCTGTTTTTATTCTGCGGCTGCGCGCTTCCCGGAGGCGTGGCTTAAACACCACGTCATCCTTGTGAAGCGCGTCATCCTGGTGAGGAGCCCCCGTCTGCTGCTCAGCCGAGGGGGACGGAAAAGACAGTTCTCTGGCGAAAGCATGAGGGAATCAATCAAAAAACCACTTTGGGCACAACATACGAGGCCCAAATAGCACTGTAGGAAGGTTAAAACCTCTGAAAAGTCGATTTTGCATGTTATGGGACCTTTAATAATTAATCCAATACTTCAGTCAATGGAAGTGATAATTATGACTCTAAACATCTAAATTAACAAGTTATAAAAGCAGTTATGGCACTTGGCAGTTTATTGAACTCTCAGTATTGACTTTCATGTGGAAACAACAAACGTGTCCAATCTGCTCCTAAAGATGTTTGATTGTTCCACTGAATCCACTTCTTCCATAGATTTCTCTGGGACATTTTAACTTCAAAGGCCGTTTTCTTAAAATGCATTTTTCTCTCTCGAGACATAAAGATCAGCCTTGAAGCAGTGGTTCTCAAACTTTTTCAGTCATGACCCCAAAAATAACAATAGTTCACATTCACGACCCCCAAACACAAAAAAAAGGCGACACGCAGAGTGATAAATTAGCCTTATATCTAATGTTTGCTTTTATTTAGAGAATACAGATCTAGAAAAATGACTTTAATAGGCCGACAAATAGGAATAGACATTTACCACTGCATTTGAAGGGGTCAAGCCTTGTTTAAGACTATTGTATTGATTTTTCATCTGGGGACCCCTGGAAATCATTTCGCGACTCAATTTGGGGTCCCGACCCCCGGTTTGAGAACCACTGCCTTAAAGTAGCTCCTACAAACACCAAACTGTACAATTTGGACTCAACAAGATTTTGACGAGACGTACAAAAGGATTTAAGGATCTAATTCTAAAACAGATTTATTGAAGTTTTAAGTAAAAAAAAAAAAGAAAGAAAGAAAGAAAGAAATTTTTTAGGACTATTTTCAGTCCAATCTAGTTGACCTAAGAACTAAATAAGAAATCCAAAATCCCCTCAGTAAAGCTTTTTGTAACTAATATGTTACAAAATGAACCAAGAAATGTAAACCTGGTTCTGTCCATTTTTCAGATTTAAATGTCCCAAATATGTGCAATTGTGGCAGTTTTTACACATAAAAAGCCTTATTTCTACAGGAAAACATGACATGATGAAAAACTTGTAATATATTTTTTTTCTTACATTTATGTGAGTAAACTACAGGAGAAGTTTACAGTTGATATCCTTAAATTTCAGATTTTTTTCCTCTTCACCTTCAGCGTCTCACATGATCTACATCCAGCTTCCTATAGATTCATAAAAAGGTGAGACAGAAAGTGCCTCTAAGTGAATATGTGGAGGAAACTGGAGCTAGCACTTGTTTCAGATACTGAGGACAATAAAAATAGATCCATTTAAAAATGAATTGAATCCAGTGAAGTTTGTTTGTTGTTGAGCTTGAACGTCACCATCAACATGTTAAAGAATAACCCTCAGACAAAATGAAAAGCACTTTCTACTTCAGTCCAGTAAAAAAAATGTAGTGGAGTAAAAAGTACAGATACTTAGTCTCAAATGAAGTAAAAGTAAAAAGTCTCCACTGTAAAAACGACTTAAAGTGCCCATGACGCGTTGAATACTCATTTTACTAAAACACGGTCAAGATCATTCTACTTAAGATTCTGCAAAAAATGGACAATTTTCCCAGTTTGGCCTTTTTTAGGTTAAATATTTTACTTCCTGGTTGTAAATGATGACATCACGCTGGGATGTTACCTAGCAACCATGTCGTACACTCGGCCAAAACAGCTCTAATGTCACCGAAATTATTATTTGACAAATAAAAATATATAGGAACACCTTTATTTTGTTGAACTGCTGTTTAAAGGATCAATAAATTAGTTTTTGAAAAGTGTCCCTGTTGGGTCTCCCTAGTGTGATGTCATCATGTTTTGAAATTCTGCTCTACTTCCTGTAAATTTTAACATATTTTTCAACTTTTCCTCCCAAACTGACTCTTGATTGGTGTAAAACTGTCAGATATTTAAAATAAGGTTTATTCCACATACACACTTTAAGTAAAGTACAATACCTGACAGATTGACTTCAGTACTTTTACTTTTACGTTTGTACTTTCCGTTCCAGCACTGCGGTGGGGAGCCAGGGCGTTTGCTGGACGTGCGCCGGGCTCCATTCAGTGAAGTGTTTGGTGAGTTAAAATGTTGCCACGTCTTGAATGTTTTATTGGTTGATTATGCAGTTCTTAATTTTCATGGCAGGATCAACAGGATTTTAAGAGCTTTGAGCGCTGTTATCGCTGAATGGTAGACTTTGTGTGGGCTGTTTTTGACACACAGGCACCGCATTTTAAAAACTTTTAACATTAAAATCGTATAAAATAGTTGTTATGTTGTAATTTTGTACTTTTTGTTTTACAGTGTACATTACTCCCTGCTGTCCTTTGACTTTAAGACGTACTTTACTACTTTACGTACTTTACTCACTTACTGTACTTTAAGACGAGACGCTGCAGGTGAACAAGAACAATTGTTCAATTTAACGATATCAACTGTAAACTTCTTCTGTAGTTTACTCACATAAATGTAAGAAAAAATATATTACAAGTTTTTCATCATGTCATGTTTTCATAGAAATAAGACATTTTATGTGTAAAAATGACCACAAATGCACATATTTGGGACATTTAAACCCAAAAATGGACACAACATGTTTTACATTTTTTAGTTCATTTTGTAACATATTAGTTACAAAAACAAATTTACAAAGGGAATTTTGGATTTCTTATAGGTTTTAGAGTAAACTAGATTGGACTTTTTTTTTTTTTTTTTGCCTTAAAACTCCAATAAATCTGTTTCAGACTTAGATATCAAAAAATCCCTCTGTATGTTTCGTCTAAATCTTGTTGAGTCCAGATTGTACAGTTTGGTGTAGGATCTACTTTAAGGCTGATCTTTATGTCTCGAGGGAGAAAAATGCATTTTAAGAAAACGGCCTTTGAAGTTACAATGTCCCAGAGAAATCTGTGGATGAAGTGGATTCAATGGAAGAATAAAACATTTTAAAGAGCGGATTGGATAATGTTGTTGTTTCCACATGAAAGCCGATATGTTGAAAGAGCAAACTGAAAAACATGAGTTCTGCCTGTAGTGTTTCGCCTTAAGTTTAAGTTAAGTTAGTGCGTCTTGTTTAGAGGCGTCATTGTGCAGATTTGCTGTGGCAGTTATCGTGTTTAGAGGCAGAAATGCTCAGAACAAGTTTAGTGATGATTTAAAGACTAAAAACAGCAGAAGATTCTCTGACAAGTGACGCAGATGATCTGAAAATGCGTCCGAAAATCCCGGAAGTTCAGCAGGAAGTGTGTTTGACGCTCAGAGGGGGAGGATTTTCTACTAAACATCCCTCAAAACAGCGTGAATGAAGCTCGCCGTAACAGAATACGAGTCCTTTAACTCTCACGGTCACTGAAAATCTACTTAAGTAAAGTTACGAGGTACAAATACTTCATTACTCGTCACCTCTGGAACCACGCTGCCAAGGATTTATGTGATTGTTTTTTGGACACAGGTGCAGTTTAAAAGGACGAAATGAATGATAGAATAGAAGAGCGGGCATGTTTAAATGCTGCAGGGCTCAAAGGGACATGGCTCTCTTTTCCAGATGTGAATTTTTTTCCAATTACCAATGACCAAAATATTTTATCTTCAGTTATTCAGCATCTTAATCAAACAACGCTGTGTTATTTTTGTCCAAAGTCACAGTCACAGTCACTGAGTCAATGCTCCCTGAATAAAAAGTCCCTGTCATGTGGTTGAAGAGTCAGGTGGAGGAGTTCAGGTGTGTCAGGCTGTTGTTCAGGCCTGAGGGAGGATGGAGCTGGGCCTGACAGGAGCCCGGAGCAGAGCCTTCTGGAGGTTATGAGAGGTCACACCATTGAAGGCGAGACATTGCAGGCAAAACGCTTTTTTATTTCGGTTTTTTGGTCAGTTTGCTCTCTCACAGATCGGCTTTCATGTGGAAACAACAAACTTGTCCAATCTGCTCCTAAATATGTTTTATTGTTCCATTGAATCCGCTTCATCCATAGATTTCTCTGGGACATTGTAACTTCAAAGGCCGTTTTCTTAAAATACATTTTTGTCCCTCGAGACATAAAGATCAGCCTTAAAGTAGATCCCACACCAAACTGTACAATCTGGACTCAATAACATTTAGACGAAACGTACAGAAGGATTTTTTGATATCTAATTCTAAAACTGATTTATTGAAGTTTTAAGTCAAAAAAATGAGGCGGAATTTGAATTTTTAAGACAATTTTCAGTCCAATCTAGTTTACTTAAAAACAAAATAAGAAATCCAAAATTAAACTAAACTAATATGTTACAAAAAGAACCAAGAAATTTAAACCTGGTTCTGTCCTTTTTTCAGATTTAAATGTCTCAAATATGAGTATTTTTGGCAATTTTTACACATAAAATGCCTTATTTCTATATCAAAACATGACATGATGAAGAACTTGTAATATATTGTTTTCTTACATGTACGTGAGTAAACTACAGGAGAAGTTTCAAATTGATATCTGTAAATGTAAGATTTTGTCCCATTCACCTGCAGCGTCTCGCCTTAAACTATTATTGTCACTTGCTTGTTTGTTTGTTTGTTTGTTTGTTTGTTTGCTTGCTGCTTTTCTGCCGCAGCCTCCCGTTCGAATGCGCCTGGTCAGACGTTGCTCACTGTCCTGTGATAACCCTGGAGTGAGGAGGTCACTCGGGTTATCTGTGTATTTACTCAAACAGCCGGCCCAAACTTGACGAAAAACGTGACACGCACCTACGCTCAATGTGTGTCCTCTTCTCAGTAACCGGGTTGTGGGTTAGACTCCCTAGAGTGAGGCAGAGTACATAACTGTCGGGCTGCAACCTGTTTGTCGCCATACACTGCAAAAAAATCAATATCTAGCATGGCTTAAAATGACTTGAACTCAGAATAATCTTTATTTTTTTAAGTCGTTTTGACCAGAGATTTAATTGCTTATTTAGACAGACAATGTTGCTGGTTTCAAGATATTTCTGACTGGTTATAAGATCATTTAGCTTAAAATAAGAATTGCCAATGAGGTAAGTAAAACTGTTTATACCTCATTGGCAAACAATTTGTCATGAAATAAGAAAAAATTACCAGAAACAAGTCAAAAACACCTTTAAACAAGTGAAATAATCTAGGTCCATGAAGAAAATGTTCAAAATTGTTGAAATTAAGATTGACATTCTGAATTCAAGTCATTTAAACTTATCTAGAAGCATATATACATTTTTTTTTACAGTGTAGAGGTGTTATTGCTTTGTCTGGAATGTCCGTCAGTATGGCATTGAACTTTGCACATCGCCATGGAGACAAGCGGGAGGCAACGATCCGTGGAAATACTGATTCCGTGGTATTTTTGAACAATGAAAACAATAACAACAATAACGGAAAAAAGAAAAAAAAATGCAAACTAGACAGGTTGAATGCCGTACTGTGGAACATTCCAGGCAAAGCAGCGCCATCTCCGTGGACGCGGGCCGGCCCTGGAGGCGCGTCCACGCACACAGCCGGGATTCCTCACAGTTATGTCATGACAGCATAACGGCCGTGTTTGGCTCCCGCGGCGCTCTGTTTTCAGATTGTGGCGTGGACCCTGAACTGTCCACGTGTGAACTGTGTGACTCGGGCCGCGCCGCAGTCACTCCAGGTTAAAGCTGAGCGCGGTTTATGTAACGCCTTCTCTGTTCATATTTCACTAAAAAACGCGTACTCGATAAAGCGTTTGAACATGATCGTATTTAAAGAGAGAGGCTGCAGGTGAATAGGAAAAAATCTTAAATTTGAAGATATCGATTTGAAACTTCTCCTGTAGTTTACTTACATAAATGTCAGAAAAAAAATATATTACAAGTGTTTCATCATGTCATGTTTTCAAGTAGAAATAAGGCATTTTATGTGTAAAAATGGCCAAAAATACACATATTTGGGACATTTAAATCTGAAAAATGGACAGAACCAGGTTTGAATTTCTTGGTTAATTTTGTACTCATGAAAGGTCCAAAACATTGTGGGGATTTTGGATTTCTTATCTAGTTTTTGAGAAAACTAAATTGTCCTAAAATATCACTGTGTTTTTTTGACTTAAAACTTCAATAAATCTGTTTTAGAATTAAATATTTAAAAATCCTTCAGTACGTTTCGTCTAAATCTTGTTGAGTCCAGATTGTACAGTTTGGTGTGGGATCTACTTTAAGGCTGATATTTATGTCTCGAGGGAGAAAAATGCATTTTAAGAAAACGGCCTTTGAAGTTCCAATGTCCCAGAGAAATCTATGGATGAAGTGGATTCAATGGAAGAATAAAACGTTTTTTTTTTTAGAGCAGATTGGACAAGTTTATTGTTTCCACATGAAAGCCGATCTGTCGAGAGAGCAAACTGACCAAAAAAAAAAAAAATCGCCTCAAGACATTGCTGGAAATGTACCATCTTTTTCCTCGTTTGAAAGGTTTCTGTTCCTGTGTTTGTCTCAGCTGAGTCATAACTGTTCCAGTTGTCTTAAGAGGTCAGATTTACGACTTGTAAATTCATAAAACTGGGGCAACATTCAGAAGCCTGTGTTTACCCGAGTTAGCGTTTGGATAAAGTTTGATATCTGACAGTTGATTACTTATTTCCCCTTTAGTTTCTCTCACTATCTCTCCATCTGTAGAGCTGCTCCTGCTCTGAGCTTCTGCAGTTATAAATACTATATTCAAGTCTGCACAGAGCTAATGTCAACACGTCCAAACGTTCATTTGTAACTTCACTGTAAAAACCACACACTGGGAGACTGGATTTTGGCTGATTAGTTATTGTGTACATGCTCTGGACGTCTGGAACAGAGCATGATATTAGTGGTTAGCGTTCTCGCCTCACAGCAAGATGGTCCTGGGTTCAACTCCTGGGCCCTTTGGCCTTTCTGAGAGTGTGTAGGCTTCACTGGACAGGACAGTATAGCATGAAATTTGAAGTTTTGAATTTTAAAGGTCCCATATTCTACTATTTTCCCCATTACACAGTCTATCCTAAGGGCTTTGTTGATAAAATTTTGCGTTGTGCAATATCCATAACATAACAGTTTCCAAAAGCAAACGGTTTACTCTGAGATCCGACCCGTCAGTTTTATTGTTACTTGAAGTAAGATACAAACACTTTTTAAAATTATAATGCGAATATTTTAATTACATTATTATTGCAACACTAAATCCTTTTTCCTATGTGTAGGGTGTAAGGCGGGTTAATCACTTACCCACTGATCCATCTTGCCGTCCATCCTGGCTTTAATCTGAACTGCCTCTACATGACCAGATAGTTTCTCTGGACAATATCACTGTAGCCCCCAGCTCTACTGTAAGAAACCTTGGGGTCCTATTTGACCAAGATCTCTCGTTCAAAGCACATATAAATCAAGCCTGTAAAACAGCCTACTTTCATCTGCGTAACATAGCCAAAATTAGAAAAATCCTGCCCAGAGATGATGCCGAAAAACTCATCCATGCATTTGTCACATCCAGATTAGACTATTGTAACGCTCTGCTTACAGCGTGTCCTAAAAGCTCTATAAGAAGCTTTCAACTGGTTCAAAATGCAGCAGCAAGATTATTAACAGGTACTAGAAGAAGAGATCATATTTCACCAGTGTTGGAGTCTCTTCACTGGCTTCCTGTTGAGTTTAGAATCAAATTTAAAATCCTCCTCCTGACTTATAAAGCTTTAAACAATATGGCCCCATCCTACCTCAAAGATGCAATAGTAGCGTACCATCCAAACAGAGCTCTTCGTTCTCAAAATGCTGGACTATTGTTAGTCCCCAGAGTCTCTAAAAGCACAGTAGGAGGTCGAGCATTTAGCTACCAAGCTCCTATGTTATGGAACCAGCTCCCTGTTCATGTAAAAGAGGCCGACACAGTCTCTACATTTAAGACCAGGCTCAAAACGTTCCTCTTTGAAATAGCTTATGGTCAGGCCAGTTAGGAACAGAAATAAAAACCTACAGTTTTAGCTACGCTGCCCTTGGAGCGACTCTGCTGGGGGAAGTATGGAGCTGAACACTATCCTCTGGTTTTTCCTACTTTATCTATCAACAATATTTAATATTACTTCAACTGTAGTCTGTTCATTGCTGTTCACATGTTTCTCTTTCTCTCCACTTCCCCCGGGGAGTGGAGACTGTTTCAGACACTGCGGCGGCTGCTCCAGTGACGACCCCCCCACCCCCATCTGTCTGGACGATCTATGCGCCACCCGCCTGGAGGAAATCCCTCAACCCTGGATTAGCCACACCTCGTCTGCCTGGACCAACTCCATCTACTTTAGATGAACCATTCCAATGCTGGGGGAGCTCTCTCTACACTGGGTGGACTGCTCCTCGTCCGCCTGGAGGAACTCTTTAAAGCCACCTCCCTCTTGAGTGGTTCTGGCTCCACAGTCCAAGTGGATGTCAGTCCTAGTTCATCTGCAGCCTGTCCGTCCGTGGGAGTAGGATCTCTCCTTCACTGTGGTTCTCCCCGAGGTTTCTACTTTTTCCCGTGGGTTTTTTTGTAGTTTTTCCTCGCCGCGAAGGAGGGTCAAAGGACAGGGGCATTCTGGGACAGTTATCTGAACTGCTTTTACCTGTGGCCCATCGAGGCAACTGTTGTTGTGATTTTGGGCATTATAAAAATAAATTGATTTGATACATGTATGCCTTACAAAACATCAATAATATTTAGCATGCTGATTATAGACAAATACGTGGGAGAACACAAGGAGAGTAATTGTATGAACGTTTAAGAACATGCTGCTGCATGCTTTATTTCTAATATGTCAAAACACAAATAGAGAAAACAATTTAACTATAATAAACACAATATCTACAAAAATACGGCTGATAATAACTACATCTCATCAAATGTCTGTTTTGTTTTCCAGGCGTCTCAGATTTGTGTCCAGTAGAAGTTTTGAGCTGGTGTTGGGACGACTCGTGCCAGGATCAGGTGGTTATTCTGTCGTGTGCCGTTCTCTGGATACACCAGGAGTTTCCTGATCCTGACGGGCAGGACGTGGGGTTTCTGACACGTGGTCAGGTCCAACACCCGCTCGACTGAACCTGGGACCGTGTGCAGCAATGATGTCTTCTTTTGAGGCCTCAAAGTGTGCACAGGTCTTTACCTGCTCAACACATCTGCAGGTTCAGTGAAGACCTCAGTGAAGACGAGCTGCATCACCTCGGAGACATGTCCTAGAAAGTGTAAAGAGTTTACAGTTAATAACATTTTATTCTTTTATATGTTTTTATTTTTTATTGTGTTCTTATCAAATGTGGTTTGGTTTTTTGCTTTTTTATATTTTGGATATGACACTTTGAATAAAGCCTTTCCTTCTGAAGTTGATGGATCTGTCTTGTTGTACTGTCAGTAGCTGTAGCTTGTACACCTGAAACAAACAGCAACTAAAGCACTGTGTCACTAAAAGACAAAAGATGAATGCTAAAAGCAATGGTGTGTAGTACTCATATACTAATAAAAGTATAACTCATTTGCATTTATGGAGGACAAGTGATTTATCTTTACTAAGCACTCAGCTGCTCTTTGAATAGATTTGTGATTCAAATCTAGGGAGAGTCACAGTGTGAGAATGTACCATACACTCATTTGTTTTTCATTGTATAAAACATACCTTTCCTTCTGACATGGTGTAACTCCAGGGGAACCACAGATGATTGTGGAAACAGTCCTAGTGGACACTGGTGTTGAGGGGGTTTCTGTGTCCAGAGATTGTGAAGGAGAAACACTTGTGCAAACGTAGCGTCTGGAAGACGTTCTTCTGAGGCTGGAGGCCTCCTGTGATGTGCCCTAAAGCAATAATAAAATATATAAAATATACGTCAAAAAGTTACCCAGGATGAAGAAAAGCATCAATCATGTTTCAAGCACATGTACTGTAATCATAATAGTTTAAAAACAGAGTTTAGGCCTCATGAATAAAATTACAAATGTAAATTTAAATAATCAGTTTATTCTTATTAGACAATTTATTCTTATTATACATGTTACATCGTCTCTGCTATCTGTGTTCAAATGCTGATTGTGCTGACGTGAGAATGTTATATGCTATTGTGCAGTCATGAACAAGGAAATGTAAGAAAATGTATTACAATGTACAATGTACTGTTGTGTAGTAATGGTTAACTTGTCAATGGAGTCACTTGTATCACAAAACAGTGCCATAACAAACACTTGGTCATGAAAAGGATAAATCAGCTGTGTCTGGTCACATTTATCTGTGGCTCGTGTGGTTTGGGCTGAAGTCGTGAGTGTACAGGGTGCACCTGTCAGTCCATGATCAAAGCCTCATGTCGATCCTCACCTCAGAATAGAAATAATGCACATCATCTACAGTACAGGCACTGCAATAGCTGCATAACATCAGGTCACAAAATACGTATATAGCTATAACGCACGGCCCGTGTGAGTCGCACACAGACACACAGCATAGTTACAGTTCTAATGTGTTTCAGTGACGTAGTACTGTACTTACAGCTGTGGGCTCTCCATCATCTCCTTTTATTGTGGGGATGGCACCAGTTTTCAGTTTGTAGTAAGCCAAGTTTAGAGGCAACAATACTTCTGGAAACACACAGTCGTGCTGGTTTTCTGATTCAGGTTTCCAATTAACTCCATCCACTTTCCACGTACTTTCTCTCGGCAAATAAAATAGTCTAGAGACATATTTACAACCAAACACAGATTTTCTAAAAGACGACATGGCTAGTAACAAACCGTTGTGTTAGCAGTAGCAGCGTTGGAACAAAAGAAGTAGCATTCAAAGCGAAGTGATGCTAAACACACGTGGTTACGATAGCGCCAGAGGGGGAGGGGCTTGTTTACAGTGCTGAGCTCGCGATGCGCTTCCTGGAGGCGTGGCTTAGGCACCGCGTCATCCCGGTGAAGCCGCGTCATCTTAGTGAGGAGCCCCCGTCTGCTGCTCAGCCGAGGGGGACGGAAAAGACAGTTCTCTAGCGAAAGCATGCGGGAATCAATCAAAAAACCACTTTGGGCACAACATACGAGGCCCAAATAGCACTGTACGAAGGTTAAAACCTCTGAAAAGTCAATTTTGCAGAATATGGGACCTTTAAGGATCCCCATTAGTCTCCACAGCAGCAAAGACTATTCTTCCTGGGGTCCAATTTTACAATTTACAATACTACCAGACATATTAAGAATGCAAGCATTAAAGGGCCTGTACCTTTTTGCATTTTATATGGCCTTTCTATGGCACTTTAGGTCATTGTGGTTGTTTTTAAATGTGCTTTATAAACCACTAGCTCCGCCCTTCCTGTCACGCAATATTGCATCATGACTCAGAAATGACATATAGTTCCTCTAACTCTCCTACAATTAGCTTTTAGCACTTTTGAAACTGCACAATGACAGAGAATCACAGTCTGGGATAGTGTCAAGCAGTTATTTCCCATGATTCATAGTGTATTATGTGCCTGATTGGAGGTGACCCTGGCAAACACTTCTGCACTAATTCCTTCCTAACAAAATGCATTTATAATATGCACAGATTATACAATACAAACCGAGTGTCTTTCCACATAGTTGTTTCGATCAAACATTGTGTGATGTAAAGGGAATTTATCTTAACTAGAGTAAATAAAAATCAGGTACAGAGCCCTTAAACAGAACTCTAAACAAAACAGAACACGTATTATGATGAAACACACATTTCATCATGGTACAGTTTGCCTTAAACATTGAGCATGATTACATTTTTCCAACAGTGATTTCTTTACAAAGTAAGAATTAGAAAAAAAAAATTTGCAACATGCACTTTATATAATAGCTCAAATGCAATACAATTTGATTCACAAGATACACAATCACGAGACTCGCTTAGAGAAACAGGCATTGTTGGTTTAGTGCGTGGCTCAGCAGACTCTGTCCAGCCTCTGTCCGGAGCAGCCTCTGTCCGGGGCAGTCTCTCTCTCTCTCTCTCTCTCTCTCTCTCTCTCTCTCTCTCTCTCTCTCTCTCTCTCTATCAGAGGTATACTTGTCACATTTTTGTCTCCAAGGAGATATTGCAAATGTTCAGTTGTGTTTCTATTGAAAAAAAATAACTTGAAAAACTTGTAAATGCACATGCTCATTGTTGCATTAGGAGATTTGATTGGTCAGATTTGATAATAGTTTGTTAATGGTATTTCAGAGCTCCACATCAGCGATCTTCAAATTGCCCCAAGTCTCATAGTTTGACAAGCAGACGATGCACAAACGAACAAAGTGGGCCATAGTTTCCAGGGGAGGACCTAGGAGTTTGGAAGGCAAAATTAAGTTCAGGCCCCTCCTCATCAAGTGTGATTTCTGTGTAACGTTTCTGTTGTGTCTCTTGAATTGCTTTAGGTTTTGGTTGTTTATGTTTTGTTACTTTTTTCTATTTTTTTTAATATACATTTTAAAGCTTATACTGTATGTTCTAAACAGTTTTAAACAGGAGGTTTTGGGGGTCCTTCCTCAGAAAAATATTTCCCATTTGTTGGTGCATTTTAACACATGCTCAGCTGATGCAAAGTCATGATATTAATTTGTAATTTTATAATTTTTAAAAACTATTTTATTTACTATTTAGCTTAATTATGAACTAAAACATTTGACAATCCCAGGCTATTTTGCTGGTCTTTTTCTTTTAAGAGTACACTGCACGACTCAACTGTGATATTGAAAGAATGGGAACTGCTTCATGATTGTGAAGGGCATCTTATTGGGGGTCCCTTTAGGTTGGGGGCCCAAGGTGATTGTGGCCTATTGCCTAATGGTAAGTCCGCCCCTGTGTGTGATTTATGCTGTTGATAGTATTATTTAAAGACTTATATTGTACACAGTAATGCAATATTACTAATTATAATATTGCTAATTTGCTGCCCCTGACCACTCTTTATGGACCCTGGTTCACACAGAAATACTCTTCTACTGACCTGAAAACCATTCTTTCACCAGAATGGCACCTCCTCTGGACCTGCTATGACTAAAATCACCTGAACCACACCCGAGGCATCAGAGGCGCAGGAACAGCTCATGTCTGCCCTCTCAGACCATCGCACGACTGGGACAATGCTAAAGTCAAAGCCACGGAGAGTAACTAATGTCAGGGGAGCCATCCACATGGAAACGTGCCCAGCAGACCGGAAGTCTGGACGAGGGGCGTACCAACTCTATCACACCTAGAATACAGCTCAGAAGTCAGACTGCAGGTGGCGCTGTTGTCCTACTGCTCCGAGTCAGAAGAAGATGCCAAAAATTGCAGCCGAAACATGTCACGGTCTGACAGCAGCAGCAGAAGTCTGTCCAAAAGAAACTATAACACAATGATGTTAGATCTGTTGAATCTGGTCGGATTGTTAAGAAGAAATCATGGACAAAACCTCACTGAGCAGTGTCGCCTCTCCATAGAGTTGATCTGTAAATAGACATCTCCACAGAGAAGCAAGTGGTATACTCTCTAAGTTCTGTGCACATAGAACTAGAATTAAACCTGGAAGATGATTTCAAAACGGCACCCTCTTTATCCCTGTGGAGTGTGCGTGTTGGTGCAAGAAGCCAAAACTGCTTTTTCCTCCGCATTACTTCCTGATATGGAGGCTGCAAACTTTGCTTTAGGGGCACCCGTGACAACAATCCCCCATGATGCTTTGAGCGACAGGAGCAATCACGCAGCTTGCAAGTTTCTGTGTCAACGTTAGCTTGTGTGATTGTAATTGTATTCTTCATGTTAGATCACACGTAAAAGCGTCTGAAATGAAATAAAATACAACTTACAGGTGTCTCTGGTCTAACCATGACATGTGCTTCTGTTTGTATCGTCCGATGTGCTCTTTCACGTGGCTCGCACAGGTTTACCGTCACGTCACTCAATATAAAAATGGTAATTTCTGTGACTTTTGAAACAGTTAAAAATAACATTTCATTCTATTTTATTTAAGGCAAGACACTACAGGCAAAACAATTATAATTTTGGGTTTTTTGGGACAGTTTGCACTCTCAACATATCAGCTGTCATGTAGAAACAATGTGAAACGTGTCCAATCTGCTCCTAAAAATGTTTTATTCTTCTACTTAATCTACTTCATCCATAGATTTCTCTGGGACATTGGAACTTCAAAGGCCGTTTTCATTTTCCCTCCTAGAGACATAAGGATCACCACTTAAAGTAGCTCCTACACCAAACTGTACAATCTTGGACATGAACAGATGGATTTTTTGATATCTAAAGCTAACGGATTCATTGAAGTTTGAAAATTTGAACTTTTAGGACAATTTTCAGTCCAAAATCCCCTCTATAAAGTTTTCTTGTAACTAATATGTTACAAAATGAAGTTAGAAATTTAAACCTGGTTCTGTCCATTTTTCAGGTTTAAATGTCCCATATATATGTATTTTTGGCATTTGTTGCACATAAAATGTCTTATTTCTACATGAAAACATGACATGATGAAAAACTTATAATATATAAGTTATATTTTTTTAATTACATTTATGTGAGTAAACTACAGGAGAAGTTTCAAATTTAAGATTTTTCTCCTGTTCACCTGCAGCGTCTCACCTTAAATACTGAAAAGAATGAACTACTGTCTGCAATTCTAATCTGCAATTTTACAAAAAGGCTGGGCCCAGGCGGCTGCAATACTTGGCGCGACCACTAATCAATCATGCAGAGGGGGGCGTGCCTTATCCAGTTCGTTTAATAGCTCCATGGCTCAGCTTTCTTGCTGTGGGACGTCCGGCAGACAAGGCCCTGTCCTTTGCCTCAGACTGAACACAGCCAAACAAATCGAGCGAGTGGCACAATATTCACCTCGCCCTCGCGTTTCGTCATGTGCTCGTGCCTGAAATACAGTCAGACGTGCCTTGGTTTTTACACAGTTGTGGCTTCTTTTTACAGACACATAAATCTGTGGTTGGAGAGGAAGTGGTGCCAGAGATAAGCCCTTCGACTGAGCGCGTGCGGTGGAAGTGCGGCCTGACTGATAATGTTCGAGGTAAACAGGTGAAGGTCAGATTGGCCAACAGGTGATTCCAGCACCTCTGAGTTCAAGGCCCCTCTATCTCTGCCCCCTGCACACGCTATCCAGGAATATCCACAGTCGCCGCTCGCCCCATGAGGCTCCGGGGCCCCACACGCGTTTATTGCTTGTTAGTTATTCAGAATGTTAAACTAGATTTGAGTTAGGATGAGAAGCAAAACCATCGTCCAGCGTGGGATTATTTTACGGATTGTGTTGGCAAACGTAAGAGGACAATATCGAAACAGCCATAAATAGTTAATGACCAATCTTTTTATCTCGATCTGCGGTCACAACATCCATTTATCGAAAATCAAACACCTAAAGCGGACTGTGAACTCTCAGATCGATCAGTGGCTCCTGAAAAAGGGCTGTGGTTTTTATATTTTCGACCATCTGATGACGTATGAAGTCGTGTGTGGAACTGTCCTCCTCAGAAATACAGTCCCCCCCATGTTTCTCACTTCTGGGTCCGAGGCGCATCCATCAGCTGAGTGTAAAGTAACAGCTGAGTGTTGTCTGCGTCTAATTAAACAGCATTTCATTCTCAGAAACAGCTCTGAAAGGCATGAAAAGACCGTGAACATCAGGTAAAGCACCTTTAAGACCAGCTCGTCAGCCTGATTCTCTCTTTTACATAAACAGCGCCCATGACTTCAACACTTCCCTGCACAGGCTTATATTGATGTCTGATATATTTGAAAAAAACGACGCACAGACTGTGGCACTGTATCAAAAACAAAAGAAAATCAGTTGCAGCTTCCAGGATCCGTAAGTGAGGAATATACTTTATAAAACACTCCACAAACCTGTCACACTGATCTCATGACTTAAAGGACACACATTCTGCTCTAGTGACTTTTTCTCTCTTTTAACCCTGTTCTAACAATGTTGCGTCATCAAAAACATTCCTGAAGTAGCATTCAGTTGTATTCACTCTGTTTTGAGGAATGTCCATCAGAAAATCCTCCCCCCTCTGAGCATCAAACACACTTCCTGCTGAACTCCCTCGATCTGGGACGTATGTTCAGATCATAGACGTCACTTATCTGAGAATCTTCTGCTGTTTTAAGTGTTTAAGTGTTAAGTTTTAACTGGTTCTGAGTATTTCTGCCTCAAAACACATTTACTGCTACTGCTAGGCTAATCATCGTGTCTCATGGAGTCTCTTAAAAATGATAACATAACTAAATTGTGGAAGTGCCAGCTCCTGGCTGCATACACTCTGCAGACAGCAAGGAATAAATGGTAATTGAGTCCATAATAAACTCTTTTTTGTTTCAAAACATTACTTAAGGTACTCCAGAGCGTGTTTAAAGGCTTATAACAATAAAATTTTCCTTTCATTTTCCTTTAAAGTCTTTACCTGACAACAATCACCTCTTTGCAGTTGAAAAATGGCGCCTCTTTCTGATGCTATTGTGAAAAATAAAATTCATGTCTATTAATTTGTGGTGACAGAAAAGACGCTAAACTTTGTACCGTTTTTTGTTTTATGTGAATCGGCCCAGTAACTACAAAGATATGAACCATAAACCAGGTCAACAAATCTGACCTCTGACCCTGACACAGAGTTCTTCTGAGGATTCTGACCTGCTCCAGCTCTGGTTAAACTATAGGAGTCTCAGAATGTTGTGATGTCACGTGAACCAAACCTCTAATCAGGTCAAGGCTGGGTCCAGGTTTGTGCAAGAAAAAACAAAATCCTTAGAAATGTGTAAATTTTACTTTATTATTGTGGGTGAGCGGAACAAACCCAACAAACAATGATAAAAACACATTTGCAAAGTACAGTATCATAAGTGCACTTTTAAGTTTTAACAGGACCATTATTGTTTAGAATAATTATGAAATATTTTTGTTGTGATATTGAAATGCATCAGATGAAATGGATTCCTGACTCTTTCATAATGGAACAAGGCTGAAAATACATCAATAAAATGCATTCTTTGTTCTGTACCTCATTTCTCAGAATATTTTCACAGCTTTAACAAAACAAGTTCATTCACATAAAATGAACTGAAGTGAAATGGCATGCGGACATTCAGCATTTCATAATAAACACATCATCAACTGTACACTATTCTAATAAATAAAAGCTCATCGACTTCATATAAAATGTTCTTCAGCAGCAAATTAATGCAGACACATAAGACATATAATTCATATTTACATATTAACATTATGTACATTCAGTCACTTAAAGCACCTTGTGTTACATGTCTGTAAGTGCTTTATAAATAAAGTTTGATTGATTGATTGATAGTGCCCACTCCACACTGCAAAAAACTACATCTACATGAGTTGAACTTGAATGACTTGAGTTATTATTTCATTCCAGTAGTTTTGACTTGCTTAGATTCATTTAGTTAATTATGTTTTTTGACTAATTTATTTACTTTTTTATGTTTCTCAGTGCATATGACTGAAAAGATTTTATTTGCACTCTTTTCTTTTCAAGTGCATTTTATCCTGATTATTATGGTTTTATTTTTTGTTTTCTTATTTTAGTGCATCTTTTCCAGTTGTGTAAAACACTTTGAATCACTTTGTGTATGAATTGTACGCAAATAAATGTGCCTCAGACCCTTTGCTGTTACATGACCTGCTTTACAATATGTCCATAATAATAATCATCATCAATTTAACGACATGTCCACTATCTCTGCTTTGGTTGCATTGGAGTATCAGTATTACTACTGGGGACCATAAAGCTAAACTTGTCAAAAGCTCTTATAAACTCAGCCTGGTGAATACTGCTGCAAAGTTCAGTTTTTCACATTTTTTAAGACAGTAAAAATCAACACTTTTAATCAAACTAGACTGCCATCGAAACTACCAAATAAACAAATAAAACTGTGCTTAGAGTTACTGTGTAGTGTCCGTTCTTTAGAGTCCTCTGTAGTGTCCATTCTTTAGAGTCCTCTCTAGTGCGCGGCCCTTAGCTTGTATCGGAAGTCCACGTCGTAGGTGGGCTGGAGGATGCCCAGGCCGGCGCGGGACTGGTCCAGAGGAGGGGCTTTGATGGCGGGGTCCAGGAGTTCCATATCAAAGTAGGACAGCACCAGTGAGAGGAACTGTTTGATTTCGTAGACCGCAAAGAAGCGCCCGGGGCATTTGGTGACCCCCGAGCCGAACGGCATGTAGAAGTACCGGAGCCGCCGGCCATTACGGAAAAATACTGTTTTCTCCTGTCCATTCTCGTCCAGGAAGCGGTCAAACTTGTACTCCTGCAAGACATAAAATAAATATGTAAATCATATTTTATAAATGTATGCATGGTATTA
Organism: Rhinogobius similis; assembly: GCA_019453435.1. Taxonomy (NCBI): domain Eukaryota; kingdom Metazoa; phylum Chordata; class Actinopteri; order Gobiiformes; family Gobiidae; genus Rhinogobius; species Rhinogobius similis. The sequence goes on from CM033632.1 coordinate 34,276,726, forward strand.
TTTTTTTTTTAAACACATTTTTCTGTGTAATAAGTTTGTTATGTCACTGTACTGGATTTCCCAGAGTTAACTTTAAAGAGTTTTCAGCATGCCATACTTTCCTAATGTATTCCAACTTTTCTAATGTATTACTCATGATGGCAAGGGCTTCATGCCGCTTCTAACATCTGCTAGCACGCTAACATCTGTCACAGGACTGTTAGTGACTGACACTGCAGCACGAGAGCGAGCAGAGGGTTTTGTGTAGATAATTGCCATAACACAGATGAATGCTCTTTTATGGCTAATGGAACATTAGACATTTAAACCTAGTTTTGTCCATTTTTCACTTTTATATGTCCCAAATATGAGTATTTTTGGCCATTTTTACACATAAAATGCCTTATTTCTACAGGAAAACATGACATGATGAAACATTTTTTTCTTACATTTATGTGAGTAAACTACAGGAAAACAAAAAAACAAACAAAAACCTTTTAAGTAACTGGACTCACATAGGGGTCTTGGAAGATCTCGGGGTCGTAGTGCAGCATGGGTGGGTACAGGGCAATGACATCATCCTTCCTTATACGGTAGGCCTCCTGGTTGTCAAGGTGAAGCAGGAAGTCCTCCTTGGCGATGCGGACGTTGAGGGAGGCGCTGGACAGACGCATGGCTTCTTTCATGATGCTGTCTGTGACACAACAGAGCAACACTTGTTATTGTCAGAGTTACATTTGCACAATTTGAACGTGAAAGTATGAATACTGGAAGTAAATCAGTCTTTAAGGGTGTCTTTGGACTTCCACACACGTCACATCTGATTGGGACTAAAGCTGTAACAAAAACTGGACAGGAAAGGCCATCATGATTTTCTTGGGGCCAGATAATGATTTCGATTTAATAACGATTCGTATTCACTTTGTATTTTTCTATTGCCTATAAAAGAGCTGCACAATTTAGGAAAAATCCTTTTTAGTCGTGTTTTTTTCACATTCAGTCGCGTCTTTGTCCTGTGTTAATCACATTCAGATGTGTTTCTGTCGCTTTTAGTCACATTTGTCACTTTTAGTCTCGTTTTTGTTATTTTGTTACATTCAGTTGCGTTTCCATCACATTCAGATGTGTTCTTGGTGTTTGTAGCCGCGTTTTTGTCGCTTTTGAACACATTTTACCGCTTCTGGTCGCGCTTTTGTGGCTTGTTTCAGAACATGTTTGTACAAATCCAAACTACAGTGTTGTCAGTTTTTATTCAAATCAAAGCAAGACATTTTGTTGTTTGTCGAAGAAATTATTGCACTTCAAAAATTGGAGCCTTTAAAATTGCAATTTTGCATCGATTTCATTGAATTGTGTAGCTCTAGCCTATAAAAGGTAAATAAAGTCATCTGCTCAGGGGCTTCAGAGGCTAAACAACAGGAGAAAAAAGTGTGTTTGAACAGACAGCTGCATTAAAGACACAAACAGTGACTCATGATGCGACAATTTCACAAAAATAGCGGATTGTCACAGGGACGAGCTCAACATTCCATTTTTAGCACCGTATCACCCGGACCTACTCTACGTCACACATCGTAGGAGTTCAGAACACAGTGTTGGAGAGAGAGGCAAGTGAATCAAACTAAATACCACTCGAGGTATGTTTTTGATGACGGAACAATGTTAGAACATGGATAAAAGCTCAACAAAGTCAATTTTGCCTAAAATTTGCCCTTTAAAACCCAGACTAGAGGAGAGTTAAACCAGGTCTACCCCACAACAAAAACAGAACCAAACCAGGACCATGTTTGAGCAACAGGCAGCAATAGAGAATTTGAATGTGTCTGGTTTAAATGTACCCAAAATGGCACTCAGAAACAGGAAGTTGAACCCCACGTGTGAGCATACTGTGCATCTCTGCAACTGGAAATGGCAGCACAGCGGTATGAACACGAATAAAGATCTAAAGACGAAAAGTGTGTACCCAGGACTGGCATGTTGTCGAGCTGGTCGCGGGTCAGGTTGAGGGTGGGGTTGTTGGGGTCAGGGGTCAAACCGGCTGCGTCCAGAACCCTCTTCACCTCCTCCTGAGCGGCTCTCAAGGCGTCAGGACTCCTGGACAAACAAGGAAAATGCTCTGATTAGAAATAATGGATAAATAAAACAGATATATACATTAGTAATAATAGTAATAATATGAATACAGCCTATTTACTAAAAATAAATGAATAGTTTTGTTTCAGACTAAAGCAATATTACACATTTTGCAATAACACTATCCTTTGTAATCGTAAACTTCAACAATAGGCCGACATTAAATCGACATGCCATACTCAAATTCCATGTTTTACGATGAGCGGAATCGAAATGCCAAAATAAAAAAATAAAAAAATCATACTGGGGTATCAAAAAGTATCATTTCTCAATCATTTGTTTTTAGTAACATTCTGAAATACATTTTTGTTCATCTGCACATATATTTAGTTTTGTAGATCAGTTATTGATAGCTTCTTTACACCAAGAGTTTCAATGTATTTTAATAGAAGTATCATCAGTATCAGATCGTCATCAGAATGTTCAAAAATTATGGAATGGATGCAAAATTGTATTTGAGCGTCACAAAAAGTGTAATTAGTGGTAAAGTGTCTAATATATCTGTAGCTACAAACTCTTTTCTGTGAGTATTTGTCCAGTAAAACTTACAAATCAGGATTTTGTGTCATAATCTGCTATTGAATCTCCAGTAAATTCAGTAGAACACCATGTTAGAAGTGTTTAAAGCAGCTCTGGTGTCATTCACATGTGTCTGAGGGCTTTTACTTTGGCAAAACCACCTGCATTTTTCATATTTTGTGATATTCTGAGGTTAATCTCGGTTTCTACAGTGAATAACATGATGTAAAATGTTTTGGTTCACAGGCTCTATTATTTGTATCACATCTAGTTGGCTTTGAATGTAAAAAAGAAGCTATTTTGTATCATAATAATAATGTTATAAATAGATCAATAAACGCGTGACTAGCTTTAGATGACATTATGTAAAAGACCGGTGCTGCGTTCCTCTCCCTTGAATGATCTTGCACGCCGAGGCTTGTATCAGTGCCTTAATAACCGCTTGATTAGCGTGTGCTGCACCTCCGCCCCGCTCCACCTTCCACCTCCAGGCTGTGTCTGCAGTGAGCGTGACATAACAGCGAACACGCAAACGCTGCGATAAGAGCCAGATACACATGTGCTTACCCTGCACAACTCACGCTGGCTTTGGAGAGCCACAGCGTCCAAAAGGACAGCTCACCGTTGCCATTTCTGTATCGTAAACCAGCTTTGCGTGCCCAAAAAAAGCGCTGTAAGTTTGAAATGTTATTATTTATAGTATAGTAGTATATCGTTTAGTCGCCTTGTAGTGAAAAGGTCTTGGGTTCATATCCTGGGCTTGTGTGGAATTTATCTTTTGTGTTGATAATCAGCTGCTCAACCCTTTGATCCGATACGAGAGCAGTCTGGTGCTGCACTTCAGTGTGTAGTGTGTTGTGTGAGTTGGCACTGGGCCATAGACTACAATGACTTCATAATAGATGTTTTTGCATTTGTATTTTTTATAAATAGCAAAATCCCAATACGTATTCAACATATTTATAAGTGGAAGTGTCCAAAAAAACTGAGTCAAGTCATTCAAAATAGTAAGTACAAGTACAAGTAAAAGTACAAAGTAGTGGTAAGTAGAGTAACTGTCTGGACGTAACATCTTATTTATCGTTTGAAGTTAATGTAATCGGAAAGACAAAACCAACATGTTCAAATAATTTCACTTTCGCTTTTGTAACTTGTAAACTTTCTCACAGTGGGAAGAAAAGTTCCAACACTTGTTCCAGTACAGGCACAGTCTATGGTAACAGTACGGCAACAGTACTGTTACTACAATGAATATATTACTCAAGTAGAGGTAAAACTGCAGTGTCAGACCCACCTCTGTTTATGAGTACACTGATATTAGTTTGAAATTAGAAATGACAAAGAAAAAGCATAGACTGCAAGACTTGTTACGACGCACAAAACCCCAAACATAAACACAGTGTGACTTTCCTGTGAAGCTGCGGTGTTCATTACTCGTAACTGACCACAGACCAGTTCTACCTGCCATAAAAACATGACGGAAACAAATGGGGGACTGACTAATTCTCTGTTTTGTAACCCTTTTCCTCAGAGGCTTTCTACATTAATTTCAGTGCAACATTTAAACTGACAAATGTCTGCCTCATTGTCGCCCACCGAGGCAACTGCCGCTGTGATTTGTGGCGTAAAACAATACACTGAATTGAACATTTAAGTGGACTTTCATTTACTTCCTTTTGCTTGCTTCCTACAAGTCGTAATTTGTAAGTTGTAATGTATTTTCCCAGTGGAGGCTCCATCGCCTGCTGGTATTGGTACTTTTATTACACTTTAATGAAAAATAAAATCCAAAAGGCTTTACCAACACTGCAAAACTGCCAAGAACCAGAATTAAACGAAGACTAGACTCATACCAACCGCAGCCAGCACACAGCGCTCTCATTCTGACACCACATCCGCACCGGGGACAAGTTTCCTACAAAGTTCCATTCCGTACCTGATCATGTAGAAGAGGCTCCAGAAGGTGGCGGGCAGCGTGTTGGCCTGGGACGCCCACAGCAGAGCGACGTGGGTGCGCGCCTTGCTGATGTCGTTGAAGGTGGACAGGGAGTCGTTCAGCAGCATGCGCATGGAGATGAGGTCGGACACGTTCTCGCGCTTGGACAGCCTCTCCGCGTGCATCGTCTTGGCCAAGTTCTGCAGAGGGACACGGGAGAAGATGGGTAAGAGAGGAGAACCTGGGATTGCGTGACTGCGAGGGCGCCTGTACCCACCTCTCGGGCACTGTAGGCGCTCTTGAACACGTGGATGGGCAGACCGGCCACGAGAGCGGGGAAGATCTTGTCGAACTCCTTGAAGTTCTCAAGCGCGTTGAGGACCAGGGCCTTCTGAGCTTCCTGCCGCGCCTGGCACTTGTCCTCTCCAAGCTCCTTCCCGAAGAGCGTCAGGTATCCAGACTCAAACATCACCTGCCGAGGGGGAGCAGGAAGGAGGATTAACATCATAGAAGTGACTTTGCGCTCAGAAGAAACTGCTTGTTAATGGAACGGATAAACTTTGGAGCTTTGGCGCGGGTAGAGACCTCAGCAATGCAAATTAAGAATGTTCCACTAAAAAAAGGAAAACTGACAAAGGTTTTAACCTGTTGTGATTCTGGCGTCCCACAGGCGGGACACTGGACTTAATTTATTCCCTTTTATCCTCATCTGATGAAAGGAAACTATCAGCTGCTGGACATGTTCAATATGAAAAGAAGACTGTAACCTTCTTAGTTCCAGTCAAATCAAACATTCTGGGATGAATTAGAGTCAGTTTTTACTCCAAAAGCACAAATTACACAAAATTTATCAGGACTTTTATGTGGATTCTGCCTGGACTTTTTTACTTTATTACATGTCCCCAAAAATATTTTTTAGTTAAATTAGCATCAGCTTTGAAAGAGGAATTGTCAAAACCAACAAAAGCCCAAACTAGTGTCAAAACCTGCACCAGCTTCACTTCTTCATAGATTTAACAAAGAAAATTTAGGGTGGAGTTTAAAGTCTGATATTCCTCTTTGCAGAGCTTGTTTCCAAGTGGAATCACAGTAAAACAGACACCAGAGAGTTTCAGCTTCACAGAGTGTCCAGACAATAGTTTGTGTTCCAAAGGGTTCAGAAACAGAATCAATTCGAAATTAGGCTCATTTTAGTGAGACGTTTTAGGAAAAACAGCCTTGAATGACGTTGATAATACTGATTTTTTAATTATTGATTTTTGGACAAGTTAAACTGTATTTACCATTACCAGAGCCTGGATTATTTGATGTTCAAGATATTTCTTTCTTTCTTGTTTATAGGGGCTGTGTCAATTTTTAAATGAAGTAAAATCTGTCTTGCTTCAGTCAGATATATTGTAAACGCAGCTCTTAGGGTCAAAATGAGACCACTGTGTGCTGCCTGTATCTAATTATCAAACATTTTATTCTGCACAAAACAAGAAGTGTGTAAGCTAAAGTTTGTTAGCTTTAACATGACAGTAAACTCTGCTCTGGGCTCTGAAAGTTGTGTAAAGTGCAAACTAAACAAACTTAAATTAACTCAAGCTGTTTTTGAGACTGTAAAAATCAGGTACAGCCTCTTGAAGAAATAATGCCTGCAGGTGGAGGATGAAAATTCCAAACCAAAAAAGTCCAGGCCAAGTTTAAACTAGGACTAATCTAGGACTAGAATAGAACTCAACCAGGCACAAACTTTTGTATGGACTATTCCAAGATTAAAGCTAGAATTAAACCACGTCAAAACATAAAAAAAGCCTAAAAAGATCTACCTCTGGTTTAGACTATTTGAGGACTAAACCAGATACATGATACAGAGCCAGTTCCAGAGCACAAAATCTAACCCAAGCCTTGACTTTGAGAGCTTAGCAGGGCGCTGACCTTGTAGCAGAAGGCGAAGATGCCGTCCACCTCCCAGCTGTGAGTGCTGGGGTGCAGCGTGCCCGAGCGCAGCATCACGTCCTGGAGGTGGCCCATCATGGTCTGGATGAGGGAGGGCAGAGCTTCTCCCTGCAGCGTCTTCAGGAAGGTCTGGTGCAAGTTCTCGGTGGTGTGTCCGTGCCGAGGGTCGAAGCTGTCATGTCCAAACGCCTGGGAGAGGAACGGAAGGGTCAGGATTCTGAGCATGCTCTAAAAAGTCGTGTTTTGATGTCCAAAATGTCCACAGAGATACTGAAACAATGTTATGAAAGCAAAAGTAAAGTAAAAGTAAAGCATAGGTGTAAAAAACAGGTAAGCTGCTGGTTCACTGCTCGGGTTGCAGTTGGAAAGTTGCTAGGGGTGCACGGTGGCTGAGCGTTTAGAGCTCTTCCAAAAATGGAGGTTGTGTCGAATCTCGGCCCAGACCAACATCATGTGATTCTGTGTGGCGTCTGCATGTTCTCCCCGTGTTCCCCGCTCTCTGGTTTCCTCCCAGCGTCCAAACACATGCACGTGTAGGTCACTTGGTAAGTCTAATGAATGAATGGATGAATGTGAGAGTAAATATTTGTCTGTCCCTGTCTCTGCGTCAGCCCTACGACCAGTTGGCCACGGTCCAGGGTGTACCCCGCCTAAGGCCCAAAGTCACTGGAATAGGCTCCAGTCACCTGCGACCCCCGAAAAATGAATGAATGGAAAACTGACAGGGAATTATCACGAATTTATAGGAAACAGGACACAGGAAATAACGGGAATAAGCAGGAAATGAACACTGCTGGGGTTTTCTCTGAACCTGAATTTATGCAAACCAATATGCAAAACAATGCAAAACACCAAATACACCACACAGGAGGAGGATCCGGACTGAGGTCACTGAGAGCTGACCACACGGTGCAAAACTAGCTTCCGAACTCTTTAGGAATAGTTTTGTCTTTCATGCAGTATGGGACCTCACTGGTGGGAGGGGCACAAATCGTATTAATTGTATGAGTGGAATGTTATATAAAAAACCTGACACACTGACATAAGCACGCAGTTGTAACAAATGTAGTTTGCTCAGAACAAGTCTGGAGATGATTTATGGATTTAAAAACAGCACAGGACACCTCAGGAGCTCTACCTTTGATGGCACAAATTTGAAAGGGTGTTTGTGAGACGAGCGTGTGAACAGGATTCATGAAATAAGTGTGAAGACAACTCCAGCTGTGTTTTAGATGAGGGAACAATATCATACGGTGGTAAAAATCTCAAAGAAGTAAATTGTGTGTCCTTTAAGAAACAAGAAACTGTTGTAGTTGTAGACAATAGTTAACGGGAACAATAGAAGCACCTAAAAGGACTCATCTGGCTGTGCAGCGCGTTCTTGCTTTTACCTTGACAGACGTGGCAAAGTGGAACTTCCTCCAGTCGAGATGGCGGCCCTGCCTGATGACCGAGTGGTAGGAGAAGGGGTCGCACAGGAAGTGGATGTACTGTCCCGCGATCTTACAGGTGAAGATGTGTCCGTGCTTCTTCTGCCGGCTCCGGAGGAAGGCCAGAGGGTTGGCCCCGAACTGTAGCGCGCAACCCAGGTACGGGATCAGGCCGTTCTCTACCACAGGCTCCCCCGGCTGTCTGCAGCGGGACGAGAGAGACGGAGAGGTGAGAGGGAGGAGAGAGAGGAGGTGAGCGGGAGGAGAGGGAGGAGGTGAGAGGGAGGCAGGGAAGAGAGGAGGGAGAGGGAGGAGAGAGAGGAGGTGAGAGGGAGGGGAGAGAGGAGAGGAGGTGAGAGGGAGGAGAGAGAGGACGTGAGAGGGAGGAGAGAGAGGAGGTGAGCGGGAGGAGAGAGAGGAGGTGAGAGGAGAGAGAGGAGGTGAGAGGGAGGAGAGAGAGGAGGTGAGAGGAGGTGAGAGGGAGGAGAGAGAGGAAGTGAGAGGGAGGAGAGAGAGGAGGTGAGAGGGAGGAGAGAGAGGAGGTGAGAGGGAGGAGAGGGAGGAGAGAGAGGAGGTGAAAGGGAGGAGAGAGAGGAGGTGAGAGGGAGGAGAGAGAGGAGGGAGAGGGAGGAAAGAGAGGAGGTGAGAGGGAGGAGAGAGAGGAGGTGAGAGGGAGGAAAGAGAGGAGGGAGAGGGAGGAAAGAAAGGAGGTGAGAGGGAGGAGAGAGAGGAGGGAGAGCAGAGAAGGGGGAGAAAGAGGAGATAGGGAAGAGAAGTGGGACAGAGGAGTGAAAAGAGGAGAGGGGAGGAGAAGAGGGAGGAAAGAGAGGAGGGAGAGAAGATAAGGGGTAGAAAGAGGAGATAAGGAAGAGAAGTGGGACGGGGGTAAAAAGAGGCGCAGGGAGGAGAAGAGGGGGGAAAGAAAGGAGGTGCGAGGGAAGAAAGAGAGGAGAGAGAAGAGAAGGGGGAGAAAGAGGAGACAGGGAAGAGAAGTGGGGCAGAGGAGTGCAAAGAGGAGAGGGGAGGAGAAGAGGGGGTAAAGAGAGAAGAAAGAAAGAGCGAAAGAGGGATTAGAGGAGAGAGGGAGGAGAGACAGGGGCAGAGAGAGGGAGGAGGGATAGAGAGATAGAGGAGAAATGGTATCGATGTAATAAGGAGGAGAGGGGCGGATCAGGAGGGCAGGTAAACAGACGCAGACATACGTCGAACACAGTGTTGTGACTGGAACACAGGGTTATTGGACCGTGCAGTTTGCCCTCAAAAGAACAAGATAAAGTCTCATCCACATTGTACTTTGTTTCTTAACATACTGTACATGACGCGCCTACGTTCTTTCTTTATTTTAACTGAAAATGAGAAAAATACAAATAAACAGTGCATGGGAAATGGCTGAAGTGTCTTTGGTTGTCTTTTTTTTAAACTTTTACTTCACTACATTTGAGAGCAGTGTGCATTCTTTCTACTGCACTGCATTTTTGAACCGGACTGAAAAGTAGAAACTAGTTAGTTATTTTTAGCACTTTCATGATGACAACTTGCCTAAAGGTTTTGAGTTCAAGTCCCAGAGTTGAACAGACAAATATATATACATAAAAATATAGAAAAAATGCTTCAATTAACCAAAGATCAGCACAGTTCTTCATCAAAATCTCTGCTTTAATGTTTACCAGTCCACAATAGTATATTTACTTCAAAACATAAAGTCGATTTTTGTATGTGATATTTTTGTACTTTGACACAACTGAGTACGTCTTTACTATTACTGCGCACATGCTTGTTTTTGTTCTGTTCTATAATTTCATTTCTAATATTAGCCCGACTAAATGACGTTAATTAAGCCATAACAACCAACGTGAACAAAACAAGTTAAAGGAGTCATCTTTTCCTGCACCTGTCAACGCATTTTGAGGCGTGTTGCGTGAATCATGAGCGAGAAACAAACACAAAGTCAAGATTTCAATTGTCTGCACTTGATTTGTTGCCATGGCGCGACAGAAAGCAACAGAAAACACGATAAACCTGCTTGCACCGTAAACAAACCTGCACTTATAGTAAAAGGGCAGATGGACATGTTTTGCAAAACGTCTATTTTTTAAGTTTGACAGGAGCGCGTGTCAAACCCAAGTGACGAAATGTCTTGTGAGTGTGGCAAGACAGCGGCGCACAATAGACAAGGCTGTCAGTGTTCAAGTGCATGCAGCGGCTTCACAGTTTATAGGATTTTTAAAAGTATATATGCATATTTTTGTCAATATGAACAACGAGGATTAAAGTTGCATTTTATATCAAGTCATTTTATCCGTGCAAACAAAATTTCAGCGCGTTTTGTTTCATTCTAACCCTGCAGTTTGGGCCAATAAATGTCTGAAATGTTTTAGATTCTTGTTCTTGTTGTTTGGCGTTTCAGATTCCAGTCTTCTTTCCAATCATAAAGCATTTATTGGTAAAACACCGAATGCATTATTGTTTTTTAAAGTTTACATTACTCTAACTTGGTGGAGAACAGATTTCAATTGCAATTGCCAATGTCTAGCTTCATTTTATTTAGTCAGCACCATCTTTTTTTTTTTAATAATCCATGACTTATTTTATCATATTGTTATTATTCATTGTTTTATGTTGCACATATAAGTTCCTAGTTTGTGAATTTTGTTCATGGATGATGTCAATAAAACTAATTTCCATTCTAAATTCAGTGTAAATATATTTTAAATCTGTCAACATTGTTTGTTGCGGTGCATTTTTTTAATTATTTAGCATTGGGTTTATTATGGCATCACTACAAATGATAGAATAGAACGCATGATTAAAGCAAAAGACTTAAAATATGGAATTATTTGATAGACTTTGATAAGTTTTGATAAACTTACATACAAATAAGTCAGTTTTCTTCAATTAAAGTCCTTCTTAATTAAGGTTTGTCTTCATATCCTCACCTGCGTCGGATGCCCACGGCGAGCCACAGCAGGCAGCAGAGGCCCACCACGATGGCCCAGATGAGAGCGATGCTGAGGAACATGTTGACGGGTCCAGCGGTCGACGGTGCAGGACGGGACGGGACAGACTGGAGAGCTCTGTGCCTTTAAAGCAGCCCCTGAGTGACTGATGTGAATGAGAGCTCTGCACATAGTGTGGACATTTAAATACACTCCCCAAGCCCCGCCCCCGGCACCAACAACACTGAGCAGCATGACGCAACTGCATGACTGGAGGGATGTTTTTCTGTTCAAAATAAAAACATGGATTTTGTGGAGATTTGCAAATGAGTGATAAGAGTCAGTATCAAACTAACTTCTGGCTCCATAAAGTTCACAAATTTCTTTCTCACGTAATAAAGTACAATCTGTTTTGTCGCACAACAGATGGCCTTTAATGTGAAAGCAGTGCTGTTTGCATGCTAGTCATTGTTACCTTTACCATGATGACAAAACTCACTTGCTCGAAAGGAAGAGGACTCCCTAAACTTCATCAGTTAGAGTAATAAAGTGCAATAATCCAACCCAGCTTTGTTTTTGATGAACAATGTTATAGCACGGATAGAAGAGCTAAAAAAGTCAATATCCACACTACACATTTTAAAGGTGCTGTGCATGATTTTTAACGTCTTAAACAGAACCAGTTAATTTTAAAGCTTCTGCCGTGGTCCACATGTATCATTCACTTTCTTAATGTATTCTAAGCATCCTCATTATTCATGAGTTTATAAGAACTTTTCACAACTTTCAGAGAAACTCCAGAGCTGAGTTTTAAATGCAGACAGTGGTCTCATTTTGACCACTTTTACCATAGACTGTGCCTGTACTGGAACAAAACAGATTGTTCTTTATTACAGGGAGTTAGAGCTGCTTTAATGAAATGTAAAGTGGGCACCGCTCCACACTTTCTGGTGATGCAGATAAGCAGGTCAATCATTAGTTTAGCTCTTCGTCAAGAGTCTTGGGACCATAAACTGACATTTTAAATTGGAAAAGAATTGTTTAATATTTCACTTATTTTGTTGCAAAGATGTGATGTGACTTGCATGAAAGGTATTTGTCTTATTTTGGAAAATATTTGATTTATTTATTTAAAGAAAATATATAATTGTAATCATTTTGTCCAGAACGTATTGCCCAGCTGCTCATTGTAGCATTAAATATTACAAACTCGTGTCCCTGATGTGAATCATAAATCATAACACGTCACACAAATGCTGGGGTGAGTTTGTAATTTTAGAGCAATGATTTATTAATGAATTTCTTTATGAACCTTTATTTAACCAGGTAGATCAAGGGAGATCAAAACCTCTTTTTCAACGGTGATCTGAGGAAGTGAAAATCACAACACAAAGAAAAAAAAATAATACAATTTTAAGAGAGAATTTAAGAAATTAAGAACAAAATGTAGATTTAAAGGCACCGACAGTTTTTGAAAGATTTGCGCGCTTTGTTTTTCAACATTTTGCGGAAACACCTAAGTGAGATTAGTTCGAGCAATCTCCGCTCCGACCGGAAGGAATTCCAGGCTGTGGGAGCAGCATAAGAAAAAGCTCTCTTTCCCCAGTCACTTTGTACACATGGGACAGACAAGCGAAATATATCACGTGAGCGCAGGGTGTAATGACAGGGCACACACAAGTAAGAAGGTGTATTTACACTTTATACACTAAAAGCATCCAATGTGTGAACCCTCTGGCACCCATAGGCCACCCAGCCCTGGCACAGAGATCACAGTTGTGGGTGAGCCTGCCACAACCTGTTATAGACCTCAAAGCACAGTGATGTACAATGTCCAAGGATTTAAGAGACTTTGCCGCAAAAGCAGTGTTTCCCAGCCAGGGGAACAGGGACCCCAAGGGGAACCCACCTTCAAAACTTGAAGGGTTTTAAAAGACAGCTCTTGGTCCAGCAGTAAAGTACTGTATCATCTGCACAGAAATGGAACATCAGACAACTCTGCACAAAGATTCTTTACATAAACAGAGAATAAAACTGGGCCTAAAATAGAACCCCGAGGTACACCCTTGGACACACCCTTGGACACACTCAAAAAAATAGAGGAGGCCCCTGCAAATTTCACACTTTGTGAGCGGTTTGACAGGTAATTGGCGAACCAATTTAAAGCCTGACCAGAGATGCCTTGCAGTTCCAGGATTGTGATTAAAAGCTGAGGAGCTACAGTGTCAAAAGCCTTAGATAAGTCGATAAAAAGAGCAACACAATATTTTTTAAGATCCAAAGCTTGTAGGAAATCGTTAAGAATCTTAAGAGCTGCTGTAAGCGTAATATGTTGCTTTCTGAAACCAGACTGAAAGTTAGACAAAATATCATTAGCGTCTAAAAAGTCTTTCAACTGGATGCTGACCAGTTTTTCAAGGATTTTGGTTACAACACAGAGTTTAGAGATAGGCCTATAGTTGTTGACTTCACACCCTTTAACAATGGGAGTACTAATGCAGATTTCCAGATCCATTTCATTTTTCATTTTTTTATTCTTTTCATTCATAGCAACAAAATAAAAACAACTACATCTGTCATCTACAGAGATGAAGAATGAAAGGGCACAGAAAGAAGCAAAAGCTTATGATATCTGCCCCTTATCAACAAAAATCGTACACTTCCAGTGCGATGCATTACAAACAATAAACAAAAAAAGAAAGATTTTCTGCTACATACACAAAAGAAAACTTAGGATGTCCTGCTACACAACATTTTTATATCTTCCCATTAACAATTTTTTCAAACTTTTCTTAAAAATATTAATGGACTTGGAGGTTTTAATTATGCATTCCAGGTTGTTCCACAGACTGACCCCTTGAATCGAAACACATCTTTCCTTTTGTTTTGTTCTAAACTGTGGCTTAGTAAAAAGATCAGTTCCTCTTAAATTATATCTACTTTCTCGCTTTTTGAATCTTTTTTGCAGTCTATCTGGTAATAGCTCTTGGTGAGCTTTATACATGGTTTTAAGGAGGTTGTATTCTACTAATTCATTGAATTTTAATGTTTCCAATTGTATAAATAATGGGTTTGTGTGCGCTCTGTAACCACTCCCACTGATAACACGAAGAGCTCTTTTCTGTAAAAGGAAAATTGGTTCAATGTAGGTTTTTCCAGCACTTCCCCACACTTCAACACAATAGGTCAGATATGGAACAATCAAGGAATTATACAATAGAAACATTGCGTGTTTGTTGAGAGAGTCTTTCACTTTGTGTAGGACAGCAATGGTTTGGGAAACTTTACTTTTGACTTTTTCTATATGAGGTTTCCATGTTAACTGTTCATCAATCATAACACCTAGAAAATTTATCTTATGTGTTCTTTCAATCTCTAATCCTTGTGTGAACAGTCTTGCATTTACATCTTTGTTTTTACAACTAAAAACCATAAACTTAGTTTTATTCATATTTATAGATAATTTATTGGCATTGAACCATTTTATTATTTTTTGAAACTCATTTTCTACAATTTTTAGAACCTCATTTATATTGTTTCCTGAGTAAAATAAAGTGGTGTCATCTGCAAACAGGATGCATTTTAGTAAATTGGAAACAGACATAATATCATTTATATAAAGAAGAAAAAGTATTGGTCCAAGGACCGAACCCTGGGGAACTCCACACGCTATCTTACAATATCCAGGCATGGGCGCACTATTTAGACTCACATAAAAAATATAAGTTAAAGCTCTGCAATAACAGCCAGTTTCAAGAAAAAGGTTCCAGATTATCTGGACCGGCTGCCTTATTTACATCCATGGATTTCAGCTCACTGAGAACTTCACTAGTGGACAGTGACGTAAAATTAAAAAAACAATCATCTGAACGTTTGGCTCGACAGGGGAATTCAGAACCAGCATTTGATTTTGTCCCTGATTGACCAGGTAACTCAAAAAGTGCTCCAGCAGATACAAAATGTTCATTAAAGTAACTCAAAATGTCAGATTTATGTCTTTATACCTTCCTTATTCAAAAAGGTTGGTAGAGTGTTAGCGGCCACAGAATTTGCTTTTGATTTGACCACTTTCCAAAACTAGAAATAGTCAGACCTGGCTTTATTGATGGTGGAGGTAAATTTGTTCCGCAGTTGTCGAAAAAGTAGCCAGTCACTCTAGGCCTTGGATTCTCTGGCTTTAGCCCAAGTGATATCCCTTTTCCTTAAAAAGTCTCAGATTTCAGAGGAAAACCAGGTATTGTTTCGTCCTTTCACTCTGAACTTGTGCTAAGGCGCATGCTTATTTATTAAACTTTGTAGTTAATCAAGAAAATATTTCCAAGCCATTCCCCCCATTCCTCCCCACTGGAAGGGGTTTTGGTCTCGGCAGTTTAGCATTTCTAACAACACAGATAGCACAGTGATCGCTCAAATCATTTGCAAAAACACCAATGCACTTATGAGGATTATTGGTCAAGAATAGATCAGACAATGACGACCTGGCAAGAAATATAACCTTTGGTCAACTGTCGGACTGTCATTTAGTTGAGACATATTTAAAGAATCACAAATATATTTTAAGGCTTCTGATGAAGAAGTCACCCAATCGAGGTTTGGGTCTCCCACGAAGATGAACTCACTAGAGTTAGCCACGACAACCTGATCAAGAAGGGAGGGAAGTGCCTCATGACAGGCAGAGGGTGAGCCATAACAGCCAATGATTGTGAGTGACCGGCTCAGGTCAAGTTTTAATCCCAAAATTTTCAACTGGCTGGGTATATATATATATATATATATATATATATATATATATATATATATATATGTGTGTATATGTATATATATATATATAATTATGTGGCTAGCATTTTTCTCAATTACAAGTACAAGAGCAGGCTAAAACAGTCTGCTTAAAAAGTACAATTAGCCAAAGAATCTATACTTAATTACAGGTGAGTATTTCTAATTAGCAGAGGTGGGAAGTACTCTCTTCAATGTTCAACATTTGACTATAAAAAACACAGAACATGACCAAAGTGAAGCGCAAAAATAAATAAATAAAAGTGTTATACTTTACATTGTGAATTGTGAATTAGAGTGCATTCACACTTGCACACACAACATGTCAAAAGATGTGGAACTACACTGGACTACACCAAGACTTGAATAAGATTAAAGTCTACAACGGGACTTAACTGGGCTCAAACCAGGACACAAGTGTGAACGCATCTATGTCTTCAGATATGAACTCTTTCTGTCATTTGTGTGCGTGTCTGTGAGCTCTTCTTCAGCAGTGTATACCCCCAGACCTCCTCACCCCAGACCCTTCCTCCTCCGGTGGGATCCCGAGGTGTTCCCAGGCCGAGTGAGAGACACAGCACCTCCCAGCGGGACATGCCCAGAACATCACCCGAGGGAGGCGGGTGCGAGGCGGGTGCGAGGCGGGTGCGAGGCGGGTGCGAGGCGGGTGCGGGTTGTGTTGTAATATCTCTGTACTCCATACTCTGTCCCCTTTAGCACAAGCTTGGATAAGCGCTCACCACAGCTGGATGTTGTAGAATCAAACTTTGTCCTTAATGTTTGGTCTTATACCAGTATGGGGCAGCCACAATGTTATGTGGTGTTCTTGAGGTTATAGAATGTTTGGTAACACTTTATAATAACTAAACTTTTTCATGCCTTAATAAAGCATGAAGAAAGACTTAATTCATAATCAACAAATAGTTTATTAAGAATGATTCAGGCTTAGTAACTATTTAACAATAACCCTAACCCTAACCTTAACCTTAATTAAGTAGTTACTAAGCCTGAATCATGTTTAATAAACTATATATTCATTATTAATTAAGTCTTTGTTAATGCTTTATTAAGGCAAAATAAGATGTAGTTATTATAGTTATAGTTATTATAAGTGGTACCGAATGTTTTAAATATGTTGCAAATCTACAATACTTTACTGTACATTAAAAAAAAAAAGTAGACTTCACAAATGCCTTTCCCTTGAAAAGCACATCATAAGAAGCAAAGATATATTTATATATGGTCATAAAATTATAAAAATGAAAGCAATACATCAAGGCCATGCAGCATAAAGTGAATGAAGCACAGTGTAACAAATTGACGTAAATTTAGGGCAGAATTTCAGCAATAATTAACAACAGCTATTTAACCAAGTGTTTGTTAAAATACAGCCATAAAAAACAGAACTATAATGTGATGATAGAAGACAGTTCTGGGAGACCTGGCTTACTGCGGAGCACATGTGACATGTCGTCCACGTTCATCCAGCAACAGAGGTAAGAGTCTAATATTAGTGCATTTATCAGAGTAATGCCTTTAATCTACACTCCTTTATGATAAAAGCCAACGTAGAACACAATACTTTGCTCATCTTAATGTGTCATGTTCAAATGTGATTCGGTGATTTTTGGGTGAAGTGAGATAACATACTAGATAGCCTTATTTTTATTTGTAAAGTGAGTTATTCAAACTATTTGTGTGTGGAATGGAAGTGATGTTTGATGATTAGTCCTGGTTAGATATTTCCTTACTGACCAAATGTCTGCATCAACTTGAATTGTAAAGCTTGTTTTCTTTTGTTGGGTTTGAATGAACCTTCTCATGTTTTAACAGACTGGGATGTCATTTCCTCTCTTCAAACTTCTGAGCTGACTTTTGTGGGAAGTGCTGCTACATTTGTGAATCTCATGTTTGTGTTGATGACGTCTAATTTTGATTTTACCTTCAGGGATTTAAAAAAGGGACATAACCAACTGTGTGGCTGAGGCTGAGGTTATTCTAACAGAAAATATACTACACATGTCCACAAGCCATCACTAATATCACTCATTTCTATCATTTAGCACAATTTGATCTTTTCTATTGGTGTTTCTCAAAGTTATCTGCTGATAGACAATCCAAATGTATAACCTTTTCAATCTAAATATAACATTTTACTTTTATTCAGGCCCAAGAAGAGGCAACATTCAACTGAGTCATGAATTGCTGTTCATATTTTCCATAATGTCGAAATATCTAAATCACATTTTTTATCTTCCCAGGTGCTGTTATGGGGAATGATCTTCCAAAAGTAAAACCGGCATAAGTGTTCTCCAGTGAATATAAGCGTGAAGAAATGTGCTGAGGAAGCAGAAGGACATTTGTGAGCTGTTACAATTGATCTTGACATTTGTAATTAAATGTGTGTGAATGATGTACTTCATAAATATTCAATAAATGTTCTAAAAGTAAAATATGTGTGTTTTCTTCATATATTTATGTATTTAAATTACAAATTCAGAAAATTTAATTAAAAAAAAAAAAAGAATGATTAACAGTAAGATAATGTAATCTAACAGTAATATACAGATAATATATATATCAGTCTAAAATCACAGGAGCATAATGTGATTTCTTGAACAACAATTAACCGTTAAAAATGAAACAGTAAGGCTCTGTAAAAATACAGTAAAATAATGGCGACTCTACTGCCAGTTCTTTCGTGTTTCTTCCAGTGCAGATGAACCATGGATGTATTAAATGAACTGGATAAGGCACGCCCCCTCTGTCTGTGGTCCCAGATTGATTAGTGGCCGTGCGAGGTACTGCAGCCTCTTGGGCCCAGCCTTTTTCTATAATTGCACATTATAATTGCAGACAGTACTGAATTATTATCGGTATTTAAATAAAATAGAAGGAAATGTTCTTTTCTACCATTTCTAAAATCACAGAAATTACCGTTTTTATATGAAGTGACGTCACCGTAAACGTGCGAGTCACGTGAACGAGCGTCGGACGATACAAACAGAAGCTCGTGGAAAAGGCTCGACTAGAGACACCTGTAAGTTGTATTTTATTTAATTTCAGATGCTTTCACGTGTGTCTAACATGAAGAATACAACGCTAACACAAAAACTTGCAGCTGCTGGTCGTTCATGTTGCTCAAAGCATCATGGGGGATTGTCGTCACGTGGCGCCCTAAAGCAAAGATGTCAGCCTCCGTATCAGGAAGTAAAGCAAAGATGGCAGCCTCCGTATCAGGAAGTAAAGCAAAGATGTCAGCCTCTGTATCAGGAAGTAAATGCGGAAGTAAGAAAATTTTTTGGGGTCATGCGCCAATGAGCTCACTCCATAGGGATAAACAGGGCGGCCATTTTGGATTCATCTTCCAGGTTTTATTATAGTTCTATGAGTTGAACACGTGGCTGTGTCCAGGCCGGCAGAAGGTTCACTGGACGCTGGTGAAGAGGAGGAGGAGGCGAGAGGCTGACGGTTCTGCTGCTGCGCTCAAGATGAGACGGAGCTGCGGCCTTTGGAACTGTACCAGAACAACTTTCCCTGTGTGGGTGAAAACACACACTGCTCTTGTGTCCTTGGGCAAGACACTTAAAGTGCATCAACAGGTTCACATGTTTATCTATCTATGTCTTTGTTTGTCGGGAGTACACATGTGGTAAATAATGATAGTTTTACCTCACTCAAGTTGCAGTTTGTGAAGAAAAGCTGAAAAATTAAAATTAAAATTAAATCTGAAAATGATGGAAAGTAGAGCCGAGTTCTAAAACAGAATCCCTCTGTGATGTCATCAATAAGCAACATTCTATCCAAAATGTGGAGACAATTTACACACCACTGACACATTTTTCTGAGAGACGTGTTGAGTGGAAGTCGGAAAAACTATGAGCAACACATCACAGTGTATGAACAGCAATGACTCAAATCAGATAATATAAATCAAGAATGAGCTCAAATCAGCCAAAATGTGGATAAAATTAGCTACGTTTGTTAACCCTGACAGTGTTAAAACTTTGTGTGAAGTCAATTTCTGCTTTTGTTGACGTTAGCTCTGTGTAGACGTTAGCGACATTAGCATCACCGAGCATTTAAGACCAGGAGAGGCTTCACAGACGGAGAGACAGTAGAGACAAACTAAAAGGAAAATAACACAACATTTTGCCTGTCAGATATCAAACTTAATTCAAGCGTAGGGCGCAGACAGGTGGAATTTTGGATAAACCCAAGGAATTCCGAGACGTGAGAGTGTTCCAGTGTGAGTGACAAGTCAGAACTCAGATAATCTGACCTCCCGAGGACAACTGGAATGCAGCGTACTTCAAACTATGTCACATCAGCTGCTCTTGTCCAACAACTATAAATGTCTCCAAAGGCAAATTTTGAGTCCGATCCGATCATGTTCACTACTTTTTAGGTTAATGTATAGACTGACTTATTATATGCACTTCAAAATACTCAAAGCTAACAGCCCGGATCAAAGGTTGAAGACCAGTTGAATAAATGGTCACATCTCGCATGGTTGGATCTTAACAAGGTTCCAAGTAGAGCTTCGATAAGCAACAGAGTACGGTAATGTTGAGTAAACACTTTATTGAAAACAACAATTAAACTGAAATAGGCTGTTCTGCAGCTGATCAAAAGCTTAGTTTTTTTGTAAACTTCCCTTGCCGTCCTTCCCCAAAGGGTCTCAGTTGGATTTAGATCAGAGGAACATCAGGACGGTCCGAAAGAGGGATGGTCTTCTCCTGAAGAAGTCCTTTGTCCTGGGGCTTTGTGAACTGTAGCATCGTCCTGTTGAAAAAGTGGTTCCACAGACGAGGCCCTCGGTCATGATGCTCTCTGCAACATCTACCCAGAGCCAGGGGCCCCTGCACCACCTGGTTCCACTGATTGTTCCACTGAAGGAAAAAGCACCCCAGATCATTGTGGCGCCCCCTCCCTGTGGTGCGTAGACAACATCTCAGGCGGATCTTGTCGTGCCAGTAACGTCAGGACAATCAAGCTTACATTTTCTCTCAGAGAATAAAACTTTCTTCCACCTTTCAGTGTCCCATGTTTGTGTATCTTGTAAAGTCCAAGCTGCAGTTCTGTGGCGTTCAAGGAGACCAGGACGTTTCTTGTTTTTGAAGCCCTTCAGTGTCAGATGTGTCTGATGTTATTGGGCTGCAGTCGCACCAGTAAAGGCCTTAATTGGGGTCGAGGATTGTCCAGTGTCTTCACAGACAATCAGATCCTCTGGCTCAGTGCTGGTGTCATTTTTTTGAGTCTTCCATTTGACTTTTTTGTTCCATAACCCTCAGGATCTTTTAAGAAATTCCAAATGACTGTCTTACTGCGTCCCACCTCAGCAGTGATGGAGAGAGGCCCTGCAGCTCAACAACCTGAACACGATCAAAAAGAGAACGTCATGACAGTGTGAATACTTGGCAGAAAATGACACTGAATCCGTTTTATGGCACAGATTTGGGTTTCAAAAGCATGTGGTCCTAAACGTTTGATCAGCTGCAGAACAGCCTTCATCAGTTTAATTGATTTTTGTCTAACTTCCATTTCTTGTTGCTTATTGAAGCTCTTCTTGTAACATTGTTAAGATCCAACCAAGTATATGACTTTTGCCATTTATTCAATTGGTCGTAAACTTTTGATAGGGACTGTAATTAATAATAATCAACTTTCATAGCCATAAAACAAGTAAAAAAAAAAACTGAAATCAAAGTTCATAATCTAAAATCATGTAGATAAAGCTTTTATTTGCAGCATACAGCTGTTGTTTGCGAGCGGGCTGAGGTTCTCCTGGAAGGGCCGGTGCTGCGGTGTGTGTGGCCTTGACCAGGGTCCAGGGCCGCTCTCTTGAAAGCTGTGATAGTGCTGGTAAACAGAGTCAAGGCCACTGCTACTGTGCTGCGGGACTGAAAAAAAAAACAAAAAAAAAAACTACATATGCACAGCCTTTTATCATTTGAATTCATGAGTCATTCATATTTATGCTGATCTGAGGTGGCTTTAATGGACAGTCTACATAGTTACTTTCTACCCGTTTTTTACTACTTCATCAGGGTAGATTTCGGGTTGTTATGAGTTGTTTCAATTCGAGCGCCCAGGACCCTCAACACACACAACACTTTTTTTAACTAAACCTTTGGCGGAATTTTGAGTAAAAAGTGGGGCTTTAGTCACATACAGTGTGACACAGTTATAACATTTAGCACATAAAAACCCAATGAGCAATACAGTTGCATATATATTTTGAATTATTAGACATATATTGAAAAAAATGTGAAAAAATTCTTCAATTTGCGATTTCTCTTCACCAAAACTTACACTGTGACCCCACGGCGCGGCATGACTGTCCAAATAGAAAACGTATCCAAATGATTAGCTTCAAATTAAGTCTAAAAGGAGCTCTGTGTCTCAAACGGTTCACCTGATGTAACATACATAATATTACATGTCCCCAAACCCAACCCCAGAATTCTCATTCATTTTTCCAAACAAACAAACAAAGTTTATTTACAGTATAGCACCTTTCACAGACACAGAGGTCACAAAGGGCTTCACAACAAAAAGAGCTGGAAAAGTTACAGATTTCAGGAAAATAATTAACCTTTCTCGATTTGTTTCAAACTTGGCACAGTTGATGTTGCTATATTGATGATGGGGATCACAATTAAATAGTATTTTGAGTGTAGTGTTTTTAATTTTTCAAACATTAGATCCACATATTGTTTCATTGTGTCTCGGTTAATATGTGGAGGGAAATGGACGTCTGAATGGTCATTTTAAACCTTAGCCCTAAAAATGTTTAATGTTTGAAAATTTTAACACTTCGCAAGAATGCTGTTAAAATGTTATCCTCACTGTGTCAGTATAATTTGTTACCAACCAACTATTCTGTGCCATTGCTGGCTCTTCTTTCTGTAGCAGTTAGCTAGATGAGATTTGCAGTATCCGTACTCTGATTGGTCCAGCCGTTACCGTGGCAACCCCTGCCTCCTCCTCTTTAAGCTCCATTCGGCAGTTTTTACACAGTCAAATCGTTTCGAGACAAACCTGGCACAACAAACCTGTCAAAAGTCATGAATGCGTAAACTTCTCTTATACTTGTAAAATTGTGATTTGAGAAGTTGTAAACACCAAGTTGTAGTCGTAATGCAAACTGAAAGTTCATTTCCAAGTATACAAATGGAGAATTACTCACTGAAAGGTGTTGATACATGCAGACCCTCATGAGCAAACGCCCTCCGCTCAGTCCACTCAGTGTGGTGTGATGTGTGCTGTTCTATTGTCAGTCAACGAAATTCATTAACTAGGAACTATTTTAGCAGTGTTGTAAACTTAATAAAAGTGAACTTTACTGGAAATGTAAATAAAATAAAGAAAAACCAACCACACCACCAGGGTTTAACCCAGAAAAGAAAAACTAAAAAGGCACACAGGTTTGGTTAAACAGAGGCAGGATTCCACTTATGAAAAACGTGTAACTTTGTTTTTTTTATTTTTTTACAATGATGAGTTTAGTTTAAATCAGGGGTTGGGCAATTATTTTTTTCCATGGGGCCACAAACAAAAAAAACAGGAACAGAAAATATTGTGGAGGGCCGGGCCAAAAGGCTTAACTCAATTCTGCATAATATTATTAATTGTATTTCTTAGTTAAAAGCAGTGAATAGAATTGTTTTGACAAGCCCAAGACCATATGTTATGACTAAGCAATAAAAATGTGAGGTTACTTTACAAAAAAGGTAACTTATTCAATTAAAAAAATAAAACATAAAATAAAAATAAAAATTACGCAGCGCTCTTTACAAGGGCTTTTTTTGTTTTTTGTTTACACCGTGGTTCTTATTTACTTTACTTATTTGCTGATAACTGTGGAAACAAAAAGCAAGCGCGAGGCTGTGAGGAGAGGAAAACCAGGGTGTGAGGAGGGTTTTTAGGGAGTTTAGGGGGAGATAAGAGTTTGTTGTGAGAGGAGAGCAGGTGTCATTTCTCAGCCTCACCTGCGACTTTCGCCCGTCTACTTAAGGTTTACAGCTGTACCTTTGTCACAGAACAGAGACCGGTCTGTGAACACAAGAGTAAAAAGCATGTGTTTATAGTGGAGCTCCCGGTGCACATACGCTTTAAAAGGAAATCAAGACGTTGCTCTATTAACACTTCATCCATGCCTGCACCAAAGGACTGTAAAAAAACACTGTTTGGCGACTAGAATGAAGCTTTTCACTGTAACACGTTTGTTTACTCACCGTTCTTTCATGTCAGACCGACACAGATTAAAAGTGCTTCGTGATAGTTCCGCCCTGGTCAGTTTGGATTAAAGCCCCTCGTCTGCATCAGCCTAATTTTGTCAGAGTGAAGCTGCATTATAGTGTAATAACTCCTCTACTGCTTCAATACTACCGCGCTGTTCACTGTGGATGAAGCAGGACTCCCGCACCAGCAGAGGTGTCCTTCAGGTGCCTGCTCAAAACGATTGTGTAATTTGTCTTGATATTTAGTGGAGCGTGCATGCTTATTTAGTTCATTTGTCCAATCGTTTGATCAATAATAGAGGTTCAGACTGAAATGTGGGAGAGTTGCTGTCCCGATCAGTAAAAATACTAAATATATTTATTTTGGAATTCCAAATGAGCTTAAACGAGCCAGTCAGAGTCAACCAAAGGGCTGCATGTGGCCCGGGGGCCGTACAAGGCCCAGGTGGGGTTTAAATGAACAGTTTGAGCACCTCACATATAACCATAGTTTCAGTTCTTATTCAGTTTAAGTAAATTTTTGGCCCATAGTATAGTTTCTTTAGAAATAAAACTGAACATGTCAATTTCAGTTGTCTGTGCTCACACAAAGCAGGGCACATAAACAGGTCCTCAATGAAGGCAGGGCAAGGCCACAGTTAGTTATCGTTGCATCTGGAAACAGAAATGTTGTTACACCCAGCACACGCCTAAGCTGGTGACGAATGTGAGTAGCTCTGTACATTAGCTGCACGGGGCCATGTATTGTGGAACTTTGACGGTTAAACCACAACAATCCCAGTGTCAGCAGAGATCACATTCAGGGCGTTACACGAGCGACACCAGATACAGACGCCTGCAGACCATACTGCCGTGTCTGGGTGGACAGGAGCTGCCATGCTTGAAACTCACTGCCCTAAACTTGTGAATGTTGTAGAATGTTCTGGAAATATCCAGAGAAATCCCAAGCACAAAGACGTGCAAAAGTGTCCTTGCAGTCTGGTCCCACTGTCCGTCCATGATGAGGCACGCCTCTGGGAGTCAAACCCAGGACCTTGCTGTGAGGATGAAGCAGTACCATCTGCACCACCGTATACAGAACTACTGTGGATTTGGTGCAAACCTGGTTTAGCCCTAGTTTCAACCTGGAATAGTTCAATTTAAGACCTAATTTAAATTGAGTGGAGCTTGGAAAGGCAAATGGCCAAGTTGCCAGATTGTCTCTGTGACAGTCTGGTCCTTTGTTTCTAACTAAACCTCAGGTCCACAACTATTTATAAACTGCCTATTCATCCTGTGCCATGAACTGAATGTTAAGTCCAGTTTGTAAAATAGTCCTATTATCAAGTAAACCATATTGCACAGCTGTGCAGACTACTGTGGAGCCCAGAGCAAAATGGAAAAAGGACAAACAGTGTTCATATTAAATGTGCGCTATGCAAAGTCCACTACCTGCTTTGGTCTAAGGAGACATTATTGCTTTGGCTGGAAGGTTCCACAGTCTGGCATCAAACTGATCTATTTTGAATTTATTCAATTACATGTTTTTATTGCTCAGGGTCGCCTCTCCACAGATCTGACCTGTAACAAGAGTGGCAGTTAAACAGCTTTGTCGCCATCTATAGCACAATCATTTATTCGTTTTTCAGTCAGGACATTGTGCCCACGGTAAAACTGATTAAAGTCTGTTATTAGCTACTGACGAGTTCCTGGTTCTGTTGGATCTTAGAGCTGCGTTTGACACCATCGAACGAAACATTCTACTGCAGATCTACACCTTTTTAGTAAAGCCCCCTTGGCTCCTCTCTCTCTCTCTCAGTGGGGGCTCTCTCCTCTGCTGCTCTCTCTCTTTCCCCCCCCTGCTGTCTTGGCCTCCCTCCATGTATCAGCCACGGACTTTCATTCATGCTCCTTCTCCTCTCATATTTTGGCCACTTTATTATCAAACACAGCACTAGCTGTGCTCTTCTGCATCGCATGTGACGCACACGAAAACACACACGTGTGCGACTCTGCCCCCTGGGTCCAGGCCAAGAATCTAAACTCTACTGCAAAGGTTAAAATGTGATGTAGGTGTCAGAGGGACAGCCCTCATCTGGTTTAAAGGACAAATACTATGCATTATTTGTATGTTATTGTCCTGTCTTCAGTTTGACTCATGTTTTAGAACTAAAAATAAAATACTTCATAGAAAAACATGACTTTATTACTGCATTGAGAGATACCATTTTGACTTAGCTGTGGCTCCATCTACTGGCTGTAGAGGCAATTACACACATGTAAATATATACCCACAATGCACTGCAGTAAATAGTGGATCTGACCAAGTTGTAGTTATGGTGATTAGACAGTAGAAATGTTCAGAGCGAGTCTGGCCATGATTGAAGGACTTAAAACAGCAAAGGATTCTGGGATAAATGACGTCAGCATCATCTACGTCACACATGAAGGAGTTCAGGACACAGTGTTTGACAGAGAGGATTTACAATGGAGGATTCATCAGACAAACATGAATCAAACTAAATGTGACTTCAGATATGTTTGTGATGACAGAACAATGTTAGAACATGGAGCTCAACAACAAATGAAGTCAATTTTGCATAATATTTGTCCTTTACATCCTATTTATCAGTTAGGTATTAGTGTCTTATTTAATGTAAACTGAAGCTCCTCACCTTCTGAAGAAACCTACGGTGTACTCGGTCCAGTTCTGTTCACTCTTTATTTGCTGCCATTAGGTAAGATTATCAGAAAGCATGGCATAAACCTCTACTGCTGTGCAGATAACACACAGCTGTATTTATCAGTGAAACCTGATCAGATTGTTATGGTTAAGGTACACTTTATTGTCCCTGTAGGGCATGGCTTACACAGACTTAGTGCCTGCATCAAGGATATAAAAACCTGGATGACACATAGCTGCTTCTTAACCCTGAAAAAAACTGAGTTTGTACAACACCCTGAATGTCTACAAGACTTTTTATCTGAACAGATACCTCCAGCTCTACTGTAAGACATTTTGGAGTCCTGTTTCACCATGAGCTCTTGTTCAAATACAAATTAATCAAGCCTGTAAAACAGCCTACTTTATCTATGTAATATTGCTACTGTATATGCTGTATACTACTGTAACGCCTTGCAGCGTGTCCTAAAAGCTTTAGAAAGCTTTCAACTGGTAGAAGAAAAAAGAAGATTATGAACAGGAAGTAAAATATGGGAGCACATTATGGTGGTGTTAGAATCTTTCACTGGCTTCCCATTGAGTTTAAAATAAAATTAAAATCCTGACCAGCCATAAATGATATGGCCCCATCTGACCTCAAAGCTGCAATAGTAGAGTACCATCCGAACAGAGCACTCAAAATGCTGGACTATAGTTGGTCCTAGAGTCTCTAGAAGCACAGCAGGAGGTCGAGCGTTTATACAGAGCTCCTGTGTTATGGAACCAGCTCCTGTTCATGTTAAAGAGGCCACACAGTCTCTACATTTAAGACCAGGCTCAAAACGCTTCTCTTTGAAATAGCTTATGGTCAGGCCAGTCAGGAACAGCAATAAAAATCTACAGTTTTAGCTACACTGCCCTAGGAGCAACTCTGCTGGAGGAAGAATGGCAGCTTGAACACTGTCCTCTGGTTCTTCCTTTTCCACAATATTTCATATTGTACGACCTGCACCTCCACCCCCTCGCTTTTCACCTGGTCCATCACCCAAAGCCCCCAGCTCTCCCCACTCCCAAACCCCTCCAGGTCTCCCCCTTCGCCCTCCCCACCTCCCCCAGAACTGTTATCTCCCATAGCTAGGATGCAGTGGGTCTCCAGCGTCGGGACTTATGGTCATGAAAATGGTCAAACAAACCCGGGGCCCTGTGTTATATCTGTAGTCACGTCACACAGACTGGAGAACAGAAGGACAGTTAGACTGTCCAATCTTAGAAATTTAATTCATATTCCCTGTGAAAAGATAACGTCCAGTCACATTGAAACCAATCTGAAACTTGCTGTGCTTAATGTCAGATCATTATGTAACAAATCACTTTAATTAGTGATTTTATATCTTCTTATAATCATGATTTTATGTTTTTAACTGAAACATGGCTTTGACAAAAACACGGGGATGTAGTTCTAATAGAAGCGACTCCACCGAAGCTTCAAGTTTGAATCTGAAACACGCGACAACAAAAAGGGTGGAGGTGTCTGTGCAGTTTTTAGAGATAAAATAGTTACCCAGAGGTTGTCTTTTGGGGTGTTTTTCATAATTTGAGTATGTGTCTTTTAAAATGGAGCTAAAACAGTCTCCCTCCATACTCTACATTGTCCTGTACAAGCCTCCCCAGCACTGCCAAGGTTTTATTGATGATTTTACTGGAGATGCTTTCAGTTGTATGCACAGACTTTGACGGTTTGGTCATTACAGGTGATTTCAATGTTCACGTGGATAATGTTTGGCGACAGAAACGCTAAAGAGCTTGATGCTGTCCTTGAAACCTTTGGGTCTTTTACCTCAGTATGTGAGTGGCCCCACTCACAGCAGAGGACACACTCTGGACCCAAGCTAATTACTAAAGGGTTAATATTTCAAACATCAGTGTGGTCGATGTGGCACTGTCTGATCATTTCTGTGTTTTCTTTGACCTGTCTGTTATTCCCAAATCACCACCGACTGGTCCTGCAGTTGTTCGGAGGAGACACATAAATGACAGCACAGGTGCACTCTTCATGGAAATTATAAACTTTGAAAATCCTTCATGTTCAAATGTTGACGACTTTTTAAATTCTGTTACATCTAATATCTTGAATGTTCTGGACACCATTGCTCCTATGAAGGTTAAAATGGTTAAAAATAAGCAGAAGGCGCCATGGAGGAATAATGAGACAGTCAGGGCACAGAAAGGAGTGCCGGTGAGGGGTGAGCGAAAATGGCGCAAGTCAAAGCTCCAGATTCATAAAGAGATTTATAGAGAAAGGTTGTACATGTACAACCTCATTTTATGTACAACAAGGGAAGGATTTTTCTGAAATAATTGGAAATTGCAGTAATACACTTATGCTCTGTTTGCAACAGTAAACAGACTAACAAACCCCTCCAATTCTGCTGCCATTAGAACTAATTTCACAGCTAAGTGCAATGAGTTTGCAGTATTCTTTAATGACAAGGTTCAGGGCATTAAAAATGCCATAAATTCCACAGTGCAAATAATAACCTTAAAACCACCTACACATTTAGAGCTGACTCAGTTTGCACCTGTAACTGACAAAACTGTCCAAGAGATCATCACCAGTCTGAGTTCTTTCTACATGCTGCCTCGATGTGTTACCCACCAGATTTCTAAAGTCTGTTCTAAGCACTTTGTTAACACCACTCACTCACATAGTTAACATGTCGCTTTCAATCTGGAACATTCCCAAGGGCCTTGAAAAACTGCGGGTCATTAAAGCCTCTCTAAAGAAGAGCAGTCTTGATGCCTCAGTACTGAAAAATTATCGGCCCATCTCAAATCTGCCATTTTTAGGCAAAGTCCTCGAAAAGGTTGTTTTACCAACAGCTCACTGACTTACTCTTAATAAAAAACTCATATGATGATTACCAGTCAGGTTTAGACCCCATCACAGCACTGAGACTGCTCTTATCAAGGTGACAAATGACATCCGCCTGAACACTGACGCAGGCAAAGCCTCCAGTCTTAATTCTGTTAGATCTGAGCGCTGCTTTTGACACTGTCGATCATAGGATCCTCCTACAGAGACTAGAGGACTGGGTGGGCATCACTGGCACCGCCCTAAATTGGCTGAAGTCCTACTTTGAGGACAGAGAGTACTTTGTTGGAGATTGGTCAACTGTGTCTCAGACCACGTGAGCTTGACCTGTGGGGTGCCCCAAGGGTCAATCCTGGGACCTTCTGTTCAACCTCTATATGCTGCCCTTAGGTCAGTTAATACTCAGCACAAATGTGTCTTATCACCTTTACACTGAGACGACACTCAGATCTATGTCTCACTGACGGCAGGTGAATATGGACCAGTGGATTCACTCTGTCACTGCATCCAACAGATCAGCGTGTGGATGCAAAACAATTTTCTTCAGCTAAACTCAGACAAGACTGAAATCATCGTCTTTGGCTCAGAGAAACAAAGAGAAAGTGTCAGCAGTCACCTCCAGTTTCTCGCTCTAAAACCAACAAATCAAGTTAGAAATCTGGGGTAATAATGGACTCAGACCTGAACTTTAACAGCCACATCAGATCAATAACATCAACAGCCTTTACCACCTAAAACATTGCCAAAATTAAAGGTATAGTGTCTAAACCAGACTTGGAGAGACTTATCCATGCATTTGTCTCCAGTAGGTTAGACTACTGCAACGGCCTGTTCACTGGCCTCTCCAAAACGAGCTGTAAAACAGCTGCAGTACACATCCAGAATGCTGCTGCTCGAGTCCTGACAAGAACCAGGAAGTACGATCACATTAGTCCTGTGCTCAGGTCTCTGCACTGGCTTCCTGTGGCTCAGAGAATTGACTTTAAAGCAGCTCTGCTTGTGTTCAAGTCTCTCCAATGCCCAAGCACCAAAGTAATATCTTTGACATGTTAGTGCCATATGAACCATCTCGCACTCTGAGGACCTCAGGGACCGGCCTCCTGCAGGTGCCTAGAGTCAGGACTAAACATGGGGAATCAGCATTTCAGTTTTTTGCAGCTAAAATCTGGAACAGTCTCCCTGAAGATGTGAGACAGGCCTCCACTCTGACAATGTTTAAATCCAGGCTAAAAACAGTTCTCTTTAGACGTGCATACGACTGAAAGATCTATCTGCACTCTTCTCTTTTAAAGCACTTTATTTTAAAATGATTTTAAAATGATTCTGTGTGTCTTTTTGTGTTTTTATGATTTTAATGCAACTTTTCCTGTTTATGTAAAGCACTTTGAATTGCCCTGTGTACGAATTGTGCTCTACAAATAAACTTGCCTTGCCTTGCCTTGCCTTCATATTGTAGTTTACCTATCGGTGTGTCATTGACTGTTTCAGACATTACGGCTCCAGAGATGACTGCGCCTTAACTCTTGTTTAGCAAGCTTTAGAACAGCTATTTGATATTTTAAATGAGGATAAGGACTATACTGTATCAGAGTTTGGAGAACATAACTTGGTGTTGACCCTGGACTTCAAGACAGACTTGTGCCTGCGACGTACAGTTGACTGAAAAGTGGACAAAGTTATTATTATAGCGAGCATGATGGGGCGCTCTGGTACAGTTTGATCTACTTTTCTCTTCTTGACCAATGACTGTTTCATTGTCGCCCACCGAGGAAACTGCTGTTGTGATTTTGGGCATTACAAAAATAAAAGGAACTGAACTAGGCCGTGTGTTGGAGATATTCCCATTTGTATTCACCTTATTCTGCCACGCTCACTGTTGCCTCTTTTTATGTTTATGATCCGCACTCTTGTAGTTGTAATGGGAATTTCCGGTTTTAAAGTAAAGGGACTTTCGGTTTTGACAGCCAACGAAGGAAAAGTCTCTCGCTAAAACATATATAAAGTAGACTGATTTGTCTAAAATATTTCATGCACACGTGCAAAAACAAGTCAGCTACGTCCCGATTTCCTGCGCGGCTTGAAAATGTCTGTTTAGTCCATGTAGAACTTATTTTCTGTTAAGCTCGCCTGCTCCATGTAAACTACAACGGAAAAAGATGGTGGCGCATACGGCAACTTCCAGAATAAGGTGAATTCAAACAGAACTTAAACTGAGAACTTAAACCTCCCCTGCCTGGCACCGGCCGTGTGTCTCTGCCACAGGAGCTGCAGCTCTGCTCCCTCTGCTCTGGAGCTCAGTGGCAGAGCAGAGGAGACACACTGAGCCCACAACTCAGAGTTCACTCAAAATAGAATGGACTATGAGTAAGTTTGATTTCATGTTGTGACGAGCTGCTTCTGTGAAAAGTGGAGGGGACAAAATTTCTCCTTTTCTAAAGGACGCTTAATGAATGGGTCCAAAGTTGACGCCCACAGCTGAAGGGCTGTGATCACATTGAATTGCAGCCTGTCTGGACCTGCCTCTTCACTCTGTCGAATGTCTAAAGCAGGGGTGTCCACACTACAGCCCACGGGCCAAATGCAGCCCTCTCCCCAATTTTGCTGGACCTCAGGCTTCTTACTGAATTTGCCCAAATAACCATAGACCATATTTTTTATTTTTTTTTTAATTAAGAGACAGAACAAAGAGTACTAAACTCTGATCAAGAGATCAGCACATAATTAAAACAATTCTGTCCCTCAAGTGTGAAAATACCTTCAGGAACATCTGATCTGGATGTTGTACAGGTCTGGACGGCTTCACTGTCTGCTGATGTAAATGCACTGGTATGATGCACTAAGCTTACATGCCTTTTCCTTTACATCTCGTGCTCAGCACCTGGAGCAACTGCTGCGTTCAGCTCAGACTGCAGCCGAATCTGCAAAATAACTTAGGCAGACCCTTCCTCTGGAAGCAAAGGCTCAAAGTACCACTTATTTCACTTATTTTACCACAGACAGGTCTTCACATCATTAAATACCTGTTTTTTAACAGCTCTTGCAGCGTAATCTATGAAGGAGACATGGTGCTGGTTCAGCTCTTACCTGCAGTGAGGTGTCTGGCTGCTGCCAACACTTGTTGTTTATCACTGAAGTTGTGAAACTTCCGTTTGAAGGCGTTTAGTGGGGTCCAGCCTCAGTGGCAGTGAGCAGCGAGTGTGGTCCAGCTTTGTTTTTCTTAACTTTCATTGCAAGCTTCAGATGGGAGAGGAGGTGGCTTTTCATAAAGGCAACAGCGACTCTCCCAATTCCAATCTTTTCTGGCCAGGACCCCCAAAATAACCATGCACCTGGCTCAAGACCCCCAAAGTGAAATGAAGAATAATTTAATTAGGTTTAATATTGGTTATTTGAATAGTTTATTGTCTAATTAGACCCTATTTCACTAAAAGATACATTTTAACTTAGAGCAAATACAGGGTCATATTTATTCAAATTAGATCTTGAAATCATCTCGCGACCCCCAGCTCGTCCCTCACGACCCCCCGGAGTGTCCCGACCCGCACTTTGGGAATCACTGCTCTAGGACACCTACTATAGGTTGCATGTGCCGTTACCATTCTAAAAGTCATGTGTGTGATTTGTCAATTCATTGATCTGCTTTTCCAGCTTCGTCACTTTAGCCTTCAACGTTGCCACTGTGTCTGTCGAGTTGGAAATTGGGCTCTTGGCTGCGGTCAGTGCGTGAGGACTCTGAGGGGCACCAGGTTCACCAGGCAGTTTGGACTGAATAACAGAATAGACAATTTGTGCAGCAGCTAAAGTTTTCCTTTTCCAAACAAACAGGCGCCTACTGTAGGCTTTAGTTCTGTATCATTTCAAAACAAATAGGACTCAGGTGTTTTTGCTTGCTCTCTTTCTTGATCCAAAGTGAGTGTGAGATGCACACGAGCAGCTCTAATGTACAAGCCACGGAGCTCAGGGCAGGGGTACAGTTTGGAGCAGGTTCCACATTTACCAAAAGGTCTTTAGTTTATGAAAATCAGCCTCA
This sequence comes from Rhinogobius similis, assembly GCA_019453435.1. NCBI lineage: Eukaryota > Metazoa > Chordata > Actinopteri > Gobiiformes > Gobiidae > Rhinogobius > Rhinogobius similis. The sequence goes on from CM033632.1 coordinate 34,310,168, forward strand.
CCCAGTGAAAAGTGCCAGCTCCATTCAGCTTGAACCGTTGAGCCGACATCGAGGAGCGCAAAGTCAAAGTTTAACTTCTTACAAATATCTAAATCATGTTTTATATAAATGCAACAGAAAGTGCCTGTGTTGCTTTGATCTGTCCCACTGAAGAGCAGGGGGAGTGCTGCGAGTGATGATAAAGCAGTGATGGCAGAGCAGAGGGGGGTCATAATAAAGTATCTTATGAGATTCTAATAATATTATATTTGAACTGCACTAGACTTCAGGCATTGTGGGACTTTAGTCAAAAACTTATTGAAGGAGGACCTTCGGGATTGTGATTTAAACAATATAAAATTAAACATAAAAATAGCTGTTGTACAGACATCAAATCAATATATATTTTTACACGTCTGAAGAGGGTTGAAGGGCATCACGAAGCCTTTCTGCTTAGGACACCAAAATGGCAAGCAGCGGCACTGGCTGCCGTGGCACTCCAACTCGTGGCTCTGTGATTGCTGCTATCTGTGACAACATCCAATTGTCAATTTTGGCACCAAATGCCTTTGTAATATTTGTTTGTCTCACTAGCCCACCATAACTGCCAGGTCTACCAGACCTCTGGTTTCCACCAAACACATAACATAGGCAAAAGATCTTTCACTATGGTGCCATCTTCCATGGGGCACACAATATTTTAATTGCTCTTTAATAAAAGTAAGTGGAGATGGAGAAACTCTCTACTGGTCCCTCTCGCTGCCACTGCTCCCGCTGTAATTGGTTCCACTATCTCTGACAATTAACCTGACAATCCTATTGTAGTCAAGTCTATAAAATGTGCATACAGTTTTAAGGATTAGTTGATTATATCCCAAAGGCAACGCATTTTTTTTTTTTAAAGGCCCTGATCTTGATTTTCATTCACTTTAGTTAAGATAAATTCTCTTTACATTACGCATTGTTTGGTAGAAGCAACTTCATGTAAAGACACTGCGTTTGTAATATATAATCTGTGCTTATTATAAACACACATTGTTAGGAAAGACCTAGTGCAGAAGTAGTTACCAGGGTCACCTCATCTCGGTCGTTCAGACATATTGTACACTATGACTCATGTTTAGATAACTGCTTGACACTATCCCAGACTGTGATTCTCATGGTCATGGTGCAGTTTCCAGAGTGCTAAAAGCTACGAGTTAGAAGAACTATATGGAAACAACAGCATCAGAATATTCCAGACAGTCGTTTGAATCATGGTGCAATATTGAGTGAAGGAAGGATTAAGTGGGCGGGGCCAACGGTTCAAACATGTTCCTGTCACACGGTTCAAGATCAGGTACAACCTTTTTTAGCAGCTGTCTGGTAAATATAGTTTACTAGCTCTCTCTCTCGGTCAGGACTTGGTCAGAATTTTACCTGTACAGTGCATCCTCTTCGATGGAACCACTAGAAGCTTACGATAAAGATGGAGCTAGATTCAGCCCATGCTTTCAAGTAGATCAGTGGTACAGGTGTTTGTAAATCATGTGCAACACAGACACAAATGAAATCAATTTATTTTGGTAGTGCTCAAAATCACTACAGCAATTGCCTCGATGGGCCACAGGTAGAAAACAGTTTAAATAAACAATGTGCAAGAGAATTTAGCAAATGGATAACTGTCCCACAGCGCCCCCTGTCCTTGACCCTCCTTCTTGGCAAGGAAAAAGTACAAAAAACCCTGTGGAAAAAAGTCCAGGGTGGTGAGATGGGAGGGTCGTCACTGAAGCAGCCGTCGCAGTGAAACAGAAGTGGAGGAAGAAAAAAACATGTGAACAGCAATGAACAAACTACATGATAAATATTGTTGATAGGTAAAGCACGAAGAACCAGAGGATAGTGTTCAAGCTGCCATTCTTCCCCCCAGCATAGATTCTCCTAGGGCAGCTTTTTATTTCTGTTCCTAACTGGCCTGACCATAAGCTGTTTCAAAGAGGAATGTTTTGAGCCTGGTCTTAAATGTAGAGACTGTGTGCTTTTAGAGGGTCTAAACACAATCAGCACATGACATTTTTCAGTTTGCACTTTTCATATTTCACCTGGCGTGATGAATAGCTTAATGGCTTCATTAGCCACATCTCCAATGTGTGCTCCTGCAGCTTGTAGCAAACTTTGCCCAAACATTCCTGCCCTGTAAGCTTGATAATCAACACACATGGGCTTCTTTGGGAAATAAACCATGATTTGATTACCTCACACATTAAGTGGTCAATGAGTTTCGTTATATTGATCTTTCTACTCGTCATGGATCTGTTGCCAATTTTCTGACTTTGGACACTTTACTTTCCATTTGCAAAGTTGTTCTGGTTTAAAGAGCCGTAGTGTTTAAGTTGGGCTTTAGCCAACCAAGTGGGCGATCAGTGAGGAGGGTCAGGTCAAACACATTGCATAACAAATAATGTTTAAACAAGTGAGTTTGCACAGGCTTGGTCGTCACTAGGGCATTATGTTCATAGATTGTTGGGAGGAATACTTAAAAAATGTATTTAGTCAAAAATATATTGAATACCAAGCCTTGAAATGTGCTTTGCAACATATTCTGTTCCATGGTCCAATTAGAGAACTGCATTCTGAAGTGCTTTCATGTTAAGTTGCAATATATTATAGAGTAAAAACATAGCATAGGATTACAACATCAGTTATCTTTGGTGCGCTGCTGCTATTGCTGTTTTTGCTTTACAGCTATGGCTCTACAGGTCAAGTTAGTTCAATGAAGTGACATATATAGACATTTAGCTTTGTTGTTCTGCAGGGATTTGCTTTTTTTCCCACTTAAATATGCTTTGAGTGTTATACCTACCATAAAAAATATTATGCATTTTTCATATTGTTATTAGCCTTTAAACAGAAAGAAAAAATGATCAGAACTGATGATCAGAAGTAAGAACTCTGGGTAATGACCGAAAGGATGAGATCGTGGATACAAGCCGTCGAAATGAGCTTCCTCCGCCGGGTGGCTGGGCGCTCCCTTAGAGACAGAGAGGAGCTCAGGGGAGGAGCTCGGAGTAGAGCCACTGCTCCTCCACGTCGAGAGGAGCCAGTTGAGGTGGCTCGGGCATCTCTTCTGGATACCTCCTGGATGACTCTCTCAGGAGGCAGCCCTGGGGTAGACCCAGGACACGCTGGAGGGACTGTCTCTCGCCTGGCCTGGAACCTCGGGATCCCCCCGGAGGCGCTGGAGGAAGTGTCTGGGGTGTGGGAAGTCTGGGAGTCCCTGCTTAGACTGCTGCCCCTGCGACCCGGCCCCGGATAAGCGGAAGAAGATGAAGACCAAGACGAAGAATTAAAATAATCCTTGTTTAAACTAGAATCCGAGCGAGCTGCACAGGCTGGATGGGGACGAGGTGCACGGGGCTCCGGAGCTGCAGTGCCTCGAACAACTTATTTATTCTTCCTTATGTGGCATGTCGGCTCACACCTTACCTGGTAAGGTGGGTGGTACCAAGCATTGCCCATAAAGCCGTGAACATAGGTCTCTGTTTGAGTGCAGCAGTTTCAGCATTTGGTGACCGGCTGCTTCTCCTTTGTTGGAGCACACTTGAGTGCCTGGGCACAGTGGTGCGAGGGCTCCTCGTTTAGGGTAAGTAACTCGTTTTCCTGCCTTTTATTCCTGGCTTCATGCCAAAGCTGACCCAAAAAACTGTTTGCTTTTGGATCCTGAGCTGCAGCAGGGTGGCAATCCACCCGGTGCTCCCCCTCCTCCTGCTGGCCGTGAGCGTGTGCTTTTCACCAGCAAGTACGGGCACCATGATTGGAGCCCTCTGGCTTTCTCCAGAGCACAGGGTTCGTTCAGGTGCACTCCGTTAAAATAGAGATCTTAAGAAAAGACAATCAAATAGTTCCTGTCTCATGCAGGGAAGGACAATTAATTAACCCCCCTGTTTTATAGATTTATCCCATGAGCTGGTAAGTTGAATTATTTTTGCCTGCTTTCTTTTTGTAGGTTGCATTTATCATTTGCATGGCTTGTTATTTTATTTTTGCCTATATTGTGTTTAATTTGATTTTGCATTTAATTTGTCCTGCACCTACAATGTAATTTTAACATTTTCTACTCATTCCTATAGGCCTATAGTATTTTAACTATTGTTCTGAAATAAAATGTAATTGTATTTTTGAAAACTGTCTCACGCGACTCTTGTGAGCGAATTTTGTGGTTGGTCCCGAGGACATTTCCTTGAGTGGCATTGTTGCAAACCTACTCTAAATAAAACCCCCATAAATACCCACTGAGTAACATAAGGACACAACATTAACAGCAGCAGCAGCATAAAGGGCATAGCAGTGTGAGGGCAGGACAAGGACATGCAGTCAGATGTGGAGGTAGTGTCATTCTGCAACAATGCAAGGTGCAGTTCATCTTTATTGTGAGAATATTGTCCATGGGAGAGGACACTGTTGAGCAGCCTCACAGCAGGAGAAACAGGTTGTTGGTCAGTCTGGTGGTTCTGGCCTGTATGGACCTGGGGGAGCAGTCCCATTGCTGAGCGGCCTTAGTGCAGCAGGAGAACCACACGAAAAATCCACGTCAGAACACCAGCTCATCAGCAGTTGTCTGGTGATTCTGGCTCTACTTAATTTCCTCAGGTAGTCAAGGCGTTGTTGGTCTTTACCACAGCAGTGTGAACACCCCAGGACAGCTCCCCTATCACCCCCAGAAACTTAAAATTGGTCACCCTCTCTACCGCCTCTGAGCCAATAGATAGTGGTTGATGGTTGTTTTGTCCATGAGATTTGAGGAGAAAGAAGCAAGGCAGTCAAACTGGTATGGATCGAGTGGTGGTGGAAAAGCTGCTTTAAAGTGTTTGCTGACCAGTCTCTCTGTGCATTTTGCCAGAATGAAGGTGAGTGCCACAGGTCTATAATCGTTCAGACATGGGACATTGGACTGTTTGGGGACGAGAACTATAGTGACTGCCTTAAAGCAGGCTGCGACCATGAGGTGGACAGCGACATGTTGTAAATTGAGGAGAAGATATCTGTCAGCTCCACTGCACAGTCTCTCAGCACTCGATCCAGCACTGCGTCTGGTCCGGCTGCTTTCCTGGTGTATCATTTGCCTAATATTTTCATGATGTCGTCAGTGTCTTCTCTCACTTTGCCTTTGCCATTATGTTTGAATATTGTGCTATTTTCGTTCCCTTTTTGTGCAGTCAACACCTACGTAGTAGGTTCAATGGAAACTCATTTAAATAAATCTAAAGCATAAGGGAGGATACTTCTATCATTTCACTGGGATTATACCATACCATGTTTGATTGCTAATTGTTTGTGTATAGCCTATATTAATTCATATTCTGTGTTTCTGTGACAGGCATAAATAGATAAATAGTACAATTTATGTGTTTCAGCTTCATGTCGTGACTTTTTTTTTTTTTTTTTTGTCAAAAGATACTATTTTATTTTTGTTTTACATTTTTAATTGCTTTGACAACAGTCCTAATTTGAAATCATTCTGGAACTCATATTGTTGACGGTGGGTCAATGAACTCAATACATTTTCTGCAGAATTACTGAAGTGACAGTTGCCTGTTGATCTGGCTTTTTCTTCTTTGGTCTAATCCAGACAGTAGTGAGTCAGCAGTTACTGGGGGATGAACTATGTAAGTGTGTTTTCTGTCAGAAGGAGCAAAAGCTGTTTGCTAAATCGTGCGCTTCCTCTCTGTGTGTGTTCTGACCAAACAGAGCAAGTTTATAATGGTCAAATAAAAAGTCAAAGCTAAAGTCAGCCCTGTGACGAGTTGGCCACTGTCCAGGGTGTACCCCGCCTAAGGCCCAAAGTCACTGGGATAGGCTCCAGTCACCCGCGACCCCTAACGGGAATAAGCGGTAGAAAATGAATGAATGAATGAATAAAAAGTTTTATTTTATTTCATAGTCTCTCTCTCTCTCTCTCTCTCTCTCTCCCCCCCTCTCTGTCTATATATATATATATATATATATATATATATATATATATATATATATATATATATATATATATATTATTATTTATTTATTATTTATTTATTTTTTTCATTTTCAGGGATTGCAGATTGGTCCCCTCTCCACCTGATGGCGCCCTAGGCAACCCCCCACAACCACGGAGGTGCTCCTGAGCCGATTGGAAAGCTCTACCCACCTTCACTGCAATCGAAAACGACAACGTGGTCACTTGATGCTGAGAAGGCATTTGACTGCACAGAATGAGCGTATTTGCTAACTGTACTGCGCACATTTGGCTTCCCTAAATTTACATCTTTGTATTCAGTGCCACTCTCTTCCATCCACAACATTGTGTCTGATTACTTCCCTTTATATAGAGGGACATAGAGGACAGGGCCCCCAGTCTCTTGCAATAGAACTTTTAGCAATAGAGCTGTGATCGATGGGAAGGTCAGGGGGATCAGCCAGGGTGGAAATATTTGTGAATCGTCATTGTCTGCAGACAATCTACTTTTGTACAGTACAGACCTAGTGAAGTCTATTCCAAAAAATGCTAGAGTTGTTTTGCTCTTTCGAGGTGTTCATCTGGATACCAGTGGAATGTGGATAAAGAGTACTTTGTCCTGTCAACCAGCGGCTAAAGACTTCCATCTAAGTAGAAAGGAGAAAACATTCATTTACTTACCTGGGAGTTCAAACTTGTATTACCTTTTAATCATAACTTATTTCCGCTCTTTGGAAAAACCAAGACAGATCTAACAAGATGGTTAGCTTTGATGGTTGATTCTCTTCCTTTTTCAGTTGCGACCCCCAAAATAACATTTAACATTTGCAACACAAAAACACAAAAAAGACTCACGATGTGATAAAGTTGTTTAATAAATGTTTGATTTTATTTTGAGAACATAAACCTAGATGAATTACTTTAGTAGGCCATTTGAAGGGTGTTAAACGTTGTTTAAGCCCATTGTATCAATGTTTCCTTTTATCATTTGGGGACCTCCCCAGGTTGAGAACCACTGCTCTATTGGGGTGCATTAACACAATTAAGATAGTTATTTTGCACATTCATGTATACTTTTCAGATATATTCCTATTCCTCCCTAAGACGTTCTTCAAGAAATAGACAGAATTGTGTCTTCATATTTATATTGGAGCAGAAATGCCCAAGAATTTTTCAATCTAGATTGCAGTGCTCTTAAGCTGAAGGTCTTGCCTTGTAAGTTTCATGTGTCACTAGTGCTACTACTGCAAATATGGTAAAATAGTTCGCTTGACTCTGCACTTAAAGATAAAAGTGGTCCACTATGGACCTTGGCTCTAGTTTCTCTGCCTCACTCATACCATTAATGTGCTTTGCTTTACCAATAGAAAAATAACTTTTACAAATCCAGTGGACATCGCTCAGTGTTTGGTTTCAATGCCGCTGCCATTTTGTCTTCAAACAAACACGTATCTATTTTCCTATTACCTCAAACCTGTTCTTTTCACTAGCCTTGAATGACTCTTTTAAAAATTGGCATAAAAAGGGATTCTATTTTTCTGATCTGCTCATGCATGGGTCCTTTATATTCTCAAATCTCACTTTTTTAAGTTATTATAATTGACCTATAGATATGACAAACTAAAACAAAACAAAACTTTTTTGTTTACTTTATTCAGTGTATATATACCTGTTGTACATATACATTTTAGTTTTACGCCAATCAAGCCGCCATTTGTGGAGAAAAGTTTAAAAATCAGTTGAAATTTACAGGAAGTAAACAGACCGAGGACATCACACTGGAGAGTGGGATGTCCTCAAATTTATGCGCAATTTACACAAAAGAAACAACTTTTTCTGATCCTTGAAACATTGATTCCACATGGCGTTCATTTTTATTTGTAAATTAAAAAAAAGAAAAAAGTGACATTGAATGAGTTTTGGCCCAGTGTACAGTGCGGTTGCCAGGTCATTTCCTAGTGTGATGTCATCATTTACTACAACCAGGAAGTAAAACTAAAAATAAGTAATTAAAGTAATAACATTTATGAAGTTTTTTAACAAAATTTGAAACATATTAACTGCATTTTTGTCAAATGAGGAGTCCAACCTGACAGGGGCACTTTAAGATGAGACACTACAGGTGAATAGGAAAAATAAATAATTTAAAGATATCAATTTGAAACTTCTCCTGTAGTTTAGTCACAAAAATGTATGACAATGTAAATGTAAGTTGTTGTTTTTTTAATATATCCCAAATACACAAATTTGGGATATATAAAACTGAAACATTTACAGAATCGGGTTTACATTTTTGGGTTCATTTTGTACATATTACTTACATTTTGTACACATATTACTTACAAAAACATTTACAGAGGGGATTTTGGATTTCTGATTTAGTTTTTAAGTAAACTAGATTAGACTGAGCAGGAGAAGCTCCCCCAGGCCAAGTACGAGTCAGGTTTGTGGGATGCAAGCCCGCTGACAGTAAGGAGACAGGTTTTAATACAATTTAATGCAATAACTTTAAAATAAAATGCTATTAAAAATGTACTTACTAAAACATTACATGGTGGGGCAGTAAAAATATATAGTGTGTCGGGGAGAGATAACTGAGTTTAATATACACTAATAATAATAGGTAATAAGTATTTATTTTTATGTTAATTATTATTAATTGACTTTGTTCTGTTAGATGCCGCTGTTACTTCGTGATAAACCACAAATCCAAACCAGTGCATACTGCTGTTGTGTCCTTGTGCTAGACACAACTAGCACTGACTGTAGCAATAAGTGTAGCCCGAGTTTAGACCTGGTGGCTTTCGTTTCAAAAATGGTTCTTAGAAAGGTTTGAGATCCAACACATTTTCAGCTCAGTGATCCCCTCAGTGTAATCTTCTGCCTGTCAGATAAGAGAAGAAGAAGGCTGGCTCTACGACCTTGACACACTATGCATTTATTCATTCAGAATATACCAATAAATCAATAGCCCTTATCAGCCATCTTGAGTGATAAAGGCTGATAACACAATGTTTACTTATACAGTGGGTAATCCTCTCATCCTGCAGCAACGTGTGTGAGTGCAATACCCGCTCATTACATGCACTCCTCCTGTAAGTGAACTCAAACAGAAAGCTTTTAGCTGGAGCCATCTGTCCCGTGTGAGTCCCGTGTGTCCCGTGTGTCTCATGTGTGTGTCCCATGCATACTGTGTGTCCCATGTATGTGTCCCGTACGTCCCATGTGTGTCCCATGCATCCTGTGCGTCCTGTGTGTCCCGTGTGTGTCCCATGCGTCCCGTGTGTCCCATGCATCCTGTGCGTCCCTTGTGTATGTCCCATGTGTCCCGTGTGTCCTGTATGTATCCCGTGCGTCCCGTGTGTGTCCCATGCATCCTGTGCGTCCTTGTGTCCGTGTGTGTCCCATGCGTCCCATGCATCCCGTGCATCCTGTGTCCCATGTGTGTGTCCCATTTGTCCCGTGTGTGTTCCATGCGTCCCATGTGTGTCCCATGCGTCCCATGTGTGTCCCATGCGTCCCGTGCATCCTGTGTGTCCCGTGTGTGTCCCATGCGTCCCGTGTGTGTGTCCCATTTGTCCCGTGTGTGTTCCATGCGTCCCGTGCATCCTGTGTGTCCCATGTGTGTCCCATGCGTCCCGTGTGTGTCCCATGCGTCCCGTGTGTGTGTCCCATTTGTCCCGTGTGTCCCGGATGTGTGTCCTATGCGTCCCGTGCATCCTGTGTGTCCCGGATGTGTGTCCCGTGTGTGTGTCCCGTGTGTGTCCCATGCGTCTCGTGCATCCTGTGTGTCCCGTGTGTGTCCCATGCGTCCCGTGTGTGTGTCCCATTTGTCGTGTGTTTCCAGGTGTGCATCCTGTGTGTCCCATGTGTGTCCCATGCGTCCCGTGTGTGTCCCATGCGTCCCGTGTGTGTGTCCCATTTGTCCCGTGTGTCCCGTGTGTGTTCCATGCGTCCCGTGCATCCTGTGTGTCCCGTGTGTGTCCCATGCGTCCCGTGTGTGTGTCCCATTTGTCCCATGTGTCCCGTGTGTGTTCCATGCATCCTGTGCGTTCCGTGGGTCCTCCGCCGCAGGCTGAGCAGCGTGTGATGTGGTTCAGGAGGAGAGGACATGGACAGGAGTGAGCGTAGATAATCAGAAATATTAATTTGAAAATTCATTACAAATTATGAATCACAAATTAAAATCTCTATGTTTCTGAGTGTCGAGCACAGACAGATATGTGCGCAGCTGAACAGCTGCTGCGTAAACAAAGTGATGGAGTTCTGGTTTTCAAACTACACATAGCCCCTTTAAGTTACCCATGCACACATATCTCAGGAAAATCTGGCTCGGGATATATCCGGAACATAAAATGGCCTATGCCATTATTTACCTGGATATAATCGAGCATCGGCTCCTTTGAACACTGGAGGCTTGTACTACGCAGCTGGATCAATGGGATTGCAAGCTAACTTCAGGGTCAAACCTGGTGTGGTGGGACTATGAATCCGTTAACTTCCTGCCAGAGTAAATCTCTATGGCAACAGGCCGCAAACTCCTAACCTGATGGACCAGGTTAAGTTCCTGGTAGCTCAAATGGCACATGAAGCTAACCAAACAGATATCACCATAGCTATGACGTCACACTTCCTCCAGAATCCTGTCTATTTGGGCGCACAGATTGTACAAGTAGCGTTCTACAGAGAGAGAATTTTCAGGGATCGTTTTTAGAGCCCTACTTCGCTGAATACATTTGTGGTGGTCTCCAGTCATCTCACAAAATCAAAATCTGTTGAGGGTTATTTTTGGGTCTACAGTAAATGATCAACACACAGTTTTTCATAGCCTCATTACCTATGATGATGTATTTATGTTATTGCACACAGGCACCCACAGCAAACACTATGTCATTAGGCAAGTACGTAAGGTGACATTAGCGATTAAAATATTGTTCAAACAATGACCAGTCGTCAAAGCCTCCTGAATATAACATGGTGTCAGAAGACAACGCGAAAAGAGAAGATGGCACCACCACAGAACCTGAGTTTGCATGGCAACCTAACGGAAAATTGGAGCAACTGGAGTCAAACGTTTTTGCATGGCTAGCGCCTAAAAGTTAGAAAAACTGCGATGGGTGATATTTCTACATGTTGCCGGAAAAGAGGCTATAAAACCAAGCACACATTTCACTTCACAGAGGATGAAAAAGACAAAATAGACGACCTCAAAAAGAACGAGAGAGTATTAATACATATGCCACAGAATAGTATATGGTATAATAAATGATCAAGTCAGAGGCAGATTAATACGAGAAGCAGCTCTGACCTTGGATAAAGCTGTGGATGTATGCAGAGCAAGTGAGATCACAACCAGTCAAGTCAAAGCACTCGCTGAAGAAGTAGAAGTGAACAAGCTGAGAACAAACAAGACAAAAGACTTAAAAGTACACAAAGAAATGGAAAAGTTGAACAAAAACTGCAAAGAGACAAACTGCAACAGTTGCAAATTTAAACATGGAAGAAAATGCCCTGTATTGGTCAGACGTCCAATCAATGCTGTTAGAAAAAACCTTTTGCCAAAATGTTCAGAGCGCAAGACCAGCGTAAACAATATGGGAAGAAGGTTCATGTCGTGGAGCAAGCTAAAAATGAAACCGAGGCTACAAGGCGGCAGCAGTGGGCAAGTAAACACTGACATGCGAGTATAAAGGTCAAAAACACAAGATTGAGTTTGAAATCACACAAAAAGATGTTTCAACTATTCTTGGAAGGGCTATAAAAGGCAAATGCTAGGCTTAGTGAAAAGAATGTATGAGGTCACAAAAGAGCACAACATTCTTATAGACTCTGATGATCTGTTTGATGACCTGATCTGTTATTTACCTGGTCAGCGCCTCAAACAGACACAGTCACACCTGTGGTGCAGGCCCCCAGGACAACACCAGTTGTACTGAGAGAAAGAGTAGTTCAGGAACTACAGCGCATGGAGAGAATGGGAGCTATAGCAAAGCAGACGGAGCCAACCAAGTGGGTTAATAAGCTTGGTCACTGTAGTCACACACAAAAAAAAATATTAGCATGTACTTCAAAGATTTGAATCAAGTTTCAAACGTGAACATTACCTATTACTCACAGTTGAAGAGGTGGTGTCTCGCATGCCAAATATTTCTCAGTGCTATTGACCCTTTGCATGTGACGTCACGGAACGCCCACTTTGCCATGATGGACGGCGGAAGCGCTGTTTGTGCGAGGTAAAATGATCGAAATTTGCCGTAAACCTAACTATTAGTAAGCTAACATTGATCAATTTACACGTAAAATGGTGATATCCTGTTGTGCGGCTGGCTGCACTAACAGGCAAAGCCGTAAGCCCAATGTAGCCTTTTATCGTTTACCTGTTGATGAAGACAGAAGACGGCGATGGGAAGCAGCAATAAATCGAAAGAACTGGAAGCCCTCCAAGTACTCACAGATTTGCAGTGAGCACTTTTTACAAGTTAAGTCAATGCCAATGTTACAAGTGAATGACATTTTACACCAAAACATGTCTGAATATGTGAAACAGTCAAAGTTATGCGGGGCACAGCGTTAGTTATCCAGCCAAGAAATTAACTTGTATGTATATAGACTCAAGCCTGCAAAATGGATAATACATATTACATCCACAGAATTATTATTTGTGAATAAAATATTATGATTATGATGATATTGACACAGAGAGACATTGACAGACAACCATTCACTCTCACAGTCATTCACTAGGGGCAATTTAGAGTTGTCAATTAACCTACACAGTCATGTCTTTGGACGGTGGGAGGACCCGGAGAGAACCCACGGTTGGCCACTGTCCAGGGTGTACCCCGCCTAAGGCCAAAAGTCACTGGGATAGGCTCCAGTCACCCGCGACCCCTAACGGGAATAAGCGGTAGAAAATGAATGATATTGACGTTTTGATTAAATCGGTGAGCATGGCAGGCATGGCTAAGCTAGCAATCTTCACTTTCTCTAAATACCGCGCTTTGTGAGCGCGTAAAAGATGTCCTGCTTCCACTGACAATTGAACTGAACATGAGTTAGAAGTAGCCATCGCTTAAGTGACAAAAATAATTGCAATCACTGTGAGTTTGTTACTTTTGCGCTCCCCGTAATTCTGCGATCGCATACTCTTGCCGTCCATTATGGTGCACCCACGTGATCGTGTGACGTAGGTGCAAAGGGTCAATATGCAAATCAAGGATTTTGCCAAATCAAACTTGCAGATAACAGTTCCTGTGTTTACACTTTGGTGTCTCATCAGCACCAGAGCGCTGTAGCACAAATGTTTGAGGACGTAGACGGTATTATCAACATCACTGATGATGGTGTGGGGAGACTCTAAACAAGAGCATGATCAAAGACCAATACTGTTGGACAGAGCAAGAGAATGCAACCGGAAACTCAGCAAAAACAAGTGTTTCATCAGGACGAAACAAAATCAAGTGCATTGGATATTTCAGACAAGGGAAAGAAACCAGATAAAGAAAAAGTAAGGGCAGTGACACATCTACCTCCTGTGTCTGTGTGTGTGAATGTGGATGCAGAAAGTGTTTGCACCTTGTGGAGTGATGTGCTTTATTGTTGCTCTGAAGTTTCTGTTGCCTCAACTAAATTTTTTTTTGCACAATTGTATGTGATTTAAATGTATTGTACGTGATTTTCTGGTGTTGTATGTTGAACATGTGAAGACAATTCAGACAACCAACCAATGACTCAGGCTGTAAACTAAAAGTGCCAAAGAGATGACTTGTATTCCCTGATACATCTCAAATCAGACTCATAATTCTCATTTGGCTCTAAATATGAGGAAATGTATGGAATATAATCATCAAATAGGACTGTCACTCGCAAGAGTTAGTTAAGACATAGTTACATAAATGACCAAGTAGAATACAGACTACATCTACCTGCTTAACATAATGCCTGTACTACCCTTGAACTTTATGATAAATCCACAAATAATGCTGCTCATTTTGGATGAGCAAATGCAGAGAGTTTAGACTGGTTAAAGTTTGAGAGTTTTGAATGCTGGTTATTGAGTAGTATAGATGAAAAGGTGATCAATGCTAATGGTCCATTTCCCTCTGAAACTCTATGTAAAATGTATGGGACATGCACTCTGTGACAGAGAGACAGTGGAGAAAGACATGTGTTGAAGCATGATGAGTGTTAGAGAGGCTAAATGGCGGGAGAGCAGAAAGAATAAATAGGAAACAGATGTATGTAGGGGACGGTTTGCAGACTGAATGTCTGTCGACTTTTAATTTAATTTGAGTTAATTACTAATAATCAAAATACTAGTCTGCCTTGTGCTAGAGTGGCATGTGTAAAAATATTTATGGAGACAACCAGATGCTTTTAAATTAAATAAAATTATCCCGAAAATCCCAAAATGCAGGGGTTGAGATGAACTATGGCGTGATCTGAAAACCCCAGGGCAGCGTGAGGAACTGCAGGGAAGGAACCACTCACTTTATGTAACAGTGATCCAGCCTGTTCTGCTCTCTGGTCAGGAATTTAATTAATAAACGGTCTGTACTTTGGTAGTTCCTGGCTTAGATTTCCCTTGTTAATGACAGGAAGGAGGTTACTAAACTTTTTAGTTTCGTTAAGTACTTCCAAATAAATATCGACCAGATTTTGATCAGAATGCAAGATTACTTTCTTCAGCGCCTAATAACGTACAGTATAGACAGGTGCACAATCAAATAAAATGCATTCACGTAATATAGAGTTTAGACAAGAAAGGTTATGTCAGTTTAGAGTTTCTTTCAATTTAGGTAACATCATCGCTATTACATTGACAACATTTTAGATTATGGTTTATAAGATTTCTGGAATTAGTAAATGACATGAATCTTGGTGAACTTCACTGCACACTTCCAGCACAATATGCGACAACCAGTATACAAAACAATGACTCTGCCCTTTGCTGATACTCTGAAGTGGACATAATCAAGCCTCACAAAGACTGAAATGTGTTTTTTGAGTCAAAAAGCTTGTGGCTGCCAGGTGACCAGACAAGCTTCTCTCCCTCTCTTCAATCAGTGACTTAACCATGAACTGTTGGAATGGAATAGACCTCCTTCGCTGCTCCTCTGCACTGGGACACTAAAGTTGAACTTTTACCGACATGGGGCAAAAGACTGAAGTAGTTTCCCATGCTGTCTCCTGGCTGTGAGTAATGGGACTTGAATGCAATGGCATATTAGTTTAATAAACACTAATTTATAACTTTTCTCTTTTTGATTACATGTGGTGATGGCATGTAGTTATCTGTGAGGATCTCAATTGATTATGCAAAAAGTTTTCTCATTATGTGCAACAAGATGACCTGTACCATGTTGATTCCAATGCCCTGTGCATGCCCTTTAAAAAAAACCTATGTGATATGTCTATATTTGACAGTGTCAAATCACTATTGGATTAGTCAGTATTGGTTTTCCAAAAATGCTCTGATTAATTAATAGTAGGCCACAAAACAATTCTATTATGTGACAAGCTGAATCTCAATGTATAAATGACCTAGTCAGCAAACTTGAGTATATTAGGCCTAATCTCATGTTATGGTGGAATAGAACTTGAGAAGCTTACTGAAGCTTTTAACTTTTAGCAACATGTTACAAGCCCCACCCACACTAAGGGCCACACTGTTCTCACTTGGATTACATGTTGCCAATGTATGTGTAGATGTAGCCCATCTAATCTATTTTTGCTAATGTTATTATATGTACAACACTGTTAATTCATTATATTTCTGTCACTAATTATTAATATATCACTGGACTGAAGGTGAACACCCAGGAAAGGGGCTGTGGCTAGACGGAGGTCCAGCTCAAAAGTAGGTCAACCACGCATACTGTCTGTAGTGAGTGCGGCCCAGGTGCGCTCAGGTGTGTTTTGTGTCCCTGCGTGCCTAAACTGTTTGTTGAACTATGGACTAAATTAAAGAATCGTCTGATTACTGGAGAGTGCAACAGAATCTTGGTGCCGTGACCGGGGTTGGGAGATCGCATCTGGACAACACCTGAGTGATAAAAGCTGAGTGGAGTTGATCCTACAAGCCACCGGCTGACCATCTACACACGCAGCGGCCCGCTCACAAGGACTAAACGCTTTTCACCTGCACGCCAAGGTAAAAGCATAAACCATGGCAACCAGCTGTAAAATGTCAGTGACCGGGGCAGAGACACTGGGACAAACTGAGGAGAAATTATTGACTTTGCCCGCTTTGGAGCTATTTGATCTGAGCACAATGTTGGAATCAACTGTAGTTCTTCTCGCAAAATGAGAAGGATTATCCTGCAAAACTTGGAAGACATCATTTTGCTTGAGGATGAAGGAATGTCTCTGTTGCTAAGAGTGTGTGACCGCATTGATGAACTTAAAACAATAGCTTCAGCCATAGTTTTGACCAACATGTGGACAACGTAAGACAGGTGCTGCAACGACAAAAACTCTCTGGCATTGAACTGAGACTGACAAAGTGTGACTTGTGAGGTGTGTGATGTGGGGCGCATCATCTCTGCTGATGGCTACAGATGAAGCCCAAAGAAATAAAGGCAGTCCAAGCTCTCCAGTACGAGAAACCATCTACTGTCCGAGAAGTGAGGAAGTTGATGGGATTCCTTAGCTACTACAGATCATACATCCAGACTTCTCGAGAACTGCAAATACCCTGTATGACCTCTTCTCCAAGCCTAAGTTAGCCGATAAAGGCCCTCAGAAGAAGCCTTCAAGTCACCAGTCAGCTCAGCTTCCTCCATCATATCCAGTGCAATGGACCAGTATTCACCAGGAAGCACTGCAAAAGCTTGTGAACCAGCTGACTAACCCACCTGTAATGGCGTATCCTGATCTGGAGAAGCCCTTTATTCTGCATGTACATGCTTCAGAAAATGGGCTGGGTGCTGTACTCTATCAGAGACAAGAGAGCGTCCTCAGAGTGATAGGATATGGATCCAGAACATTGTCTGCCACTGAGAGGAACTATAAACTCCACTCTGGCAAATTGGACTCCTGTCCAATTCGGATTGAAACCTCAGGCCCCTGAGCCGTATCTTTGACACCCCTTCATTTGTTTGTTTCATTTGTTTTGTACTTCTTTGTGTTCTTAGAAACATTTGGACCTCATTATCTACACCCACTTTTACTTTTACTGTTTTGCGTAGAGGTGAATATTGTTGCTTTCTTCTGTCTTTCTTCACTGCGGCGCCTGCAATCAAGAGGCAAAGCATCCTGGATCCAGTAAACTATATTTACATCTACAAATCTGGATTTCTTTATTATAAATCAATTAATTACACTCGGGGTCTACTTTTAAGGCTATAAGGCCTTATAAAGTAAAATATATGCATCAGATATATAAAGTCTCTATATATGAGTAACGTGATTATTTTGAAGGTTACCAGAGGGTTAAAAATGTGTGTAATACATATTCTTGCTAAAAAAAAAAAAACTCCCATTTTTGGAGTTTTATGTAAAATCATGTCAAATTTTATTTTCTGTTTTTTATGTTCTAATACACACAAAGAAAATAAACATGTATAGCTAAATGTGTGTCATTGCAATACTTCAGGGGCGCCAGGCTTCCTTCATTTCTCCATATTTATTTTTAATCCACCCAGTAGAGTTGTTGTTAAATGAATTCTACATTGTTATAGATTGAGAGGATTCCCCTGATTTCTGATCTATGCTTTGATAAAAAATCCGTGAAGGGCCACTGTTGTTAATTTTATTGGTTGAAATAACTTTTTATTTGTCTTCTTTTTCTAAAGAGGGGCTATTACACTTCCACGGTACATTAATTGTACATCTTACTTTTTGTTGATATAAAAATGCTATATTCGCCGAAAACAGAGTTGAATTATTTTCACTTCCACTTTCGATGCTCTGAATGTCCCGCTCCTCCTGCTCCCCGCGCTCCCCACTCCCACTTCAGCTCATCATCACAACAAAGTCCACGTGTGTCCTCCTCGGGACACCATTGCAGCAGAGGAATAGGAACAAATCTTAAATTTAAAGATATCAGTTTGAAACTTCTCCTGTAGTTTACTCACATAAATGTAAGAAAAGAATAGATTAGTTTTTCATCATGTCATGCTTTCATGTAGAAATAATTATATAGTATATTTAGGACATTACACATTATACTTTAAATTTCTTCATTTGTACACATAGTTACAAAAACATTTACAGAGGAGATTTTGGATTTCTAGTTAGTCTAGATAACTAGATTTGAAAAATTTAGTTTTACGGCATTTTTTAAAACTTGAATAAAACAGTTTTAGAATTAGATGTCAAAAATCCTTCTGTACATTTTGTCAAAATCTTGTTGAATCCAAGTTCGTGCAGTTTGGTGTGTGTGGGAGCTACTTTAAGTAGTACTTTCTCTGCGGGAGAAAAATGCATTTTTAGAAAACAGACTTTGAATTTACAATGACCCCATGACATCTATGGATGAAGTGGATTAAATGCAAGACTGAATTTTTAAGAGCAGATTGGACAAGTTTGTTGTTTCCACAGTGTTGTTGAAAGTTGAGAGAGCAACATATCGAAAAAAAAAAAAAAAAAGTTTTACCTGTAATGTCTCGCCTTAAATAATATCTTAAAAACATGCACCCTGTATGTGAGCGGGGTCGCCTCTCCACAGATCTGGTCTGTAACTTAGCCTGGTGGTGTTTGTCTTCATCGCGATACATACAGTTAATGCCACAGTGGAATGCTCCTTCCCCATAGAAACAAGCAAATGTACCCGCCTCTTCATACTGTATTTGACCAAATCTGTTGTCATTCAGTTGGACATAAAGTAATATAACCAGAATATGTGGTTCTATTTAACTGACTCGTGCTGTAAAAGCCCGGCTCCTGTGTTGTATTTAAAGCTGTAAGGTTGTTTCACTGCAGACAAATGAATCCAAATGTTACTGTAAACCAGACAGAGACGTTTGTCGTCAGACTGGTGTAGCTTCTCGTCAGTGTTGTGACAGCTAACCTCAGAAACAGGAAGGAAAGTCTGTTTAACATGTACCAACAACACCACCGGGGTTTCACCAGGAAAATTCATTAAATAAAAGGACACACAGATGTGTTTATGATTATACAGAGCCAGGATGCCAGTTATGAAAATGTATAATTCATTGAGCAATTCAATATTGATTTAGTCTAAACAGAGAGATGAATAGTTTCAGTACACATTTAATTAATAACTATAGTTTTAGTTCAAGTGTTGTTATTGTAACCACATTTATAGTCGGGAATGGTAAAAAAAGACAGTTTGTTTCAGTTCAGTGTCCATAAGACCCAACAGATCACAGAAAACAGGTCCACAATAAAAGAACAGGGACAAGGCACAGCACGGCTTCTGAAGTCACAGAAACAGAAATGTAGTGACAGCTAGCCCTACGACTAAAGTTGCAACACGCATTGTGGCTCCCAACCTTTTCCTCACACCAACCATTATTTTACACGTGGATACGCTGGTGACCCAAACGCCTACTGTCTTATGAAGAAGAATATATATATTTCTGTCAGATAAAGATGCTCTAGAACATTAATGATTATAACATACTTTATGTCATCCCTTTATTGAAATTCACAAAATCTAGTTTAGACCTCCTTTCTAAAAACACCTTGGAATCTTAAAGGGGACATATCATGCAAAATCTACTTTTTTGGCCCTTAGGTACCTTTTATTGTGTACTGTGGGTGTCTGGTAGTGGCTAAAAGTTGAAATTAATCACTTAAGTAGCTGCAGAGATATATTTATATAAATTTTGCAACATATTTCTCAGTTCGTTCGAATATCCGCATTTTCTGTTACGTATTTTTGTCTATCACGTCACAGCGGAACTACTAAACAAGGTCAAGAGCTTCCGGCTAACCACTCAGAGACCGCCATCTTTATTTTCCTCGTAGCGATTTTGTAGTCCAAGCACAAAGATGTCAAAGGTGCGAGTGGACAAGTTAAAATGCTCTGTTCTTGGTTGTGTTAACCAGCACAACTCATTACACCGACCGCCTGCATCCGAACAACTGAGATCGGCATGGTTACGTTTTATTTTTTCGCCAGTACAACGAGGGATTTGCTCAAAGATTGCGTTTGATCGAAGGGTCAGTTCCTTCGGTCTATGGAGATGACGGATATAGTGGAGCGGTAAGTCAAGAAACGCTCAAACACTGTTTATTAGACCTATTTTTTATCCAGTCATTCTTTACCTGTGTTCTGGCCATTTGTGAGGGATTAGCATTACACCTGTAGCTGCCCATCTTTTACTCGGCTGTTTTCCAGCTGCTTAGGGCACATGTCTTTATATATACATATAATACATTTATTTTTGATGTTTTCATAAGGCAGAACTCAAGATCAGACTGCTAGTAGCTGATGTTAGCATGTCGCTAGCGTTAGCATGTCGCTAGCATTAGCGCGCAGCAAGCGTAGCCCGCAGCACCTTAACTACGCTGACTGACTTGACAGTACGGACTGTTGTTGTAGTAAGATGGTAAAGTGAGGGTCCATTAGACAACCTGCTAATATCTTTCACACACAGTTAAGCTAACGGAGCGCATAGCGAATTACATAGTAGTAAACAAACCATTGAGATGCAGCCATTTGAAGTCTTTGCTGTGGAGGATCGTCATCTTCGATTTCCTCTTGGTCTGTGTCAGACTCTGGCTCGTGCATGTAAGGCTGGATGTTGATGTCTTCGCTTGTTTCCATTTTTCGATTGTCATTACGTTTTTTTTCTAACTTTGGAGAAGTTTTGGATCCGACGGACGGACTGTGTTTGGGACTACAACAATGGCTGAACGGGGCGGAGTCTGCATGCAATGGGCATGGGAGGGGGTGGGGTGCGAACTAACTAATTTGCATTTAAAGAGACAGTGCCAAAACAAGGCGCTCAAAAGTGCTCCTTACAAAAGGGGTAAAAGAGAGGCATGTAGAAAGAAAATTAGGAGGAATTCAGACTGTAGATTGCAGGTATAGTTTATTTAGACCCCAGGTAAATGTTTTAAATGTTCAAAAGGTGAAAATAAAAGCATGATATGTCCACTTTAAGGGGCCCAAATGTGGGCCCTTCCCCACAGGTGTCTATGACGGTGAAACCACAGCAATCCCAGCAATCAACATGTGACAGTGGAGAGTGAAGGAGGCGGAGCAGCACAGGAGGGAAGAGGCCAGGCCCGCCCACAGCCCACTCTGTCACATTTGCAAATTATTCAAATAAATAATAAATACATTACAAAGTTGTGTTGCCCAAAACACCATTAATTGTAATATAAAACTGAATATTCAAGAACAGTTCAAGAACAGCTGGAGAATAGAAACAATGAAAAAATAAATGCAAACATGTAACAAAGTAAAATCTGTTAAACTCCTACAGATACATTGTAAAATTAGCTATTCAGTAGAAAATTAGACAATTGTGTACCGCCTACATGTAATTGCACTGCCCATCCAAAAAAAAGTCTCCACAGAAAATTCAGATCACAAGCTATTTGGCCTTTCAGCTTTGATCACAGACACATTCACTCTGGCATTATGTCTATGAGCTTCTGCAATATCAAAAGATTCCAGAGTTCCATTATTATCTTTTTTTTTTTTTTTTTTTTTTACCAAGATCTTTTTTTGATGATGGAAAATGTGACGCTGCACAAATTCTTCTCCAGCACATCCCAAAGATTTTCAGCAGGAACAGGGAAAACCTGGACTCATCAGACAACGTCGCCTTCTTCTATTTCTCCAGACTTGTTAACCCTCCAGAGTCTGGTCTTAATGCTCCAGAGTCCTGTCTTTAAGCTCCAGAGTCTGATCTTTACGCTCCAGAGTTTAGTCTTAATGCTCCAGAGTCTGGTCTTAATGCTCCAGAGTCTGGTCTTAATGCTCCAGAGTCCAGTCTTTATGCTCCAGAGTCCAGTCTTTACGCTCCAGAGTCTGGTCTTAATGCTCCAGAGTCTGGTCTTAATGCTCCAGAGTCCAGTCTTTATGCTCCAGAGTCCAGTCTTTACGCTCCAGAGTCTGATCTTAATGCTCCAGAGTCTGGTCTTAATGCTCCAGAGTCTGGTCTTAATGCTCCAGAGTCCAGTCTTTATGCTCCAGAGTCCAGTCTTTACGCTCCAGAGTCTGGTCTTAATGCTCCAGAGTCTGGTCTTAATGCTCCAGAGTCTGGTCTTAATGCTCCAGAGTCCAGTCTTTATGCTCCAGAGTCCAGTCTTCACGCTCCAGAGTCTGGTCTTAATGCTCCAGAGTCTGGTCTTAATGCTCCAGAGTCCAGTCTTTATGCTCCAGAGTCCAGTCTTTACGCTCCAGAGTCCAGTCTTTAAGCTCCAGAGTCTGATCTTTACGCTCCAGAGTCTAGTCTTTACGCTCCAGAGTCCAGTCTTTAAGCTCCAGAGTCTGATCTTTACGCTCCAGAATCCAGTCTTTATGCTCAAGTGGGGTCGCCAAAAACTTTTGTGGGGTCGCCAAATTATTTTTCCAGTCGGGAATTAACGTGCTATTTTGTGAGGTGAGAGTATGGAAAAAAAAAAAAAAAAATATATATATACAAATTCAGAGCTGCTGTTTTCGCATTCCTAGGCGCTGTGTGTGCCGCTTAGAGCTTAAATTGTTGTCCCCAGCTGGATCCGCCCGAAACCGACCCGTCCGCTCTGCTGTCGGGCTGAGTCGGGATCGGCCGGGGGCAGAGGCGCGCACGTGCGTAACATGCGCTCCATGGCGAAAGAGCGCGGTGTGCAGCCAGTGCTGTGTTCTTTTCCTCCTCATCCTCGAATAAAGGGGTCAAGACACCTGACTGAAAGAGAGCGACTGCTACACGGAGCGGAGGAGAGAGAAAAAGAGAGCGCAACAGAGGAGAAAGAAAAGGAGGAGAGAGCCACGGATGACCTCCCAAAAAGCTGAAGAAAGGAGCGAGGGAGAGAGATCATGTGGGCCAGCGTCAGCGGAGGAACAGGCCCGTCTGGGACAGGACACGTCCCGTTGGTGCAGGTAGAACACTAAACACTTGAAGCCCTGTCAGGCGCTTATTCTGCTTATAAAACTCTGCAGGAACTCAGTTTACGTAACTCCGGTTCTACACGTGCGCGGACCCGGGTCGGGTTCGGGTCGAATCGTGCAGAAAATGATTCGGGTTCGGACAGTATGCGCGGGCTCGGCGGGTCGGGCTTGAATTTTTGGGCCCGATCGAAACTCTAGTGCTGCTCCTCCAATAGAAACAATGTAACGTTTGATATTTGAATTAAATATGTCTAAATGTAATGTTTGTTTGTGTAATGTGTAATGTGTAAGTTTTTTTTTCTTTTTTTTTTTTTTTTTTTACAAAAACGCAGCCAAAAACATTTCATACTATACATTTGTTACACACAGCTCTGTGCGGAGCTCAGAGCTGTTAGCGCAAGCTCTGGCCTGTGTTTGAGGTCCACGCGCAGAGCTGTGTGCCACACATTTCAATCATTGACAGTTTCTTTATATTTCATTTATTTTGACTGGGAAATGTTTCTATTGACAATGTTTAATTACCTCGTCATCATTTTAAATATTAATTTACATTTTAGACGTTTTCAATTTGCTTCCAGAGCTGTGTCCACAGAAATTAACCTATGTAATTACTCTTTATCATTTTTAGATTCCAAGATATAAGCATTTAAAACGTGTTCTGTATTTTTGGCCAACCCTGTATTTTATAGACATAAATACAACATGATTTAGTGTATTATTTAATGTCATTATTCAGTGTTTATTTGTTCACTTTGTTGTTCCACTTCTTGTGAAATAAATTCTTGTAGTTCTTACATTGCCAGTTGGTTTTTACTTGATTTAGTTTGACGGAATGACAAAAACCTTTTGAGGGAGTGTCAATAACTATAGGTCTGCCCAAAATCGGCGTGGGAGAAATGTGGGGTCGCTACACCTCACAAGGTTTTTTTGTGGGGTCCCCAGACAAAAAGTTTAAGAACCACTGCTCTAGACCAGCGGTTCTTAAACTTTTTTAGTCGCGACCCCAAAAATAACAATAGTTCACATTCGTGACCCCCGAACACAAAGAATAGGCGAAACACAAAGTGATAAATTAGCCTTATATCTAATGTTTGACTTTATTTTGAGAATATAGACCTAGAAAAATGACTTTAATTGGCCAACAAATAGGAATCTACATTTACCACTGCATTTGAAGGGGGTCAAGCCTTGTTTAACACTATTGTATCAATGTTTCCCCATCATCTGGGGACCCCTGGAAATCATTTCGCGACCCCCATTTGGGGTCCCAACCCCTAGTTTGAGAACCACTACTCTAGAGCAAATTGAAGCCTTTTTTTGCGATTAGCCTCACAGAGTAGTGGGTCCAATGGGCCATTTTGTGTATTTTTAGCACCTCTGTAATTTTGCTTTTCTAATGACTATTAAAATATTAAAATCTCAGGATAAAAGTTTAAATTTAGTATTTTGAGTCAGAACGGATGTGGATTAAAATATTTTACCAAAAAAAGTTTGAAAAATAAATGATGACAGCTGTCAAAGTGCAGTAAAAGGACGCTAACAGGACAAATGGAGAGCAACAATCCTGTAACAATGGCTGATTCAAAATTCAAAATATGGATCAAACTAAGGTTTGTAACAGAAAATCATCCAAATATCTCTAGAAGAGAATAAGTTATGGCCATTTTAAGCTTGAAAAATTACCAAAAAAAAGTGGTCTTATTTCTCCAAACAGGTCATAAGGGTTAAGACCATTCTGTCTCAGACCCATCCTGACCTGTGGCCGGTATTTATCATTTTTGGAATTCAACTTAAGCGCAAATAAAATAAAATAAAATTAAGAAAAAAAATAAATAAATAAAACTACAATGCAACTGCCGTTTAGCAGGATAAACAAAAATAGAACTAATCATTAAAAAAAGAAGTTTCAGATGCAATTAAGACAAGACAGACTAGAATGGTCATTTTGGACCTTGTCCCTAAAAATGTTTAATGTTTGAAACATTAAAAACTCTACCCAAGAATGCTATTTAATTATCCTCACTGTGTCAGTGTAATTTTTTACCAACTTGTACATGTATAACCATGTGTGTTCACAGTTATACAATTGGAATTATTTACCATCACAGTCTGTATGACATGCAGAGTTGTACATTATGAAATGAAAATACATGGTGTAATGTGCAGTCATGTCTAAGGAATGTCTCAATAAAGAACAAGTGATTGAACTGAAATACACTCAGGCGACTGAGGATGACTCAGTTACACTGATGTTTCTTTCATTTCATGCAACACCGATAATATATTACAGCTGAAGTTATATTGTCTAAAACTTGACATTGTATAAAAAGTATAAATAGTTGTCGTACGGTCAAACTGTCCGAACAAAACAGTCCAAAGTCTGGGACTAAAAGAACCTGTAATTTTCAGCTTGATCTAATTTTATCCAACACCCCCTTTTTAAATCCCCCAAATCTCAGACAGGATAAAAGATGCATGACCCACATTTAATCTATAACATTAAGTATATCAACATCAACTGTGCTAAGTTTGAAGAAAATCCATGAAGGTTAAGTTCTGCCCCCGTATGTTTTGTATGGGCAAATCAATGAGAAATATTTTTGATAAATTCACTAATAATTGCAAACCGTAGTCTATAATGTTATACTGCTGTAATCCTCATAATTTCTGGGTGACACCTCAGTTTTTACAAACTGCACAAGAAGAAAGTGAGTGAGAGAGAGAGAGACCAATGAGCAACGGAGAGAGGTTTTTACACATTTTCGATCAAAAGTTTAAGACCAGTTTAATAAATGGAAAAAGTCACATTTTGCATGGTTGGATCTTAACAAGGTTCTAAGTAAAGCTTCAATGAGCAACAAGAAATGGGAGTGGCTTATCTGTACTCCGCCTCCTGTATGTTAGAGTGTGGGCTTTGGTGGAATGTGGGCATGTGGCAATGTTTTTAATGCACTGTAAAGCACTTTGTGTTACGTTTTTATGTATGAAAAGCGCGTTATAAATAAAGTTTGAGTTTGATTTGAATAAGCCAAAAAAGGTTTGAGTAAACATTGTATTGAAAACAACAACTGAAATAGGCCGTTCTGCAGCTGATCAAAATTTTAGGACCACACCTCAAAAACCAACCCCAAACCCCCTCAAAACAGAAATGAAGTCCCAAACATGAACTCAGTCATGAGCAATGCCTCCGTTATTGTTGATCTTCAAAAATTGCTTGATGCAAGTGGAAGGGAACATTTCTCCAAGTGGTGCAGACGGCCTCATGAAGGACATCTATTGTCTGAACTGTGCTCCATTTGTGTAAACTTCCCTTGCCGTCCGCCCCCAAAGGTTCTCAGTTGGATTTAGATCAGGGGAACACACAGGACGGTCCTAAAGAGGGATGTTCTTCTCCTGAAGAAGTCCTTTGTCCTGGGGCTTTGTGAGCTGTAGCCTTGTCCTGTTGAAAAACCCAGTGGTTCTACAGACGAGGCCCTCAGTCATGAGGGATGCTCTCTGCAACATCTGCACAGAGCCAGGGCCCCCTGTACCACCTGGAGCTCCATTGTTCCACTGAAGGAAAAAGCCCCTCAGATCATTATGGCGCCCCCTCCCTGTGGTGTGTAGAAAACATCTCAGGCGGATCTGCTTGTCGTGCCAGTAACGTTTAAACCATCAGGACCATCAAGGTCACATTTTTTCTTGTCAGATAATTACTTTTTCTTCCACTTTTCAGTGTCTCATGTTTGTGTCTCTTGTAAAGTCCAAGCTGCAGTTCTGTGGCGTTCAAGGAGACGAGGCATTGAAGACACTGAAGAAACCCTTCAGTGTCAGATGTGATTGATGTTATTGGGCAGCAGT
This sequence comes from Rhinogobius similis, assembly GCA_019453435.1. Lineage (NCBI taxonomy): Eukaryota > Metazoa > Chordata > Actinopteri > Gobiiformes > Gobiidae > Rhinogobius > Rhinogobius similis. The sequence goes on from CM033632.1 coordinate 34,336,972, forward strand.
CGCACCAGTAAAGGCCTTAATTAGGGTCGAGGATCGTCCAGTGTCTTCACAGATAGACAATCAGATCCTCCGGCTCAGAGCTGGTGTCATTTTGTTGGTTATTTGGTTATTTGTAAGTATTGCAATTCCACATGGTTTGCTTTACTCATGTTTGTCTCCTTTATGTGTGTTTTGGGAAAAAAAACAAAAACAAAAAAAAACAGGAAAAAGCTAATTTGACATAAGTTCACACAGTCACAATCTTTTCAGATTTTCTGATGATTTTCAGGCACATCTATCTTACTCAAATGCTAAACAAGAAATCCCAAATCTCCTCTGTACATTTTTTGTGACTAAAAACAAAATTAATTAAACAGTTATGGCCATTTGAACACATAAATGTCTCACATCAGTCTCACATCAAGCACATGAACAAGAAACATGTGACTGGACATTCCTTGGTCACCGAAGGTAAACTCAGAATGCAAAGGGTGACTCTAGTCCAGAGCTCGTCAGAGATTATCCAGGAGTGACCCGTGGGTGGGAGGGGCTTCAGGTTACAGCAGGGTGATGACCTGGACATGGACAGGTCAAAACATCACAGCTCCAGGGTATTATATGTCAATGGCAGGTCTTATCATCACTCACTCAACATATCAGCTTTCATTTGGAAACAATAAACTGGTCCAATCTGCTCTTAAAGATGTTTTACTTCATTTAATCCACTTCATTCATAAATTTCTCTGGGACATTGTAAATTCAAAGTTTTCTTAAAATGTGTTTTTTTCCACTAGGGACATACGCATCACCATTTGAAGTAGCTCCAACACACACCAAACTGCACTATCATGGACTGATTTATTGATATTTTAAGTAAAAAAAAAAATATAATAGGCGAAATTCGAATTTTTTGTACAATTTTCAGTCCAATCTAATTTACTCAAAAACTAAATAAGTAAAGTTTTTGTAACTAATGTGTACAAAATGAATAAAGACATTTAAACCCAGTTCTGTCATTTTTCAGATTTCTATGACCCAAAGATGTGTAATTTTGTCAGTTTTTACCATAGACCGTACATATCGATGGACTATGGGAATGTGGCTCCAGCCAAATGAAGCCCATCGTGGCTAGCAGTTATAGCGGCTAAAGTGGAGCCAGACTCCATATTTGGAAATCCGAGTGCGTATCGTGGCAACCACACGGACCAATCAGGAGCGAGGTTGTTAGCGGCGAAAGGAGACGGAGGCAATGTGTGACGCTAGCTGTCAATCAAACCTGTTGCTAACACGAGCGAAACCGACCCCTGGAAAAGGAAGCACCTGATTGGTCAGTTATTATTGCTAATAACTTGATTTATGAACAACCAACGAGAAAAAACACCAGGATCACGTGGAGTGTGTCAAAACTGATATTTTAGTTCCAGATGTGAGTTTGACCGAATCAGTTACAGAGGCTACGTTCACACTGCAGGTAAATCGTTTTTTTTTTTGCCCAAATGTGACTTGTATCCGATTTTTTCGTGGCAGTGTGAACGGCACAATTCCGATTTTTTCAAATCCGACCCAGGCCACTTTCGTATGTGGATATAAATCCGATATGTATCCGCACTTTTAGAATGCAACTTCAATCTGAACGCTCAAGTCCTGTCATCAGACCAAAACGTCATCAACAGGCGACATTGCCGGGTCACACGTCATCATTTTGAGTCAAAGTGGAAAGCGCCAAAAAACAAGAGACGAAAGCGGAAAGAAATGGCGGACGAAGGTGCCGAAAACTGTCAGTGGAAAAAGGAAGAAGTTTGTGAGCTAATAAATATATGGGGTGACCAATCAATTCAGGCAAAAATTGAAGGTTCTTATTGTAATCGGGCGGTGTTTGAGGAGATAGCGAAGGAGTTGGCCGAGCGAGGGATTAAGCGCTCCTGGCTGCAGTGCCAGCGGAAAATAAAAAACCTCCGCACGAAATTTAAAGAAACTAAAGACATAAATAAAAGGAGCGGACGTGGATGGGTAAGCTGCCCATTTTATGATCAATGTCCCACCACTCCTGGCTCCGGCTCCTCATCCACACGCTCCTCTCAACAGACGTTGCAGCGAGTGCCCCACAAACTGCCGGAGCCAAAATCCTTGCCCTCTTCCTTCTTAACCGTCTTCTTAAAATAATTTGATTGGTAAAATGTTGGCCCCGGTTGCAAAAAAATCTATAAATTGCCACAAATGCTTCACGACTGAGAGGTACTCCAGTTGGATCCATGTTTACTTCCGTAAACACAGTACGCTGCGTGTGACAGTGTGTTCTTTTGTGCTCCTGCCGGCCGCACAACGCCGCATTCCGTTCACACCAGATACAAACGGCAATCGCATTTTTTTTTGTAATGTGAACAACCACATTAAAAAATCGGATTTAAACAAAAAATCCAGATTGGGCATCATACCCTGCAGTGCGAACGTAGCCAGAGTAAAGGGCACCAGTGTCCCAATAGAAAGTGAATGGCAGCTTGGCTTTATGGAGCCAGGACCGCCTCCATGGATACTTCCTATTTGGAACGCGGCGGCTTGCGGGCTAAGGCAGTCCAGTGATGTGTACGGTCAATGGTTTTTACACATAAAATTCCTCATTTCCATATGAAAAGATTAAATGATGAAACACTTTCTTACATTTATGAGAGTAAACTACAGGGGAAATTTCAAATTGATATCTTTAAATTTAAGATTTTTTCCTGTTCACCTGTTGTGTCTCACCTTAAATTATATGGACAGTGCTGAACATCTGTAACAGTTACAGTTTAAATAAACCAGATAATAAAGAGGCTACAACTTATCACGTATTATTCGTAAAACTGTTTTTTAAATTATATATTTTAAAAGATGCCTCTGGAGGGCCACCTTGGTTTTACATCGGGACAATGGGGGAAAAAATCTACAGAAAAATATGAATTTAAAATCTTTGTCAAGGCTATCTCGGTACTGTGGTTTACCCTAAAACCAGACTTATATTTCTCAAAAATTTAAAAAATAATTAAGCTGAGTAAAAACAAGTTTTTTTTTTGTTTTTTTTTATTAAAAATGGTAATCATTCAAATCTAAATTGCTCTTCTTCAGCAAGGGCCTCACCACCGCCGCTTTAAAGGCAGTGGGAAAGACCCCTGTCTGAAGAGAGCAATTCATCATGTTTAAAAGCTCCTCCCTAAAATATCCATAAAATGACATAAAAAATAGGAACTGGATCTAAAAGACATGTGGTGGGTCTCACTGAGGAGAAATCTTTATCAAGACTCTCAGCATTTACCAGGACAAAACTACTATGGCAACAAAAAGAAAATAAGTCATGTTTAATAACACAATAAAAACAATGTTGTCCAATGACTCAGTGGTGCCCCCTCAAAAATCAACGTACATTACACTATGAGGATTCACTTTCTTCAAAATACAAAAATCAAACATGTCCCTTTCAGGACAAGTAAAAAAATGTTGTTTTTTTGTTTTTGTTTTTTTAATTGACCTTTATTTAACCTGGTCCCATTGAGACTCAGAATCTTTTTTTCAGGGGAGTCCTGACCCCAGCGCCAGAAAAGCTGCTGGACCAGACAGTGTCCCCCCCGCCACCCTGAGACACCTTGACTCCTGTCTTTACAGACATTTTTAACACCTCCCTGGAGTCATGTCAAGTCCCAGCCTGCTTCAAGTCTATCATCGACTTCAGGCCTGTGGTGCTGACGCCTGTTATCATGAAGTCATTTGAGCGCCTGGTCCTGCCCCTCATCAAGTCCTTCACCTCCTCCGCCCTGGACCCACTGCAGTTTGCCTACAGAGCCAACAGATCTGTAGACGACGCCATCAACCTGGCCCTCCACTTCATCCTGCAGCATCTGGACTCCCCGGGAACCTACGCCAGGGTCCTGTTTGTGGACTTCAGCTCTGCATTCAACACCATCCTCCCTGCTCTGCTCCAGGACAAGCTCTCTCAGCTCCACGTGCCTGACTCCATCTGCAGGTGGATCACTGACTTCCTGGCAGATCAGAGGCAGTGCGTGCGGCTGGGGAAGAATGTCTCACAAACTCGCAGCACAGGCACTCCACAGGGCTGTGTACTTTCTCCTCTGCTCTTCTCCCTGTACACCAACTGCTGCACCTCCAGCCAAGACTCTGTGAAACTGATCAAGTTTGAGGACGACACCACTGTTTCTGTATATAGTCTAAGTCTATTTTATTATATTTTCTTTTATTCTTAATTTTATGCATGTCATCTTTTATATAATTTGCTACTGTTTTATTCATTGTTTTATGTTGCATCTTACATCAAAGCAAGTTCTTATGTTTGTGAATTTTGTTCATTGACAATGGCAGGAAAGCTTTTCTGATTCTGATAAACTTTTTTTAAATTCTGATTCTGTTGTACATGTATCTAGTTCAATGGGCCCCTGTTGCGGCCCTTGTGCAAACACAAATCGTTGGTCAGATTTCTCATTAAGTGGGAATTTAGTCGGATCCAATCCAACATTTGTCCACAAGGGTATACATCACATTATGGCGCTATGAAATGAGGCTGCTCTTGTAAATTTGAATGGGGTTTTAAAAAAAAAAAAAAAAAAGTGATATGCTGAAGACAAGTGAAACTTGCCACAGACATTCTCCACATCATACTGAACATAAAACAACAACAACAATGATGACATAATTGTATCTCTAACCAGGCGGACATGACAATGTCAGAATTTCTCTCCATTTAATTTGTTTTTGTTGTCATCTCCTGTTGGTTATATCAATTAAAATGATGTTGAGTGGATTTTATCATAAAGGGATGGAATCATATTTTGTCTGCACTAAACTACATTTGGCTTTTGAAAACACAGGCCAAACAAAAGCCACATGTCAAAAAAACAAAACACAAAATACTCTACTTTGTGGGGTTTTTTTTTCAGTTTTTTTGAAACTGCAAGCCCTCAATTGCTTTTTAAAATGAACTCTTCATTTCAAGTTTTATGAACACAAACAAGGCAGACTCTTTATATAAATCTTTAATACACAAAATGCCAATATACTTCCCTAAACAACGTGCTTTTACTTCCACAAAATTTAGACCTGTCACTCAAAAAGTTGATCATTGCGATCTGCAAACATTTCACATACAATTACAAATTCAAAAATGTTGAAATATTACTTCCATCAAACAGTACCGCTAACATTTCACCTCATAAGTTGTGACATCTCTTTTCATGGGTATAGTTTTTTTTAAATGTGTCTTATTTCTCAATTGAGTCTGCCTGAGGTCAGTCTGAGGTCACTCCAAACCTCCCGCTCTCTGGAGGCTATTCTATGTCATTGTCCTGACTCCACAGTTGGGGTTGGTTTCAATTCAACTTTACTGAGTCGCGCTGCACTTTTTTGGTTGAAAAGATTATTCAGCACAGCACACACTGAAGCATTACCAACTCACACCTTTATGTTTTAAGAAAAGTGGTATAAAATGAATCAATTAACTCAAATTAGATTTTTTTCCAAGGTACACCTGGCAACACCTTAAACAACACCTTAAAGGACACGGGTTGGACCCCGGAACACAGGCTGAAAATCAAGGCTTTAAAGAAAAGGCTCATTTATGCTTCATTTTTTTTATACATGAACAGCTAATAGAGAATTAACCAAAACAGAAGAGACAAATAAAGACAAACATGGATCAGTTTGGGGCAATGTGTCAACATGGGGCAATGTAGGCATGGCTTCCAAGGACCCTTATTGCGGCGTATGAATCCAAAACTAAATCCAAACCCTGCGGCAGGCTAAGACGCAGGGGTTTAAACACTGAAGACACATCACGCAGAACACTTGCACATCATGGGACATTTTATTGCTCCAGGATTCAAAACAGGGAAACTGGCACTTACTTCATGCAATGACACATACATAGGCCAAGCAAACCTCTCACAGCAAATCTTTCTGGTCAAGATGGAACAGACAAAACGATAGAGACGAGACGGGACGGGACGTGATGGTCAACAGAAAGTTTCTCCCCACGCCCCCCCTGCCGCCATCATCAGCCACACCCACAGCACAGGTGAGCGTGCCCAAATAGACTTCACCACACACACCCGCAGCGCCACCCCCAGACACCGCAGCATTGTGCTCGTACCCAGTGCACATTCAACCATTCACAAAACACACAGGAAGAAACCACAAAACCCTCATATGGCTCCTACAACCCTGTTTAAATAAACTAATAATATAACATAATGTAATATATTGTGTAATATATTCATGTTTCTCCCAAATGCTCCACTGTTGGACCAAAGAACAGACAGAAGATTGAGCATATCTCAGCCTTAAAGCTGCTTATTGAGTTTGTCTACTCCATGATCCATGATGTGCTCTTCTATGCCTTTAAAATGTACACACTTTAAAGGTGCAATATGTCACATTTCTGGAGATGGGTCCACCACATTCTTGCTCCAAAATGATGTTATTTCCAGGTGAAGCAATTTGATGTAAAAGGATGTAACGCTTTTTAGTTCCATCCCTTGGAATTAAACTGTACAATTCGTACCCTTAACTTGAATTTTAACAAATCTATTCTGCGATGTTGGTCATGGACTTTTCCAGCTGAGGTTGAGAGGAGCATGTGGTGTGGCACGTCTCCCTGAAGGATTAAGATCAGGGTGAAGATCACAAATCTCTGTGAGACAGAACATTGTGGTCCAGGTTTCAATAGGACAGAGCAGAATAAAGACTCACTGACGTCAGCAAAGAGGAGATGCCTCTGGATAAAGTGCAAACAAAACATGATGAAAACAAAACAACAAATGTGTTTTGACAGTGTTCTAGGCATTCTTTAGGTCACAGCCTGACAGCATGTGTTTACCTAACAACTTGCACTCTACCGAAACTTAAAAACTAAGCTAAGCTCCATATAACTTTTAGCCACATAATAAACTAAAATAAAAGCATCTGTCATTGTGGATGTTTAAAATGCTCTGACAAAATGCTGCTGCCTTTAAGGACTACAAAGCCTAAATGTACGATGACACATACTGTTGTAGAATTCTATCTTGTGCATAGTCTTAACAAGGGCACCTCCATTTCTACCATTGTTGACATTTCTGAGTGGTTAGCTCTATCTACGACGGGCGTCATCCCACTGGTACAGAATTTGTCCTTCTCTAATATTATCAGATTCCATGTGAACTCGTCTGCCAGAAGTGGTATGCTATGCACTTCTCATTTTATCTCGGCCGCTTGTCTCCAGGCTGGAGACATATATATATATATATATATATTTATATTTATATATATATATATATATATATATATATATATATATATATATATATATATAGTAATGTGTAATGTAATATTACAATATTACAAGTATTACATTTTTCATATGAATAACAATCATTCATTTTTAACCTATTGCCTTTCTGTGTGTTGCTTTTTTGCTTAATAAAAATGTTTTTAAAAATCAAAAATAATTCTACTGAAAAATCAGTGCCAGGGCTTTTGAGTGATGTTCTTCTCCTTTGTCCTGGGGCTTTGTGAACTGTAGCGCTGCAGCGATGGAGAGAGGCCCTGCTCATGCAGCTCAACAACACCGTCACGTTCAAAAAGAGGATTTTGCTCTTGCCATCAGAAGGTCATGACAGTGTGAATACTTGACAGAAAACAACACTGAAGCCACATTTATGCACAGATTTGGGCTTTCAAAGGCATGTGGTTTTAAACTTTTGAACAGACTATTTCAGTTTAATTGTTGTTTCCAATCAAATGTTTACTCAAACTTTTGACACCCAACCTTGCAAAATGTTTGTCCATTTTTCAACTGGTCTTACACTGTGTGACCATTTTCTGAACTTTAGTGAAAAGGGAAATAGTGGTCTGCTGTCTGTGGAGTGTTTCAGCAACGCACTTCTCCAAAAACACACTTCCTGTTGTCATCATCACGCACGAGGAAAACTGTAACACCTCCGTACATCAGTCTAGACAGATGACACAGTCACATGACCTATAGACCCATTGTAAAACCTCAACTACAGCCTGCAGTGGTAGTTGAATGTATTTGTTGACAGACTTTTGAAGTGGAACAGAATGGGATTTTATGGAGAAACTGGGATTTGCTACAAAATATCACAGAGGGTTTGTCAAATGAAAACTACAAGTGAGAGTCTGGTTTAACATTTACAATGATTCTACATGATTTGTTTACTTTAATGGTTATGATTGCCATGTAGCACTTTTAATGAATGTAAAATCCAGATTTTTCTGGAGAAATACTCACAGAATTGTTTAGCCTAGAATACTTTTTTCATTTTACCTAGAGCTATATCTGCAACTATGACGAACTTTATAAAACAATAACAACAACAAAACACGTTGACCAAAGTGCTACAACATAAAAACTATAAAAACAACACATCTATAAACTCAACATAAATAAAATTGGATTAAAATGTCAACAAACTGTGTCAAAATCAATAAATCCCATTTATTTATAGAGCACATTTAAAAAACAACCATGTTGACCAAAGTGCTTCACAGGTACAGTTTCAGAAACACAAATACACATATAAACAGTAAAAATGTTGCATTAATGTTCGAATATAAACCATGGTATCTGCTCGAGCAGTGTTAAAAGCAAGCGTAAAAAAGTGTCAAACGTGAACAAAGTGCATTTTAAGAAATGGTTAAAAAAACAGGTACAGCACCATTCAGTCCTTTAAAGCCAAATTACATTTGATACTGTTGTCAAGTTGAAATACTATGTTGAGCTTTGTGACCATCCTTTAAAGGAAAAATATTCTGCATTTTTCATGTTGCTGTTAGCCTTTAAACATGCTCTGGAGTGCCTTAAATTTGCCATTTCATGTAAAAAAAAAAGAAAGAAAAAAGTTTCTTATTCATTCTGTGACCTGTGTTATCAGTCACTCTGAAATGACACTTACTGAGTGCATCCAGCCAGCAGATGGCGCCAGCACAATATACAATCCAGTCAAGTTAGCGATGAAAAGACATTATGATGCGGATTTGCTGCAGCCGTTGTCATGTTTAGAGGTGGAAATGCTCAGAACGAGTTTAGAGATGATTTAAGGACTTAAAACAGTGGAAGGTTCTTTGATAAACTGTATTCTCTGAAAATACTGGAATTTCAGCAGGACGTGTGTTTGACGCTCGGAGGAGGAGGATTTTCTAATAAACATTCCTCTAAAACAGCGTGAATGAAACTGAATGCTACTTCAGGTGTTTTTTTGATGATGGAACATTGTTAGGACATGGTTTAAAGCTCAAAAAAGTCACTGTAGCAGAACATGTGTGCTTTAAAAAGAAAAGCTGAAAAACTGATATTTATTCCCTGGAAATTAACAACTGTTACTTATTTTTTGTTTATAACATTTAGATCTGATGTCAGTTCATCTTTGAAAATGCTTAAGTCTACTTCATTTTTCCTTCAGTCACTTCTGTTCTGGAATGTCATTCTGGTGACAAACCATCTTAAAGGGTCTTTAAAGGAAACATATTATGCATTTTTGTTTTTAGTCTTTAAACCTGCTCTTGAGTGTCTTCAGTTTGTCATGGTTTAGAACTAAAAATAAGATGCTTTTACAAAGAAAAACTTTATCACTGCATTGGGAGATACCATTTTGACTCAGCTGTGGCTCCATCTACTGGCTGTAGAGGCAATTACACACATGCAATTAGATACCCACAATGCATTGCAGTAAAGAGTGGATCTGATGAAGTTGTAGCTATCGTGATTAGACAGAAGAAATGTTCAATGGCGATGATTTAAGGACTCAAAACAGCAAAGGACTCTGGGATAAATGACGTCAGCGTCATCTACATCCTTGATTTTCAGCCAGTGTGCCGGGGAACACTGGTGTGCCTTGAAGTTTTGTCACGTGTGCCTTGAAAAAATATCCAATATGAATCAATATATTAATAAATGTGAATGTAATTGACCGATTTGACATTTTAGTGCCTTGAGCGAACCATCACTATTGTCAAATTTAAAGAACCAGACAAGGGCACAGACATTTCTTGCCTCATTATGTACCGTACTTTTTTAAAAACTAATTGGTCTAATTTGGTAATGATTTAATAGTAATTGGTGTGCCGTGGTATCTTTCAAACTCAAAAAGTGTGCCGCGACTCAAAAAAGGTTGAAAAACACTGATCTACGTCACACATTGACGGAGTTCAGAACACAGAGTTGGACAGAGAGGATTTACTGAGGATTCATCAAACAAACATGAATCAAACTAAATGTTCTCCAGGTATGTTTTTGATGGTGGTTTTAAGTACATTTTGCGTAATGTTTATCCTTTAAAGGAGACATATTATGCAAAATCAACTTTAGTGAGCGTTTAGCCTCATTACAACAGTGTTTCTTTTGATGGATTCCTGCATGTTTGAGTTAACCCTGTATTGTCCTAAGGGATGGTATTGAATCGTAGTGTTGGGTTCGATTCTCATGTGTCCCTCCAGTGTGTTCTCATTTTGATGCCCTACGAAAGGGTTAAACCTGCAGTTCTTTCACAGACAAAAGTAAACAGAAGACTGTTATATTATAACAGAGGTCAGGTTCATCTAGCTGTCACTTTATATTTTTACGTAAGTTGACTCAGGAATAGCTATAGTATGAACTTTTAAATACACTATGACTGATTTAGCCTTCACATGTCGGTAATTAAAGCCTTAAGATTTTTACCTGGTATAATTTGTATTGTGGTCAAATAGAGCAGAGTAGAACTGTGTGTGTTTTACTCAGGAACAGAGGAGCAGACGAGGCAGAGAAATGATCAAAATAAATGAATACATGTAAATCAAAGTACATCAAATAGAAAGGTTTGAAGGACCACGTACGGCGCGTCCACGTGCAAGACGCATTTGTACATTTGTCACAACAGTTTCAAGTTCCTACGCGTTATTACAGGCTTGATCTAGAGACGCAAATGAGGCTTCATTAAAGATGAAGGCTGTCTCTGCACTAAACCATCCAGAGCGTCATGAGGCTCCAGACGCACTGGGACCCGCGGGGATCTCTCGGAGAGTAGACGTGGAGTAGACCAGGTAGAAGCGGTTGGAAAAGCTTCAGGATGAATCGGGGACCCAAGAAACATCGGTACAGCAGAACATCGGGTTGACCTCGGACGCATGATAGGCTGACGTCTACTTTTTAAATATTCCATGCGATCTACTCACACTACCTTCACGATCAATGTAATGGGCCCCGGGTCTATAACATACACATATGTCACACACATGCAATTATTACAAAAATCAAAGCTATAGTCTAACCATGCAACCAAATGTAACAACAAACTTTCTTGAAAAGTTCTGTTTTATTTAGCAAAATTGAAAGAAAAAAAGTTTTTGATCTTCTGAGGCCACAAAATCAAAATTATATTGAAAACAAGAACAGTAAATGTCCTGCAACTGAGGACAAGACAGAAAATCCTATTTTCACCTCCCCCCTAGCCCCGCCCACATCCTGTACTTGTGACTCTTTGAAAGATTCAACCACTTTTCAAACACAAAAAAAAAAGATAAATGACAATCTTCTGCTTCTGCTTGAGGAGGCGGACCTTATCAGCTTATTCTGTGAAGATTTTTAAACAGGAAATCAATGGACCTGTTTCTATTATTAGGCCGTTTGATGCTATGGTCTACAATGAACGAAATGTAAAATGATCATCTCCTTATGTTATAGTTCAATATTAAGTACCTGGGAAAAAATATAAAATGTTTCCTTTAAATGCAGGTTTGTCCCGACTTGAGACATGCTCAACTGACTTTTGCTTTTAAATATGATTTTATAATGATCATTTAACAAGCAACTTCTGATTTACATGAACTGAACTTGCACAAATACCTTAAACTCTCTAGTCCAAAATAGTTTCCTTCAATGCAAACTTAAATGAAAGTCAGATGCCCCCAAAACATTCCTTTCTTATCTGAGTTTGTGCTGGACAGATCACATCAGAACATGTCAGATAAAAATGTACAGCTCCATGTCCCAACAGGAGAGTCTCATTCACCTTGACCTAATCTCTGCTCAGTTCCTGCCTCTCGGTTGCTACAGCAAATCAACAGAGTCAACCTCGATAACCAACGTCTATCTGTGATGTGTCAACAGCAGGGGTGGAAAGATATTGAACTGTACTCAAGTAAAACTAAAACTAAAGCTAAAGCTAAAACTACTAGTACTGCTGTCAAACGTATACTTTGCAGTAGTACAAGTATTTGTTACTTCCCCTCATTTTGTGGAGGCAACTTTACAAGTAATGATGTTAATTGTGAAATTAAATTCTAGAGAGAGAGAGAATTCTAAGAGAGAATTGTAAGCGTGTTCAGGCCCTAGTGAGAATAATGTGCTGGTGTGCCAGCAGTGACCCAGCCGTTTGTCAGGTTTGTCCACCACTCGAGACGTTTGAGCCTGAGCTGTACACACTGTACTGATGATTTATTGTTAATATTAAACAGAGAATCTATAAACCTGCTGAACCTGATGTCACTTTTGGCACATTATTCCTGTCCTCTGAACAGAAAGCAAACATGCATTTGTGAGTGAGTAATGCTCTCACCTTTTAATATTATTCATTTCTACTACTACTCTAATTGATGTTGCCTTGACATTGTGTGTTTCTTAGTGCAGGTCGAGGTTCTATTCCTTTGCAAACACTGTGCATCAAGTTTGTAAATGCAGGTTATCGGTAGCTCTATTGACCTTGAATATATCTGTTCGCAAAGATATCATTATCAGTTTTTATCAATATGAGCTGACAATGAACAAAGTGTGTAAAACGATCACACCTGGCAACCGCACTGCCAGAATCACTGAGCACTGATCTCTTTATCTCAAATGCTGTTTATCATAGCCATAGTTCAGCTCCACTGATGCCACGTTTCAACTGGCCCTGAGAATTAAAGCCTAAATCCTCCTGAATTATACTCTTTAATTCTAAAGCCGATGTCAGCGATTCACTAAAAGACGTTTAGTAAGAGTAGAGTTTAGTTAGAGTACACAGGTAACTACTTCCAGTTTATTAAAATATAATTATTTGGGTCTTCACGTGACTGACTAAGCAGTGTTCCTCTCCTCTCCACCTCAGCAGTGTTTCTCTCATCTCCACCTCAGCAGTGTTTCTCTCCTCTCCACCTCAGCAGTGTTACTCTCATCTCCACCTCTGCAGTGTTACGCCTTCAGAGCGCAGACCCTCACCTACTGGAATTTGGCTGTTCCTCTCATCTCCACCTCAACAGTGCTACTCCTCTCATCTCCACCTCAACAGTGCTACTCCTCCCATCTCCACCTCAGCAGTGTTACTCCTCCCATCTCCACCTCAGCAGTGTTACTCCTCCCATCTCCACCTCAGCAGTGTTACTCCTCCCATCTCCACCTCAGCAGTGTTACTCCTCCCATCTCCACCTCAGCAGTGTTCCTCTCCTCTCCACCTCAGCAGTGTTTCTCTCATCTCCACCTCAGCAGTGTTTCTCTCATCTCCACCTCAGGAATGTTCCTCTCATCTCCACCTCAGGAATGTTCCTCTCATCTCCACCTCAGCAGTGTTCCTCTCATCTCCACCTCAGCAGTGCTCCTCTCATCTCCACCTCAGCAGTGTTCCTCTCATCTCCACCTCAGCAGTGTTACTCCTCCCATCCTGAGGTGTTACTCTCTTCTCCACCTCAGCAGTGTTACTCCTCTCCTCTCCACCTCAGCAGTGTTCCTCTCATCTCCACCTCAGCAGTGTTCCTCTCATCTCCACCTCAGCAGTGCTCCTCTCATCTCCACCTCAGCAGTGTTACTCTCTTCTCCACCTCAGCAGTGTTACTCCCATCTCCACCTCAGCAGTGCTCCTCTCATCTCTACCTCAGCAGTGCTCCTCTATTCTCCACCTCAACAGTGTTACTCCCATCTCCACCTCAGTAGTGCTCCTCTCCTCTCCACCTCAGTAGTGTTACTACCATCTCCACCTCAGCAGTGTTACTCCTCCCATCCTGAGGTGTTACTCTCTTCTCCACCTCAGCAGTGTTACTCCTCTCCTCTCCACCTCAGCAGTGTTCCTCTCATCTCCACCTCAGCAGTGTTCCTCTCATCTCCACCTCAGCAGTGCTCCTCTCATCTCCACCTCAGCAGTGTTACTCTCTTCTCCACCTCAGCAGTGTTACTCCCATCTCCACCTCAGCAGTGCTCCTCTCATCTCTACCTCAGCAGTGCTCCTCTATTCTCCACCTCAACAGTGTTACTCCCATCTCCACCTCAGTAGTGCTCCTCTCCTCTCCACCTCAGTAGTGTTACTACCATCTCCACCTCAGCAGTGTTACTCCTCTCCTCTCCACCTCAGCAGTGTTCCTCTCATCTCCACCTCAGCAGTGTTCCTCTCCTCTCCACCTCAGCAGTGTTCCTCTCATCTCCACCTCAGCAGTGTTCCTCCTCTCATCTCCACCTCAGCAGTGTTCCTCTCATCTCCACCTCAGCAGTGTTCCTCTCATCTCCACCTCAGCAGTGTTCCTCTCCTCTCCACCTCAGCAGTGCTCCTCTCTTCTCCACCTCAGCAGTAATACTCCCATCTCCACCTCAGCAGTGTTCCTCTCATCTCCACCTCAGCAGTGTTCCTCCCCATCTCCACCTCAGCAGTGTTCCTCTCATCTCCACCTCAGCAGTGTTCCTCTCATCTCCACCTCAGCAGTGTTCCTCTCCTCTCCACCTCAGCAGTGCTCCTCTCTTCTCCACCTCAGCAGTGTTACTCCCATCTCCACCTCAGCAGTGTTACTCCCATCTCCACCTCAGCAGTGTTCCTCTCATCTCCACCTCAGCAGTGTTCCTCTCATCTCCACCTCAGCAGTGTTCCTCTCATCTCCACCTCAGCAGTGTTCCTCTCCTCTCCACCTCAGCAGTGCTCCTCTCTTCTCCACCTCAGCAGTGTTACTCCCATCTCCACCTCAGCAGTGTTCCTCTCATCTCCACCTCAGCAGTGTTCCTCTCCTCTCCACCTCAGCAGTGCTCCTCTCTTCTCCACCTCAGCAGTGTTACTCCCATCTCCACCTCAGCAGTGTTCCTCTCATCTCCACCTCAGCAGTGCTCCTCTCATCTCCACCTCAGCAGTGTTACTCTCTTCTCCACCTCAGCAGTGTTACTCCCATCTCCACCTCAGCAGTGCTCCTCTCATCTCTACCTCAGCAGTGCTCCTCTCTTCTCCACCTCAGCAGTGTTCCTCTATTCTCCACCTCAACAGTGTTACTCCCATCTCCACCTCAGTAGTGCTCCTCTCCTCTCCACCTCAGTAGTGTTACTACCATCTCCACCTCAGCAGTGTTACTCCTCTCCTCTCCACCTCAGCAGTGTTCCTCTCATCTCCACCTCAGCAGTGTTCCTCTCCTCTCCACCTCAGCAGTGTTCCTCTCATCTCCACCTCAGCAGTGTTCCTCCTCTCATCTCCACCTCAGCAGTGTTCCTCTCATCTCCACCTCAGCAGTGTTCCTCTCCTCTCCACCTCAGCAGTGCTCCTCTCTTCTCCACCTCAGCAGTGTTACTCCCATCTCCACCTCAGCAGTGTTCCTCTCATCTCCACCTCAGCAGTGTTCCTCTCATCTCCACCTCAGCAGTGTTCCTCTCCTCTCCACCTCAGCAGTGCTCCTCTCTTCTCCACCTCAGCAGTGTTACTCCCATCTCTTCACCACCTCAGCAGTGTTCCTCTCATCTCCACCTCAGCAGTGTTCCTCTCATCTCCACCTCAGCAGTGTTCCTCCTCTCATCTCCACCTCAGCAGTGTTCCTCTCCTCTCCACCTCAGCAGTGCTCCTCTCTTCTCCACCTCAGCAGTGTTACTCCCATCTCCACCTCAGCAGTGTTCCTCTCCTCTCCACCTCAGTAGTGTTACTACCATCTCCACCTCAGCAGTGTTACTCCTCTCCTCTCCACCTCAGCAGTGTTCCTCTCATCTCCACCTCAGCAGTGTTCCTCTCCTCTCCACCTCAGCAGTGTTCCTCTCATCTCCACCTCAGCAGTGTTCCTCTCCTCTCCACCTCAGCAGTGCTCCTCTCTTCTCCACCTCAGCAGTGTTACTCCCATCTCCACCTCAGCAGTGTTCCTCTCATCTCCACCTCAGCAGTGTTCCTCTCATCTCCACCTCAGCAGTGTTCCTCTCCTCTCCACCTCAGCAGTGCTCCTCTCTTCTCCACCTCAGCAGTGTTACTCCCATCTCCACCTCAGCAGTGTTCCTCTCATCTCCACCTCAGCAGTGTTCCTCTCCTCTCCACCTCAGCAGTGCTCCTCTCTTCTCCACCTCAGCAGTGTTACTCCCATCTCCACCTCAGCAGTGTTCCTCTCATCTCCACCTCAGCAGTGCTCCTCTCATCTCCACCTCAGCAGTGTTACTCTCTTCTCCACCTCAGCAGTGTTACTCCCATCTCCACCTCAGCAGTGCTCCTCTCATCTCTACCTCAGCAGTGCTCCTCTCTTCTCCACCTCAGCAGTGTTCCTCTATTCTCCACCTCAACAGTGTTACTCCCATCTCCACCTCAGTAGTGCTCCTCTCCTCTCCACCTCAGTAGTGTTACTACCATCTCCACCTCAGCAGTGTTACTCCTCTCCTCTCCACCTCAGCAGTGTTCCTCTCATCTCCACCTCAGCAGTGTTCCTCTCCTCTCCACCTCAGCAGTGTTCCTCTCATCTCCACCTCAGCAGTGTTCCTCCTCTCATCTCCACCTCAGCAGTGTTCCTCTCATCTCCACCTCAGCAGTGTTCCTCTCCTCTCCACCTCAGCAGTGCTCCTCTCTTCTCCACCTCAGCAGTGTTACTCCCATCTCCACCTCAGCAGTGTTCCTCTCATCTCCACCTCAGCAGTGTTCCTCTCATCTCCACCTCAGCAGTGTTCCTCCTCTCATCTCCACCTCAGCAGTGTTCCTCTCCTCTCCACCTCAGCAGTGCTCCTCTCTTCTCCACCTCAGCAGTGTTACTCCCATCTCCACCTCAGTAGTGCTCCTCTCCTCTCCACCTCAGTAGTGTTACTACCATCTCCACCTCAGCAGTGTTACTCCTCTCCTCTCCACCTCAGCAGTGTTCCTCCTCTCCTCTCCACCTCAGCAGTGTTCCTCTCATCTCCACCTCAGCAGTGTTCCTCTCCTCTCCACCTCAGCAGTGTTCCTCTCATCTCCACCTCAGCAGTGTTCCTCCTCTCATCTCCACCTCAGCAGTGTTCCTCTCATCTCCACCTCAGCAGTGCTCCTCTCTTCTCCACCTCAGCAGTGTTACTCCCATCTCCACCTCAGCAGTGTTCCTCTCATCTCCACCTCAGCAGTGTTCCTCTCCTCTCCACCTCAGCAGTGCTCCTCTCTTCTCCACCTCAGCAGTGTTACTCCCATCTCCACCTCAGCAGTGTTCCTCTCATCTCCACCTCAGCAGTGTTCCTCTCATCTCCACCTCAGCAGTGTTCCTCCTCTCATCTCCACCTCAGCAGTGTTACTCCCATCTCCACCTCAGCAGTGTTCCTCTCATCTCCACCTCAGCAGTGTTCCTCTCATCTCCACCTCAGCAGTGTTCCTCTCATCTCCACCTCAGCAGTGTTCCTCTCATCTCCACCTCAGCAGTGTTCCTCTCATCTCCACCTCAGCAGTGTTCCTCCCATCTCCCACCTCAGCAGTGTTCCTCTCCTCTCCACCTCAGCAGTGTTCCTCTCATCTCCACCTCAGCAGTGTTCCTCCTCTCATCTCCACCTCAGCAGTGTTCCTCTCATCTCCACCTCAGCAGTGTTCCTCTCATCTCCACCTCAGCAGTTCTCGTCTCTTCTCCACCTCAGCAGTGTTACTCCCATCTCCACCTCAGTAGTGTTCCTCTCCTCTCCACCTCAGTAGTGTTCCTCTCATCTCCACCTCAGCAGTGTTACTCCCATCTCCACCTCAGCAGTGTTCCTCTCATCTCCACCTCAGCAGTGTTCCTCTCATCTCCACCTCAGCAGTGTTCCTCCTCCCATCTCAACCTCAGCAGTGTTCCTCCCATCTCCACCTCAGCAGTGTTCCTCTCATCTCCACCTCAGCAGTGTTCCTCTCATCTCCACCTCAGCAGTGTTCCTCTCATCTCCACCTCAGCAGTGTTCCTCTCATCTCCACCTCAGCAGTGTTCCTCTCATCTCCACCTCAGCAGTGTTACTCCCATCTCCACCTCAGCAGTGTTACTCCCATCTCCACCTCAGCAGTGTTCCTCTCATCTCCACCTCAGCAGTGTTCCTCTCATCTCCACCTCAGCAGTGTTCCTCTCATCTCCACCTCAGCAGTGTTCCTCTCCTCTCCACCTCAGCAGTGCTCCTCTCTTCTCCACCTCAGCAGTGTTACTCCCATCTCCACCTCAGCAGTGTTACTCCTCTCCTCTCCACCTCAGCAGTGTTCCTCTCCTCTCCACCTCAGCAGTGCTCCTCTCTTCTCCACCTCAGCAGTGTTACTCCCATCTCCACCTCAGCAGTGTTCCTCTCATCTCCACCTCAGCAGTGCTCCTCTCATCTCCACCTCAGCAGTGTTACTCTCTTCTCCACCTCAGCAGTGTTACTCCCATCTCCACCTCAGCAGTGCTCCTCTCATCTCTACCTCAGCAGTGCTCCTCTCTTCTCCACCTCAGCAGTGTTCCTCTATTCTCCACCTCATCAGTGTTACTCCTCCCATCTCCACCTCAGTAGTGCTCCTCTCCTCTCCACCTCAGTAGTGTTACTACCATCTCCACCTCAGCAGTGTTACTCCTCTCCTCTCCACCTCAGCAGTGTTCCTCTCATCTCCACCTCAGCAGTGTTCCTCTCCTCTCCACCTCAGCAGTGTTCCTCTCATCTCCACCTCAGCAGTGTTCCTCCTCTCATCTCCACCTCAGCAGTGTTCCTCTCATCTCCACCTCAGCAGTGTTCCTCTCCTCTCCACCTCAGCAGTGCTCCTCTCTTCTCCACCTCAGCAGTGTTACTCCCATCTCCACCTCAGCAGTGTTCCTCTCATCTCCACCTCAGCAGTGTTCCTCTCATCTCCACCTCAGCAGTGTTCCTCCTCTCATCTCCACCTCAGCAGTGTTCCTCTCCTCTCCACCTCAGCAGTGCTCCTCTCTTCTCCACCTCAGCAGTGTTACTCCCATCTCCACCTCAGTAGTGCTCCTCTCCTCTCCACCTCAGTAGTGTTACTACCATCTCCACCTCAGCAGTGTTACTCCTCTCCTCTCCACCTCAGCAGTGTTCCTCTCATCTCCACCTCAGCAGTGTTCCTCTCCTCTCCACCTCAGCAGTGTTCCTCTCATCTCCACCTCAGCAGTGTTCCTCCTCTCATCTCCACCTCAGCAGTGTTCCTCTCATCTCCACCTCAGCAGTGCTCCTCTCTTCTCCACCTCAGCAGTGTTACTCCCATCTCCACCTCAGCAGTGTTCCTCTCATCTCCACCTCAGCAGTGTTCCTCTCCTCTCCACCTCAGCAGTGCTTCTCTCTTCTCCCACCTCAGCAGTGTTACTCCCATCTCCACCTCAGCAGTGTTCCTCTCATCTCCACCTCAGCAGTGTTCCTCTCATCTCCACCTCAGCAGTGTTCCTCCTCTCATCTCCACCTCAGCAGTGTTCCTCTCATCTCCACCTCAGCAGTGTTCCTCTCCTCTCCACCTCAGCAGTGCTCCTCTCTTCTCCACCTCAGCAGTGTTACTCCCATCTCCACCTCAGCAGTGTTCCTCTCTCATCTCCCACCTCAGCAGTGTTCCTCTCATCTCCACCTCAGCAGTGTTCCTCTCCTCTCCACCTCAGCAGTGCTCCTCTCTTCTCCACCTCAGCAGTGTTACTCCCATCTCCACCTCAGCAGTGTTACTCCCATCTCCACCTCAGCAGTGTTCCTCTCATCTCCACCTCAGCAGTGTTCCTCTCATCTCCACCTCAGCAGTGTTCCTCTCATCTCCACCTCAGCAGTGTTACTCCCATCTCCACCTCAGCAGTGTTACTCCTCTCATCTCCACCTCAGCAGTGTTACTCCCATCTCCACCTCAGCAGTGTTCCTCTCATCTCCACCTCAGCAGTGCTCCTCTCATCTCTCCACCTCAGCAGTGTTACTCCCATCTCCACCTCAGCAGTGTTCCTCTCATCTCCACCTCAGCAGTGTTCCTCTCATCTCCACCTCAGCAGTGCTCCTCTCTTCTCCACCTCAGCAGTGTTACTCCCATCTCCACCTCAGCAGTGTTCCTCTCATCTCCACCTCAGCAGTGTTCCTCCTCTCATCTCCACCTCAGCAGTGTTCCTCTCATCTCCACCTCAGCAGTGTTCCTCTCCTCTCCACCTCAGCAGTGTTCCTCTCATCTCCACCTCAGCAGTGTTCCTCCTCTCATCTCCACCTCAGCAGTGTTCCTCTCCTCTCCACCTCAGCAGTGCTCCTCTCTTCTCCACCTCAGCAGTGTTACTCCCATCTCCACCTCAGCAGTGTTCCTCTCATCTCCACCTCAGCAGTGTTCCTCTCATCTCCACCTCAGCAGTGTTCCTCCTCTCATCTCCACCTCAGCAGTGTTCCTCTCATCTCCACCTCAGCAGTGCTCCTCTCCTCTCCACCTCAGCAGTGCTCCTCTCTTCTCCACCTCAGCAGTGTTACTCCCATCTCCACCTCAGCAGTGTTCCTCTCATCTCCACCTCAGCAGTGTTCCTCTCATCTCCACCTCAGCAGTGTTCCTCCTCTCATCTCCACCTCAGCAGTGTTCCTCTCATCTCCACCTCAGCAGTGTTCCTCTCCTCTCCACCTCAGCAGTGTTACTCCCATCTCCACCTCAGCAGTGTTCCTCTCCTCTCCACCTCAGCAGTGCTCCTCTCTTCTCCACCTCAGCAGTGTTACTCCCATCTCCACCTCAGCAGTGTTCCTCTCATCTCCACCTCAGCAGTGTTCCTCTCATCTCCACCTCAGCAGTGTTCCTCTCCTCTCCACCTCAGCAGTGCTCCTCTCTTCTCCACCTCAGCAGTGTTACTCCCATCTCCACCTCAGCAGTGTTACTCCCATCTCCA
This sequence comes from Rhinogobius similis, assembly GCA_019453435.1. NCBI lineage: Eukaryota > Metazoa > Chordata > Actinopteri > Gobiiformes > Gobiidae > Rhinogobius > Rhinogobius similis. The sequence continues at coordinate 34,357,924 of CM033632.1, forward strand.
CCTCAGCAGTGTTCCTCTCATCTCCACCTCAGCAGTGTTCCTCTCATCTCCACCTCAGCAGTGTTCCTCTCATCTCCACCTCAGCAGTGTTCCTCTCCTCTCCACCTCAGCAGTGCTCCTCTCTTCTCCACCTCAGCAGTGTTACTCCCATCTCCACCTCAGCAGTGTTCCTCTCATCTCCACCTCAGCAGTGTTCCTCTCATCTCCACCTCAGCAGTGCTCCTCTCTTCTCCACCTCAGCAGTGTTACTCCCATCTCCACCTCAGCAGTGTTCCTCTCATCTCCACCTCAGCAGTGTTCCTCCTCTCATCTCCACCTCAGCAGTGTTCCTCTCATCTCCACCTCAGCAGTGTTCCTCTCCTCTCCACCTCAGCAGTGTTCCTCTCATCTCCACCTCAGCAGTGTTCCTCCTCTCATCTCCACCTCAGCAGTGTTCCTCTCCTCTCCACCTCAGCAGTGCTCCTCTCTTCTCCACCTCAGCAGTGTTACTCCCATCTCCACCTCAGCAGTGTTCCTCTCATCTCCACCTCAGCAGTGTTCCTCTCATCTCCACCTCAGCAGTGTTCCTCCTCTCATCTCCACCTCAGCAGTGTTCCTCTCATCTCCACCTCAGCAGTGCTCCTCTCCTCTCCACCTCAGCAGTGCTCCTCTCTTCTCCACCTCAGCAGTGTTACTCCCATCTCCACCTCAGCAGTGTTCCTCTCATCTCCACCTCAGCAGTGTTCCTCTCATCTCCACCTCAGCAGTGTTCCTCCTCTCATCTCCACCTCAGCAGTGTTCCTCTCATCTCCACCTCAGCAGTGTTCCTCTCCTCTCCACCTCAGCAGTGTTACTCCCATCTCCACCTCAGCAGTGTTCCTCTCCTCTCCACCTCAGCAGTGCTCCTCTCTTCTCCACCTCAGCAGTGTTACTCCCATCTCCACCTCAGCAGTGTTCCTCTCATCTCCACCTCAGCAGTGTTCCTCTCATCTCCACCTCAGCAGTGTTCCTCTCATCTCCACCTCAGCAGTGTTCCTCTCATCTCCACCTCAGCAGTGTTCCTCTCATCTCCACCTCAGCAGTGCTCCTCTCCTCTCCACCTCAGCAGTGTTCCTCTCATCTCCACCTCAGCAGTGTTCCTCTCATCTCCACCTCAGCAGTGCTCCTCTCCTCTCCACCTCAGCAGTGTTTCTCTCATCTCCACCTCAGCAGTGCTCCTCTCCTCTCCACCTCAGCAGTGCTCCTCTCCTCTCCACCTCAGCAGTGTTCCTCTCTTCTCCACCTCAGCAGTGTTCCTCTCTTCTCCACCTCAGCAGTGTTCCTCTCATCTCTCTCTGACACGACTTGGAACAGTCAAATAAAGCAATATTAATCAAAGAGTCAGGAGAACGGCTGTGGTTAAGCGCTGCACAAAATGCATGTATCCAAACTGTGCAGCCTCCAGACCACTTTTTGTTGGCACACAGGTTTTCTGCTGAATTAGTCCAAATGACCAAAAGTAGTATTTAGCAAATTGAATATTTGTAACAGGAAGGATAAAATAGGTTCAATTAAACTCCCTAAAGTCAAAACAGAACAGGATCGAGAGAGAAACATGAACGTTGACGACTGTTCACTGTTATGATTTTGTTTGCACTTGCTGCCATCTAGTGATCAGCTCTAAAACATACAAGTGAACACATTTAAGTGAAAACATCACACAGATCACCTTTGTTTTCATATCATGCATGCCTTTTTTATTTAAACACCGTACAGCCTCATTTCTTTCATAAGATTCCTGAGGGCTCAAAGATTAATCAACTAATCATGTAAAGGACGTTTTAATCATGTAATCATCCACAAATTGGCAAGAGTGTGTGGCTGCAGACCTTAATCCAGAGTCGCCAGCCCCGCAGACCTTAACCCAGAGGTTCCTTCACCCACAGGTCCGGAAGTACACATTGCGCGGACGAAAAAAAAAAAAGGTTACGCCGTTACTTACAATATTACCTTTTACTAACCTAAGTAAGATGTTAGTAAAAATATGTTTAACAACAATCAGAAAACATTCAAACTGAATGAAAGATTGGCAGTTTGTGGAAATATTGAAAGCACTGTATTGAGTTGAGTTGAGAGATCCTTTAATTGTCCCACGATGGGGAAATTCCAGAAGAAGCAGCCGTTTCCAGCGCTAACAAAACTCTCAGAAAAGAAAAACAAGAACAGTATAGCAAGCAAACATTAATACACAGTATACAACAGATATTGTGAGTACGGTACACGTGGTCACGTGATGGAATTTTTTCAGTGGATAAAGGACAGGGTCACAAACAAGAAGATAGAGGGAAGAGCGCGGGCGGTGTGTGCAAATGTTATCTCATGTTTATGTTGCTGGGTCGGTCTGACTCGGGTTCTTCTTCCAGCCACCTGCATTCTCAAGGTCCGGGATAAGGGGAAAACCAAGGGAGGGAGGGCAGAAAATACATTTTAATACATTTGTTGATCAGGAATTTATACAGATCAATAAACCAATCATTTCTGGTCTTTCCGAGTAGCGATTCGTTGTTTCATTGAGTTACTCCGTCTGCTGAAAATTGTTATGAAGAAACGCCAAATTAAAATACAGGTGGCATGTCGTCATAATTTCAGATGTTGGGCCTCCGTAACCACAGATATTTAGTGAATCTCTTCTGATCCACAAATGATTAACCATGTCTTTATTTGTTTGGTTTTGGCTCAACAAACTTGTATGACAAATCAAAATATTGAACATTATAATAAGAAAATAAAATAAAATAAAAAACAGTATTGAAAAAATTAAAAACTTGAAAGAAAGATTACACGCATTACTACACTCATTCACAAAAAACAAAGCCCCTCCCATCCACCACTTCTTCATAAAATGTCCACGTCTTCCACACAAACAAATACGATTTTAAAAAGCTCCAACTCCTCCTCGTGTTCTTCATCGTCAGATTCCAGTCTCCATTATTATCGACGATGGATCTATATCTACAAATTCACATTAAATTTGCGATTAACAGTAAACTTCACCCCTAGTTTTTCATAACATGTTACTTAAAACTCCACTTCAACGCCATTAACATTAGACATTAGAAGCGATAACGTAAAGAGCGTGTGGTTCCTGTAATATCTAAATAGCACGATACAAATTCTAATCATCACATTTTGTTAAGATTAATCAGCGGAGAGACTAATATTTAATTTAGTTTCTACCGAGTTATAAATTAACAAGAAGAGGAATGATTGAATTAAAAACATAAGGTGCCGTGCGTGTTGATATTGGTTATTTTTGACACATCCGGGCTCTGGTAGGGCCTCTGGGTGAAGGTACGGGTCACGTGGGCGCCTCCTGGTTAAGGTCTGCGGAGAGGCGACTCTGGATTAAGGTCTGCAGCCAAATGCCTCTCCAAATTGGGTGTGCGTTGGGGTTGCAACTGTTTCCCACTCAGAGGCTGGATCTACAGCAGACTCATGTTTTCTGGCTGATCGGTGATGGATATTTTAGAGCTGTCAGATGTCAACAATCGCCCACAAAAGCACTGCTCAGGATAAGCCTCCTCCAACTCTAGCACAGGCTAATTAGACCTAAAATCATCCTAAAATACCACCTTAGTGTGCTGACAGCTTGATTACAGTATTTTTCAAACATTTTAACATTTTTTTATTTTTTGTTTTGCTTTCATTCAGTATTGATTCAAACACTTCAAACCTAAAAATATTACAAGAATAAAGTCGTATAATATTTCGACATTAAAGTCATAAAATTTACAAGATTAAAGTCGAAGCTAGAGAAAGTAGTAATTTCACGAGACAATAAAGTCGTAATTTTATGAGATTAAATTAGAAGTCAGAAAAGTCATACATTTACCAGAATAAAGTCATAAAACTATGATAATAAAGTCATAGTACTTTGAGAATAAAATCGTAATATTACAGGAATAAAGTCACAGAACTACGAGAATTTACGAATTTAAAGCCAAAGTTCTACGAGAATAAAGTCGTAATATTATGAGAATGATGTTGACATTTAAAGATATAGGCACTGGCGTCAATATGTTTCCAGTCGAAGTGATTCAGAAGAGTTGTGTGTGTGTGCGGATTGTGCGGTGTGCGCTGGTGGAGCTGATGCCACGGCAAAGTGCAGGCCCTGTATGATCACTATAGTTTCGTCTTGCTGTAGCTCTCAGGCTGGGCTTCATGTGTGCTGTGTTGACTGTGTGCGTTGGACCGGGCAGGGCAGGGGTATTGTGGATGCTGGCCGCGTGAGCATAAAACATCGCATTTAGAGATTAGACTGTGCATTGTGTTCTGACTTTTCATAACCAAACACGGTCCAAGCGCTGGCCAGGGGACTGAGCCAAATAAACACAAATTATTTGGATTCATACAACATAGTTCAGCCATTAATGACCAAAATGAGTTTGCCTCTCTGGCTTTAATTACGCCGATGTTACAGCCTGTAGGCCACTATATAAAAAAACTTAAACATTAACACAATTGACACAATTTGCATCCTCCAAAATGTATCTGTCTGCTGTCCAGCTGCATTGGTGTTATAGCACATTTATGTCCAAGAACTGCCAAAAAGGTTGGAATCTGTGCATAAAACCAGTGCTTCCAAGAGCCCATAACGAGGGGCTGCGGTAAAGGTTATCCACAATAAGCACGTCTACTGACTGTGTGCAAAGTGCCCACGTTTAGAATAGTAGAGGGGAGCGGAGTTTGTGTGAAGATCACGCCGAGACTCTTCCACTGTCTGCAGGCAGCTGTGGCTCAGAGCACTGTCCTGTGAGCCCCGGGGAACGCTGAGCTCCACGGGGCTTCTCTGAGGGGCACTCTGGTTATGCCATGGAGGAAGGGCACTTGATCCAACAGTTTGTGAGTGATGCGTAACACAGCAGAGGTGCAGCCAAACCGCGGTAGAGATATGTCTAATAATGTGCACACGTTAAATGCCAGGATTATAAAGTATGGCAGGCACTTAAACACATCCAAACTCATTTAGCCGTGTCTAAAGTGAATTACTCATCTGCATCAATTTGACTGAGAACACTGACGTCGGTCCCTAACCTATAATAGTTTTTATCAGAATATTATGACTTTATTCTCATAGTACTATTATTCTAAAAAATTATGACTTCATTCTCGAAAATGTTCAACTTTTTCTGGCTTCAATTTTAATCTCATAAAATATTTACTTTAATGTCGACATTTTATAACTTTTTCTGGCTTTGACTTTATGCTCGTAATATCTGAATATTTTCTATGTATGGCCTTATTAGAGATCATATATATGGAACGTTTCTCATCAGTTCACACAGTTCATGGGCTTTTTCTCAGAACACACAGCACTCACTTAAAAACATTCATTGGATTTACCTTATTTTTCTCTCTGTGGGTGTTTAAAGTGAGGCTGAGCGAGGTCTGAGGGTCAAACTGCTGCTGCGGCGGATTATTCTTGTGCCTTCACTTTGTATTTGGTGTGTCTTAGTCATTTTAAAAAGTGTTACACGGGTCCGTAAGTTACTTTTGTGTGAGTGGCCTGGCACAATATATAAACACATTTTCATTTCCAGTTTTAACAGCTGTCGCGTCAATACTATTTTAACTAATACATTCTGCAACTATGCAGCAACACAAAACATTTGAACTGACGAAGCATTTTGCCTTTTCAGAGCAGCTGAAACTCTGTTTTAACCTGGGGCTGAATGTTGGTAACCCACCTTCAAGCACATGTGAAGTCACATTTAGATTAGAGGATGTTGGAAGTGGTGAAAGCTGCTCCACAGCCGTATGCTGAGCCAAACAGGACCAGTTTTAGGTGGAAATGGGCTGCGCCCGCTAAACTGGAGCGAAAATTGTGTGCAGTTGAGATTTGCGTCTTTCTCAGGCCGCAGCGCGAATTTAGCACATGGGACATTATGAAACGCAAAACGGCAATTTTACCTAAAATTGGAGATGGAGAAAACGCAAATGATAATGTTTTGCAGGCACTGATTTATCAAGATAATAAGATTTGCAAAAGTGCGAGTACTACTTCAAATGTGCATGTGGTATTTTGTGGCACAGCATTTACCATCAGAAGCTGTGTGTATGGAGCTCATCAGTCAAAACTTCAAAGTTACTAAAAGTAATTAAGTCACTTTCTGTGAATAAAATCTCTCAGTCACTTCCTATATTTGTTTTTTAAGGATTCAGTCCTAGTTTAAGATAGAAATGGAATCTTGAATTGCTTCAGCAGGCACTTTTTATCATCTGTTTTCTTGTTTAACTTCCTCAGTGAATCACTGTATAGAATGTTTTCTGGAGACCCTTTTAATTGTGCGCCCTTTAGAGTCCAAGAAGTGCTTAACACTCGTGCTGGGGTCAGATGGGGTCAAAAGGACCTGAAGATAGGGATAAGGCACTTCAGACTAATTATTGGCCAATGTGTTTTATCGAAAAGTTGAAAGAGTTCCTTTACTCTAATGACATCCTCTACCATTCCTATTAGGCTTCAGAAAAAAGCACAGTATCACTGCAACTATGAAGGTGATACATTATATTATTGTGGCTCACATCATGCTGTTTTAAAAACAACCTTAGGCTTGGATTGTCAGGGCATGCAGTCAAATGGTTCTTAAAGTATCTGAGTAACAAGACTCAATGTTAAATATGAAGGTCTCTGTTCCAATTTTGTAGTTGTCCACAATGACCCTAACCCCAACCCTCCAATTTATTTTCATGGGTCTGTCAAGATTAGTAACAACTATAATTGTGACTTTTTTGTAGTTTTTCTGTAGGAGCAGTGTGCTTGAAAAGGTGTGGTTTCTCCCATAAACTCCCCTTACTCTAGCCCAGTGACAGCCCTGCCCACACTCAACCCAGTGACAGCCCCGCCCACACTCTTCTGGTGTTGAGAGTACCTTTTGTTGTATTGAGCCGAAGTGACACAGTCAAGTAGTGATTTCCTGATCTCCTGTGTGATCACACGTGTGATGTTTATAGCTTATACTGAAATGACTTCATTTACCTTTTAAGCACAGCTCTGTCTTTTGCCTCTGGAGCTTTAGACAAGAGTGTGTATTAGTATTTAGGGGGCTCCTGGGGATGTGTTCTGCACACCTGCACCCCGCCCCAGGTAAGGACACACCCCCAAGAGCCTTCTAAATACAAATGCACAGCCCCCAGAGAGCTCCATAGAAAAGCCTGCACTCTGTCCTCTTTGTACAGAGGTGTGTTTAAAAGGAGAGACTGGAGAATGAGTCATTTCTGAATACTTCTGAAATGTATATATTATATTTCTGAAACTATAAAAATCACACGTTTCATCTGTTCTAAAAAGGAAAAAGTTGATCAGGAAAACACAATTTTATAGTTTCAAATCAAGAGTAGTCAATGGGTGGGGAGCAAATATATAAATTCCATAATAATGTGCAAATTGATTTTTTGAAAATACACTAGGTTTGTCACTAAATTTCTCTGGAACAGGAGAATTTATGGCCAATTTAACATCTCTTATGTTGCCACAAATGCATTACACATTACACAGTGGTGTGATGTTGCTGCAAACATGAGGACTTAATGTTCAAACATCATACATGGCAGAGGTTCTTACTGACTGCTGAAATCTCTGAAGCCACCTGCATATTTAGCTCCTCATCCTCCTCTATCACTGCAAAAACAAAGTAATTCACAGAATGTGACCAAAAACTTCTGCACGGACACTGTATCAAACATCAGCTGAGACTCAGAGTCAGCTGCTGCACTGGGGCCCTCCTGGGATGAGCAGAGCCGCTGGTCCTGCTGCTGCTTCAGGAGGTACCGCTGGATGTTGTACATCCGTCAGCTTTGGGTGCACTTCTTGTCCAAAATGAAGCCAGTGTACGCTTCTGCCTTTCTGTCCCAGGTCCTCTACCAAGTCTACTTGGCTCTGGTCCCAAAGCCCTCAGTATTAGCCAACCCCAGTAAGGGTTAGAAGGGGTAAGGACATGGGCCCTCACAGCCTCTTGGCTCTGTGCACGGAAGGTGGGCCATGGTCTCCTTAGAGCTCCATGACCTGCTCTGGTTTCCTGGTGCATCCCGTCCTGGTGCAGACGGCTAGAAAGAAGCAAATGGTCAGTCTCCCTGAGAAAAAACAACAACTGAAGCCCTTCTTCAGTTTCACTAAATAAGAAAAGCCAGAAACAATATAGTATTGTTATTTATATAACAATTACAGTATAGCCCTCATGTTATCTTTGAGTCATTTTGACCCAGTCATTTTTTATTTTATATTTTAGGTCATCACTATGAAACTTTCATGGGTGGTCTCAAAATTACTCAACATACAATTAACGCAAAATTTTAGTATTAGAGTATTTTTTCTGATATGAAAAAGTATACAGTATTGCTCATTGACCAAAGGTATGTATATGTATATGTGTATATATATATATATATATATATATATATATCTCTATATATATATATATATCTCAAATGACAGATCAGATAATTTACTGACATATTAGAGGGAAGAATCTAGGTTAACACACCACTGATTTGATATACAATTGCACTACAGAGCACAATGAGTCTCATTAACACCTGCAAATAAATGTCAAGTCCTGCATCACTGTTACATCTAAAACATATGATTTCACACAAAACCATTGGGACAGCTCGTCTGTGTCTGACGTGTCACGGCGGCACCTGTGCTGCAAATACAGAAGCTAACTTTACATTTTTCATTCATTCACGATAAGGACACAAAATAAACACAAATCCAAAGTGTACATAAAACCCACGTATAATGTCTTTATAGCTTACTTTGGTTTAAGTTCACAAACTTGCAATAAAAGTGTTCTGCTCGTAGTCACTGATGGGTAATCTCTGTCGCTGGGTCAGACTGGCCTTGTAAACGGTGTTCCTTAACGCCCCGGGAAGTGATAAACAGATCCCGCCAATTTTACGCTGGTGGTGACTTTTTCATCCGTTTCAACTGATGCAGCTCATGTTTAAGATCATCTGCACTGCATCCATAGATTGAGGCTAAAGGAAACAACATTCCTTCATTGAAAAAGTTGTCATATGATGGATTGAGAGCTTGAATGCCTTTCATTACTCAACAATTCATGTCTTTATTTCTGCAAGCATGTGATTCATGACAGGTTAAAAAAAATCTGAGTGGAAACTATACTTTTGCTGTTAAAGGCGGAAACCTGTGTGACTCTACCACAGCCTGTCCATCAAGTCTTGTGCTGAGCCTTTTTTTTTTGGTACTGGCTCAGTTTAGAGGTTGCATTTCTCAGTTGCCCCAAAGCACTGAAAATGAGTCTTGTGCTCTACAGTTCTCAAGATTATGCAGGAGCACCAACTAAATCCACAGCCATCCCCAAGTCAAGGCCTGCAGGGCATTTTTTACTGATACATTCAGATTGTGTAAAATAGCCGTGACAGTTCCGGTAAGCACAGCTGGCTGCAAAAGGAACAGATCTTTCGTTTGCACTAAAGTGGATGCTGAGAGGTTGATTTGGGTGTGTTGAGTGTTGAGAGTCAAAGAGCCAAGTCAGTTGATATGGAAGCCTTTATTGACAAATTTGACAAACAGCATTCCAACCACAGAATAAGACTTCATTAACTGGAATAGACACTTCTCAAAGTTTATCATGTGACTCACTGTTTGCATGTTAACGCTTCAAGGTTAGAAAATACATCTAGAATTGTTTTTTTTTTTTTAAAGCATCACTAAATAAAGTATTTGACAATGAGTTCTGAAGCGTTCATTTCACACACTTCAGAATTCATCCTGATGCTTTTGTCCATAGGATGTTGTTCCAGAACTGTGGAGGATTTTTAGATGTTGTTTGGCAAACTGTAATTTGGCCTTCCTGTTTCTGAGGCTCATCAGTGGTTTACATCTAGTGGTTTACCTCTGTGTTCTCTCAGGTGAAGTCTTCTCTTGAATGTTGACTGTGACACACAAACACCGACCTCCTGGAGACTGCTATTTATCTGACCAACTGTTGTGAAGGGCTTTTTCTTCACCAAGGATAGAATTCTCGGTCATCCACCACAGTTGTTTTTCACGGTCCGCCGGGTCTTTTGGTGTTGCTGAGCTCACCAGTGCATTCTCTCTTTTTAAGAATGTTCCAAACAGTTGATTTGTCCACGCCTAATATCTCTCTGATGGGTTTGTTTTGAGTTTTCAGCCTAATGATGGCTGCTTCACTGACAGCGACAGCTCTCTGGAACTCATATTGAGAGCTGACAGCAACAAATTAAAAGTGCAAACAGAGTAAACTCTAGACCTTTTATCTGCTCCTTGTAAATGGAATACACACACCTGGCCATGGAACAGCTGAGCACCAATTTGTCCCATTACTTTTGGTCCCTTGATAAATGGGAGGCACAAATACAAACAGTTGTAATTGCCACACTGTTCACCCTCTGATTAAAGCTGAGAGTCTGCCGTTAAAGCACATCTTGTTTGTTTCATTTCAAATCCATTGTGGTGGTGTATAGAACTAAAAAGATTAGAGATTCCGTTGATGTCCCAGTATTTATGGACCTGACTGTAATTATAAATATGATAGACTGCAATATAGTTGTATTAAATAAATAATACACTTTGAAGTAAGCAACTTATCTGAGTGTGCTCTCTGCATTTGACCAAAAGCTCATGAATGCACACATGTGAACGAACTCCGCCCTTGGAGAAATCTCCCACCCGAGCAGCATTAGCTCGTCCACGGCTGCTCTGTTCCTGTGCCCTGTGGCCGGAGTGAGCGAGCGAGGAGGAGAGCGAGAGAGAGAGAGACTGAGCGGAGGAGGGAGAGAGAGGATGTGAAGGGAAGAGGCAAAGTCCCAGTTAAGAAGAAAACGACATTGCGTTTTAATAGGCGGGTTGGGTAAATTGTGGCTCCCGGCAAAGCGGACAGGCTCCACTCAGGGCCGCTGGGCTGTGATGCTGCTCTGTGTCTGGAGACGAGGGAAAAAGCTGATTTAAAATGCAATCATCGACTGCACTTGAGCTGCTGTTATTCCATTGCGCGCCACGTTGGATTCTGAAGTGCTGCTGTCAATCAATCAGCGGCGCACCCCCTCCTCAGCCCACTTTGCATTTTTCAAACTTTGCTTGTGAGCGGAGTGAAGCTATGGACTGGTCGTTTAGCTCCACTTAAACATGAACCGAGCACACACTGCAGGTGAGCAGTGCCGTGGTGCTGTGTTTGCCCGTTTACTGTGAGCAGCAGATCATTAGACTCCGAGGGATCGTGGAGTGGATGAGGGTTTGGGAATGGCTGAATGTTATATTCTGCCAGAGCTAAATAATGGCTGTTTGGTAGAATATCGTACACAGCAGATCGTGGATTATGTTTCTGTTTATTTGTTGCATGTTTTTGCACGGCCATCTGTGTGTGTGTGTGTGTGTGAGTGTGAGTGTGAGTGTGAGTGTGGGTGTGGGTGTGGGTGTGGGTGTGAGTGTGTGTGTGAGTGTGTGTGTGTGTGTGTGTGTGTGTGTGTGTGTGAGTGTGAGTGTGAGTGTGTGTGTGTGAGTGTGAGTGTGGGTGTGGGTGTGGGTGTGAGTGTGAGTGTGGGTGTGGGTGTGGGTGTGGGTGTGAGTGTGAGTGTGGGTGTGGGTGTGGGTGTGAGTGTGAGTGTGTGTGTGAGTGTGTGTGTGTGTGTGTGTGTGAGTGTGAGTGTGTGTGTGTGTGAGTGTGAGTGTGGGTGTGGGTGTGGGTGTGAGTGTGAGTGTGAGTGTGTGTGAGTGTGAGTGTGAGTGTGGGTGTGAGTGTGTGTGTGAGTGTGTGTGTGAGTGTGTGTGTGTGTGTGTGTGAGTGTGAGTGTGAGTGTGAGTGTGGGTGTGGGTGTGGGTGTGAGTGTGAGTGTGTGTGTGTGTGTGTGTGTGTGTGTGTGTGAGTGTGAGTGTGTGTGTGTGTGTGTGAGTGTGAGTGTGGGTGTGGGTGTGGGTGTGAGTGTGAGTGTGTGTGTGTGTGTGTGTGAGTGTGAGTGTGAGTGAGTGTGTGTGTGAGTGTGAGTGTGGGTGTGGGTGTGGGTGTGAGTGTGAGTGTGAGTGTGGGTGTGGGTGTGGGTGTGAGTGTGAGTGTGAGTGTGAGTGTGGGTGTGGGTGTGGGTGTGAGTGTGTGTGTGAGTGTGTGTGTGAGTGTGTGTGTGTGTGTGTGTGTGTGTGTGAGTGTGAGTGTGAGTGTGTGTGTGTGTGAGTGTGAGTGTGGGTGTGAGTGTGAGTGTGTGTGTGTGTGTGTGAGTGTGAGTGTGTGTGTGTGTGTGTGTGAGTGTGGGTGTGGGTGTGGGTGTGAGTGTGAGTGTGTGTGTGTGTGAGTGTGAGTGTGAGTGAGTGTGTGTGTGTGTGAGTGTGAGTGTGGGTGTGGGTGTGAGTGTGTGTGTGTGTGTGAGTGTGAGTGTGAGTGTGAGTGTGTGTGAGTGTGAGTGTGTGTGTGTGTGAGTGTGAGTGTGAGTGTGGGTGTGGGTGTGGGTGTGAGTGTGAGTGTGAGTGTGTGTGTGTGTGAGTGTGTGTGAGTGTGTGTGTGTGTGTGAGTGTGAGTGTGCGTGAGTGTGTGTGTGTGAGTGTGAGTGTGTGTGTGTGTGTGTGTGTGTGTGTGTGTGTGTGAGTGTGTGTGTGAGTGTGTGTGTGTGTGTGAGTGTGAGTGTGGGTGTGGGTGTGAGTGTGTGTGAGTGTGTGTGTGTGAGTGTGAGTGTGAGTGCGTGTGTGTGTGAGTGTGGGTGTGGGTGTGGGTGTGGGTGTGAGTGTGTGTGAGTGTGTGTGTGAGTGTGGGTGTGGGTGTGGGTGTGGGTGTGTGTGAGTGTGTGAGTGTGAGTGTGTGTGTGTGTGTGAGTGTGTGTGTGTGTGTGTGAGTGTGAGTGTGCGTGAGTGTGTGTGTGTGAGTGTGTGTGTGTGTGTGAGTGTGAGTGTGTGTGTGTGAGTGTGAGTGAGTGTGTGTGTGTGTGTGTTTGTGTGAGTGTGAGTGTGTGTGTGTGTGTGAGTGTGTGTGTGCGTGTGTGTGTGTGTGAGTGTGAGTGTGTGTGTGCGTGTGACAATGATAAAGCTTCAGAGATTTTATCATTTCCCATACAGTAAATTAAAACAAGGTAAAACTACAGCACACAGATCATGATCAGTCATGACAGAACACACAGCAGAGCTCCAGTGGTTTGTGGCACTGAGCACATGATGGTCAGGGACACATGTACTCTGGCCCTTCACACTCTGAGGACACTGACTCTGCCTGAAGACATTCATTGTTTATTGTAATTATTTTATGTCCAGGCCATATGTTGACATCCATTAATTTGGTTTTAGAAGGAATATGTATTCCACAGGTCGTCTGCTTTGGACTTAACATTCACTTAACAGCTCTGAACATTTACCTCTGTGTTGGTGAGTTTTTATCATAGTAATATTAGTTATTATTATTATCATTATTATTATTATTATTATTATTATTATTATTAATAACAATAATAATCACATTTTAGGCTTGGATTCAAATTGTAAGAATGTCACAGCAATGAGATGAGTGATGAACATCAAAATCAGAAATAAATACAGATGCATACAGAACATTTTCAACCTTTCATGTCTATTTCAGGTCTTCTGAATTTTTTCTTTTCCACAGTGAATGAGAGAATGCAGTTGGACACAAACTCTCTGCGTAAGAAAAAAGAGAATTAACACGATTGTTATCTCTTGCAGTTCTTTTTGAATATCAGCAAAATATGTCAGTTCTTGAAATCAGAAATCACAGAAGAAAGAGACAAACTGAAGACGGCAGGACATGGGTGAGAAGAAGCCTGCTCTTCACTAAAGCCCTTGAGAAACAGGTTTACATCCAACTTCAGAATTATCTGCAACACAATGGAGTTCTGGAACAAAATCAATCCGGTTTCAAATCCCTGCACAGCACTGAAACAGCACTTTTAAGAGTATTAAATGATCTGTTTTAACAGTGGACTCGGTCATACTGCTGTGCTCGTGCTCTGGACTTATCTGCAGCCTTTGACACAGTTGATCATCAGACTTTACTTTCCACTTTTTCGCAGATGATGAGCAGATTTATTTGTCTTCATGATCCCACAGCTCGGAAGATTTACTGTCCTAAATTCTAGACGTAAAAAATGACTAGCACTTCATTTCTTAAATCTTAATGAAAAGAAAACTGAATTTTTGGCCCTCCCAATGCCCCAAGCTCTTCTGACTGGCTTGTCTCATTAAAGTCCTGTGTCAAGCCTGTAGTTAAAGATCTCAGTGTGATTCTCAGTTCCTTTAAATTAGACAAGCACGATCTGTTGTAAAAACTAGTTTCTTTCAACTTTGTGTTCTGTGCAAGGTCGAAATCCTACCTTTCTTTCAATGAGTTTAAGCGTGTTGTCCACAATTTTATTACATCAAGCCGTGATTATTGTATGACTTAAAAAGCTAGATCGAGTGAGTGCGTCACAGGCTCAACCGTGCACAGCTGCGTGAAGTATCATAAAATGTCAAATCCTTCATTGTGTCATGGATCGCCAACACGTTTCGACACAACGCAGCATCTTCATCAGGGCTGAGTTTTGTGAAAGGTGTTTGTGAATGGTTTTTGGATGGTGTTGTCACAGGCTGCAGTCTAGTATCATTTTATTCGTCTCTGTATGTTCTTGTCTTATGTATGAAGCTTTTTCTCTAACTGTTTCAGTGTAAATAGTGGTCACAGGAGAGTCAATGGCCTTGCCCCACCTCATCTTAGTGAGTTGCTCTCTTATGCTCCAGACATGAGCTCCACAAATTTGTTGCTCTTAAATATTTAAAGAACTCGCCTCAAGACTCGAGGTGACCGAGTCTTTTCTGTGGCTGCTCCCAAGCTGTGGAACAATCTGCCACTAAACAATAGAACAGCACAGTCTCTTAACATTTTTTAATTCTTCCTGAAGACCCACTTCTTTACGTTGGCCTTCAACAGCTACAGGCCGAGTTACACTTTATGCAATCAATGTTCTCGTTTTTATTGATTGTTTGTACTACTATATTGTTGTTTTGTGTTATATCTCGTCGCTGTGAAGCACTTTGGGCTCCGCTGGTTGTTGTAAATGTGTTATATAAATACATCTGACCTTGAACTTGACATTGGAGCTGTGGTATTTGGTCTGCTAATGTTTCTTGATCTTTTTTCTGATTTGTGACGTTCTTCATTTTTTTTTAGGTGAAAACAGTTCACTACCTTCTAACCCGTGCATTACTCTGATACTTACATAAAGACGATATGCTGCCGCTGCGACACTGCTTTGCTTGTGTTGTGAGTGAACAAGTGTGAAGTGCTGCTCGCTGAGTTCTCTTTTAACCTTGCATCAATTGTAGTGGCAACAATTCTATCATTCCATTGAGAAAAATATATTCTTTTTATTTGTGGAATGATGTGTCTTCCTCGATGGAGACCTGTGTTTCCATTAACAAATACCTAGTTGTGGTATTCTCTACGTTCTATAGAAGATAAAATGTCAAGCTAATACGTTTTTCATTGTGTTTTAGGTTGTGGGCTGTGTACAACATAAATAAGAGTGGAAGAAACAAAACTAATCAATACAGACCTTATAGGTATTAAAAAGAAAAGAGTCCGATTTCTTCCTTCGAAATCTGAGCTCTGCTCCAAACCATGTGCTTTGATTCCTGCATTTTTTTCTGAAATCCCTTTGTTTTTTCTTTGTTTTGATCCTAATGATGGGAGGAACCAAAGGCGGGGCTTGAGTGCAGAAATGGACCAGAGAGGGGGATTCTGTGCAGTCTGCACGAGTAGACAACTTCTGGTGGTCACCTCGGACTCCTTCACCCCCTGTACCACCGGCACCGCTACGGTCCATCTGGACCAGAACCTCCCGCCACAAGAACAGTTTCTGTCCCTCTGCCGTTGGACTCATCAACACTTGAGAACATCTGCCACTTTAATAACCACATCATAAAAGCAGCTCTGTTTGCTCTGTCAAATTAAACTACTGTCTAGACAACTGTAAATGTTCTGTATATGGTCTAAATCGATTTTATTTTATTTTGTGTTTATGAATTTTGTTCAACAACAATGACAATAAACCTTTATCTGATTCTGGTTTTCTGATCTTCTTGTACAGTGCACTCTATTATACTTGTTCTCCTATTGTTTATTCATTTTAATTAATATAGCAATATAAACAGCAATACAATACACTGCAGTGCAATATGTGCCCTGCCCATGTGGTGAGGGTGAGTTCTGCTGGTCTTTTTGTCTGGAATGTTCCACATAAGGCATTAAAGGTATTTATCTTGTATTTATTCAATTACAGATTTTTCAAGAACAGTTTTTATTGCTGAAAAATGTTTTTATTTTATTTTTTGTATTGACGTTGAAGCCTAAACACAGTTTTTCTTATTTTGTATATTTTTGTATCAGTGCAATATTTATGTTTATTTTGTTCATTGATTGAGTGACATTTAAAATCTCTTATTTGTGGTTATTTTGGTTACTTTGATGGGTAAAATGGTTATTTGGTGTCTGCTGTTTTATTAAGTCATTTGATCATTCAACTTTCTTTTTGGTTTTGCTAAAGTTAATCATATTTGTTTATGATTATGATTTTTATTTTGGATTCTTTTTTGTGTGATCCGTGGCTCCTTTAAGACCTGTGCCGGTGCTCCAGGATAGTGTGGAGTGGAGCCCAACTTTGACCTTCTGTCGCCCTTTTTATTTTACTCCCATTTTTGTACGTCCTCGCTTGTATGTCCTAAGTTTGTGTACTCAAGTAAAGAGTTTTTAATTGCACAAACCATTCTCCGTGATCCTTTTGGGACATTTTAAAAGTGGAACAAGGTGCGCAAAGTGTCAAAATGACTGATGTTTGGGAACTATGTGATAATGAAAAACTCGCTCCACATGGATTATTGGACAATGGACACGTTTGACAAATGGATGAGTACAAGTGGATTGTGCACTTTCTTGTGATAACAATGGATTTAACGGAGAAAATGCCTAAAGTTGTGTCTCTTTGTTCTAACGGATTTACCCACACATTGATTGACCTACTGTCGCCTTATTTGTGGATCAGTTGGACATTTCTGTGGATTATTCGTTCCTTCATAAATTGATTATTAATATTGTGAAGAAAAAACAAGTAAAATGTCTGAAAACCCGGAGCAGATTGAAGGAAAGCAGACAATAAAGATGACCAGGAAGGCTATGGAGGATCATAAAACCAGGCAAATCAACACACGCAAACACAAAGTGTCTCAAATGTCGGGTATAATAAAGCAACTTGATGAATTAATGCAAAACGAGACTAAAGCAGACATTGTAAAGAATAATCTGCATGTGGATTATCACCGTTTGCACCAAGAACTTTGTGAAATAAATGTGGAGCTGAAGTTTATGGACGAGCAGGAATACGTGAATGATAAAAAGAAATGGTTTGAGCCTAAAGACAAGCACCTAAAGGACTGTTTTTGGAAATGTGAAAGCTGGATGACATGGTGGAACAGACTGGACAATCAGCGCAGGGCGCGCAGGCTCCTGCACCAACGCCAGGGCGAGGGCACCACAGTGCAGTACAAGTGGACATTCAGTCAACTACAAGCAGTGGAAGGACGCAGCCGTGGAAGCAGCACTCTTCAACCTCCTCACCGGGGTAAAGGCAGAGATAGAGCGCGTGGCATTAAAGGAAAGGCTGCTGCATTAAAAGAAAAGTTGGCTATTGAAAAGGAAGAAGCTGAGATACTGGCGCAGAGAAAAAACAGAGAGGCTCAAGAAAAGTTAAAGGCGGTGGAGTTTGAAATGGAGCAAAGGCGAATTGAGTCAGAAATGAAAGCAAAGAAAGAAATGCATGACATTCAAACTGCACTGGCTGAGTCTAATGCTGAAATGGAAGTCTTGGAAAAAGATAACTCACAATCTGCTCATGCGCAATTCAACTTTAGTGATGATGATGGTGGAGGTGAAGATGAGAATGGCAACGGACAAATGCAAATAAGTAGTCCAGAGGTGCAGCCATTTCAGCTACTGCTGCCACCTGCTGGACTTGAAATGAATAACACACACAGCCAGCCTCCTACCTTTCAGGCATCATCTCAGCATGTTTCTCCTCCTCCCAGCAGTAGAGGCAATATTCAAATGGCTCCAATTAAGCCAGAAGATGGCGCTGCATTACAGTCTTAAAAGATTAAATCTAAAGTAGAAAGCAGCAGAGAAAGTCATGAGCAGCAAACAGTCTCCAGCGCTGTGGTGCACACCATGGATGCTCGCAGCCACTGGGGCCAGTAAGGAAGACTGCACTCTCTCTGTTGTTCCAGTGTGTGTTAAAGCAGTTAAAGGGACAAAAGTAGTTACAACCTATGCTTTTCTGGATCCGGGAAGCACTGCTACTTTTGCCACTGAGTCCCTGATCAATGCACTGAACATGAATGGACATAACACAAGGATTTTGTTGAGGACAATGGGACGAGAATCTGTTGTGAATATTTGTATTGTGAACGGAATGGAGATCAGCAGCTCGAACAGTGAAAACTTCATCCAGTTGTCAGAAGTTTACTCACAAAGGCTGATTCCAGTGAGCAAAGAGAACATCCCACGGCAGGAGGATGTGAACAGGCCTCACCTGAAAGAAGTGGGACTCCCTGTTATCCAGGCCGACAGTTCACGGACCGTTCAGAGGCGGAAGAGAGGTCAAACAAAGTGATGCATGGACTACAGTCATCGTAGACAGGATCTCAGTTGCCAGATTGGAGCAGCTTCACTAATGTCTGGGAACTATAATTATGTTTTAATGCATTCATTCATTCATTCATTCATTTTCTACCGCTTATTCCCGTTAGGGGTCGCGGGTGACTGGAGCCTATCCCACTGTATTGTATTTGTAATCTCCCTGTGAGTGAAGCTTAAGTTGTTTTAAATGTGCTATATAAATGAACTTGAATTGAATTGAAAAATGGCCTTTAAATAATAATGCTGATGCTTCAGTCACAGCTGAGTGTTGAATGTGATTACTTTCATGACTTTGGACAACAATATTCATTATTACATTAATCACAATCTAAAATTCAGATTCTAAATGTGTAAATGTCTGTCTCCTCCAGCTCCAATTCTGCTGTTCTGTTTCTTTTTCCTTCTCATTTTAATCACCAACATTTTATGACAAAAGGCCTGATTGAGTCATTCTGCAGACAGTAAAACATGAGTGAAACAATCTGAAAAGTCCGCGCACTGTTGTCGATCGCAAATTTATTCCCTGAATTTTACATTGTAAATGTAACCATTTGTATTTCAATTATATCTGAGCGGATTGAGACGAAACCAAACCTCCAAAATAGAATGAATGAATGAAATGAATATATAATCATAATTTTTCGCCCCATGATTGATTTTTTTTAAATTTTTTTATTGAACAATAGGTAAATATTGATTAGGAAAATCCTTTTATTACAAAGAATGGGCTGATCAGGGTGTATGGTCAGTTTTAATAGCTCTTGTTTGAACTCTTAAGGGTTTTTGATGTGTACACACTCTGTTCCTCGTTTATATCCCTGCGCTATTTAAAATGTTCCCTTTTTGGACAAAAAATGTAAGAAGTTTTTGAGGTCAGTATTATCTAATGAATGTTTCCCTCTGCCGTTTAGAAGGCGACATATTATGGAAGATTTCACTAAGTTTGGATGTAATTATATTAAATATCCAATTCCACCTAAAGCTAAAGAAGTACACTTTAAAATGTTAAATAATGTTTACCTGTGTAAAGACATTTTACATTGAAAATGTAATATTTAGGACAACGTATGTGCCCTCTGCTGGTCTAACACTGAAACCGAAGAACATCTTCTCTCATGTGTGTACTCAGACTTCTGTGGATAGTTTCTGTTCATGGACTCTACATAACAGCTTAGGTATCCATTTCAATTATAATCATATTACATTTGGCACTTTAAACATGGCTTTCTTTTTATTTGTTATTTGTTTTTGATTCATTTTATTTCAATTTAATGTTTGACATTGAACTATTTAAAGTTTTGTAAGTCTAAATGCTTTTGAAAATGTATTAAAAAAAACATTAGAAAAATATATTATATTTTAAAACAGACACTACAATGTCAATTAAATTAAATATGTTAATTATTTAATTATCCTATTATATTTTAGTTAAATTAATAATCATATAGACAAAAACAAAAAAGGCTGGATTTAGATGATAAAAATATATCAATCAAACTTTATTTATAAAGCGCTTTTCATACACAGCATGTAACACTAAGTGCTTTACAGTGCATTAAAAACATTTCCACACATGACCATTTCCCACCCAACCTCCTCCCACCAGCCAAGCAACCCACACACACACACACACACACATATACACACAGACACACACACGTACACACACACACACACACACATATACACACAGACACACACACACGTACACACACACACACACACGTACACACACACTCACACGTACACACGTACACACACACATATACACACACACACATATACACACACACACACGTACACACACACACACATATACACACAGACACACACACGTACACACACACACACACACACGTACACACACACATATACACACACACACACACACACACGTACACACACACACACATGTACACACACACACACCCGTACACACTAACACACACACGCACACACACACCCGTACACACACACTCACACACACACACCCTTACACACACACACCTGTACCACCACTGTAGCACCATCAGAGGAGCCGTCTGCACCAGGAGCAGAGAGTTGTCTGCAGACACAGGACACAGACTCAGGGCCCCGAGGAGAGATGATGCCCACACCAAACCCCCACCAGGGGCCCATGAGTCAGGGCCCAGCAGCCACAGACGAACACCGCTCCCAGTACAGAGGGCCCCTCAGAGGAAACACTGGAGAATCTAAAAAGGATAAAATTAATTAATAAATAGAACTAAAGTAAAACTTGGAAATAAATACATATAAAATAGTAAACCTAAAATAAGTAAACACAATAAATAGGAAGGATAAATATAACAAATACATAAATTAAATATTAATCAAAAGCTAAGCTAAAAAGGTGGGTCTTGAGCCTGCTCTTAAAAACCTGAACGTTCTCTGCGGCCCTGAGGTTCTCCGGCAGGCCGTTCCACAGACGAGGGCCATAGTACTGGAAAGACGCCTCGCCGTGAGTGTGTGTCCTGACTTTGGGAATGACTAGGAGCCGGCTGCCGGAGGAGCGCAGGGGCCCGAGGAGGAGCGCAGGGGCCGCGAGGGTTCATATGGTAAAAGCAGTTCTGAAAGATAAGAAGGCCCAAGACCATTAAGACATTTATAAACCAGTAAAAGAAGCTTAAAATCGATCCTGAAACACACGGGGAGCCAATGCAGTGATTTCAAATCCAGTGTAATGTGGTCCCGCCCACTGGTCTTAGTCGGACACGTGCTGCTGAGTTTTGTAATAATTGTAAACCTGAGACCAGAGAGCAGGGCATTACAGTAGTCTATACCAGTGGTCCCCAACCTTTTTATCACCGTGGACCGGTCAACGCTTGACAATTTTACTGCGGCCTGGTAGGGGAGAGGGGAGAGGGGAGAGGGGAGAATCCACTGTGTACCTGTTTTTTTCTTTCAAAATACTCCGGGGGCTTGTCTTTTAATCCAGGGGGCTTGGTCTTTAAGCGAAGCAGCTTTGAAGGCTTCATTGCCTCATTAGAGCCGTAGGATTCACGTAGGATTCACGTAGGATTCCTGGTATTGTCTTGTTTCTGACTCATTTTGTTGCTTGTGGGTTAAATTTTAGCTCAAATGACCGAGATGTAACCATCATCAGGCCCAAAAATTCAAGCCCGACCGCCCGAGCACGCGCGCGTACTGTCCGAGCCCGAGTCATTTGCTGCAAGGTTCGACCCGAACCCGACCCGGGACCGCGCGGATATTGTCCGAACCCGACCCGGGACCACGCGGATACTGCCCGAACCCGACCCGGGACCGCGCGGATACTGTCCGAACCCGACCCGGGTCCGCGCACTTGTAGAACCGGAGTTGCATAAACTGAGTTCCGTGCAGAGTTTTATTGGCAGAATAAGCGCCTGACAGGGCTTCAAGTGTTTAGTGTTCTACCTGCACCAACGGGACGCCTCCTGTTCCTCCGCTGACGCTGGCCCACATGAGTTCTCTCCCTCGCTCCTTTCGTCTCTCTCTCTCCTCCGCTCGTGTAGCAGCCGCGCTTTCATTAACGTCTTTTCTCACGTCATATTTTGACCACTTTATTCGAGCATGAGGAGGAAAACATCACAGCACTGGCTGCTCACGCGCTCTTCCGCCGTGGAGCGCATGTTACGCACGTGCTCGCCCCTGCCCCCTGGGCCGCCCGACTCAGCCCGACAGCAGAGCGGGAAATGTGGACCCGAACCCGGCTCTGGCCAAGAATCTAAGCTCTTATGTATCCTAGACTAAAGAATCCGGTCCTTTTTCAAAATAAATGATCGCTCAGACTCTGACAATAAATTAATTATTTGTTGTGCGGCCCGGTCCAAATTGATCGCGGCCCAGGGGTTGGGGACCACTGGTCTATACGACTGGAGATAAAAGCATGCATCAGCGTCTCTGTGTTGGTCCGAGAGAGAATGGGGCGGACTCTGGCTATGTTCTTTAAATGATAAAAACCTATTTTTTGATGTTCTTGTTGTGCGGAATAAAAGAGAGCTCAGAGTCAAAGATAACGCCCAGGTTTTTTACTTGTACTGATGGATTAAAAGACTGTACTTGTAGTTTGGATAAAAGTTTTTCTCTCTGGGCCTCAGGACCAATGACTAAAACCTCAGTTTAAGATGGAGAAAGGTTTCTGCCATCCAGGGTTTGATGTCTAAAGTGCAGTTAAGAAGAGCATCCATTGGCCTGGTGTCATCAGTCCATCTCCTGATGACACCAGCAGAGGGCGCATGTACAGGTTAAAAAGTACAGGACCTAAAATGGAACCCTGGGGCACACCACATGTGATTTTATGGACTCTGGAGGAGCAGGTATCTAAACTTACCATAAATGTTCTTTCTGTGAGATAGAACGTAAACCATTTGTGTACAGTACCAGAGAGGCCCACCAGGTGCTTGAGTCTGTTTAAAAGAATAGTTTGGTCTACTGTGTCAAAGGCAGCGCTCAGATCCAGTAGAACCAACACTGTCACCTGTTTAGAATCATAATTTAATCTAAAATCATTTAAAATCTTAGTTAAGGCTGTCTCTGTACTGTGGTTTACCCTAAAACCAGACTGATATTCCTCAAAAACATCATGTGAGTTTAAGAAATAGTTAAGCTGAGTAAAAACAAGTTTTTCTAAAATTTTACTTAAATGGTAAGTTAGATACTGGTCTGTAATTGTTAAAATCATTAAAATCTAAATTGCTCTTCTTCAGCAGGGGCCTCACCACCGCCGCTTTAAAGGCAGTGGGAAAGACCCCTGTCTGAAGAGAGCAATTCATCATGTTTAAAAGCTCCTCCCTAAAAGATCCATAAAATGACTTAAAAAACCTTGAAGGAACTGGAAAGACGTGTGGTGGGTCTCACTGAGGAGAAAACTTTATCAAGACTCTCAGCATTAACCAGGACAAAACTGTCTAGTGTTTCCTCCAGTAAAGACAGACAATCAGATGTGTTAAAAGCAGTTGATCGACTGGATAAAATGTTACATCTGATGTGTCTATCTTCCCCATGAAGTGGTCTGCAAACGCTTCAAAGAGAGAGTCCGGGGGAGTAAAATGAGATGTGCTAAAATCAGGGTTTAAAATATTGTCTATGGTTGAGAAAAGGACTTTGGAATTATTTTTATTGTTGGTGATTATTTTGGCAACGTAGTTGTTTCTTGAATTTCTAATTGCATTGTTATATATTCTTTGTTGACGAATAGTTGATGATTTATTGTTGTTTTGTTTTTTCTCCATCTTCTCTCTGCAACCCTGCACTCTCGCTTTAAGTTTTTGAGTTTCTCATTTCTCCATGGAGGTGTAGGTTTTGTCACAATCTTTTTTGTTTTAAGGGGGGCAATGAGATCCAGGGCTGATCGAAGTCGACTGTTAAAATTGTCCGTAATAAAATCACAAGGGGCAGGTAAAATAATTTGACTTTTTTCTAAAACCTCAATAAAGTTTGCAGCCACTTCAGGGTCAGATGGAGCTTCCTCACAGTCTCACAGAGGTCTCTCGCTGAATAAAACCAGTGATATTAAATCACATATATGTGTGTGTGTGTGTGTGTGTGTGTGTGTGTGCGTGCGTGCGTGTGTGTGTGTGTGTGGAGAGAGAGAGAGAGAGAGAGAGAGGGAGAGAGATGTTTGGTAGAAACTCCATAGGATTCTTCACTTCAACAAAATCAGAAGCATAATTTGTTCCTTCAGCTTTTAAGATCAGTATATTTTGCTTCTATTATTATACTAACGTTTGAGCTAAATATTTCAGAGAATTACGTGATTGGACAAAGTCAAGAAGGACCCTTTAAACTAAATGTGTTTACTCCATGACCAAGAACAAGATAAATTTCTAATAATTTACTCCTGGACAATAAAGGCTCTTTGTTTTCAGAGAAATACACATCTTATGCTGTATTTGTGAGGTAGTGTGTACCTGGGCTCCAGGTGTGTGTGTGTACCTGGGCTCCAGGTACACACAGAGGTACACACAGAGGTACACACAGGTACACACAGGCACACACAGAGGTACACACAGATACACACAGAGGCACACACAGAGGTACACACAGGCACACACAGAGGTACACACAGATACACACAGAGGCACACACAGAGGCACATACAGAGGTACACAGAGGCACACACAGAGGTACACACAGAGGTACACACAGAGGTACACACAGAGGTACACACAGAGGCACACACAGAGGCACATACAGAGGTACACAGAAGCACACACAGAGGTACACAGAGGTACACACAGAGGTACACACAGAGGTACACAGAGGTACACACACGTACACACACAGAGGTACACACAGGTCCACACAGAGGTACACACAGAGGTACACACAGAGGTACACACAGGTACACACAGAGGTACACACAGAGGTCCACACAGAGGTACACACAGAGGCACACACAGAGGCACACACAGAGGTACACACAGGTACACACAGAGGTCCACACAGAGGTACACACAGAGGCACACACAGAGGTACACACAGAGGTACACAGAAGCACACACAGAGGTACACAGAAGCACACACAGAGGTACACAGAGGTACACACAGAGGTACACACACGTACACACAGAGGTCCACACAGAGGTACACACAGAGGTACACACAGAGGCACACACAGACGTACACACAGGTACACACAGAGGTACACAGAGGTACACACAGAGGTACACACACACAGAGGTCCACACAGAGGCACACACAGAGGTCCACACAGAGGTCCACACAGAGGTCCACACAGAGGTACACACAGAGGTATACACAGAGGCACACACAGAAGCACACACAGAGGTACACAGAGGCACACACAGAGGTACACACAGAGGTGCACACAGGTACACACAGAGGCACATACAGAGGTACACAGAGGCACACACAGAGGTACACACAGAGGTATACAGAAGCACACACAGAGGTACACACAGAGGTACACACAGAGGTACACACAGAGGTGCACACAGGTACACACAGAGGTACACAGAGGTACACACAGAGGCACACACAGAGGTACACAGAGGCACACACAGGTACACACAGAGGCAAACACAGAGGTACACACAGTGGCACACACAGAGGTACACAGAGGCACACAGAGGTACACACAGAGGCACACAGAGGTACACACAGAGGCACACACAGAGGCACACACAGAGGTACACACAGAGGTACACAGGTACACACAGAGGTACACACAGAGGTCCACACAGAGGTACACAGGTACACACAGAGGTCCACACAGAGGCACACAGGTACACACAGAAGTACACACAGAGGTACACACAGAGGTCCACACACAGGTACACACAGAGGTACACAGAGGCACACACAGAGGCACACACAGAGGTACACAGAAGCACACACAGAGGCACACACAGAGGCACACACAGAGGTACACACAGAGGCACACACAGAGGTACACAGAGGCACACACAGAGGCACACACAGAGGCACACACAGAGGTACACACAGAGGTACACACACGTACACACAGAGGTCCACACAGAGGTACACACAGAGGTACACACAGAGGCACACACAGACGTACACACAGGTACACACAGAGGTACACAGAGGCACACACAGAGGTACACACAGAGGTACACACAGAGGTACACACAGAGGCACACACAGAGGCACACACAGAGGTACACACAGGTACACACAGAGGTACACAGAGGCACACAGGTACACACAGAGGTACACACAGAGGTCCACACACAGAGGCACACACAGAGGTACACACAGAGGTACACACAGAGGCACACACAGAGGTACACACAGAGGTACACACAGAGGTACACACAGAGGTCCACACACAGAGGCACACAGGTACACACAGAGGTACACACAGAGGTACACACAGAGGCACACAGGTACACACAGAGGTACACACAGAGGTACACACAGAGGTACACACAGAGGCACACACAGAGGTACACACAGAGGTACACACAGAGGTACACACAGAGGCACACAGGTACACACAGAGGTACACACAGAGGTACACACAGAGGTACACACAGAGGCACACACAGAGGTACACACAGAGGTACACAGAGGCACACACAGAGGTACACACAGAGGCACACAGGTACACACAGAGGTACACACAGAGGTACACACAGAGGCACACACAGAGGTACACACAGAGGCACACACAGAGGCACACACAGAGGCACACACAGAGGTACACACAGGTACACACAGAGGTACACAGAGGCACACACAGAGGCACACAGGTACACACAGAGGTACACACAGAGGTCCACACAGGTACACACAGAGGTACACACAGAGGTCCACACACAGAGGCACACACAGAGGTACACACAGAGGTACACACAGAGGCACACACAGAGGTACACACAGAGGTACACACAGAGGTACACACAGAGTCACACACAGAGGCACACACAGAGGCACACACAGAGGTACACACAGAGGCACACACAGAGGTACACACAGAGGTACACAGAGGCACATACAGAGGTACACACAGAGGCACACACAGAGGTACACACAGAGGTACACACAGAGGTACACACAGAGTCACACACAGAGGCACACACAGAGGTACACACAGAGGCACACACAGAGGTACACACAGATACACACAGAGGCACACACAGAGGCACACAGGTACACACAGAGGTACACACAGAGGTCCACACAGAGGTACACAGGTACACACAGAGGTCCACACAGAGGCACACAGGTACACACAGAGGTACACACAGAGGTCCACACACAGGTACACACAGAGGTACACAGAGGCACACACAGAGGCACACACAGAGGTACACAGAGGCACACACAGAGGCACACACAGAGGCACACACAGAGGTACACACAGGTACACACAGAGGTACACAGAGGCACACACAGAGGCACACAGGTACACACAGAGGTACACACAGAGGTCCACACACAGAGGCACACACAGAGGTACACACAGAGGTACACACAGAGGCACACACAGAGGTACACACAGAGGTACACACAGAGGTCCACACAGCGGCACACACAGAGGTACACACAGAGGTACACACAGAGGTACACACAGAGTCACACACAGAGGCACACACAGAGGTACACACAGAGGCACACACAGAGGTACACACAGAGGTACACAGAGGCACATACAGAGGTACACACAGAGGCACACACAGAGGTACACACAGAGGTCCACACAGCGGCACACACAGAGGTACACACAGAGGTACACACAGAGGTACACACAGAGTCACACACAGAGGCACACACAGAGGTACACACAGAGGCACACACAGAGGTACACACAGAGGTACACACAGAGTCACACACAGAGGTACACACAGAGGTACACACAGAGGTACACACAGAGGCACACACAGAGGTACACACAGAGGTACACACAGAGTCACACACAGAGGCACACACAGAGGCACACACAGAGGTACACACAGAGTCACACACAGAGGTACACACAGAGGTACACACAGAGTCACACACAGAGGCACACACAGAGGTACACACAGAGGCACACACAGAGGTACACACAGATACACACAGAGGTACACACAGAGGTACACACAGAGTCACACACAGAGGCACACACAGAGGTACACACAGAGTCACACACAGAGGCACACACAGAGGTACACACAGAGGCACACACAGAGGTACACACAGAGGTACACACAGAGGCACACACAGAGGCACACACAGAGGTACACACAGAGGCACACACAGAGGTACACACAGATACACACAGAGGCACACACAGAGGCACACACAGAGGTACACACAGATACACACAGAGGCACACACAGAGGCACACACAGGGCAGATCAGGTGATAGTGTCAGGACAGAGGAGCAGACCTCACCATCATCAGCAGGGCCCAGGACCAGGTCAGAAACTATGGGCCGAAATAAAACAACTTGGAATCCATTTTATTTTATTAACCTTTATATTAACATGAGAACCCACTGAGATCCAAATCTTTTTTCAAGGGCGACCCGGGCATGCTTAATGTCTGTCACTGATATTTGCATACCAGTAATGGCAATTACAACGTCCCACTTCTAATTCTTATAATTAGAAGTCCATAATACAGCCTCACTCTGAGCCCGGCTCGTCGTTCTCAGAGCCGTCCCAGGTCAGAGGCACAGAGCAGGATTAAAGGGTGGATTGTATGTATCCCCTTCTGAGGACTCAGTTGTCTCAAATGAAAATTCTTGACTGGTGGCATTTACGTTGACCAGTCTGTCTTTCTTTGCTGCTGGATGTTTTTATGCTCATGTTATTTCTTTTCTGACAAAAGTATTCACACGTGTGTCAGTTTCTCAAATGAAGTTGCTGTCTGAAGAGAAAGTTATTGTTTTAAGTATTTGAAGAAGAAGAAATTGTTCCTTCTTGGCTATAGAAAGGATAAATAAAAATAAGATAAAAACATTCAAAAGGTCAGAACCAAAGAATGAGATGGGATTTTTGGTGTGTTTTCAGCACAAGAGACATGTGACCATCACAAACACCAGTGACACGTGCCAGTGAATCAGTGGAAAGTAAATGATGTATTTGAATGACAAAGTATAATGGATTTCAAAATAACTCTTTCAACCTTTAAAATGTTCTCTTTCCTTTTTGTCTTTACCACATTAGTTTGTCCTTTTTGGCATGATTTTCCTTGTGAAAGCCTGCACAGTGTGACCAATCAGAAAGAAACTGATTGGGACTGTTTACATGACACTGGTAACTCTAGAATTCTGATCATGATAGATTTTTGTTGCATGGAAACATAGTCATTGATTGAATCATAGCAAAAGATGTGAGCTGTATTGCCACCTGCTGGACAAGCGTGTACATTACGACAGGTGGCTGCACTTCATTTCAGACATTAGGACTTCTGACTGTCGCTCTGCTGTATCTACAGCGGCAAGACACTGAACAGACTTGAAAACTATCAAGTAACTATTTGCTCTTTATGTCAAATTAAACCCTTTTATAGAGCCGGGTCAAGCGAAGGGTTAAAGTCAAAGTCAGGCTTTATTTATAGCACATTTAAAATACAGTATCCACTGCTCAAAGTGTTCAAAGGTCCAATCATACAATGTAAAAAATGTAACAGTAAAGTTACAAATGATAAATGCCCAACTCAACTAGAGTGAAAACACAGTTTTAAGAAATCTGTTTTTAGACTCTGAACAGTGGAGGCAGGTGTAATATTTAGAGGTCCAGCTCTGGTCCAGCCTTGATCTGGGAACCTTCAAAAGGAACAGATCACCTTAAGGTTCTTACAAGAACATAGAAAGACAACATTTCTGACAAGTACACAGCAGCTAGGCCATTTAGGATTTAAAAACAAGCAATAAAACTTTAAATTGAATTCTCAAAAGGTACAGGGAGCTAATCAGGAGTAATGTGTTCAAAGCACTGCAGCCTTTTGGACAAGATGTATCATTTAAAAGCAGGCTAAAGCAGTGCACAGAACAAAAACTAAACTGCTGTTTAGTGAATAAGTATGTTGCTGGGCATGAACATGGCCTCACGATGTGTTCTTATGAACAATACTGTACTGGAGGCATCTAATGATGTTTTTAGGAACAATGAACAGAACACATGTCTGTGGGAGAACAAAAGCAAAGAACAAGGACAAGGTTTTTGAAAACTTTAGTGCTTCTATAAATCGGATCACCCTGGACACAGGCAGGAGCTGACCCTTGACCCCTCACATCTGGACACAAACAGGAGCTGACCCTTGACCCCTCACATCTGGACACAAACAGGAGCTGACCCTTGACCCCTCTTTTGTATTGTTTTTTGCCTTTAAACATGCTAAAGTACTTTTACCTTTACCTTTAATTTGCCATCTCATGTTTTGAAACAAACAAACAAACAAACAAATGTTTATTTATTATTTATAGTTTATGAAAGAATTAAATTTTTTGTCTGCAGCCTGGACAGACACTTACTCAGTGCATCTAGCCAGTAGATGGCACCCAGCGCTTAGCTATATTATTTCTTGAAGCGAATGTGCTACTCGTAATTGTTAAATAAATGCTCAGAACAAGTCTGCCGATGATTTAAGGACTAAACCAGCAGAAGATCCTGGGATAAATGATGTAGACCAGGGGTGTCCAAACTTTTTCCATCGAGGGCCACATATTGAAATATAGACCAATCGGAGGGCCACAAATCAATCGTGAAACGTTAAAAAAAGCTGCATTTATCTGATGTTTTAAGCACCACCACATCTACATTCAGTCTCAGTGCCTTAATATCAGGTCTGTGTTGCACCAAAATGTTAGTTATTTAGGTTGGAATTGTAGAAAATCTGAAATGTGCTGTAAATAGTACTTATCAGGACAGTGTGGGCCAGTTCACCAGGAAGCCTAAGGGCCGAGAAAAAATGGTCTGAGGGCCGCATTTGGCCCCCGGGCCTTAGTTTGGACATGCCTGATGTAGATGATCTGAAAATACCTCTCAGAAGCAGGAAGTTCAGCAGGAAGTGTGTTCGACGCTCGGAGGGGGAGGATTTTCTAATAAACGTTCCTCGAAACAGCGTGAATGCAACTGAATGTAACTCTATTTATGTTTTTGATGACGGGACATTGTTAGAACAGGGTTAAAAGCTCAACAAAAATGACTGTAGCAGAATATGTGTCCTTATTTTATGCATGCATTTTTTAATATTTCATTCACTTGTTATTTGATGTCTGCACCAAGACAATAGCTATAAAGCTTTTCTGTTAGCATGCCATCCACTGGTAGCAAAGGGAATGAACAAGTGGAAAATAAACAAATAGCTTTAGCAACATAACCTGCATGCTATTATCTGCACAGACACAATACATTCTTATCTAAATGTAGCACTTTTATGCTGCATGTTTCAGATATATTTAATATTTTACATGTGCCTCCTAACTACTACTTGAACACGTCTCCTTCCTGCAGTCTATGTTTTACGCATCATTTTATTGCAAATGCTACTGAGCCCTGCACATTTCATAAGAGAAATACAGTCCCGATCAAAAGTTTAAGACCAGTTCAATAAATGGCAAAAGTCACATGTTGCATGGTTGGATCTTCACAAGGTTCCGAACTTATAAGCAACAAGAAATAGGAGTGAGACAAAAAAAAGTAAACATTTAATTGAAAATAACAATTAAACTGAAATAGGCCGTTCTGCAGCTGATCAAAAGTTTAGGACCATAGCTCAAAACAGAACAGAACAGAACTCAGTCATGAGCAGTGCCTCCGTTATTGTTGATCTCTTCAAAAATTGCGTGTGGCGCTTGATGTAAGTGTTTCCAGGAGGTGAGAGGGAACATTTCTCCAAGTGGTGCATACGGCCTCATGAAGGACATCTACGTCTGAACTGTGTTCCATTTGTGTAAAGCTTCCTTGCCATCCATCCCCAAAGGGTCTCAGTTGGATTTAGATCAGGGGAACACACAGGATGGTCCTAAAGAGGGATGTTCTTCTCCTGAAGAAGTCCTTTGTCCTGGGGCTTTGTGAGCTGTAGCCTTGTCCTGTTGAAAAACCCAGTGGTTCCGCAGACGAGGCCCTCAGTCATGAGGGATGCTCTCTGCAACATCTGCACAGAGCCAGGGGCCCCTGCACCACCTGGAGCTCCATTGTTCCACTGAAGGAAAAAGCCCCTCAGATCATTATGGCGCCCCCTCCCTGTGGTGTGTAGAAAACATCTCAGATGGATCTGCTTATCGTGTCAGTAACGTTTAAACCATCAGGACCATCAAGGTCACATTTTCTTTCACTTTCTTCCACCTTTCAATGTCCCATGTTTGTGTCTCTTGTAAAGTCCAGGCTGCAGTTCTATGACGTTCAAGGAGGACTTTGAAGAGGTTTGTTTCTGAAACCCTTCAGTGTCAGATGTGTCTGATGTTATTGTGCTGCAGTCGCACCAGTAAAGGCCTTCATTTGGGTCGAGGATCGTCCAGTGTCTTCACAGATAGACAATCAGATCCTCCGGCTCAGAGCTGGTGTCATTTTTTGGGGTCTTCCACTTCTTTGTTCCACAACCTTCAGAATCTTTTAAGAAATTCCAAATGACTGTCTTACAGCGTCCCACCTCAGCAGTGATGGCCCTGCTTATGCAGCTCAGCAACACGACCACGTTCAAAAAGAGAACGTCATGACAGTGTGAACACTTGACAGAAAATGACACTGAATCCTCATTTTTGCACAGACTTGGGCTTTTAAAGGCATGTGGTCCTAAACGTTTGATCAGCTGCAGAACAGACTGTTTCAGTTTAATTGTTGTTTTCAATAAAAAAATAAAATTCCATTTTTGTTTTTGTCTCACTCCCATTTCATGTTGTTTGTTGAAGCTCCAACCATGCAAAATGTGACTTTTGCCATTTATTCAACTGGTCTTAAACCTTTGGTCAGAGCTGTATATACAGTACTTTTGTGAGTATTTCCATGTTTAACTGAAAGTCCTCCAACCCCTTGTTTTGAAGTGTGCTTCTGACTTTGCTCCGTTTGGTCTCCAGCTCTTTGTCTGAAGAGGTTGGGATTAGGCCTGAATCACAACAGGGCACAGCATCATCCATCCTATTTCCAGATTGATTTTTGTTGCAAACAAACAAAGATCTAAAAAACAGGGGAAATGTCAATGCAAAAAGAAAGAACAGAACTTCATCCATCCAGAAGTTAGATGGATGAACTTTAGCAGAGAAGATAATCAGTCAAACAGGTTCTCACACTAAAGGTGGTGGTAGCAGACATATTCCTTCTGGCAGACATGCCAAGGTGAGGGGAATGAAAGAAATGGCAGAATCTCTCTTTTTCACCAAAGTAAAGTGTAGACAGTTAGAGTATTTGTGATTTTGAGGAGAATAAGATTGAACTTGAGGACACAGTCAAAGATTTATATGAAAAAGGTAAAAATGCTCAAATTGTACATTTACGCTAAACATTGTTTAAGTCAAGCAGCAACAGGAAGAAAAGGATCTGAAGCTGATCAGAGGGAAAGTGAGTGCAGCTTTGTGTCCAAGGTTTTCATAAAGAGGCAAGTTATACTTAGCATTTTTTCAAAACTGGCACGTGTGCAGAACTTAAAAGGACAAAAGTAAAAAAAGTTTACTTCAAGATAATTAATATTTTAATAATTCATGTTTTAATATGTACACTATTTTGTGAATGTCCTTTGCAGTGCTCCATAAAGTGCTGAATTCCTTTAGAATATCTGAGTGAAATGAAAAGTCACACAACTTTATTTGTGGAGATGTAATGGCTTTAAACACGTAGTTTACGTATGACCATGGCTTCTGTTTTTGATTGCTTGTGAACAGTGTGGGAGCAACAGAAAAGTGCTGAATAGTTTTGCAAAGACTCAAATATGAAGAATGTTAAAAGCTTTTGGTCAATACTGTGTTTTGTTGGAAAATGTTTTGTGTCAAGGACTGTCCTGGCTGTGGCCTTGCCTCTTGTTGCAGTAAACAAACACACTTTTATTGAATCGAAATTGCTCATAAACTACACTGCAATGGGAGATTCAAGGCTGTAATTGTTCAGTGATGCTCAAGGCTCAGATATAGTTCTGCTTGGTAGTACTCAGAAAGTACTCAAGTAAAAGAGTCCATGCTCCTGTCTCCTACTTGAGAAAACGTTTTTGTTGCAAAGCTTTATGTTGACAATATGAAATGATTTGAACATTTGTGTTTCTTGCATCGCTCTTCCAGATGTGATTTTGTTTTTGTCTTTTTCCCTTAAAATTACCAAACAAACCCAGTGCCATCTGAGTCCTCAGACCATGAAGGGAGGCAGAGTCATGTTTAGACAAAATGTGTGTTATACAGTTTAAGCTTGTTAATCAAGATGTTTAAATAAGATCATGCAATTGAATATGACAGCCTTTCAAAAAAAAAAAAATGTAATCAATTTGCATTTGATATAAGTTATTTTATATCAAACTTTTGGGTTTTTTTCTGTTTTAAAGGACACACATTCTGCTACAGTGACTTTTTTGAGCTTTTAACCATGTTCTAACAATGTTCCGTCATCAAATACATACTTGAAATATTATTCAGTTGAATTCACACTGTTTTGAGGAATGTTCATTAAAACAATCCTCTTCCCTCCAAGTGTCAAACGCACTTCCTACTGAACATCCTTGATCTGGGATGTATTTTCAGATAATCTATGTCACTTATCCGAGAATCTACTGCTGTTTTAAGTGCTTAAATTATCACCAGACTCATTCTGACCATTTCTTCTGTCTAAACACGATAACTGCTGCTGGCTTGATAATTGCGAGTATCACACACACTTCAAGAAATAATTTAGCTAAGCACTTGGCCCCATCTACTGGCTGGATGCACTAAGTAAGTGTCTTTCCAGACTGGAGACTAAAAATGTGAGATGGCAAATTAAAGGTACTCAAGAGCATGTTTAAAGGCTAAAAACAATACAAAAAAATGCACAATATTTTTCCTTTAATTCCATTACATTGAACATATAATGGATGCTTATTGACATTTGTTAATGTTTTTGTACAAATATCATGATTAGTGTTACCACATTATAAGGCTATAACAAATATACAGTTGCTTTATATTACACCATCAGATGAAGTGACTTCACATATTACATTTAAATGGTGGCCATTTCAGTTCAGAATAAAGTACTCCATATCAAAAGGCGGTGAGGTGATGGAGGTGACTGAAGGCAAAGTGAAAGAAACTGTAATATATATTTTAACTGACATGACTGATCTACATACTGAAGAGTTTAAGCCTTGGTAACAATTTTGAATTTCCAGTGTAGAAATGTCAGTTTATTTTTGTAAATTGTGTGGTAAAGTATGTAATATATCTGTAGATTAAATAATAATAATTAAAAAAAAAAAACGATTGTGAGCTCAACATTCGTGAGTGTTTGTTCAGTAAACGCTAAAACTCAGGATTTTGCCTTCATCAGAAATGCTACGGGTGTGTCATAATCTGCTACTGAAAAAAAAAAAAAGTAAAATCCAGTGTCAAACGTGTTGTGCAGCAGCTCTGAGATCACTCACATGTAACTGAGCGCTTTCACTGACACCAAACCACCTGCAGCTTTCGGGATAATCTGAGGCTGATCCCAGTTTCTCCACTTCACTTTTGCCTCCGTTCTGGAATTTAGAATGTTTTTGCTTGTAACGTGTGAGTGAAAAGTGAGTTACCAGTTATCTGTGAGTTATTTTGCAAACGCTTACAATCTATACAAAAACTGAGACTCAAAAGAGCCTTGTCTTTCTGCTGTGCACCACTAGAAGGAGCCGGCGTATCACACTTACTCCGAGGAACCACTGCATTGTAATAGTTTTATCTCCATAGATTTAACTTGATGTGAACATAAAATAACAGTTTTAAAGACAGATTTAAACCATACATAAACATAAAGTGAGCACATTTGGGACGTAATGTTGACCTGCATAAACCAGGATTAAAACGGAATGGCCTAAACCACCTCTAAACTGAGACATTTACACACAGACCACATTAAACTGACACTAAACACGAACCTAAACCTGGACTTGACCAGGACTAGAACTGGACCGACTTGCACAAGTACCAGGAAAACCAGGATTTTTAATAATTACTTTGTTTTGTGGGACAGAACCTGTGGTAAATATTTGTCATAGTTTTTACGTCGAGTGGTAGTTTGTGGGGAAAAAAATGATGAAGTAGAGCTGAGTTCTAAAACAGAATCCCTGTGATGTCATCAATAAGCGACATTCTATCCAAAATGTACACACAGCTGACGCAATTTTTCGGATAGTTTAAACAAGCAATCGAGTGTTAGTATATGTCAAATAATAACTATTGTGTAAATTACATACGATTTGTGCCTTGTTTATGATAATAGTTGCTAGGTAACAGTTGTGTATTACCTCTATCTACATATCATCGATGTTCACCTTATTCCGACCCGCCCACTGCCTTTTTTTATGTCTATTATCTGCACTCTTGTAGTAAAGGGACTTCTGAAATGGCTAAAGAGAGAAGTCTCTCGCTAAAACATTATATACAGTAGAGTGATTTGTCTAAAATGTTTAATGCACACGAGCAGAAACAAGTCAGCAACGCACCGATTTCCTGGGCGGCCTCCAAGCATTTTTTTACTCCGTGTAGAACTTATTTTCTGTTGAGGTCGTCTGCCCTGAGTAAACTACAATGTAAAAAGATGGCGGCGCCCACGGAATAAGGTGAATAGGCAGTCGGCAGCGCCTCATATCAGGAGGGCGTGGCCTGGTGTGGGGGAAACGCTCTGTTGATTTAATACGAAACACAACTTTTTCCCTTGTGGGTGTCCACTGCACGATTTTTCTCGTCTTATAAGATTTATGGATGTCACACTACAAGACGTGATGAATGGTGGTGAGTGGTTAGACAGAACGCAGTCACATTTTGCGATGGTTCACACAATCAATCCAAGCTACAACAAAAGTTTATCAGAGTGAATATCAGGCTCTGTGTGATAAAGTCATTGCAGTTGTACCTGGTAGCGGAGATTAGCCAAGATTCTTGTGCAAATCGTGCAGTAGACACCAGGCTTACTACATTTCCTGGTGAATTCTGTGTATTTTAAGCACAACTAATTCATTTGGAGTCATAGCTGAAACTTAATAAAGGCTGTTGACCTGGAGTTTCCTCAAAAAAGTATTGTTCTGTGTTGTTGTTGCCTCTGTAATACAGACTGTAATACAGACTGTAATACAGACTAATCAGCACTTAAGGAGTAAACCAGGAATGAAACAGAATAAAGGAAAAATTGACCAAACCATCACTAAACTATAGGTATAGGTGTTAATTTAGACTAACCCCAGGACCAGGATTAAACCAGGATTATGGCAGGTCAAAACCAAGACTAAAATCTACAACATAATAATTGGACGTTGTAGCTGCATGTGCCATGTTTAAATTACTCCTGTGGGAAGATTAACTTCAATTCCTGTCTTTTTTTTCCTTAGGCAAGACACTTCAGCCACAATACCTAGTATGAAAGTAGTGAGTATAAATGATTGGTGGTGGGAGGGGCCTATGGTGCAGCTTTGCAGCCTCACTTCTATGAGTCTGCCCGAGGGCAGCTGTGGCTACAGCTTACCACCACAGAGTGGAGTGAAAGAGTAATGCACTGCTTTGAGAGACTCCGACGAGTCTGTAAAGCATGTTTACAAGTTTAAGGCATTATTATTATTATAATTATTATTAGATCAAAAACTGACCATAGCACAATCACGGCTGTAATATTAGGTGGTAATCAAGGGTGCAAGAAGTGCAAGATGGCACCATTAGCACTTCCAGCGCTGCAGCAAAACAAAACAAAAATAATGGGCCGCTCCAGGATTTTAATTGTCTCACAGCAGAGACTCTTTAAGTGGGCTCAGACACAGAGAGAGGAGCTGATGCAACGAGAGGAAGAAGGTTGTCACGGATCAAGATGGGGACAGAGGGTGGAGGGGGGTGGGGCCCCCTAAAGTCCTCAATTGGACCAGGTCTAAAACTGCTTTAGTGCTTGTTGAGTCCATTCAGAGCTCAAAATTGCTTGATCCTCACTTGTTTATGGTGCTATATTGTGGACACTTCTGTTATGATAAAGGAATAAATACTGACAATGAGCAACATGCTTGAAATACACATAATACAGTCAAATCTGCTTTGCTCCAGTGCAGATATGTACTCACTTGCTCCCTCTGAAAGTTGTGAAAAGCGCTTTTTAACACATCACGGTGAATAATTAGGACGCTCAGAATAGAAGTGAGTGATGCGTGTGGTCCGCAGCAAATAAAGTACAACGAATGTTCAAACATAGCCGCACAGTGAGGGGGTCACAGACTGAGGACCCGCTCAGACGTCCTGCATCTGATGGACCCCAGGAGCCACAGGAGCCCACAGAAAGGTTCCATGTATTTTCAAAGCATATCATTTCTCATAACATTTGACTAGAGTTGTGATTATTCTAGTAGTCCACAAGTCCAAAGATTGTACATTGAGATTTTTAAATTGCCTTCACTATCGACCAAATAAAGATTGTAATATGATTGGTGGGAAAGTGGAAAGCACATGTACGCTCCGTGTGAGAAACCCGCGACATTGCGAGTTCAAATCCGGCTTCAATCTGAACTAAACGAAGGATACAAGGAGATTCAGAGGATTCTTCCACATTTGAGAGACATGTGACACAGATGAGTGGCTGTGGTTGGACCGTCCCAGTTTAGGAGAGTTTGAACAGAATGTAAAAGGGACCGGTGCTCAGGAAACCAGTTCACAGCACTATATACAGTTTGGGCCACACGTCGACATCATCGGCGGGGCAGGCTGACGTGGCAGGGTCCAGCTCCGTGGCGGGGGGAGGGGAGCTGCGTGAGGTGAGTCGGGGCCCAGATAATATTGTATTTCTCCTTGCACCAGGCGTCGACTTTTTGATGTGTTTTACGGGCTCCATCAAAGAGAGGAAATCAATAGTAATATTTCTGGCAGCTGGGCCTCGCGTCTGCCTGATACCCGTTCACCCTTTGTACCTGCTCAGCCCGCTCGCTTTGACAGTGCTTTAAAGCCTTGAGCGTGACTTTGTGTCTGAGAGTGAACGTGCGCGCTGCTCTAAGTGGACCGGGAGCTTTATTTGAATTTTGGACTTGAACACCTCTGATTTTATTAGGCCTGCTGGAGTCAAGGGCGGTTTCATCAGTGAGAGCAGATATAGCATCAGAACACCGCGCACGCTGATCATATGATGTAACGTTACAGAACACTCATCTGGGAAGAGGGCTGGGATTCATTATAGATGAGGTATCATCGATAACACCAAGGATTTGTTTGTAATTCCTTCTCTTTAGATTGTACATTACTCAGTGGTAGAGATGCCAAAACTAACTTTAAATTGATATTACTCTGGCGAACAGGGAATGTTCAGTTTACAGAGGCTGTAGCCAATTTGTTTTTCCATGTAGTTAAAGGGCCTGTACCTGATTTTGAACCGTGAGACAGGAACATGTTTTTGTTTGAACTGTTAGCCACATAATCCTTCCTGTCACTCAATATTGCACCATGACTCAGAAACGACTGTCTGAATAGTCTTACGCCTGGTGCACACTGACTCCGGTCCGACTTAGAAAGTGCTTGAAATCAATGCGCCCTGTCACACCGGCCTCGGAGCACTGCGGCCGTGGGTCCGGCAACCGCGCGGGTCTGCAGAATGAATCCACAAGAAGTGTCTTTTTGCCGGACGCTGGCATCTTTCATGTCATTTGAAGAGTGTTCTTTACTTGG
This sequence comes from Rhinogobius similis, assembly GCA_019453435.1. NCBI lineage: Eukaryota > Metazoa > Chordata > Actinopteri > Gobiiformes > Gobiidae > Rhinogobius > Rhinogobius similis. The sequence continues at coordinate 34,397,836 of CM033632.1, forward strand.
CTTTCGTCAAAAACCGACCGCAGTAAACTGGAGCTGTTGTGACAGGCAATCTGCAAGAGACCCGCACAGGTCCCGGACCGCGACCGCACCGGACTCAGTGTACACTAGGAGTTATGCAGTTGTTTCATATAGTTCCTCTAACTCTCCTTACAATTAGCTTTTAGCACTTTTGAAACTGCACCCTCCTCGAGAATCACAGTCTGGAATAGTGTCAAACAGTCGATTGATTCTTAGAGTACAATGTGGCTGATTTGTTGAGAAGATGTGACCCTGGCAAACACAGATTATACATTACAAACCCAATGTCTTTCCATGAAGTTGCTTCTACCAAACAATGTGTAATGTGTAAGAGAATGTATCTTAACTAGTGTAAATAAAAATTACAGTACTGTAAAAGTACAGTACTGTTTTGCTCCAGTACAGATATTTTAGAATGAGAGTTCTGTGTGAAGTTCCCAAAGTGGGTTGTTATCGCGCTAATATTTGTTAGCTTTACAGTGATGGAAAAAGTCTGCTCTGGAAGTTGTGAAAAGCACTTTTATAAACTAATTGCAGAGAATAATTACGAGGCTTGGAATATGTGAGAAAGTGAACAATATCGCTGCCAACTGTTTAAAATGAATGAGTTCTGTTTTTCAAGTTTTTAGACCGTGAACATCTGATACAGCCCCTTTAAATCTTTATTTAAGTCAATTATGTCTAATAAAGTGTTTCTCAAACCATGGAATGTGTCCCACTTGTACTCAGGGTCCAATGCACTTTGAGTGTATGTTTCATTTAGACACAAATCTGTTCACGTTTTTTCCTCATTTGGGTTAGGGTTGTTCAAAGTATTGAAAGTCCAATAAATAGACAGTCATTTATAGAAAGAAATAAAGATGTAAAATCATGTAAACAGAACAAAATTGTACCATTCCTGAACAGTTTTAGAATGATCTTATTTAAATAATATTTATCTTATTATTTTTATCACAAAAACCATAAGACCACATGGTGACATAAAGAAAGTAGTAATAGTTAAAATGTGTATAAAAATGAGCATCTATAACAATATAAATATAATCGTGGTATTGAAATTGGTTTTGAGTTTGGAGCCTTTTGTGACAAGTGGCAATACTTCTTTGGTTTAACATTATTTCCAATTTTAGACCTGGTTTGGTCTCATGTTTAAACCATGCTTGTCCCTGGTTTGGGCCTGATGTAGTCCAGGTTTGGATCAGGTGGTGCTCTGTGTCGGTCTGAGTTCAGAAACCTTGAATTATGCAGATCCAAACGTCTCTAAACGACCTCTACAGCTTGTTGTTCCTCGTCTTAGCCCTAGATGCCAATTTTTTATTTTTTGGTCAGTTTGCTTTCTCAACATATCGGCTTTCATGTGGAAACAACAAACTTGTCCAATCTGCTCCTAAAGATGTTTTATCTTTCCATTGAATCCACGTCATCCATAGAATTCTCTGGGACATTGTAACTTCGAAGGCCATTTTTTAAAAATGCATTTACTCCCTCGGGACATAAAGATCAGCCTTAAAGTAGATCCCACACCAGACTGTGCAATCTGGACTCAACGAGATTTTGATGAAACGTACAGAAGCATTTTTTGATATCTAATTCTAAAACTGATTTATTGAAGTTTGAAGTAAGTGTTCAGTCCAATCTAGATTACATAAAAACTAAATAAGAAATCCAAAATCCCCTCTGTACATTTTTTGTAACTAATGTGTGGAAAAATGTACCAAGAAATGTAAACCTGGTCCTGTCCATTTTTCATATTCATATGTCCCAAATATGTGTATTTTCGGCCATTTTTACACATAAAATGGCTTATTTCTAAATGAAAACATGACACGATGAAAAGGAGAAGTTTCAAATTGATATTTTTAAAGTTACGATTTTTTCCTATTCACCTGCAGAACTCAGTAGCTCCAGTGACAGAGCAGAGTAAATTGAAATAAGGAAGCACAATCACATACAAAAACAGATTATGTCTCCAGATATAAAAAGGAGAGCCAGTGTTTCTCAGGAGAGTTGTCTTCAGGTCGGCGTCAGGAAAGTTGCTGCTGGTTTCATGTGCAGAGACAGCAGGGGGCGACAATGGGGGCGTTCGAATCCCTCGGCTGACGTGAACATCCTTGATTGAGCGGTCCGATCCACTGGCTCACAGGTTGGCAGTGCAATTCCATTATTGTGATTAGATGGAAGAAATGTTCAGAGCGAGTCTGGCCATGATTTAAGGACTTGAAACAGCAAAGGATTCTGGGATAAATGACGTCAGCATCATCTACGTCACACATGAAGGAGTTCAGAACACAGAGTTGGACAGAGAGGGTTTACAATGGAGGATTCATCAGACAAACGTCAATCAAACTAAAGGCTACTCCAGGTATGTTTTTGACGATGGAGCAATGTTGGAACATGGAGAAAAGCTCAACAAAGTCAATTTTGCATAATATTTGTCCTTTAAACTTTGTCACGTGAACACAACAAATTCTTACTGCCTCTCCACTGATCTGGCCTGGTTGTGCTACCTGCTTATCTTCATTAAAGCCATACTGTGGAACATTCCTGGCAAAGCAATAACATAAATAATACCTCCTCTATTCTTGCTTCTTTCCTGTTCCTTAAAACCAGACTTCACAACCTTCTCTCGCTGATACCTGCTGTCGATTCTGCTCAAAGGCGGGAAATAAAACAGAGGCTTCCCATGAAGAGTGTCAGGCAGAGACCAAAGTGCGGAGGAGGGGTGAAGGGGGTGAGGGGAGAGCCTGGTGATGGGGCTCCTTCATGTGGATCTGTCAGGCTCTGTACGTCACTGCTCTGTGGGATCTGCAGTGTGCAGGTGAGCTGTGCTGGAGATGAGAGCGAGAGAACAGAGAGCAGGATGAGAACCGAGGCCGGAACAACCCCACCCCACCAGCGCTCAAATATAGACTTTCAGTGCGTTTAATCAGAACCCAACAATCAGATCGGGTCGGGTGGATGATGAAATTTGGGCCTCCAAATACATACTGTAAGATACGATTACGGTTATTTTTACATTATGATTCTCCATTTGAGATCTGCAAAAATATATATATATTTTTTAATTAAATGATTTTATCCCTTTAAAGCAGGCATGTCCAAACTCAGGCCCGGGGGCCAAATGCGGCCCTCAGACCAATTTTTCTTGGTGAATTGGCCCACATTGTCCTGAGAAGTACTATTTACAGCACATTTCAGATTTTCTACAATTCTAACCTAAATAACTAACATTTTGGTGCAATACAGACCTGATGTTAAGGCACTGAGACTGAATGTAGATGTGGTGGCGCTTAAAATATCAGATAAATGCAGCTTTTTTTAACGTTTCGCGATTGATTTGTGGCCCTCCGCTTGGTCTATATTTCAATATGTGGCCCTCAATGGAAAAAGTTTGGACACCCATGAATTCAAAACACTGGTCAGAGAATACCCAGTGCTCTTGCTTTGTATGATTTTATTCCACATGGTTACTGTAAGTGTGTTTATATGTAATTGTTCATGTTACTGAGCAATTACAATTATGGATTATTGATTGTTTTATAATTGTTTTGTTTGTTCCTTCTGTATATATGCAATTTAACAGGGTTCTCACTTTGTTCTGATTATTCCTTATTTTCGTTTTTACTATTATAATGTCTTACAGTCATCATTAGGACACAACCAGTTTGGACTGGTGGGTGAACGCTCTAACCACCGACTGTCAACCATCCCAACCATCCTAGCACCAATCCTAATACAAATGTAAGGTGAGACACTACAGGTGTATGAGAAATAATCTTAAATTTAAAGATATCAATTGTAAACTCCTGTAGTTTACTCACATAAAAATAAGAAAAACATGACACTACAAACATTACAAGTTTTTCACCATGTCAAATCAAGTTAGAAATCTGGGGGTAATAATGGACTCAGACTTTGACAAGCACAACAAACAGCCTTTTATCACCTAAAAAACATTGCCAAAATCAAAGGTACAAAGTCTAAACCAGACTCGGAGAGACTTATCCATGCATTTGTCTCCAGTAGGTTAGACTACTGTAATGGCCTGTTCACTGGCCTCTCCAAACGAGCTGTAAAACAGCTGCAGTGCATCCAGAACGCTGCTGCTCGAGTCCTGACAAGAACCAGGAAGTACGAGCACATCAGTCTGTGCTCAGGTCTCTGCACTGCCCCCTGTGGGTCAGAATAGACTTTAAAGCAGCTCTGCTTGTGTTCAAGTCTCTCCAAAGCACCAAAGTACATCTGACATGTGAGAGCCAGATGAACCATCTCACACTCTGAGGACATCAGGGACCAGCCTCCTGCTGGTGCCACAGTCAGGACTAAACATGGACCGGCCTCCTGCTGGTGCCACAGTCAGGACTAAACATGGACCGGCCTCCTGCTGGTGCCACAGTCAGGACTAAACATGGACCGGCCTCCTGCAGGTGCCCAGAGTCAGGACTAAACATGGGGAATCAGCATTTCAGTTTTTTGCTGCTAAAATCTGGAACACTCTCCCTGAAGATGTGAGACAGGCCTCCACTCTGACAATGTTCAAATCCAGGCTAAAAACAGTTCTGTTTAGATGTGCATATGACTGAAAGATCTATGAGCACTCTTCTCTCTTGAAACGTTTTATTTTAAAATGATTCTGTGTGTCTTTTTGTGTTTTATGATTTTGATGCAACTTTTCCTGTTGTGTAAAGCACTTTGAACTGCGTTGTGTACGAATTGTACTCTACAAATAAACTTGCCTTGCCTTACAAATTGCCGAAAATATACATATTTGGGACATATAAATCTGAAAAACTGACAGAACCAGGTTTAAATTTCTTGTCTTACATTCGTCATCTGAGGTTGGTTCATATTTGCTTTATAAATACATTTGACAATAGACAGTATCGTAGAACTTTTTACCGAATTCTTTACATAAACCCAGTAAAACAGAACCAGCATTGAGGTTCCCAGCTTGATACAAGGTGTGGGGGCTAAACATGACCATCTGAACCATTCACTTGTTTAACCACCAGTGTCTGGCCCTCCGCTCTGTTTGATTCAATATGTGGCTCTTGGTGAAAAAACCTGGAAGATCCCCGTTCTTAACAATCTAATACACCGACTCAATTCCATTTCTCATCATTAAATACTGTACTTTTCCAGCTATAGTGCGAGACAGCCGCTCCGGATCACAGCATTGATTTACTAACCCCGAAACATGTCTGCAGAAGGTAAAACAAGGATAACAACCTCGCTGATTCATTTGCTATTATCGAGCGCTCTTGTTTGTAATATAACTCTGCGCCACTATTTGGCAACATGGCACGTGTTTTATTGCATCCTGCTGCTTCCAGAAGACTTCACAGCGATATAGATAATCGATAGACACGCAGCCGTCTCCATAACGGCCTTCCCAGGACAGATCCATCAGCGCGGGCCGACCGTGCATCCCGCGGTCATATCACTCACACAATGAATGGCTTGTTGTAGCTTCTTTAGAGGAGATTTATAATGCGAATCCGGGCAGGCAATCTTTCAGGGAGTTCTGTTTTGACGATCACACGGCGCGCGGAATAATCTGCAAAAGAAACGCAGCTAAATTGAACTGTCAAAAGCCCGAACATGGAAAGCAACTCATCAGGGAGATGGAATGGTTGCCAAGTGGAAGAATTTTGTGAGAAAGTATATTTTATTTTTAGATTTATAACAAGTGCAGGTGCAGGGTGAATTAAAATATCATCTGCGTTTTCATGATGTTATGATGACGGTGCTAAATGTGGATATATTGGGACACAAACGCTATGCGCTGGCTGCATGCTAATAGGCTATAGAAGTAAGATTTTAGAATATTTCAAACATCGGTAGAATATCAAGTTTCAAACACTCTCTTAACCTTTCAGTGGTGCTTTCCAGTCTGCCCCCGACACGACTCAAAAGTGAGTTGCCAAGTTTTTTTGTTGCAAAATAAAATATCAAAGTTCATATAAATCTGGGATATGTGAATAAATAATAAACTTTGTGATAGTCAAAGGTGTTATGTCCCTCGGAGCTTTAACACATGATAAAACAGTCCTCCTTCACCAGCTGCAGTTGTTTCTCCTGTCATTTGTAAATGACTGTGTAGTTTTCCACAAACACAATTTTAAATCATCCAAAGTGAACTAGGACCTTAAATGACATGCATCTTCCACTCTAACCCTAACCTTTTATTTTATTTTTTACTTGAAAAAACAAAATTCTGCAAGGGATTTGCAAATGATCCAAACGTGTGAATCTTGAATCTTTGCTGTGAAAAAATTGCCTGCTAATTCATTCCTTCATTTTCTCCCGCTTGTTCCCGTCGGGGGTCCCGGGTCACTGGAGCCTGTCCCAGTGACTCTGGGCCTGACTGCCAATTTTACAATACCATTTTTGGAGCCCCTAAAGTTCCCCATAGAATGTCGACTTTCAATTAAAGAGCTTCTATATGTGTCCTGCAAAATTCTGTGGCTGAAATTTCAAGATTAAAAATCTTCAATTGTTTTTAGACATTTTCTGGAATTTAAAATTCAAAACCTGAGCAAACAAATTGCCTTCCATCTTACAGTATTATCTCCTATTTTTCTCACAAAGACTCAGACTTGCAAAGCTAAACCAAATAAATAAGGAGTAGGTGCGGAGTGCAGATGCCAGCTGAGAACAGAATGAGCCGACAAGAACCAGCAGCGGTGGGCGGTCTGTTACTTTTTATATCTTTAACCAGGGAAGTCCCACTGAGCCTCAGAGGGAGTCCTTAGCAGAAGAGGAAACCAAAACATCCAAAGTCACTGACAGAACTGGTCTGGACAGACAAGGCTACACACTCCTCTTACACTTTGCCAAGATGTGGAGTCTGGGACGATGGGTCTAGGCTCGGGTTCTGATGGGTGTGATCAGATTCATCTCAAATAGTTGTCCCATTCCCTGTAAGCTCTGGACCCAGACCATCCTGCATTTGATCAGAAAGTAGGGGCTGGCTCACCAGGCAATTTTTCCCCAATGTGACAATTTCGGTGGCGTTTATCCTTCCTGGACATGAGCAGCAGATGTGACATATAGAGGTACTTCAATAATTGTTACCTAGCAACTAAACTGTAAACAGGAGCTCATATCCATATATATTATACACAATGTTATGATTTACTTCCTGTCATTTTCATAGATAATAACGGCAATAACACCAAACAATTTTACGTTTGTATCAATCCTAACTCGCAGTGAGAGATTGGAATAACAATAGGTGTCGACATATTACAAACCTGAAAGCCAATAAACCCAAAAAGTCTATTTCTTTTGTGAGAAATAATATATATTATATATATGTTTTCTATGTCAATCAAAGAGCGGGGCATTCTCTAAACCAGTGTGACAAGGGGCAGGGCCTGCACGGCTCTGCAAAGCGACCAATGGACTGCAGGTCAGCCTACCACACTCCACATTCACACGGTACTGTTTGGCTAAAGCACACAACCAGTTTGGGCTGGTGTGAACACTCCAAACACCGATTGTCAACCATCCCAACCATCCCAGCACCAATCCTAATACAAATGTAAGGTGAGACACAACAGGTGAATAGGAAAAAATCTTAAATTTAAAGATATAAATGGTAAACTTCTCCTGTAGTTTACTCACATAACAATAATAAGAAAAAATGTACAAGTTTTTCATCATGTCATGGTTTCATGTCGAAATAAGGCATTTTATGTGTAATACATATTTGGGACATTTAAATCTGAAAATTGGACAGAACCAGATTTAAATTTCTTGGTTCATTTTGTACACATATTACTTAAAATAAATTACAAAGGGAGTTTTGGATTTCTTATTTAGTTTTTAAGCAAACTAGATTGTTGAACTGAAAATTGTCCTAAAAATTCAAATGTTGTCTAATTTTTTTACTTAAAACTTCAATAAATCAGTTTTACGTTTCGTCAAACAACTTGCTGAGTCCCAGATTGAACAGTTTGGTGTGTGGGATCTACTTTAAGTGGTGATGTCTCTAGAGGAAAAAAAATGCATTTTAAGATAAACAGCCTTTGAAGTTACAATGTCCCAGAGAAATCTATGGATGAAGTGGATTCAATGGAAGAATAAAACATCTTTAGGAGCAGATTGGACACGTTTGTCATTTCCACATGAAAGCCGATATGTTGAGAGAGCAAACTGACCAAAAAGCAAAAAATAGAAAAAAAAAGAGTTTTGCCTGTAGTGTCTGTACTTAAAAAAGAAAAAAAAAGCTTTTGTGAAGAAATCCTTAATATGTGTCCCACTTTCAAATGACAAAAGTAGCGGTTGGCTCTGTTGTAGGTGGACAGGCCATCACCTCATCACAGCCCTGCACTCATGCCTCTCTGTGGCGGAACGCACTCCGCCACATGAAAATTACCATGTCAATTAGCTCCGAGTGCGTTTTGGCCGTGGCGGATACGCGGGGCTGACATTTGGCCGTCCGCGGGGAACAATCGAAGTTGGCCGCGACCCGTCTGTTTCTCGGCCAAATGCGGCAGTGTGGTGACCGGTCAGCGCGTCGACAGCTGCCCTGACAAAGTCCAGAGGGTCGGGGGAGGGAGAGGGGAGTGTTTAGAAGCAAATGAAAGGCAGCGAGTGTGACGTGTTTGAAATGGACTTGGAAGATGGCCGACCGACCGGAGCACAGAGGAGGGACTGGCCAAAACCACATTAGATGATTGGTTTGTGGTCTTTTATGAGTTTGATTAAAAGCGGTGCCAGGGGAAAGGACAATAGGTCGGGTTGAACACATTTGCGTTTGGAGGCGGGGGGTTCATAGAGTGTGTTTACATTGGAGCGCAAAAAAGGTCAATGGATCAAATACACAATGTAATCAGAGGTGGGGAGGGCAGCCAAAAAAGATCAAGAATGGATATTATTTCAAAACATTGGAAATGTTAGGGAGGTAACAAAATTTGGTCCGACTTTTTTAGATTAGATTTTACTAACAACATGTGTAACCAAGACGTGTTCCTCGTAATTAACTGTAGCTCATTATAGCCCCTACCATACTACCACACACAATATGTAATCCTGGTTAAAAGTAGTAAAAAGTAGTAAAAGGTTTCTGGAGACTGTTTTAGAAGATGTTTCCACATCCATTACATTGTATGACTAACTCAAGTAAGAGTTTTGTAACTTGAGCAAAAGCATGTCTGAAAATTCTCTCTCAAAGGTTGTATTTTGAGTGATTCATGTGTATCAGGTATGAGTAATCCTGCACTGAAGGCTGTGTTGTGTAGCTATTTTCTTCAGAACAACAAACTGTAAATGGCTTACAGTGAAATGTCACGATGTAGAGGTGGGTCAGCAGCAGAGGTCAGCTCTGCAGTTTGGAACCGGAAGTCGATGAACCAATTTCTTCACTGAGCCATTTTAGCAGCTGTTTATATGGCTACGAGTTTTAACAATTGCACAAGGCTTTGATTTCTCTTTTACACGACCATGAACTATGTGCCCATAGAATCTGTGCTTTGCTGAAAATGGGAAGCCAGTCTGAGCTCAAACTGGTCAATCTGGTTCTCACATGGACGACAGCCTTGATCTGTGCTGTCAGGCAGCATGCAGCTGACCCGCCATCCCAAAATACAACGTTTTAGGCTTCATATGTTTAAATCTGCAAAAGACCGTGGATAGGAAGCCAAGCGCCATTTGGTGCACAAACACTGGCCAGTGCTGGTGTTCACTGGGCACTGGGCTTAGATCAATATTGCTGTTTAAAATGAGCAGCATACGTAATAATCCATCACTTAAAGTAGAACTACGCAACATTTTTACTTTATTACACGTCTTAGTGAGTCCATGTGGTGGTTGCAAATGTATATTCAGGGCGTTTGAAGCCCCCGTTGTCTCCCTCTGCATTTGCGTCTTTTTACTGGCAAAGTATTTTCACAAGAGAGCAGCAGGGGGAGCTTTGTCACTGAAGTTACTTAGTTCTGCTTTAATAACTGAAAAATCTCAATATGTCTTGATTAAGCAAACCCAGTAGAAGTCTCTTGGCTGAATGAATATTTATTTGCCAGCCTTCTCTTCATTACAGATTTGGACGATAGCCATACCCCATCATCACTGCGGAAATCGACCCAAAGTTAGCCAGAACGAGACACTTTAAATGCACCTATTTGGAGACTTGTTTCAATTTGCCTGCAAACTGGAGCTGCTCAGAGTGTGTCGCGCTGAATAAAATGAACTGCAGGCCTTATTGATGGTGGAAATAGAAATCTTACAGGGAGAGCAAAACAGGTGCGTTACCTGAACTAAACATAGTATTTCTGCCATGCAAATGAGGCCCATTCCACGGTTTCTCTATTCAGGTATCTCCCATCGCACCAATTATAAAGGCACTGCAGGGCATGGCTGGGGCACGGCTGCGTGCAGAGTAAACAGGCATCAAGAGGGAAATGGACGCACTTGCCTGTTCTCTTCTGTGTGGCCAGCATTTGTATGGAGCTGTGGTCAGGAGAGCATATTATGAGCTGTTATTCAAAAGGACAGTGCTACAGTGGTGGCAAAGTACTTCATTTACCAAAAAGTACACTTGGTTTTTCGAAATAGGTTGTATGTGTTTTGAAGAACTACTAAAAAGTTGTTTGAATATAAAGCTGAAGATAATTTCTGATCAGGAAAAGAACAAATTAGATAATAATTGTGAGAGATGCAGTTTGTGTGGACCTGATTTGATTAAAAAGCAAGGGATATGTTACAGTAGAAAGAGTTGAAGAGATGACAATGTATTTAACTAAATAAATGAATAACCAAAGGACTTAAGAGTAAGAGTTCAAGATGGCAGGATACAATGGAAAATAGTTTTTATCCGGTGTAGAGTTTTTATTTCATCACCATGAAACTTTCATGGGTGATCTCAAACATCACTCAACATACCATTTATGCAACATTTTTAAATCTAAATAAGTATTTTTTTCTGAAAAAAAAGTATATTGACCAAAGGTGCATAGCTCAAATGAAGAGAGCACAAGGGATCATTTCTGTCCAAAGTGCTGGAGCAGTGAGAGGTGTCTCAGCTTCTCACAGTGAGTTTTAGAGGCGTGTGAAACATTAGAAACGTTGAATGGTCAATTCAAAGACTTTTGTGTCTGATCTTTCACAAAATGAAAAGAGAAACATCCTAATCTACAATTCTCCAGGATCTTGTTGAAATCGGTAGTGCTCATATCCCCCTGTCTCTGGTGGAGTTCTGGTGGTTCCTGCTCCTTGGTCTGGTCCAGGTCCAGACCAGGTGCTTCCCTCAGACCCGTCCAGAGTCTCCACTAAGCTCTTGTTATTCTCGCTTCTCTCCATCTCGAACACTACCACCCAGTGTGTGGTGTCGACTGCCTCAGGCTTCTATTAGCGATCTACAACGCTCTGGAGTCTAATCGGCCTCCGCTGACTGGTCTCCATGGCGACACCACTGTATTTCAGCATGGTGAATACAAATGAATACAAATGCACATAAATTTAGACTGAGTAGCTTTTAACTCCTCTCTAAACAATAAACATTTACATCACTGTAAGTTACGTACTATCCTCTGAGTTCCTGTTCAGTTCCTCATATGTTGCGCTTTTTGGTGAAAAGGCCCGTTTTGCATATTCAGTCACTCCAATGAGCAAAAACTGCACTGTGCCCTCTTTAGCTTCTGTGTGATAATTAATAAATGAGGCCCAAAGTGTTCAACACAATCAGAGCTATGCACTTCTAGTTCAGCTGCAAGTCAAAACTGTGCTATTTTGTTAAAGGTGGATCAGAAAAAGCTCAGAAAGCTGTGAGATGCTTCACAGGAAGTGTTGCCGTGTTTACTGTAGCTAATCTGCAGGGTGAATATATAAACATGGAAGCATGTGAGGATCGAATCTTGCTTCACTTTTCTCCAATCTTTAAACTTGATTATTGCAATATATTGTTGACTGCGTGTGATTTGTAGAAACATACTATTGGATAAAAGGACATGGATTGGGACACTGCAGTTTAACTTTCTTCAGTGTTTGTATCTTGCTCCTCTGAGTCCGTTGCTCCGTATGCTACTGACGCTCTGCTTTATTGGTTGCTGCAGTATCGGTGATGTTTTATAGTTACAATGGATAGTATATAATCCAAAGCCAGCTCGGAGTCAGGGAGATGCAAATCAGGGCCTAAATCCGACAAATTATTTTGCAGTGTTCACCGGACTCCAACCTTTCCATCTCCTCTTCCCTGAAAGCGTAAAGGCCTTAGGATTTGTGCTCCAAAGGTCATCTGTGTATGTATATATTCTTTGTGTGTATGTCTCAAAAGTGTTTTGTTGGTGTTATGTTCTATATGTTTTGTTTTTAATGGATGCCCAACATTGCTGTCCTTGCATCCTCTTGAAATACAGTTTGAAAAGAGAAACAAGCATACTATTACCATTCCTACATAATGAAATGGCATTGGAGCATATTGACGGACAAATGCTATTGATGCTTTTGATTCCATCGATGACAAATTTATCATACCCTGCATCATTTGTACGGCAGCAGTGGCATATTGGGTAAGGGCTTTCCACTCAGACGACCCTGTCCACCGCAGACTGTTTGTACTCAGCCCTTTGTTTATCGGCTGTGAGCAAAGAATGGCCCTGATTGTAATAGTCCTCCTCCTCCTGTGTGATTGTGTGGTTGTTTATGCGGTCTACAGCTCACAGACCGGCATAGAATCCACATCATACAGTAGATTACGCAGAGGAAACCCACCAAGACTCCAGCAGAACGTCCAAACGTCACACAGAACGGCTCCACCAGGGACTGATCCTATGTGTGTCACAACTAGACTCTTTATGTCCTCGCAACCAACATTCTACTGAAAACATATGGGAAAATGTTAAAAACGTTTATTTTCCAATGTTCTTTTTTCATTTTATATTAAAAGTACAATCAAACATAAAAGGACCAAAGAGTGAAGGACAAAATAAAAAAGGAAATAGCCCATACAAAAATATAGAAATTAAAGTGTCACATCTGTATGAACTTTAATACACCAATAGTTCCTTTCACTGTGATACTGAGTACGGAGGTTTGTGCAAACGCCTTTGCCCTGAACTCCTGCCACCTTCACCACTCTCAATAGGCTTCAACTGAGTAATCATTTTAAGAGTGATTCACTAGTTCCATTCATTTCACTCATTTCAGCTGTGTTCATCTGAAAAAGCACTTATTCACTTATTTAAAGAAATTCTGTGTAACGTTTGCAAAATAATTCATGCATTGGATTAGTCTTGAGAGGCTTAATTAGCACAAAGTAGGACTAAAACACACCGCAGTATTCCTCCGCGCTCTCATCTCTTTGAATACCTGACTTGCAGGTCACGTCCTGTGACGGCCCTGTGGCCTCGACAACACTGTTGCTACAGGTTTGTGGCAGTTCTAAAGGCAGTTTAGAACTTCTCATGTCTCATGTTTGGTAACATGCCTACAGGCACATTTACCTACGGATTGATGTTTAATGGAGTTTGTGGGAGAGTCTCTTTTTGGTAACTTTCTACTTGCACTATGTTGCTTAAAAGAGGACATTTATGCTGTTGGGGAGTCAACACATATGTCTTGTACGGAGCGTTTTGGAGACAGCAGTACAGCGCATAATTACACATGGCTCGTCACAGTCAAACAATATAATAAGAGATTATAGCAGACAAGGGATCTGTCTGTGACATTTGTCTGCTGTTTACATTGTAATGCAAAGGCTGCTTAGATTCCTATGGAGGGAGTTCCACCGTTGCCATCGTGACACAGTGCATATACACCACAGCCTGATAAGTTTTAGATTACCTAAAAAATACCAAATTTATTTAAACAACACTTATTATACACTGTTATTTGAAAGGGACTTTAACAGTACAATTCAGATGAGCTGTTTTAGTTCCAACTAAATCAGTTCTTTAATCTGAGCTTTGTTTTAACACAATCTGTCAATAAAATCTAATTTGAGCTTGTTCCTCCAGTTAGCTTCACATCCCCAAGGAATGTTGATGCGATCAGGTGAAAGGTGACCATTTAAAACTTTGGCAATACATTTTATTTCGTTACCTCAAAATAGCTTATCTGTTTTCTTTGCTCATTGAAGAGCTGCACAGGCCTCAACATACTGCAACATACTCCAAGACATTTACCTATGACTGGTTTCAATTGTGGTGCTTTGGGCGTAACCCCCGGTTCCTGTGTGGACACACATTTACTGTGCGTCATCTCGTGGTGAACCCTCCAGTGTCTCTGTGTGTGCCTGTGTTTCTCTGTGCAGATTGGATTATGGATGACAGCGATGTGTGGAGCCGTGGTTCAGCAGCGGGCGCAGGTGAAGAGTCGGCGCCGTAATGACCGCCATGCAACGAGAGGGAACTAAAACAGCTGAGGCCTGGGAGAGAGCAAAAGAGAGAGAGAGAGAGAAGGAAAGGGAGAAAGACAAGAGAGACAAGGGACGTGGAGAGGAGGCGAAAGAAAGACAGGAGCTTGAACTGTTGGGAGTAACACTCTATGTAGACAATATTGCATTTTTCAGAAACGTAATATGACGCATTACTAGAAATTGGGCAATGTATTACTCACAATCTCAGTAACGTTAGTAACAAAGGCACTCTCCATCAAACGCACATCCAGACAAATACTATGTCAGTTGTTTGTGCTGCAAAAGGTTTCGTTTGTGCAGATTTGAACAGTTCTTGTGATTCAGTTGCAGAGTTTTGCTCACGCTGCTGCCACCAGCTGGCCGGAAATGACGTTACACAATTGCTGCAAAATAATTATTCATAAATGTTTTAAATATGACAGCACAAGCGAAATCATGCACGGCACAAAACAGCACAAACCGAGCGCAGTCGGCTCATGTAACTTTTGGCCATTTTCAAGAACGTTTTAATACTTTGGAGGGCTGAATGAGTCATCGGCAGAAAATAAAATTGCAAATATTTATAAAACCATAACAGCACAAGACAAAACTTTTCACAGCATAAACGAGGCACTAATGGTTGACACCATTTCAGGCTGTTCTGGAGCATTTTTAAGCTTCCTGGGGGACTGGGCGACCCTAATTTGACCAATAAAAGAATAGTTCATCTCTCAAAAACTAAAGCAGCACAATCAAAAAAAATTTTCAGCATAAACCAACACAAACGACCAACAGTTTTTTGTGTGGATGTGTGTTTGATGGGGGCCAACTTCACAGAGGTTGTGCTTCAGCTCCGTGACCTCACAGCGCTCTGTACGTGCACACTCCCTCTCCAAGAAAAGCCCTACCTGAGTCAGCCTGTGCCTTTCCCTGCATCGCACATCCATCAGTGCCCTGGCTCATCACGCAGCGACAAGAGAGGCATATAGTGTATTCTTTAATTTGTCTTCAACAGCTTTTAGGGCATTTGAAAAGTTTGAAACTCACTGAAAAGCTTTTTGAAAGAACCAACGATGTCTCTCCATGATCGCCGTGAGAGCGTTCCACAATCTAGGTCCAACCCATAGACCGTACATATCAGTGGACTATGGGAATGTGACGTCACCCATAGCGTTTGGCTCCAGCTAAATGAAGCCCATCGTGGCTAGCAGTTATAGCGGCTAAAGAGGAGCCAGACTCCATATAAATCCGAGTGCGTATCGTGGCAACCACACGGACTAATCAGGAGTGAGGTTGTTAACGGTTTCCGACCCTCAGCGAGAGGAGATGGCGGCAACGTGCGGCGCTAGCTGTCAATCAAACCTGTTGCTAACACGAGCGAAAAAGGCCCCTGGAAAAGGAAGCACCTGATTGGTCAGTTATTATTGCTAATAACTTCATTTATGAACAACCTAACGAGAAAAAAACAGCAGGATCATGTGGAGTGTGTCAAAACTGATATTTTAGTTCCAGATGTGAGTTTGACCGAAACAGTTACAGAGTAAAGAGCACCAGTGTCACAATAGAAAGTGAATGGCAGCTCGGCTTTATCGAGCCAGGAGCGCCTCCATAGCTGCTTCCTATTTGGAACGCGGCGGCTAGCATGCTAACGCGGTCCACTGATATGTACGGTCTATGGTCCAACCACCAGAGCCTGATCACCTCTTATAATTGGTCCTAATTGGCTGATCTCGGTGACCTTCTTGGGACACGTCACTGGAAACGTTCTCTCAAGTAGATCTTGGCCATAAAGCGGTCGGTGTAAGCGAATTCAACAGGCAGCGAGTGCATGAGGATTGGAAAACGGGAGCGATGTGGCAGACTCAGAAATAATGAGGAATGATGGAGGATTTTGTGACCGCTGAGGCCAGTGAACAGAGAATTACAACAATCCAGCTTTGACGTCAGTTTTCTAAAACCCTCTCATGGCCCATATAGAATGCATGGGCCGTGGTTAGTGGGCAGACTGCTCTGGGCCGCTCAGAATCACAATGAGGCTGTCAGTGTGGTCTGAGCATGGACGAGGTGTCATGGACAAACAGGAAGAACGTGCTGAGGAGCTGCGAGGGTTAGGGCTGAGATGTAAATATCTGAAGAGAATCAAAGTAGTACTTAAAATACACCCCATCACTCACGAAAATGTAACTATCACTTAAAGTGCCTATGACGGGTTGAGCTACTCATTTCACTAAAATGTATGTCAGATAAATATATTTCACATTTTGCCAAGATACTTTACTAATTTTATCCCGGTTTAGCAATTTTTTAGGTTTTTAATTTCACTTCCTGGTTGTAAATGATGACATCACACTAGGAAATTACCATAGCAACCACCTGTAAACTGGGCCAAAACTCATCTAATGTCGCAGATTTTTAAAATATTTACACATAAAAATAGATGTAAACACCTTTTTTTTTTGTTGAATCAATTAATTAAGGGTAAAATAGTAGTTTATTTTGTGTAAATTATGCATAACCTTTGTCTCCCCAGTGTGATGTCATCAGTTTGTTTACTTCCTGTAACTTTCTCTACAACTTTTCTCCACCAACGGCCACTTGATTGGTGTAAAACTATTATTTAAATTTTAACAACTATTAATACATCACACAAGACAAAATTAGAAATACGCACTTTAAAGAGGGGTATTATGCAACATCAACTTTTTGGAGCTTTCTACCACGTTATAACATTATTCCCTCATCAAAAACATGCCTGAAGTGGTTTCCTGCATGTTTGAGTAATCTAGGCTCTCTCCTAAGCACTATTAGAGAACTATTCAGATCTTATTATGAACCGTTCTCCAGCGCTCCGCCCACAAGCAGAGGTTGTAACGGTTACAACACGAACTTGTTTATACTTGTTTACTTTTCTTTTTGGCTTTTTATTGAAAGTGTGTCCAGACAGAAAGTGCATTTGGAGGGACAGAGGGAGCGCTTATTTTCACTTTCCAGGGATGAGGAAACTCCAGGAATTTGTTTCAGTTAAGGACACCATCGGAGAAAGTGTGCCTTGTTTGTTTTAACGTTTAACGAGGACTATTCAACAAAAGCATGTTTGATAATCGACAAACTAAAACGCAGACTCTAAAGAAGGAACAAGAAACAATAAAAAAAGTTTGGTGAGTAAGTTGTAGCTCATTTTGGCAGTGATTCCAATCATCAGTGTTTAACAACCGCACGCAAATAATTACATTCTCTCCTTGCGCTAAATTGTGTTTATTATGTTATTGTTAACTTCATAAACCGCTTGTGTTGTGCTGGCGCTGTGGAGGGGGAGGGGCTTAGTTTGAGGAGCAACATTTTGAGCGTTAAAAGCTAATTTATTTAAAACTTTAATACGTTGTTTTCGGCGAATATACCATTTTCAAACCAACAAAAAGTAACATGGTGATCTATATATATCTATATCTATATCTATATACATGTGTTAACAATGAATACCCCATAGAAGTGTAATACCCCTCTTTAAAAATCATTGCTCTATGCTTAAACCCATGCATCAAACCACAGACACATGTATATTTGGTTTTCACTTTTGATCTTGCACTCGTCTGTTTTAATATAGTGTTGTGACTTTTGACGCTGTTCTCCGTCCATAGAAACGCTGTTCCCCGTCCATTGAAACCCCGGAGTGGATCCTGGCCTCCGGGAGCAGGCTGTGAAGGTTGTCCTGCTCACGCCCGCCTCGGCTTCATTCAAACAAAAGCCTCACTGGCACACGTGATGAGAGAGCGATGGCAGCTGGAGGCACCGCCAGAGACATTCATTTACTCTGAACAGAACCATGATTCTGTTTTTATCACAGAAACAACAGACTGAAGAAGAAGGGACACGGTCAATGGTGGTTTTGTACTTTTCTACCATCAAGGCACTCAAGCTCACACATTCACTCAACCATTCATACAGACTATCACACACACACTCACACACACACACTCACACACTCGTTCACACACAATCACACACATGCGCACACACACAGACGTTCATACATTCACACACACTCACTCACTCATTCACACACACACACATTCACACACATTCACTCACTCGTTCACACACACACACATTCACACACTCGTTCACACACATTCACACACACACTATCACACACATTCACACACACTCACTCACTCGCTCACACACACATTCACTCACTCGTTCACACACACATTCACACACATTCACTCACTCGTTCACACACACATTCACACACATTCACTCACTCGTTCACACACACATTCACACACATTCACTCACTCGTTCACACACTTATTCACACACTTATTCACACACATTCACACACTCGTTCACACACATTCACACACACACTATCACACACATTCACACACACTCACTCACTCGCTCACACACACATTCACTCACACACACATTCACTCACTCGTTCACACACACATTCACACACATTCACTCACTCGTTCACACACACATTCACACACATTCACTACCACCTGCTCACACACATTCACACACATTCACTCACTCGTTCACACACTTATTCACACACTTATTCACACACATTCACACACTCGTTCACACACATTCACACACACTCTCTCACACACATTCACACACACTCACTCACTCGCTCACACACACATTCACTCACTCGTTCACACACACATTCACACACATTCACTCACACGTTCACACACACATTCACACACACGTTCACACACTTATTCACACACTTATTCACACACATTCGCTCACTCGTTCACACACACATTCACACACATTCACTCACTCGTTCACACACACATTCACACACATTCACTCACTCGTTCACACACTCATTCACACACATTCACACACACACACTCATTCACACACATTCACTCACTCGTTCACACACACTCACTCACTCACTCGTTCACACACACTCACTCACTCGTTCACACACACATTCACACACACATTGACTCACAGTGTGAATGTTTAT
This sequence comes from Rhinogobius similis, assembly GCA_019453435.1. NCBI lineage: Eukaryota > Metazoa > Chordata > Actinopteri > Gobiiformes > Gobiidae > Rhinogobius > Rhinogobius similis. Next base: position 34,417,194 of record CM033632.1, read on the forward strand.
GTTTGGAGCGGGGATTCGAACTGTGACCTGTTCAGAGGACGAACACGCTGCTGTGGCAATAGAATACAAGCAAATATGTTGTCATTGTTTTCAAAGCATTACTTTGTTTGTGTGTGGCTTAATTGTATTTATGTTAACTTTGTCAAATGAGTTCTCTAACCTGTCATATGTTCTTTAATTAACAGATGCCATGTTGTTATGTGAGGGCTGTGTAAATAACTATAAATTACCAAATCATGAAGGCAGCAGTGGTTAAGAAAATAGGATGTCTTCTGTACACATAATAATTATGCATTAGTCGTTTAAAGCGCTTTTCCAGACATTCAAAAGACTTTTTAAATTAAGAAGTTACTAAGCCTGAATTATTCTCTAGCATCTATTTGTTCATTTTGATGTAAAGTCTTTGCTCATGCTTTATTAAGACTAATGAAAGTGTAGTTGTTATAAAGAGGTACCAGCAATTAAAAATAAGCTTGACCGATGTCTGCTTGGACCAAAGTTGATACAGCGTGGTTTCTAAAGCCGCTGTTGTTGTATTATACTTTAAACAATTCATTTGAAACTCATTTTTATCCCACAAACCAGCGCAGTCGCCTCAGCCTCACACGGGTTCCTGAAGTCCTTATTTACCACGCGCTAGGCTCTAGAGCTGGCAGCGGTCCACATTGACTTTTCAGTAATAATCAACATCATTAGTGATAATAGTGGGTGGGAGGATGACTAATATTAGATGGCACGTTGGGGACCAGAGCTTCAGGAAATCAGCGCATGTTAAATCCGAATCATGCTTCGCTGAAGAGAATCATTTGGAATAAAGTGCATGTTGGTTGGTTCAATAAACTGATTCATAATTAAAGGTGCACTATGTAACATCTCTGGTGGAAAGAGACCTGCTTGTCTCCATGGAGATGTCATCACTTACTCTGGGACAGTGTTTCTCAACTTTTTTTTTGAGCAATGGCACATTTTTTTGGTAGTAAAGATACCACCACACACAACCTGTTAAGTAAAACATGACCAAATCAGACTTTTAATCTGTGCCGCTATCTGGTTCTTTAAAGTTGGCATTGGTGATTTTTTTGGTATAGAACAGGCATGTCCAAACTAAGGCCCTGGGGCCAAATGCGGCCCTCAGACCAATTTTTCTTGGCCCTTAGGCTTCCTGGTGAACTGGCCCACACTATCCTGAGAAGTACTATTTACAGCACATTTACAGCAGATTTTCTACAATTCTAACCTAAATAACTAACATTTTGGTGCAATACAGACCTGATATTAAGGCACTGAGACTGAATGTAGATGTGGCGGCGCTTAAAACATCAGATAAATGCAGCTTTTTTCAACGTTTCACGATTGATTTGTGGCCCTCCGCTTGGTCTATATTTCAATATGTGGCCCTCGATGGAAAAAAGTTTGGACACCCTGGTATAGAAGTATACTCAGGACACTTCAAAATGGTAAATTACTATGTGTAAATCCAAGGTGAGCGTTCCAGTGCTCAAAATCATGGGTCTGGAATATTCCACTGCATGACCTTATTCTGCATTGACCTGCAGGCGACTCTCTGCTCCTGGCTCCTCTGATGGTGCTCTCACAGCTGGTTCACCTGCATTCAGCCTATCTTAATGAATGTATGTGTGTGTGTGTGTGTGTGTGTGTGTGTGTGTGTGTGTGTGTGCGTGTGCGTGTGCGTGTGTGTGTGTGTGCGTGCGTACATGTATGTGCTTGTGTGGAGGTCTTAATGTGGGGCTGGTGGGGAATTGTTTTTAATATGTAAATTGGAAAGTACTTTGTGTTACAATTTTGTATAAAAGCGCTTTATAAATAAAGTTTGATTTGTTTTGATCCATCTTAATTTAGTTAATACATCTCTCCACAGATCTGACCTGTTCCTTAGTTGGATAGTCTCAAATGCTTGTCTCCATGGAAACAGAGAATTTTGATGTCATACTTTGAAACATTCTTGGTTGGGATTCTGCAGCCTTTGACAGCAAAAGAGTGGCCTGTTTCAGACAAAGTTTAAGTCAGAAAGAGCTACAACTGTATTTGATCCAAAAAACAACAGGACAAACTGATTTATTAACTTTTTTTTTTTAAGAAGTAGGCCTACTTTCTATTTATAGTAGCCATTTGTAAAGTTAAAAGTAAACAAAAAAAAAATCTTTATTGAACAGTTTTGTATTGCTTTGTGAGGAATTTAGGGGAAATGTTTGAGCAAATGATCTGTCGTGTCCTGCATTCTGGAGTATCACAACCTCAGACATCCTTTTACCAGACTGATTTACTGTTAGTTTCCAACTTTTGGAAACATGACTTATGCATTCTGTTTCAATTCATTCAGGGTGAAGGATTGCAGTACAGTACAGTACACACACACACACACATACACACACACACGCACACACACACACGCACACGCACGCACACACACACACACACGCACACACACACACACACGCACGCACACGCATTTCATGGGTGGTCCAAAACATCACCTAACATACATTTTATGCAATTTTATTTTTTAGTTTTTTCCTGATATGAAAACGTATATTGCTCTTTGACCAAATGTGCATTGCTCAAACGAAGAGAGCATGAGGGTTATAAAAAAAAAAAAAAAAAAAAAAGTAAGACGGTGTCCTAAAGAACGTATTACAGACAAGAAGAACGACCAAAAGTGCACAGACAGAAGCGTGTGGCCCCAGCCGTAGACGACACATCCAGGTGTTTGTCCTCAGTTTGTGTTGAGGCCATGGCTCCTGTTCAGCTCCTTCTCTTCCAGAACCCCAGGCTCTGATCCATGATCCGCGCAGAGCTGCTCTTTATGTTGTGGCCGTTCAGATCAGATTTAAACACAGTGCTCAGTGCTGAAACTGGCATCGCAAATTAGAGAGAGCTCAGTCTGCTTTCTGATAGGACTATAAGGTCAACGTCAAGACCTTGTTAAGAATAAATCAATGCTACAATTTGTATCTGTAAAAGAAATATGATTTTAAATTGATAAATACTATTGACCTTATTCTGCCCCGTCCACTTTTGCATTTTTTTGCACTTTTGTTGTAAACGCACTTCCGTTTGATGAGAACTCTTTTAAAGCTAATGACGAACGAGGGAAAAGTCTTGCCGCTAAAATGTTACATAAAGTAGATTGATTTGTGTAAAATGTTTAAGGAGGAGCAGGGACACAGCGACGACGAGGATCTGGACTCGGCCGAAGTCTCGGAGAAGAACGCGCCGGAACAGGAGGCGAAGAAGGTCATGGGCTGATGCTTCTGTCACGGTCCACATGAACACACATCAGATTATATTTTTAAACTCTGACAATAGTGTAAAGTAATAAATTAAACAATAATTAATGAACACGAGCAACAACAAGTCACAACGCACCGATGTGTGTGATGTCATACTTTACAACCAGGAAGTCAAATTAAAAACTTAAAAAAAAAAAACGCTAAACTGGGGTTGAATTTGTAAAGATTTTAGCAGAAATTTGAATATATTTATCTTAAAGGTCCCATAACATGCAAAATCGACTTTTCAGAGGTTTTAACCTTCCTACAGTGCTATTTGGGCCTCGTGTGTTGTGCCCAAAGTGGTTTTTTGATTGATTCCCGCATGCTTTCACTAGAGAACTGTCTTTTCCGTCCCCCTCGGCTGAGCAGCAGACGGGGGCTCCTCACTAAGATGACGCGCTTCACAAGGATGACACAGTGTTTAAGCCACGCCTCCGGGAAGCGCGCAGCCGCAGAATAAAAACAGCTAATGCTAATGCTACACAGTAATTACACGATGGATACAACAGATCGAAGAGTTAGCTTGTTATTTACCAAACGACAACGTCCGTCGTCGAGGTCCTGGAGCACGTCAAACTCCAGGTCAGATCCTGGACGTAGGACTCAGCACGACGCACCGTCAGGACAAATAAAAGGTTTATTCAGTGTTTGTGTATCGCTGTTTACCGGAGCACACGGCGCATGCGCACTATCTCCACTCTAGGCTTCGGCACGAGTTGGGCGGGGGAGGCGTGTGGGTTGGGCGGGGGAGGCAGCCTGCTCTCTGTTCGGGGGGTCAGATCTCAGAGTGAGCCGTTTGCTTTTGCAAGGAGGGGGGCCTGTCCAAGAAATGGGTGTTTTTTGGAAACTGTTATGTTATGGATATTGCACAACGCAAAAAATTATCAACAAAGCCCTTAGAATAGACTGTGTAAAGGGCAAAATAGCAGAATATGGGACCTTTAACTGCATTTTAGTCAAATGTGTATTTCAACCTGTCATGGGCCCTTTAAGGAACTTAAGTAGCACATGTATTTTTACCTGGTTTGTTTTGTTTTCATGGATTTCTTATATATTCTGTGGACACTAGGCTTGTGTTGTGTTTGGACTGTGGTAAACCCCTCTGCTGGGCTTGCTGCAGGCCTTGTCCATCTCACACTGAGGCAATACGTGCACCGTCCCACAACACTGCTGTGAAACACTCAGCGGCTAGTCTGCCCACAGAGCGACCCGGGGCACGGTGAGTTGGTCTGACCTTCCTGGCAGACACCTTATGCGACGCTACAATAAAGTGTTTGGCTCAAGGACGCAACAACAATGAGGCCATCAATACAGCTTTATGTTTAGGGTGAAACGTCAAAATCATACCCTTGAAATACACACCTGCTTCATCACAGCAAATGAATAAGGACTGACACGTTATCTGTAGTGTTCCTGACTTCTGTGCATTTGCTTTGGCCTCGCGTAGAGCAGAGTGATGACACACAGCTGCCGTCTCTGTTCCTCTACAGTGATGACAAGAGCGGAGTACGGCTCGTGGAACAAAGACTTTTGGAGAAAGAAAAAAGTGTTTAATCACTGTCAGTTCTCGTTCTGATGTTTAATCTATGCATGATGGGCAAGTGGTGTTAAATAAGTCAAGTAAGTCATCAAAATGCAGGAATAAAAGCATATTTTCTATGTACTTTTGGATGACAGCCACTTCACTTTTGGTGTCTGTGAAGTACAAAGTCACCAACATTCTCAAACTAAGAAAAACTAGGTAAGATCTGTGGTCAAATCTTGAATGTGTTTACTATGTTTTAGTGAAATGAAAAGTCTAAAGTGTGCGCTTTAAATTCTGTTGCACTACATTTTGTTATGACCACGGCACCTTAAAAGGGAAAAAAAAACTTTTCTGCATATTTGGTATATATAAAGAATGTTTTATTACCTGAAAAAGGAAATAAAACTTCATCAGGATTATTTAGTAGAACTAGACATGCATTTTAACTATTGACTCAACAATAATTCTGAAAAATCTTGCTCAGTTTGATACCTGACATTTACAAAGAAGTCATTACTTTCTTTGAGTTCCATGAGGTCTTTTTTCTATTGTCCCAAACATCCTGATGTTTTAAAACAGTCTTTCAGAACTAACTGTTCCCAAGCCATTTAGCCGAGAGTGTGGAAGTCGAAAATAGATGCACTTAGCCTGGACTGCAGTTACCTTAGAGAAACTTTAGCTCCACCAGTCCACAGTTCAACGCAAATGATTCAAAATGATATACCATTATTGTCATTTTCTTTAGCAGAATTTAAATCCTGATTTGCAATGAGCCGCTCACAAAAGAAAAGTGCCCAACAATTATAGAAAACTATATTAATTTTTTCCCCTGTAGATTGTGCTTCAGTGCATCTCTAGTTGACCTGAATCTGATGTTCCCTGAATGTGTTCTTGCTGTGAACCAGTCACTAAAATCTAGACTTGTGCATCTGTTTAATACAAGCAGAGCTGACATTGGGCTGTGTTTTCATGATGTTTCTGTATGTTGTACATGTTTATGGTGTTTTCACACTGGTAATAGTTAGGTCGACGTAAAGGAAGTTTTGCTCCGAGACCGGTGCAGTCGTCCTGGTGTGAACGCACCAGCCATTCTGGAGCGCAGAAATGGCCGCTCAAGGTAGGTGGTCTGGGAGCGGCTTGTCCACACTCTGGTGCGGCGCGAGTGTGGTGTGGAAGTGGACGACCTCAGGTGATGATGCAATCGGCCGAGCCAAAAGGGCTTCCGATGTCGCTTGGGAACTGTGCGTATGGGCCACATCCAGCGTTGGACACGGCCAAACGTGGTCCATAGAAGAAATTGACTGTCTCTTGGAAATAGGAGCAGACTTCATTAACTTTCCAACTTTCCTCTTCAGCTAACTCGGGCAAAAGGCTTTCAAAGACAAAACAATGCTGCATCAAAGCCAAAAAACTTTGTGTGGACTACATAAAAATAGGAGATTCCAGCTGGTGAGGCTTCATGGTGTGACTTTGTTGTCATGACGATAACCTCGCCGGTCAGCTGACTTTTGAGAGGGGTATCTGAACGTGGAGTGCACTGACAGTGAAGTAAACAGAACTGAATGTAGTGCGCACTGGGGCTTGCTTACTTACTTGCACACTTAGTTTGCTTTTCTATTACAAATACTGTTGTCAAAATTGTATTTGAGCTTCACAAAAAGAAAAAACTTTTGGGCTCAACATTTTTGTAAGTATTTGTTCAGAAAAAAACAGGATTTTTGTCTTGAGCTCAGTGTCTGTAATGATCTCCTATAATCCCATGTTAAATATGTTTAAAGCAGCTCTGATCTCACTCAAATTTTTCTGAGTGAAACAAAACCACTGGCGTGTTCATATTTTGTGATGTTCTGAGGTTAATCCCAGTTTTTCCAGTGAATCACATTATGTTACGCACAACTTTTGCCTCCATTTTGGAATAAAGCATTTATTTGTATAGAAACGTTTAAAGGGTCTAGATGGTTTCACTTATATCCTTCCTGGAATGTTCCACAGTATGACATTAAACCTATGTCTTTGGGAGCCATCAGGTCACACCAGCAGGCTCAGTTACAGGTCAGAGCGGGGCAACAGTCGGAGAGTCGATGGCACAGACTGGCAGCCTCACATCAGTCTGCCCCAGGGCAGCTGTGGCTACAGTAATAGCTGAAACATAATAGATGATCCCAGGCAGTCCAAACACAAAAGAGCGCTAGGACTAAACATGGTGAATCAGCGTTTCAGTTTTATTAAACTGGACTAGTCTTCCTGAAGATGTGAGACAGGCCTCTGCTCTGACAATGTTCAATCCAGACTAAAAACAGTTGTGTTTAGCTGTGCTTACGACTGAAAGATTTGATCTGCACCTTGATGATTTGTCTTTATATGTTTTCTGATTTTAATATAATATCTTCCTGTTGTGTAAAGCACTTTGAATTGCCTTTATTTGAATTTGATTATTTGTGGACATTCATTTTCTGTTGATTCGGTTTGATTAGGTTTTTTCATGAGATTGACAGGCGGAGACAGCATCTGCAGTGACGCGGGCGCTGTATCGGACCGTTCTGCTAAAGAAAGAGCTGAGTCGAAAGACTCCACGTCAGCTGCTCCTCCAGGTCGAAAGCAGCTGAGGAGGCCTCAGTTCCCTCCCTCGCCCTCCTTCTGGGCATGTCCCACCAGAAGGCCGTCCTGGAGTAGACCCAGGACACACTGGAGGGACTATGTCTCTGTGGCCTGGGAACGCCTAGGGATCCCCCCGGAGGAGCTGGAGGAAGTGTCTGGTGTGAAGGAAGTCTGGGAGTCCCTGCTTAGACTGCTGCCCCCACGACCCGGCCCGAGATAAGCAGAAGAAGATGGATGATTAGGTTTTTATCTGTCGTTTGATTAAACGTTTGTAATAAATTCCATTAGGGCCTCAGTCTCTCTCTTGGTCACTCTACACATATTGTACTTGTTCCAACTAAAAACTAAAAACTACCAGTAGCTGTTAATTGGGGACCATGGGAATTAAGCCTCTGTCGCACATCATGCAAGTATCTCCAGAGAAGGTGGCACATCCTCTATCAGAAAAGTACAAATAAACGACATTTTGAATTATTTATAATGTAAATTGTAAAAACAGCCTTTTTAACCACTGGGTGCCGTCTTTTATCAACAGCAAATCCATACAATGCAATAAGCTTTTTGGGTGTCATTAATTTAACTTAAAATATGCAGTCATTCAGTTACTTTATTAACACCCTCCTGCTCCGTTAGTCACACTTTGTAAATCACAGGTGTACAGTATAACTCAGCGCTTATGGCTCACGAGAGGGCTCTATATCTCGCTGAATCTACGGCGCGTTGTAAACAGTATGGATGAGATGGACTGTCAGCACTGCCAGTATTTCCACATAATTGCATATTCCCGGGGACACATGCACTAGAGTGGAGTCGCAGGAGCAGACAGGAGCGGGCGCTGTGTCATTCCACTGCACAGATACATGTCACAGTCGATCCGATCAGAGCGAGTCAGCCTGACCCGCGCGCCGCTCTGTCAACACGTAAACTGTGGGCAGGACGACAGAGGGGAACGTGCGGATCCGTGAATGCAAATTACAAGAAGATAAAGCAGGGTGGTTTAGATTAGATTTTAAATGGGATATTTAGTGAAAAATTTACTTGAGCTTTTAACCCTGTTCTAAAGTGTTCCCTACACAAAAACAGGGCCGGAGTTGTATTTTGCTTCATTCACGCTTGTTGCATTAATCATCTTCTTTGAGCGCTCACAGCTTGCTCTATTTCAATCCTCCCCAGATAGTTACGTTGTAAATAGAATCTGGAAGTCTCCTGAGTTTTTAAGTCACTCGTTCTGAGCTTTCTGCACTGTACAAATACAGTACATGCATGCATTTGCTTGATGGTCTTGTGGCTAAATGGCTGCTAAAGGGCTTTTTTCATGGTTCATGTGCATGCTATTGCTGTCAGCAGAGGGCGCTCTGACACAAATCTGATCCATTGGAAGTGGAGATCTTGCTAAATTGTGTTTTTAGGTTCTATTTTATCTTCAACAACATAAAAATGAAAATGCCAATGAGACCAAAAGCGTATTTCCAAGCCAACAAGGACCAACATGTCTGCCCTTAAAGATCTGATAAATAAGCGTGCATTTTGTTCAGTTATTTTAATCAAATAAACTCATACTTTATAAAATGTCTTAAGGTCTCCGTAAAGAGTCATTTTTAAATTTTCTGAAGGAAGTCCGTCGCCTGCTTGTCTCCATGGAGATGTTACTGCTTTGTCTGAAATATTCCATGTTATGGCATTGAACTATATCTATTCCAAGTGTTTTTTATTGTTCAAAAACACAGATTTGTCTCAGTTTAATGCCATACTGCAACAGCTTCCACTCGAAAGGTTACATAGTGCACCTTTAAGATGAAATACACAAACTGAAGTCACAAAGCCAAACCATCACAAAAAAAAAAAAAAAAAGTAAACATTGTATTAAACACTTTTGAATCTCATTAGTTTAGGCCTTGCTATTAGAAAATCTTGAAAAATGATATGTTTATCTACCAATAGAGCAGTAAACAATGAATACATCTTTTGTCGACATCACACACTGGCTAGTCTGTCAGACTGCGGTAATACAATGCAGATTTATGATAATTTTCATCATGCAGTCGTGTGCACCAGATGTTCTGCTCCATCCTCGTTTTATTCACCTCAAACTTCCACATTTCCACTTCTACTGTTTTGGATGGAAATGTTAAAATTTTCTGACATGTAGAACTCTGTAGACCTTTATCTGAAGGAGCGGCGCTCTAAGTCAGACACAAAAACACACACACGCCATATGGGGAATTTTTATATCTGAAATAAACAAAAGCATTTGCAAAAAGAATATTTCACACGTCGAACTGAAGGTCTTGGCATTTGTCAGACTTTCATCCAGACTTCAGTGTTATTTTAGAGGGATTTACATTTTTACATTTTATTGACCTATCAATCTAAAACAGAAAACTCTTTAAGCGTCTTCAAAACATTTTTCAGAAGCCGTTATTTTGAAATGCAGAATTATGCCAGTGTCTTTTTATAAAGCAAGTCTAAATCCTCCTTCATTAAATGTGTGGAATGTCCAAAAGCAGAAAACTGACAGTTATCAGTCAATCAAAGGCTGTAAGTGATGCTTGCCTTGTACTTTCCTCTTCTTCCGTTTCGATTATTCATTCTTTAAAAACAGCTCACTTGAAGCGGTAGAAGGTAAATATGAAACAGCTCCACCATCAGCAAAAGCCTTAACCAGCTAACTCCAGGTGAGAGAAGGAAATCCGTCCATCTCTGAACACGCGGGGGCCTCTGAGGTGCAAGCGTTCATTCCAGCTCCATCCTCAGGCCTGAACAAAACCAAGGAAACAGCAGGGCTAACCAGAGCATGCTGGGAGCAAGACGACCCATTGGGGGCTTGAACAATTCTGCTAAATATGACTCAGGTGACAGTGACACAACGGGCTGGGTGATACTGGGATAAAAATGGAATCATGAGCTGGTCCCTGTGACAATCTGCTATTTTTGTGAAATGGTCGTGTCGTGATTGACTGTTTGTGTCTTTAATGCAGCTGTCTGTTCAAACACACTTTTCTCCTGTTGTTTAGCCTCTGAAGCCTCTGAGCAGATGACTTTATTTACCTCTTAAAGGCCATGGCTGCACAATTAAACCAAATCCACACAAAATCGCAATTTTGATGGATGCAATTAGCAAATCACAAAGGCTAATTTCTTCCTCAAACAACAAAATGTCTTGCTTTGATTTGAATAAAAACTGCTCACACTGTAGTTTGGATTTGTACAAACATGTTCTGAAACAAGCCACAAAAGAGCAACAAAAAGTGATAAAAATGCAAAAGCATCAAAAACATGGCTACAAACAACAAACGCGACTCAATGCAATTTAATATAGCTAAAAGCAAAACAGCAAAAACACAACTAAAAATGAAAAAGACACTTGAAATATGACAAACACAACAGAAAAAGTAAAACTTAAAGACTTTGGATCAGTCTCAAATCCAGGTGGGATCATTATAATCTAAATTTTCAGGATCTCTATTTGATCCAGATTTGGCTGTAAAGTTTAAAAATACCCAAATGAGCAAAAAATCTGGATCAAAGACAGGACTGGATTTACAAATCTGGATTTGAATCTTGTGGATCAAACCCTGTTTGAAATACCCGATTTTGGATTAGATTTGAAAAAAAAAAAAAAAAAAAAAAAAAAAAATAGCCCCAGATCTCTAGCTGTTTATGTGGCCAATTAGGACAAAAACAATAAAAAAGCTATTTTAAAAAAGACTAGGAACTCTTACAGTTTAAATAACTAAAAAGGTAAAAGGCTCTAAAACCAGGTGAGCAGTGTAAGTAACCATAAAGCCCATAAAAACAAGTGACTGTTCAAAATATAATTTATTACAGAATAAACCAAAATAAAACAGTTGGGCCCAATGATAAAATACTAAAAGTCCTTTAAAAAATGGAGGGTTGCGGAGAGTGGAGTTCAGGGTATCGGGGCACACTCGGGGCAGTCGGGACAGTCGCTTGTTCCTTTTACACACAGCTCATAAAACCGCTGACTTGATAGATCCTGCCAGAGCACTAAGACAATACAAGGCAGGGCCTGCTGTGGTGCACGTCGTACTCTGCCTTCACGTGAGCACCGGGGCTTCATGGCAGGTACTGCTGGTGTGTGAAGTCTTATTGTTCTGCCACTGCCGTCCCGCCCGCCCCCTGCCGTCCCACCGCCGTCCCGCCCGCTGCTGTTCTGCTCTACTCCCCAGTGCTTGTCTCTTCTTCTCTTTGCTTCTCCCCCTGTTAAAGTGCTCTGTGCTAATTGGCCTCGCCCCAGCCCATATAGTTATTTGTTAAAAACAGGTAAAAACAGTCTGCCGCAGGTGCAAGTGTTTGGGATGATTTAAAGCAGGATGTGAAACAGAACAGCACATGGTAAAACACAAACTAAAAGCATGCAGTAAAACAAAACTTGCAAATCACTGCAAAGTGCACTGTGCAAAGTCATCCAGTGACATTAACAATGCAGGGAAAATTCGAGTGTTTTATGAGTGCTCGGAGAAGACAAACTCATTTACATGATTACTGAAACTAGCATGAATGAAGCAAAATACAACTCCAGATATGTTTCTGAGGAGGGAACAAGAACATAGTTCAAATCTCAAAACAGTCAATGTGTCTTTGAGGATGAAGTGAGTGCTCAGAGAACTGGAGGCACTGGAGCATTTGGAGCAGTAGTAGGTCACTTGGTGAAACAAAAGTTGGTGGTTTGGGTAAGAATGTATGTGTGTAGTTGTTCTGTAATAGAGCAAGACTAGAGCTGACCAGCGTTGTCAGGGTTTAAAATGCTTCCATTGCTCAAAGAAGAAAGAAAAAACACTAAAAAGCCATTTGTTTCACTATTGCCTTGCTCTAAACCCACATTTATTTTATTAACAGAGCATTGTTTTTTTCTTTACACTTGCCCACCCTCACACAAGTTGCCTGTAGATCCATTATGGCCGTGTCCTGTTTCTAAAATAAGCTCCAGTTTGGACCTCCTCTCCTTCAAAGTCCTTGGAAACCATCGCCCCGGGGCCCTCCGTGACAGACACCGTGGCGGCGCCTCGTTGCCACGGTTTGCATCACTCTTACCGCTCTCTGCACTTGTCCCCGGAAAACGAATTAAGTGGAAACGGTTATAGCAGAAAGAGATATTATTTGTTTTTGGATGAATATTGCCTCATATCAAAGGGCAGCTCGGCGGATGTGGGCGGACAGCAGCCGGACGGACACCAGCCACCGGGGTCAATGAATACGCCTCATTAGGATTCATGCGCTTGGCAGTGGCACTTGTTTCCCCACACAAAATAAAGTAATTCAGAGGAGCCGTCGGTTCTATCGCACAAATCAGATAAGATGGATGTTCAGAGAAAGATGAGGATTATTGTAATGAGGCTATAGCAGACATTTTGAAATATTTAAACACATTTGGTTTTAATAAACATGACCAGGCTTCAAGTTCTCGTTGGAGGCTTTAACATTTGTTCAAAGAGGGTTTGTATTCATTTCATCTGTGTCTGCAGTATGAAGTAAATATACACAAATCTAATATCGATTTTACTGATAACATTTGTAATGTTGATTTATTCAGCTCTTCACATTTGGTGTATTGGTTCTTCTTGTTCAGATTGGTTTTATAGCTCTTGTCTCTCTTCAATGAGGCTTTACCACGACCTTAATGTTTAAACTGTGCATACAATTTAAAATATAGTTTTCAAATGTGCTCCAATCTCATTTCAGTGGCTGTTATCACATGCACACTTTAAAATCTATTTATCACTACATTTTCAAACGTTAAAAATTAATTGAATCTCTTGGATTACTCATATCAGACTTTGTGGTTTGCATGATATGTAAATAATCATAAAGGTTCAGAAATCAGATAATAATCAGACTTTGGGGTGCGTGTGAACAGAGTTGTGTTGCATTGGCTCTTGAAGGAAAAATATTTAGGATTTTTTGTATTGTTGTTTAGCCTTTAAACATGCTCTTGTTTGCCATCTCAAAAAAAAAAGTTTATTAAATTATTACATTTTTTCTCTGCAGTCGGGAAAGACACTTACTTAGTGCATTCAGCCAGTAGATCGCGCCAAGTGCTTAGCTATATAATCTCTATAACAGAATGTGCTTCACACAGTTATCAAGCTAGCAGCAGCAGTCATCATGTTTAGACGGAAGAAAGGCTCCTAACGAGTTCAGCGAAGATTCTGGGACAAGTGACGTATGAAATGACGCGTCACTTTTGATGATGGAACATTGTTGGAACATGGTTGAAAGCTCAAAAAACTCACTGTAGCAGAATATGTGTGCTTTAAAGACATTGAAGCAACCAAAATATGAAAAACATACTTAATTGGAAACTGTTTGCTGTGGTGCCCATGTTTTCTCACTTACCTTTGCATTTCAGGTATCATCTTAACTATTCACTGCAATGAGTTTATAAGTACTTTTCACAACTTCAACATCACGGTAAAGCTAATAACAATTAACAAACAACGGTCTACAATTAAAGGTCCCATATTCTGCTATTTTCCCCTTTACACAGTCTATTCTAAGGGCTTTGTTGATAACATTTTGAGTTGTGCAATATCCATAACATAACAGTTTACAAAAAACACCCATTTCTTGGACTGGCCCCCCTCCTGCAAAAGCAAACGGCTCACTCTGAGATCTGACCCCCCGAACAGAGAGCAGGCTGCCTCCCCCGCCCAACTCGTGCCGAAGCCTAGAGTGGAGATGGTGCATGCGCCGTGTGCTCCGGTAAACAGCGATACACAAACACGGGAATAAACCTTTTATCCGTCCTGACGGTGCGTCGTGCTGAGTCCTACGCCCTGGATCTGACCTGGAGTTTGGCGTGCTCCAGTAGACGACGGACATTGCCGTTTGGTAAATAACAAGCTAACTCTTCGATCTGTCGTATCCATCGTGTAATTACTGTGTAGCATTAGCATTAGCTGTTTTTATTCTGCGGCTGCGCGCTTCCTGGAGGCGTGGCTTAAACACCGTGTCATCCTTGTGAAGCCGCGTCATCTTAGTGAGGAGCCCCCGTCTGCTGCTCAGCCCAGGGGGACGGAAAAGACAGTTCTCTAGTGAAAACATGCGGGAATCAATCAAAAAACCACTTTGGGCACAACATACGAGGCCCAAATAGCACTGTAGGAAGGTTAAAACCTCTGAAAAGTCGATTTTGCATGTTGACCTTTAAGTTGCAGACAGGACACAGTGGTCTCATTTTCACTTTTATAACATATCTGTACTGGGGCAAAACAGAACTGACTTTATAAAGACAAGAGAAGTGTAATGCACAGTGAAGAGAGGGACAGAGGCACTGCTGTCTATGGGACAGGTGCGACAGACGCATGATAGTGACGTGGGTGAGTAGGAATTATATCTGCAGGTAATAAAACATGGCTCAGTCTCTTATTAGTTCCGGTTTGTGCATCAGTCCATTATAGAAAAACAAAATGCAACAGAACACGAGATCGAGTGTCAAAAATGCAGCATTATTCGAAACATGTGTCAAACGACAGTCCCAATCAAAGGTTTAACACTTTTGATCAGCTGCAGAACCATGGATGTATGAAATGAATGATAAGGCACGCCCCCTCTGTCGGCGAGCCAGATTGATTAGTGGCCGTGCGAGGTATTGCAGCAATACTTAATTATTTTCAGTATTTACATAAAATAGAAGGAAATATTCTTTTTAACGGTTTCAAAAGTCATCGAAATTACCGTTTTTATATTAAGTGACGTGACGGTAAACACGATACAAACAGAAGCACATTGGACATGGCTTGACTAGCGATACTTTTAAGTTGTATTTTATTTAATTTCAGACACTTTCACATGTGATCTAATCTGAAGAACACATTTACAATCACAAGCTAACGTTGACACAAAAACTAGCAAGCTGCGTGATCGCTTCCATCGCTCAAAGCATCATGGGAAATTGTCGTCACGTGGTGCCCCTAAAGCATAGATGAAAGAAGAACAAAAAACATAGGGATAAAGAGGGTGCCATTTTGAAATCATCTTCCAGGTTTAGTTGTAGTTCTATGTGCAGAACAGGATATTTCAGTTTAATTGTTGTTTTCAATAAAATGTTTACACAAACTTTTTTTCTTGTCTCACTCCAATTTATTGTTGCTTTTTGAAGCTCTACTTGGAACCTTGTTAAGTTCCAACAATGAAAATGTCATTTTTTTCCCATTTATTTAACTGGTCTTAAACTTTTGATCAGGACTGAATTTCAACAAAAGTTTGCATTTTACATGATTCATTGTCGTTGCCCTCCTTGTGTTTGTCTTTCAGACCTTACATCTACACAAGGGGATACCTGAGACGGAGCCCCATCCTGAGTCCCAGCCGCCCATTTCATCATCCATAAATATCTCCATTACTTATGTTGTGGCGTGGTCCGTGCTCGTGAAATGAGGCATACTGTATCCACTCCTCAGATAATGACAAGGAGCTTCCAAGGATTATTTAACACATCCAGAAGGAGCCTCTCTGACCTGAATCCCCACGACCAAAACCCCAGCAGCTGCAGCCAATCATGAACCTGCAGCCTCCAGTGTCACTCATCTACTGGACAAGGGTCACATGCTCCACTGATTTTCCTAACCGGGTTAAAGGGTTAAATGCAGTTGTACATTGGTATTTAAAGCTTTTTTTTTTAATTTTGTGTTTTAGTTTTTGCTTTAAGTCGCGTTTTGGTGCATTGTGTGGGTGCGTTCTTGAACGCATTTTTATTGCTTTGGTCGCACTTTTGTCGTTTGTTTAAGAACATGTTTATACAAATCCAGACCACAGTGTTAGCAGTTTTTATTCAAATCAAAGCAGGGCATTTTGTTGTTTGTGGAAGAAATTATTTCACTTCAAAAATTGTAGCCTTTCTGTTTTGCTAACTGCATCCATTAAAATTGTGTGATTTGGTTTAATTGCGCAGCCCTGGCCTTTAAGAGGTAAATAAAGTCATCTGCTCAGAGGCTTCAGAGGCTAAACAACAGGAGAAAAAGTGTGTTTGAACAGACAGCTGCATTAAAGACACAAACAGTCAATCACGACACGACCATTTCACAAAAACAGCAGATTGTCACAGGGACCAGCTCAACATTCCATTTTTATCACGTATCACCCAGCACCACTTAAAGGACAAATATTATGCATTATTTGTATTGTCATTGGCCTTTAAACAACAAAAAAGTAAGAAAAGAGCAAAAGATTTTCATGTCCCTGGTTTATCCCACACGTGGAGCCGACACGAGGGCTCCATCTGGGCTACTTGCAGCAGAGGGAATTGCATTCCATCAAAGAAAAATTGATAACACCTGATGAATACAACTTTTTGTTGCCTACAAGTCCCATAATGGCCTCTTTCTATCTCCTAAAAATCTAGAATGTCCACCTGGCAGACCCGTAATTAATGGGATGAATACAAATACCTCCATACCACGTTTATGAAAGGCATCTTTGCTCTGGAACATTATCTACAATTGAGAGTGGATCCAAATGACCCTCCCACAAATTTCGTTGTGGATCTGACACTTTGGTCATTTTATATATAATATAAAAAATAAAAAAAATTCCCTTCTCACCCTCCGCGGGTGGTCACATCCATCTCTGAGCTCGGGTCCTCTACCAGAGTCCAGGGAGCTTTAGGTTCAGTGCAGTATCTTATCTGTTCCTAGCACTGCACTCTTCTGGACTGAGATGTCTGATGTTCCTCCAGGGCTCTACTGTAGCCACTTGTCTAGTTTGGGGTCACTGCCCCAAGTGCTCCGATCACCACGGGCACCACTTTGGCCTTCATTATATATAATATATAATTTCATGACAAATTGTACGGACAGAAAAAAGGAACAGCACTGGGTGCTTACACACCTCATTATGCAGGGCAATACCTTGGTTTATGCTGAGAGGTATGTTTGGAGTCAGACCAACTCATTCAAACAGCACATTCAATTCTATGGCAGGTATGTTGGTGATCTTTTCTTCATATTCTCAGGTTCACATCAACAACTCTTCCACCTTTACTTGAACAATACAAACCCAAACATCTAATTAAGCCTTGAATATAGTGATCAATCCAAAGACATGACTGTGTAGGTTAATTGGAAACTCTAAATTGTCCGTAGTGAATGAATGTGAGCGTGAATGATAATATTCATTGGCCGGTGTATGAATGAGAGTGCTGTGAGAGTGAATGCGGGAGAACAGATGGAAATTAGCCCAAGGCTACAATCTGGTGTGTTTACAGCATGTATATCATGTATGTTCATTAACATGCACAAAAAAACAAAAAACAATCAATCTATTCATTTCTTGGATTTGACTATCTCTATCATGTTTGGCAGATTACGAACTTCTATTTTCCATTAAAAAGACAAAAATACCATTTTAGAGGCCGACAGCTTTCACCCAGCTCTCTCATCTCAAACATCCCGTTTGGACAATTTCAGAGGCTAAAACGAATATGCTGTAATGTGGATGATTCTGACAAACAAGCGAACAATATGAATGAAAGATTTTAAAAAAGAGGATATCAAAAAAAGACATTTGACAGTGCTTTCTCCAGAGCCCAATCACAAAATATTTGTGATGAAAAACATAACCCAACACCATTAAATACAGAAACCTAACTTATGACATTAAGTGGATTCTAAACAACAACTGGACATCATCCGCAGTGACCCCTCCCTCGCACCAGTCTTTTGCAATCAAAAGGGCTCCAGCCCTCGAAGACCAACTCATAATAAATGACCTCCCAGTTCCCAAACCAAAGCCTTGTTTTCCCAAACCATCGGGTATTTCCCTGTGGCTCATCTAAACATTGCATCAATATTGACAAATCTAATTGACGATTGTGCACTAGGTGGCAGTTGGTCTGTTTATTTTTAAATGGCTAGCTCAGTACTTCCTGTCCATTTCATTTCTCTGGGTTTTGGTCCAGTCAGACTAAAATGGATAAATCCTGATGGTGCAGTGAACAGTGAGTGCTGGACGTGTCTGAAACAAAAAAACAACAAAAACAAGTGACCAAAGGGACCTGTTTGTGTCTCAATGCTAACGCTAGTGAATATCAATTTAAAAGTAAACAACCCAACTGCCACCTTGTGAGTCAATTACTTCCATGATGACAGGATTTTCATCATTTTGCCAGTTGCAATACAACCCATGTGATCTACAAACTGTCCTGTCCATGCGGCTGGTTCTATGTGGGAATGACAAAAAGGAGATTGAAAGATCGACTATGTGAACACAAATATGCAATTAAAACTGGAAATCCGAATTATCCAATGGCAGTAAGCTGATCATTCATCTTACTGCCATTCAGAGCTCATTCAGAGGGTGTCACAAAATACAAAAGGGGCGGAGACTGGGGGGAAAAAACTGGCTCAAGGACCTTTTAAAAACTACTGAGCATTCAGGCCTCAATGAGGACTTGGATCTTTCAGTATTCCATGAAGGCCGTGAATGCATTTGAATCCTTTATATCTTGTATATCCCTCCGACTGTCTTCAAGTCCATTTGACCTCATCTAGATGTTTTGTTTTATTTTTTATTTCATCGCTATGAAACTTTCATGGGTGGTCAAAAACGTCACCTAACATACAATTCATGCAAAATTTCAAATAAAATAAGTATTTTTTTCCTGATATGAAAACATATATTGCTCTTTGACCAAATGTGCATTGTTCAAACAGAGCACGAGGGTTAAGTACTAATCACCAGTGATTTACTGTTGTTGTACACGTCCATGTTTTATGTGTTCTTATGAAGTGTTATACATCCTGTTTGTGTCATTTGTTGTAGACTCATCCATGAAAAAGGTACTAACGGTCTACTTGATGTTTTGACATGGCTGTTGTCTACTTCCTATCTTTTCTACATTTGTACATGTTATGTCTAATGTCATTTCTGTCAATGTCATGTGAGCCCATCATGTGATCGTCTCCCGTGGCTTTTTTGTATTAAGAACACCTGTTCTCATTTTAAATGTTTAAAGCCCTGATGAAGACCTTCAAGGACTTTTATTCTTACATCCGAGTGCCTCGGGCTGCTCCTCTGAGTCCCGTAATTTGAAATTGTACATTCAGTTTACTTGGGAGGCTTGATTCATGTCTTCAAATTGATTCATTTCCAGTTCTTTTTTTTTACTGGATTTTTACTAGATGGACCCACTGATGCGCTCCCATCTCTATTTCTAACTCATCATAGGGAATTACATACTTGGGAAAAAAAATAAATATAAAAACGGCTGCCCACAGGGAAGCAGCCGAGCAGTTGTGAAGATCGTGGTTTGACGGCCAAAATGCTCAGATGATAACGATGATTTATGACTTAAAAACAGCTGAGAAGATTCTCTGAGCCACGTCACACATGAAGAACACGTCACACATCGACAAAACGTCACCTGCTTGTCTTCATGCAGATGCTACTGCTTTGATAGGAATGTTCCACAGTATGGCATTAAACTCATCTCCATGGAGAAGAGCAGGTGACTCCATCATGCCATGTCATAGGTCATAGGCCAGTCAATTACAATGCATGTTTTTCAGCTTAATTTTCTTTTTTTCTCCCATGTCAGTAAAAGAAAACAACAAAATAGATACGTTTTAAGTGAGAAACTACGTGCACATTTTGTAGGTCAGTTTGCTCTCTAAACATCTAAACACTTTCATCTGGAAACAACAAAACAATCCAATCTGCTCCTAAAGATGATTTATTAGGTCACTGAATCCACATCATCCATAGATTTCTCTGGGCCATTGTAACTCTTTCTCTAACTCATTCTGACTTCTCCAAATGCATTTTCCTCCCACAGAGACAGAAGGATCAGCCCTTAAAGCACTGACACTCACCAAACATTACAATATTGGACTTAACAAGCCACTCGACATAGCCACTTTACAAATATAAAAACATATAAATGACAATCTGAAACATGAAGTCAATGGAATTGTTTCTGTTACTAAGCCATTCTGGAGCAATATCTCAGTTTAAAATGAGCAAATGTTCAATGGTGATCTACTTTATACTGCAATATTAAGTACCTGATTAAAGCGTTATAATAATTGTGGTTTTATAACTAAACCCTAGTTTTGTGCTCTTGGTAAAACTCCCTTGTGTCCTCAGCTCCTTGTTGGTGGTTGCTAATCTCCCTAAAGCAGCTCTGCACTTGTTATCAGCTTATTAAGAACTTGACAAGACACAATTAGGAGCGTCTTCTTTATCATAAATTGCCTGCTGTCCTCTGGCCTGTACTGCTCCGTACAGTAACCAGAGTTCTGCTCACAAACTTCAGCCCGGGCCCCTAATTGGGAAAGGCTAAAATAGCACCTAATCTTTTTGATTTCATGGATTATCTTAAGGTTTAAAATAAATTGCCAAAGCTGCAATCACGTTCTCCTCTCATTTGGAGGTTGAAACTGTTCAATGGTTTTCAAGAAGGATTTCCCTGTTGTTACTGATGGCCAAACAGCTGATGTAATTGAACATGAAAAGGCCTGCTGTATTACATTGTACAGCAACTACTGTAACACTCCACGCACCACATCAAAACTGCACCAAACATAGACCAGATCAGAGGCCTGTGAAGCTGTCTGGACTGATCCTGGGTCAGATCCTCTTACCTGGATTGGCAGAGACATGAGCGCGTCTGGATAAACCGTACCACGAAGAGGGTTCACATCTCGTTCTGTCAACCCAAGGTTTTCTGAATGACACTGTGCGTGATCACATAAAGGGGCGGAGTTAACGCCCGCTGGTCAATTAGAACAATGGAGAAGAGGAGTACTTCTCACAGGAGGAACACGCTTCGTCCTCAGTATATATGAGGAGGGAAAAAGTACAATTCTGACAAAGGGAAACGGCGGGCAGCAGCTAAAGTCAGAAAAGAAGGGAAAGTATTTCTGAATCACTCAGTGTGTACGTTTGATGAATCGCTATGCATTTTGTGCAAAGCTCCATTCATTCAAATGACATCTCTTCACGAGACAATATCGAGAACCAGGCTCTAGTTTGAGTAATAATGAACCTGTCTTCTTTACTGCGGTTGTAACCCTGTGGGAGTAAAACGCACTTGCTATCAAATATAAGAGAAGTGGAAGGTAATGAGGCTGCGTGTTAATCATTTGCCGTAGATTCCTCGACTCGATTCCTTCACAAGAGAATCGGTTCCTCTCAAAATGATAATCATCAGGAAATCCAAGGAGTTTTGGCAATCCCTGAACGTTCTCTCTCTGTGGAGCGCTCCATGTACAATCCGTGCCCACATCTGCAGGGTTCTGGAGGAAGTGTGAGGTCATTGCGATGGTGAGATCTGATTGGTTAGCTTCATGTGCCATTTGAGCTGCCAGGAACTTAACCTGGTCCAGCAGGTTAGGAGTTCGCGGCCTGTTGCCATAGAAATTTACTCTGGCAGGAAGTTAACCAGATTTGAAGTACCACCACACCAGGTTTAACCCTGAAGTTACCTCTAATCCACTGAGCCAGCTTCGTTGTACAGACCAAACCAAGTCTACATCAGAAACTAAACAAGGGAGTGTGAACGCACCCCGAACTTCCATTTGCTTTTTTTTGTTTCAAATGTCATTCTTACATCAGTAGCTAAGGTTATCGGGTATTTCCTCCCTTGTTGTGTCAAAAACCTTTATGTTTTAACACGAAGAGTGTTTGAACTCGCATGGTCCCTCCTCTATAATTACGCATTCAACATTTGTTTTTCATCCTTTGTATTCACACAATGTCATTCTATTTCACAGTGCAGTCTGGCAGATAAAACCCAAAGACACGGAGGGAATTTACAGTCTTTAGGCGTAAACAAATTAGCATCTGGGGACACAAAAAGCTGTCAATCTTAAAATACAAATACGATTTGATATTATTCCTTATTCCGTACCATTCATAGCAGGAGATATGCAGAATTTACAGCATATCATGGAATAAATAGCACACATTTGTTTTATTTTTGCATCAATGGCAAAGTTTGATAGATGCCCTTCCTACTGCAGGCTCTGCAAGTTTTCATTTCAATATTCAAAACAAAGTAATTCAAGAGGTACTGGGGTAGTACTGCAATATTCACCTTATTCTGCCCCGCCCACTTTTGCCTCTTTTTGCCACAGATCCGCACTTTTGTTGTAAACGCACTTTCGTTTGACGAGAACTCCGTTAAAGCTAATGACGAACGAGGGAAAAGTCTCGCCGCTAAAATGTTACATAAAGTAAGTTGATTTGTGTAAAATGTTATAGTGTTCTCGTCAAGGTGCAACAGACCGTAGACTAAACACCACACTAAACTCCATTCACGACAAAGAGACGAGTCGACGTTGTATTTCGCAGATTTACTGTTGACTCCTTCGTCATAACATGGAGTGAAAACTATCATCAAAAACACAGAAAAACAAAGAAAATTCAGTATACATGAACTGCTGAATGGTTGATTTTAACAACGTGACCAAGCATTATCAGTATGCAGCTTCCTTAACAATGACTAATTTAGCATTTACTTTTTATCCAAAATTATATAACATTCTTATGAAATAACACAGATATAGAAACATGAACTTCCAAATTATACATTTCAGTAACTTACGACATTGATTCATCAGTCCTTAACCGTGGATGTGACTGGATCTTAAAGCTGCAGGCCATGTGGATTCCCTGCCTTTCCTGGCACTACAGAACAGGAAGTGATGCGCCTGAGTTTGAACTTACTTTATCGACAAACCAAAACAACACAAAATGCCACAGACAAGCCAATAGTGAATTCTAAACAATACAAACACGATCAACAACAAGTCAACAACGCATCGATTTCCTGGGCGGTCTGAAAACGGCTTTTTAGTCCATGTAGAACTTATTTTCTGTTGAGCTCGTCTGCTCCATGTAAACTACAACGGAAACAAGATGGCGGCGCGTACGGCAACTTCCGGAATAAGGTGAATAGATTATATAGATTATAGATCCAATGTTCCTCATCTGGTAACAGTCATACAATAATAATTCAGAAACAATAATTAATAAAGATTTGTTTATAATAACGTGCATTTGCCTCAGTTGAAATGTCACTATTACCACAATGTTTTGTTTCTTCCACATGACGTCAGTAAGAGATGATGTCATTGGACGGATACAAAACTTGTTCAGGAGCTCCTTTGTGCCCTTTGCCGTCAGTGAGTGTCTAAGAACTTGAACTTAAATGATAAATTATGATTCTAATTTATTGAAATGTTTTTATCTGTATGCCTGTATCGGGACGTATATGAATGAACAAGCCAAAGACAAATTTCTTCCATCACTGCATATGACAGACAATAAATCATAATTCTACAGGGGTCGGCAAACTTTTTAGCTTCAGCTGCCATTTTCAGACGTTAAAGGTCCCATAACATGCAAAATCGACTTTTCAGAGGTTTTAACCTTCCTACAGTGCTATTTGGGCCTCGTATGTGTGCCCAAAGTGTTTTTTTGATTGATTCCCGCATGCTTTCGCTAGAGAACTGTCTTTTTTGTCCCCTCGGCTGAGCAGGCAGACGGGGCTCATCCCATGGATGACGGCTTCCCATGGATGACGCGGTGGTTAAGCCATGCCGCCGGGAAGCGCGCGGCAGTCGAGAATAAAAAAAGCTAATGCTAATGCTACTAAGTAATTACACGATGGATAATACATATCGAATAGTTAGATTGTTATTTAATACCAAGCGGCAACGTCCGTCGTCCGAGGCCCAGGCGCACGTCAAACTCCAGGTCAGATCCGGGACGTAGGACTCAGCTCTACGCACCGTCCGGACGGATAAAAGGTTTATTCCGTGTTTGTGTATCACCGTCCGGAGCACCGCACGGCGATGCGCACTATCTCCGCTCTAGGCTTCGGCACGAGTTGGGCGGGGGAGGCGCGCGAGTTGAAGCGGGGGAGCAGCCTGCTCTCTGTTAGGGGTCAGATCTCAGAGTGAGCCGTCTGCTTTTGCAAGGAGGGCGGCCAGTCCAAGAAATGGGTGTTTTTTGGAAACTGTTATGTTATGGATATTGCACAACGCAAAAATGTATCAACAAAGCCCTTAGAATAGACTGTGTAAAGGGCAAAATAGCAGAATATGGGACCTTTAATGTCTCGGAGTGTGCTACTACTAGAGTCACACAGTTTATATATTTGTGCTTTTGATAGAGAAGCTCATTCATACACTATTCTAAATGTTATCATATTATCACACAATCTCACACAAACCTCAAGAAAGTATGAAATAAACTATAATAAAAATAAAATGAATCCCTCCATGGTGCGTTTTGGTTCCATTTCGCTTCTATTTAATGTTCTCAGCTAAAGTCTTAGTCCTCAGTATGCATTCCTCATAATTTATTCCTAAAACATATCTCCTACTTACTTAATTGCTTAAGAATATAATTATTTTATTATCTTATGAGTCTTATTATGAGGTGAACCCAGAGCTTTACCTGCAGTACTTCTTCTCCTGTCGATGGACTTTAATGCTGCGTTGCTCTCTGGCCTAGACTCATTTATCCAGCGGTGTGTGGTCAGGACAAGCGAGGCAAGCAGTGACCAATGAAATACAACGTGTCAGAACTATAAATTGTTGTGAAATAAGACCGTTTCCCCTTCACTTCTGTGCACTGGAGCTTGGCTGGAAGTCACAGTGTGTTTTAGTGGCATCTACAGGCCGCGGAGCAGTACTGCAGGCCAGAGCGCGCTGACCCTGTAACCCTGATGCCCTCCCACACTCTGACCCTGTAATACTGAGGCCCTCCCACACTCTGACCCTGTAACCCTGAGGCCCTCCCACACTCTGACCCTGTAACACAGATGCCCTCCCACACTCTGACCCTGTAACACTGAGGCCCTCCCACACTCTGACCATGTAACACTGATGCCCCCCCC
Organism: Rhinogobius similis; assembly: GCA_019453435.1. Lineage (NCBI taxonomy): Eukaryota > Metazoa > Chordata > Actinopteri > Gobiiformes > Gobiidae > Rhinogobius > Rhinogobius similis. The sequence goes on from CM033632.1 coordinate 34,442,476, forward strand.
ACACTCTGACCCTGTAAACCCGATGCCCTCCCACACTTTGACCCTGTAACACTGAGGCCCTCCCACACTCTGACCCTGTAACACTGATGCCCTCCCACACTCTGACCCTGTAACCCTGATGCCCTCCCACACTCTGACCCTGTAACACTGAGGCCCTCCCACACTCTGACCCTGTAACCCTGATGCCCTCCCACACTCTGACCCTGTAACACTGAGGCCCTCCCACACTCTGACCTTGTAACACTGAGGCCCTCCCACACTCTAACCCTGTAACACCGATGCCCTCCCACACTCTGACCCTGTAACCCTGATGCCCTCCCACACTCTGACCCTGTAGCCCTGATGCCCTCCCACTCTCTGACCCTGTAACACTGAGGCCCTCCCACACTCTGACCCTGTAACACTGATGCCCTCCCACACTCTGACCCTGTAACACCGATGCCCTCCCACATTCTGACCCTGTAATACTGAGGCCCTCCCACACTCTGACCCTGTAACCCTGAGGCCCTCCCACACTCTGACCCTGTAATACTGAGGCCCTCCCACACTCTGACCCTGTAACCCTGAGGCCCTCCCACACTCTGACCCTGTAACACTGATGCCCTCCCACACTCTGACCCTGTAACACTGAGGCCCTCCCACACTCTGACCCTGTAACACTGATGCCCTCCCACACTCAGCTCTGACCCTGTAACACTGATGCCCTCCCACACTCAGCTCTGACCCTGTAACACTGATGCCCTCCCACACTCTGACCCTGTAACACTGAGGCCCTCCCACACTCAGCTCTGACCCTGTAACACTGATGCCCTCCCACACTCTGACCCTGTAACACTGAGGCCCTCCCACACTCTGACCATGTAACACTGATGCCCCCCCCACACTCTGACCCTGTAAACCCGATGCCCTCCCACACTTTGACCCTGTAACACTGAGGCCCTCCCACACTCTGACCCTGTAACACAGATGCCCTCCCACACTCTGACCCTGTAGCCCTGATGCCCTCCCACTCTCTGACCCTGTAACACTGAGGCCCTCCCACACTCTGACCCTGTAACACTGATGCCCTCCCACACTCTGACCCTGTAACCCTGATTCCCTCCCACACTCTGACCCTGTAACACTGATGCCCTCCCACACTCTGACCCCGTAACACCGATGCCCTCCCACATTCTGACCCTGTAACACTGATGCCCTCCCACACTCTGACCCTGTAACACTGAGGCCCTCCCACACTCTGACCCTGTAATACTGAGGCCCTCCCACACTCTGACCCTGTAATACTGAGGCCCTCCCACACTCTGACCCTGTAATACTGAGGCCCTCCCACACTCTGACCCTGTAACCCTGAGGCCCTCCCACACTCTGACCCTGTAATACTGAGGCCCTCCCACACTCTGACCCTGTAACACTGAGGCCCTCCCACACTCTGACCCTGTAACACTGAGGCCCTCCCACACTCTGACCCTGTAACACTGAGGCCCTCCCACACTCTGACCCTGTAACACTGATGCCCTCCCACACTCTGACCCTGTAACACTGAGGCCCTCCCACACTCTGACCCTGTAACCCTGAGGCCCTCCCACACTCTGACCCTGTAACACTGATGCCCTCCCACACTCTGACCCTGTAACACTGATGCCCTCCCACACTCTGACCCTGTAACACTGATGCCCTCCCACACTCTGACCCTGTAACCCTGATGCCCTCCCACACTCTGACCCTGTAACACTGATGCCCTCCCACACTCTGACCCTGTAACACTGATGCCCTCCCACACTCTGACCCTGTAACACTGATTCCCTCCCACACTCTGACCCTGTAACACTGATGCCCTCCCACACTCTGACCCCGTAACACCGATGCCCTCCCACATTCTGACCCTGTAACACTGATGCCCTCCCACGCTCTGACCCTGTAACACTGAGGCCCTCCCACACTCTGACCCTGTAACACTGATGCCCTCCCACACTCTGACCCTGTAACACTGATGCCCTCCCACACTCTGACCCTGTAACCCTGATGCCCTCCCACACTCTGACCCTGTAACACTGATGCCCTCCCACACTCTGACCCTGTAACACTGATGCCCTCCCACACTCTGACCCTGTAACCCTGATGCCCTCCCACACTCTGACCCTGTAACACTGATGCTGTCCCACACTCAGCTCTGACCCTGTAACACTGATGCTCTCCCACACTCAGCTCTGACCCTGTAACACTGATGCCCTCCCACACTCTGACCCTGTAACACTGAGGCCCTCCCACACTCTGACCCTGTAACACTGATGCCCTCTGACCCTGTAACACTGAGGCCCTCCCACACTCTGACCCTGTAACACTGAGGCCCTCCCACACTCTGACCCTGTAATACTGAGGCCCTCCCACACGCTTGTTGCACATGTGCACTGAGGACCACACCGGGCTCATAAATTAATGAAGGACTGAATAAAACAACAAGAGACGTCTGCTGTTTGTGCATCTGAGTGCGAACTGAGCATGTTGTCAGCAGGATGTCAGCAACAGCGGCAAACTTTCAACAACTACCTTTTAGCGTCAAGTCGTTGTTTGTAGCTAAGGCTATGTTCATGTTTGTAATGATTAGATGTTAGAAGGACAGGCTATCTTTTAATCACACAGTGAGCTAGTTTGTGAGTAATGGAGGATCCAGACAAAGGGACAAAGCAGAACAGTGGCGTTAGCTGAGGAGGTTTTATGAAGGTACAACAGCGATACAAAAGAACCTGTGGGTCTGTGGCTGTTTTGGACAAACTACACTTAATGGAAATACACAATGTTTCTTGTAGCAAGACGTGGCTTTCATTTGCATCATCTGGGTGTGACAGGTGAGTTTTATCGCGGCTGGTTTAATGCAGGGCTGTTTTTAAAGGACAAATTCCGCTACAGTGACTTTTTTGAGCTTTTAACCATGTTCTAACAATGTTCTGTCATCAAAAACACACCTGGAGTTGCATTCAGCCGGACATAATATTTCTTCTGACCATTTTGTTGCTCGTGCCCTCTTTGACACGCGTGCCTACGTTTGTCGATCCTGTTCTAATCAAATGACCTTGACAGAGCTGTTGTTCCTAGGCGTGGTCAACTCGACAGACATCGGGTTGACCACACCCCCTGACCATGAAAGTTGAGAAGCTCCTTTGTCTCGATTCATTTGGCATGTACCTCGTCGAGCGTTTGTATTTATTTGAGTCTTGGTTGATGATCCGTGTACAGTCCATGATGTGGTTATCACGCACAATTACATCATCTCTTATCTACTGTCTGATAAAGAAACAACACAACTATTCATAAGCAGAATATTCTTAACTTGCCAATGTTGCTTATCACGGCTGAACAAGTGCTGATGAGATGCACATCCATAATGGCTCATTAAATAGGTTTTATTTGGATCATTACTGTCTATTATAATGAAACATACCTGAAAAAGGCTAAACATCACTTTTTTAATGAAGTAAGAGTCCCAAAAACAGCAACTCTCAAAATGTACATGCAACTTTTCAATAAACAAGTGCTAAATTGCTGTAAAGAAGCGGACTTCGCAGAACAGGACAGGATTACTCAACTGAAATGCAACTCTGACTAAGATAATGATGAAGGAAAACTGGTCTAATATGTTAAATGTTTATTAACGTTTATTCTGCGCAATGCCACCTTTAAATCCACTTCATGGTGCCTATGTGTCTTTAACCTGTAGCCTACATATTCTCCAGTATTAAGTATTCTGCACTCCTCTGACGCTCTGGGCCCGTGGTGGGATTAGCTGAGTCTGTTTCCACCTGATGAGACGGGCAGGCATCACAATAAGCTCCTTGTTATGCATGAGATCTGAAGACGGCTTTTTCTTTCTGATTCAAGGGCGAGGCAGTTGGCGAATGCATTTTAAACCTGTAGCATCACTCATGTAGGTGGCTTTGTCGGTCCTCTGGCTTTTTGAAAATAGACACAGAGAATTTTCATCTGCAACAAAATAAAGTCTGTTCAAGTATTATCCATAACCTGGCAGCATGTGTCAAAGTTATTTGTTCTCAGGTTACAAAACTATGTCACAGTGTAACATATGTTAGATTTTTCTTCATCTCACCCCAAATTCCAAAATTCAACTCAACCGTGACTTCTTTAATTGCTCACAGTTTTATAATGCAGTTGTTTAATTTAAAGGACAAATAGTCATATGGTTATTAGCCTTTAAATACATCTTGAGTACCTTAAATTTGCCATCTCATGTTTTAAAACAAACAAAATGTTTCTTATGCATTTTGTGACAGGTGTTATGAGCCAGTATGAAATCACACTTACTGAGTGCATCCGGCCAGCAGATGGCGCCATTGCAATATACAATCTAGTGAAGTTAGCGCTGAAAAGATGTCACTGTGCGGATTTGCTGCTGCAGTTGTCGAGTTGAAATGGTCAAAACGAGTCTAGTATTGATGTAAGGACTTAAAACAGTGGAACATTCTCTGATAAGTCACGTAGATCATCTGAAAATGCGTAAGAAAATCTAGGAAGTTCAGCAGGAAGTGTGTTTGACGCTCGGAGAGGGGAGGATTTTCTAATAAACATTCCTCAAAACAGCGTGAATCCAGCTGAATTCTACTCCAGGTATGTTTTTAATGGCAGAACATTGTTAGAACAAGGTTAAAAGCTCAAAAATGTCACTGTATGTGTCTAACACTAAATGCCCTGTGGGGTGACTGCACTGTTTTCTTAAAAATTATCTAGAATGAGTAACACATGTCACAGACAGTTATTAACGATGTTGGTTTAAAGGTAAGTATCCTTGACACCTTTTTCTCTAAAAATATTTAACTCTGTAATCTTGCATGTTTCCTGTGGTGTAACATGGAAAATGATACATTAAAATAGACAGTTACACAAAAAAACAGAAGGAGCTCATGTTATTTTATGCTCCAAGACAAAGTTTGGTTCAGGGTTTTAGGCACAGGCCAAAAGACACACACCGAAACAACAACCAAAGACTGCATTAACATAGTAATATGTCATGATCCTGTTGGTTCCTCCGCTTAACCCTTGTCCCCAGCCTGTCTTTGTTAGTCACCTGGGGGCGCCACCAGTCAACACCAGCTTCAGCCTGCTCCAATCATCTCACCTCTGCTTGCCAAAAATGTAGTCTACAATTTCTCTCTCAGCGTTTAAAAATGTGAAACCGAAACGTGAAACAGAAGAACATTTTAAAGGACTCTTGTCTCACGTTGTACAAATGAATGTGTATTTTAGTTAACACATGGGTGAGTACCGTCCGGTCTGTGCGGTAGACGGTGCTCTTTTGTGCTTGTCTCGTGTACGTAAAACTCCGGTCTTTCACTAAACTCACTAATAACCCACTCAAACCATTGCCTTTCCTCTCATCACAGCCCACACTTTGTTCGTAATCTGCAGATAAAACTCCTTTTCTGAAGGCCCCAAGATTTGTGTTAAAGCCGTCACATGGGGCTTCACACTTCTAACCACAGTGTAAGGCTGATAACACTTGTTGACTGTGTTTCTGGTGAAGTGTAGCTCATTCCTCTAGCACAATTCTCACAGACGCAGCACAAAATGAGCAGAATAATGGGCTTCTCCACTGAACGCTTGGGCCTGGACATGAATAAACTCGGGGAAGTGGACTGCTCAAGGCCCGAGCAGCATTATGGGATGTATGCAGACCACAGCGGCTCTGCCATTATCCTCTGGCTCATTAAGAAGCACCACAAAGAGCGGCTTATGTGAGCTGAAGGCCGGACAGGGAAAACACATCCGCACAGACTCTGAAAGGGCTTTTGAGCGTGATCAGCTCAATTCATTACAAAAGTATAAATGCCATATGTTTTGAAAATCGTACCCATAATTTCATCACTGGATAACAAAGTATGCGTGCATATGATTTCTACTGAAGTTACCAAGGTTTCATGAAACCAAAAAAGGACTGGGTTGGAACAAAACATTTTGTACTTTTAATTCTCGTGAATTAGTGAATTTCATGATATTGTAATAGCTGCACACGGTTTGCATCTAATAATGAGACATTTTGTTGAACACAAATCTGGAAGAACGAACCAGACATTTCTTTGTGTGAGTACAATGCTCTTCCTCAACTCCAGATGTTTGGTTTGGCCATTTGTCACCAATCAAACTAAATCTCTAAATGTGAGTTAATAGCACATTTATTCATTTATTTGAACCAATGCCAATGTTAGCTATACAGCTAGTTTCCAACTGTAGTTCCCAACAATTTACTGAACACAAATTTACATTACATACATTTTGTATTTTGTATTGACCTTATATTTAAACCAAGTCCCACTGAGATTAATCTTATCTTTATCTGGGTTTTACAAAGTTATACAATTTAAGAGCTCGCATAAAAGCAGATTAGTACATGAAACATGTCCAGCATTCTGAAAATATAGAGCTTTACACAAAAGCATAAACAACAATAACATGTGACATGTATAACACTAAGACAGACATGCAAAGGCAGGCAGCACAGGAACAGAAGAAAGGTATGTCGTTTTTAACTTTGGTCACAGGACTGATACTCATGTAATCATTACTTTAAAGCAGATTGACTGAAGGCACTTTTTCTCAGGGGGACGACTAGATAATTTGAGGTTGAATGTCTACTGCTCTGGTTAAAGAAAGTAGCTTTGTGAGTGCTTCAGATCCTTTGTACTTAAACTGTTTGATGTGCCTGTTTAAAAGTGTGCATGTTAACCATTTTTCTTTTTTTCTTCTTCATGTACTGTGTTAGATCATGACAGGACTGCTTTGAACAGGCCATGACAAGGCGGCAGAGCGGGCTAGGTATTAAAGACAGTTTCCCCTTATTCCTCTGGCATCATGAATGTTTTCAGCCTGAAGGTCAGCCGTGTCATGCATCTCTGGGGTGCGTAAAGGACCACAAGCATTCGGATTAGCCTCAGACTCACTTCTTGTGAATTCGTTGTACCTGCAAAAACATAGAGTGCGGCTGAAGTTCTCTATGCAACGAGAACCCGGGTTATGCAATGAGACGTTATCCCTGGACTGCCTTTTACTTTTACTCCATCTGCATTTTTTCCATTCCGTTTATCATTAGGTCTCAGAGCTGCAAATAACACTTTGGAAAACTTTGGCTACTCCAAAATGTTTGGAAGGTATCCTGTACTCATGACTAAAAACATGATATCACTATTTAAACAGTAATTAAAGGATAAACGTACTACTGAAAGACGGACTGCAAGAACTTTGTGTTTCTTTCATCGCAGTCATCACAGTGCGTCATGTGCTCTGTCAGAGTCAGCTCATGTTACACGCATTTCAACTGTGGAACCCTTCAGATTTGCCCAAAATTAAAACCAAATCTCTTACTTTGTTTCTCGGTGGACTGGAGAAGAGAATAGTGCCCTCCTGTTTGTTCTACCTTCAAAAGTGTATAATTTAGCCCAATGCCCAAAGCTGAAAGTATTCCAAGTCCAATAGAGTTTAAAGTTCAGAGGTTTAGGCTGAAGAAATAACTACATGCCAGTGTGACTCTAAATATGAGTGCTTAGAGAAGTACCATCAGAAGATGTGAATGCAGCATTGAGTGTGATCCTAGAGATTCTTGGCTATAAAAGCAACCATGGGAACCATGAGAGACAATACCCACCATGGAAAAGACGGTTGAAGGCTAAAATCAAGATAGCGCGGAAAGAAGTGAGCAACTGACAGAGGCCGAGAGAGGTGCAATGAAGAAGCAATTACCTAAGAAGTACAGCCAAATGCCAACTAAAGAGGTACACGAAAGATAATGAAGCCAGATGAATAAACCGGCTGTTCGCAACTCAACCTGTGAAAGTGTACTCTCAATGGCTGGGTAATAACATCAGAACAGACCCACCAACGCTGGAAACTGAAAGGTACTGGAAAAATATCTGGGAAAAGGAGGCATTAGACAACAGCGATATAAGGTGGCTCGTGGCTCTGAGAGAGGACCACAGCAACCTCCCTGAACAGAATCCAGTCACCATCACACTGTCAGATATCCAAGAAAGAGTCTCAGGCATGAAAAACTGGACAGCACCAGGCCCAGACATGCACGATCCACTGCTCACTGCTTGCCATGAGCGAGGGATGGGACTCACCCTGAATGGATAACCGAAGGGCGTAAAATCCTGATCATGAAGGATCCCTCCAAGGGTACAGTCCCATCCAACTATTGGCCAATAACCTGTCTCTCCACAACAAGGAAGCTCATGTCAGGCATCTTTACGGCTAAGATAAGTGGACACGTTGATCAATACATACATAACACAGAATGGCATAGGCAAAGACACCAGAGGAGCCAAACAGCAACTCCCGGTTGACAGAACAGTTGCCCAAGTGCAATTGGATGGAAACAAAGAGAGGAAAGGTAGTCCACACAGAAGGAGTCTCATGAACAATATCAGACATTAAGGATGGGTAGAAATATCTTGGAATACCACAGGCAAATGGCAACCTCAAAGAGGTAACAAGGAAAGCAGCAAATACCTCCAGCAAGTAAGGCAAGTCCTAAGAAGCCAGCTCAATGGCAAGAACAAGTTCCGGGTGATAAACAGCTACGCCATGCCAGTGATCAGGCCCTGCGGGCATAATAAGGTGGCCAAAGGAGGGGTCCATCCCAAATCGAGCACACCCTGAGACTGTACACTAGCCGAATGGAAGGAGGCTGTGGACTACTGAGCATGAGAGCCACTATCCAGGATGAAACATCCAAGATCCACAAGTACATCAAGGCCCCACGTGTTCAGTGAAGCGCAGTTCTACGAACAGCTAATACTATATATACTGCGGAGAACCTTCAAGCTCTCTGGCCTAGAGCATAGAGATGGATGAGACTGCTTGTGGAGGGTGAGAAAGGAATTTAGAATTTGTGTGTGTGTGTGTGTGTGTGTGTGTGTGTGTGTGTGTGTGTGTGTGTGTGTGTGTGTGTGTGTGTGTGGGTGTGTGCGTGCGTGTGTGTGTGTGTGTGTGTGTGTGTGTGTGGGTGTGTGTGTGTGTGTGTGTGTATTCTGGTGGATTTTGGGTGTAATAAATAGCTGGTTGGTCATTGCCCATTCTGTGTGAGAAAAGGGCCACTTATATTATAGGGCACATTGAGCAAAACAATGGCCAGAGCTCTGCCTGAAGAGACAGCACCATTCTGCCTGGACAACTCATGAGCCACACTGTATGTTCTAAGCACAGGCATGTATTTTGTTTATTTATTTATTTCGGTTCAGCTCCTACTGATGGTGACAAACTTGTGCCAACTGTAAGAATATTTAGCTTGGTGTGAATTCTTGCAGTACATGTCGTCAGGGTAGTTTAAACGGTCTTCTTGCCCAAATATCTACTCAAGAGGTTTCAAAATGATTAGCGGGAGTTGCTGGGGCAGCTGGGAGAGTCCTGCAGTTTGAAAATCAATACAATCACACCATGTTATCAGGGCTCTGCTAAAGCACAGCTACCTCCAGAAGAGCCATCGCACCATCTCTGCCATATGCACTTGATGTATATCTCAGATGGACTATTTATCTGAGGTGGTAAAAACTGTTACAGCATTTGCTTCACAGAGTTCTCAGCAGAATCCTCTCTGCACTCCGGCACCTGCTGTGCTGTGGTTCTTGTTTTCAGTCCCGTTTCCTTCAGACACACACAGCAGCTTAGACTCTCTCACTTATGTCACACACACCTCTAAACAGATTAATTGTTTCCCAGCGTTCCCCCCCGAGAATGCTCATTATTGACTGAAGTAATTACACATGTTTCAAATCTTGCTGTGGAATTTCCAGGTGACTACAAAGTTAGTCTAAAAGATTGGCCACCTGGGAATTGAAGCCCATGTTAATGTGTGCACAGTGTAGTTGGTACCACGCAACCAGAAGGTGACAGATTCAATTCCCAGAGGATATGGAGTGTGTATTTTCGTAGAGTATTTTCATTCCCCCCGTCCACCAGTTAGGTGCGCCTGGCCATCACCTAGCTCGAGGGTCGGCAACCCGCTGCTCCAGAACCGCATGCAGCTCTTCAGCCCCTCTGCAGTGGTTCCCTGGTGCTTTGAAAAAATATACGGGGCATCTGGGGCTTTTAAAGGCAATAACATTAAACCCTCTCTTAAAGTGCCCCTGACAAGTTGGACGACTCATTTGACAAAAACGCAGATAAGATTAATATATTCAAATTTAGTTAAATGCTTTCCAAATTTTAGTGCGGTTTAGCTATTTTTTAAGATTTTTTGTTTTATTTCCTGGTTGTAAATGATGACATCACGCTAGGAAATTACCATAGCAACCACACTGTAAACTGAGCCAAACTCATCTGATGTCACAGGTTTGTATATCTTACAAATAAAAACATGTGTGAACACCTTTATTTTGTTGAATTAATGTATAAAGGGTAAAAAAAAGTTAATTATTTAGTGTAAATTATGCATAACCCAGTGTGATGTCATCAGTTTGTTTACTTCCTGTAATTTTCAACATTTTTTTCAACTTTTCTCCACAAACGGCCGCTTGATTGGTGTAAAACATCATTTATATTTACAACAGGTATTAATACACTGAATAAAGTCAAAATTAGAAAATCATAAAAACCTGTCATACACACTTTAATATAAAGTCACATTTGTTTGTTACAGATGCAAGAATGTATTTATATTTCCTCCTTAAAACTCTGTGGTTGCAGCTCAGTAACAGGCGTCTGTACGTCAGCGCGTTTCTGTACGTACGAACTTCACAGAGGTTCTTGAATGAACTTAGAGTGAAGTATCATAACGCAGTAAAGCAGCACAATAGTCAGACATCTACATTCACGTATCTGACTGCAGCGCACGCCGACGACCGCGCTCGTCCGTCTCCTCTGCTGCTGTACTCCTCGTGCGTTTGATGGAGGCAACTTCACGGAGGTTCTTGAATAAACTTAGATACGTGAATGTAGCTGTTTGACTATTGTCCAGCTTTACTGCGTTATGTGACTTCAACCGACTTGTGTCAGAACCACCGACACTGAAAGGCTGAGAAATGAAGCCGCTCTGTGCTGCTGCGGAGGCGGCGAGGCGCTGAAAAAAGGCCGCTTTTAGTTCAGTCTCAGCCCAATAAGTCCAACCCTTTGTTATAGCAGGTAAAAACAGCAATAAAATGTTAACAGTTACATTTTTGCTGTTCTATAATTTCATAAATGCAACAAACTACAGTTCTTTTACAGTGGATGACAAAAAAATTTGTATTAGTATCTTGTATGACCTTTTGCATTAAAAACTTGTGTCAAACATACTAGAAATAAGCTTTTAGATAGATTCAAATCCCTCTGAATATAGTATAACTATATACAACTTTATACACTGTTATCTTCATTTTAAGGGTCAAATAGGTTTTGTGTCTCCAGATGAATTTCATTTAAGGGAGAGGGGCCAAAAATAGCTCTTTTGATAGTAAAGGTTGCTAACCGCTGACCTAGCTCAAGATTTTAGGTTTTGAAATTGGAAATGGAATTAACTAAATGTCTGTTTACGTGCACGCCAAAAACTGATAATTGTTTTTTAGAGGTTTCAGATTATTAAAATGTCAACAGTGTACACTTGATGAGTATTGATAAGTTTCCAAGTGGTCTTATACTAGTTCTCCAGATCATTCTGAAAATGTTCAGGAAAGGTCAAATTTATCCTTTTTATGTGATTTTTTTTTTCTTTTTTTAATCAATGCTTTTCAAATGAGCATCTACTTTTAATACTAGTTTTAGTATTGATTAGTAACTTCTATGCTTTTGACAACCTTAGATGTGAGTAATAAGATTTCTTTATAATTGTTCACCCCTGTTGACAGGGAAATCGTGGAAAAATATTGTACTTTACCACAATCACTCTAAAAATCCACAAACTGACACGTTATCAAAGTCTTTGATGATCAGACATCTCCTGTGAATGTAAACACTAAAATCACATCTTATTATTGGTTTAGAGTATTTTTTCTGGCCATGTAAATGTATAAATTCTGAAAGTCTAACATTATCTATCAAATTGGCATATTCCCAGAATTCATCTGGCTCCTGTCTCGCCGCTGGCTGCAAAGTCCAGGCAAGTGGAGGAAGGACATCTTTGTCTTGAGGGATGTAACCCTCCTCAATGAAGCGGCCGCCGCACAGAGTCTGACTCCTCCCTCCTGATCCTGATCCCACCCTCCACATTGAGACTTTTCACTGTGCTTATGTTGCCCTTGGGACAAACCCACCTACAGACACCATCCTGTTGCCAAGACATGACAGATTCATTAATTCTCAGCACCCATGTCTCGTCTCCTGGAGGTTTCTCATTATCGACTGAAGTAATTACAAATGTTTGGATCTCATGGTGGAATTTCCAGGTGACTGTTGCTAAAAGCCTGCGGTGATGTGATGTAGGAAGCAGGTAACCAGGATGTGGGGTGCCAGATATGTTTCCGTGCCAAGCAGATCTGTCAGCGTCGATGTGAAAACGCAATACCTTCATCCTGCCAGTTCAACTCATTACTTTCCATTTAACAAACTGTTGGAGATGCTACATTACACTGTGGGATTTAATGTGCACTAATGAGCAGGTTTACGTAATATTGTTAGAAGATTATTTTTAAATTATTTATTATTATTTAAAAAGTGTTTTAAGCGACACTGTTTTAAGGTTGAGGGTCCAAAACCTTTGATTCTCTATGGATATGTTATGTTTTTCCAGGAATATTGCGCATAATGGCATAAACTTAACATCTCCTGGTAGGTGACATCACCAAAGATAGATCATTTTAAACTTGCTAAACAGTTATTCTAAAGAATACTGTTCTGAATAAGTTTATGCAGACCACAAAGTTTCTTTTAAGCCGACCAGAAAAACAGTGTGTTGTTGACATTTCCCACAAATCAGCCTGCTTTGTTCAATGGTTAACGTGTACAGCTGCAGCTGGCAGAGCTAACTGTTTCTCAGAGCTAAAGTTGTATTAAAAGGTTAAAAAAAAATATATATATATATATATATATATATATATATATATATAAACTGAAGCAATCTTTAAATATATATATATATATATATATATATATATATATATATATATATATATTTAAAGATTGCTTCAGTTTTTTTGTTTTTAGTTTGATATTTATTATGCTTCAAAATTATCATTAGCATTGACCCACAAACACGTCCCTTTATCAGCTCTGAGGTTTCCGCCGGGGAAAGTCTGTAACATGTTGTCAGTGACATCCACCTGCAGCTGAATGTCACAGTGTGATCTTGTGTGACACATATTCTGCTACAGTGACTTTTTTTGAGCTTTAAACCATGTCCTAACAATATTCCATCATTAAAAACACACCTAGCGTTCACCTGCATTCACGCTGTTTTGAGGAATCTTCATTAGAAACTCCTCTCCCCTCCGAGCGTCAAACACACTTCCTGCGAACTCCCTCTTTCTGGGACCTATTTTCAGATCATCTGTCATTTATCCAAGAATATTCTGCTGTTTTAAGTCCTTAAATCATCTCTAAACTCGTTCTGAGCATTTATGCCTCTAAACACGATAACAGCTGCAGCAAATCCGCATCATAATGTGTTTTCAGAGCTAACTTCACTAGATTGTATATTGTGCTGGCGCCATCTGCTGGCTGGATGCACTCAGTAAGTGTAATGTCATAGTCACTGATAACACAGGTCAGAGAATGAATAAGAAACTTTAATCCTTTTTTTTTTTAAACATGGCAAATTTAAGGCACTCCAGAGCATGTTTAAAGGCTAATAACAATATGAAAAATGCAGAATAATTTTCCTTTCCTTATCCTTCCTTAGGATTTATTAATTTTACTGTGACACTGCTAAAACCTGATAGAGATATAATTGGACAGGAAACAGTGATGCTAACACTGAGCTAGCTAGGTGTTATGCTCAGGGCCCATTGCGTCCCTCCTTCTGCTAGCATGAATCTGCACGAGGCTGCCGATCTCGACAGCAAATACGCTCTACAGAGACAACAAAGCAGTTTTCAAACAGAGAAACGGTGCAGTGTTGACTTGTTGCACATTAACATTAAATATTCTACAAAATCAACCTTTATATCACATTTTAGTGGCCTCATTCTCCACCTAAGTGAATCTAATATACTTGTTCGACCCGGAGGGTAAATAAATTATTCCATTGAAAGGATCAGAAATCCCACCAAACTGGAAATGTCAAAACAACGGAAGAGGGTGGAATCATAGAACTATAATAAAACCTGGAAGATGAACCCAAAATGGCCGCCCTGTTTATCCCTATGGAGTGTGCTCATTGGCGCATGACCCCAAAAAGATTTCTTACTTACGCATTTAGTTCCTGATACGGAGGCGGCCATCTTTGCTTTAGGGCGCCACGTGACGACAATCCCCCATGATGCTTTGAGCGACGTGAACGACCACGCAGCTTGCAAGTTTTTGTGTTAGCGTTAGCTTGTGTGATTGTAATTGTATTCTTCATGTTAGACACACGTGAAAGCGTCTGAAATGAAATAAAATACAACTTACAGGTATCACTAGTCGAGCCTTTTCCACGAGCTTCTGTTTGTATCGTCCGACGCTCGTTCACGTGACTCGCACATGTTTGCGGTGACATCACTTTATATAAAAACGGTAATTTCGCTGATTTTAGAAACGGTAGAAAAGAACATTTCCTTCTATTTTATTTAAATACTGATAATAATTCAGTACTGTCTGCAATTATAATGAGCAATTTTAGAAAAAGGCTGGGCCCAAGAGGCTGCAGTACCTCACACAGCCACTAATCAATCTGGGACCATAGACAGAGGGGGCGTACCTTATCCAGTTCATTTAATACATCCATGGGTGGAATACAACGAACATTCTTATCAAACTCACATTTTTACAGTTTTACCCCTTGTAACTGCACAATATATATATATATATATATATATATATATATATATATATATATATATATATATATATATATATATATATATATATTTGTTTTTTTTTGTTTTTTCAGATCAAATTTTGCACACAGTTTTGTGTATACATAATTGGTCCCATGGGCTACATTTGCATTGCAGCCTCTTAGTGTTTATGAGCGACGAAAATGTCAACCACACCTGCTTTTTTCTCCATATACACACCCTTATCCGTCACGTTTTTCCACATGTGCAAACGTTTAGTAAATCCCTATCCCTAAAACCCTATCATATGGAGTAAAGTAAATTGTATTTTTTCTAACACTAGATAAAAAGTAGTTCATTTGTGCTGAGGCAGCGCTCCTCTCTCTGGCCCGCACTCAGCTCTTCTCTGTGACGGATGCAGATTGGAGCTCATTCTGTGAAAATGTGACCTTCTTTGTTTTAAATTAATCCCACGGGGTCCCGGCTGCCGCCTTCCTGGTCACTGCACCTGCTTGATTGGTCGCTTGCTGCCTGAAACAAATGAACAGACGAGGATTTAAAGCGTTGGTTAGACTACACTGTAAAAATGTAGTTTTAGTTTTTTAGGTAAAATTCGCTAGTTATCTTCTGGTTACTGAAATGTCTACAAAACAAAAAAGTAAAATGATCAAAAGTTAAAGGACACATTATTTATGATGGATGGACATTGTTTCTTCATCAAAAACATACCTGGAGTTGTAGTTAGCTTAATTTAGACTGGTTTGATGAATTCCTCAAAAAACACTTGGTTTCAAATCCATAATCTTGTGTGTCTAGTCTTCATGCTCCAGAGTCAAATCAAATCAAATCAAATCAATTTATTTTTATAATGCCCAAAATCACAACAGTTGCCTCGATGGGCCACAATCAAGTCTTAATGCTCCAGAGTCCAGTCTTTAAGCTCCAGAGTCCAGTCTTCATGCTCCAGAGTCCAGTCTTTACGCTCCAGAGTCCAGTCTCCACGCTCCAGAGTCCAGTCTTTACGCTCCAGAGTCCAGTCTTTACGCTCCAGAGTCCAGTCTCCACGCTCCAGAGTCCAATCTTTACGCTCCAGAGTCCAGTCTTTACGCTCCAGAGTCCAGTCTTTACTCTCCAGAGTCCAGTCTCCACGCTCCAGAGTCCAGTCTTTACTCTCCAGAGTCCAGTCTCTACGCTCCAGAGTCCAGTCTCCACGCTCCAGAGTCCAGTCTTCACGCTCCAGAGTCCAGTCTTTACGCTCCAGAGTCCAGTCTCCACGCTCCAGAGTCCAGTCTTTAAGCTCCAGAGTCCAGTCGTTACTCTCCAGAGTCCAGTCTTTACTCTCCAGAGTCCAGTCTTAATGCTCCAGAGTCCAGTCTTCATGCTCCAGAGTCCAGTCTTCACGCTCCAGAGTCCAGTCTTTACTCTCCAGAGTCTTGTCTTTACACTCCAGAGTCCAGTCTTAACGCTCCAGAGTCCAGTCTTAATGCTCCATAGTCCAGTATTCATGCTCCAGAGTCCAGTCTTAATGCTCCAGAGTCCAGTCTTCATGCTCCAGAGTCCAGTCTTTATGCTCCAGAGTCCAGTCTTCATGCTCCAGAGTCCAGTCTTTACTCTCCAGAGTCCAGTCTTTATGCTCCAGAGTCCAGTCTTCATGCTCCAGAGTCCAGTCTTTACTCTCCAGAGTCCAGTCTTAATGCTCCAGAGTCCAGTCTTCATGCTCGGGAGTCCAGTCTTTACTCTCCAGAGTCCAGTCTTTACACTCCAGAGTCCAGTCGTTACTCTCCAGAGTCTGGTCTTTACACTCCAGAGTCCAGTCTTCATGCTCCAGAGTCCAGTCTTTACGCTCCAGAGTCCAGTCTTTACTCTCCAGAGTCCAGTCTTCATGCTCCAGAGTCCAGTCTTATTGCTCCAGAGTCCAGTCTTTACTCTCCAGAGTCCAGTCTTTATGCTCCAGAGTCTAGCGCCTTATGTACACTGACTCTGGTCCGGCTCCAGTTTGCAAGAATTAGAAAGTGCTTCAAATCAGTGCTGACCTCGGAGCACTGCGGCCGTGGGTCCAGCAGCCGCACGGGTCTGCAGAAAGAATCCGCAAGAATTCTATTTTTGCCGGACGCCGCAGCGGTCTGGTGAGGCTTTCATGTCATTTGACGAGTGTTCTCGTGTGAAACCACTTGAATCTACGTGGCTTTCCGTAAAAACGGACCGCAGTAAACCGGAGCTGGTGTGACAGGCAATCAGCAAGTGACCCGCGCGGGTCCCAGATGGCCACCGGACCGGACTCAGTGTACACTAGGCGTAAAGTCCAATCTTAACGCTCCAGAGTCCAGTCTTTATGCTCCAGAGTCCAGTCTTTACGCTCCAGAGTCCAGTCTTTATGTTCCATAGAAAACTGAAGCCTTTTTATAGTGGACTAATTAGTGTTTTTCTTACAGCCCTGAGTTGTACAGTTGTTTTTTCCTCTTTGATTTTGTCAAACGTTGAAGTGATCGGTCAGTGGTGGTTCCCCTATCATTCCAGTTTTTATTAATGCTTTGGACAGTTCTTAACTCAGTTTTTGTGCTTCTCCTTAGATGTTTTCGCTGCTTGATGCCTTGATGATTTGACTCTTCTCACTCACACACTCACATCTTTTCCACGACCACAGGATTTGTCTTTCCACGTGGTTGTTACAGAAATAAGAAGCCAAATTTTGTATGCTTTTCTAGGTTTGACTTTATGTGATGGACTAAAACCTGTTGTAAATATACAGTATATGATAACCTTTGACCAACCAAGAGTCTGTGTGACGAAAAGTTGAAAAATAAATTGAAATTTACAAGAAGCAGAGCAGAGTTCCAAACCATGATGACATCACACTAGGGACAATTTAAAACCAAGAAACAACTTTTTCTGATCCTTTAAACATTAATTCAACAAAATAAAGGTGGTCAAATAATAATTTCTGTGACATTAGAGGAGTGTTGGTCAAGTTTAAAACACGGTTGCTTGGTAACAGTTACAGAAATTACTGGTGTGAGGTCATGATCTACAATGAGGAAGTAAAACTTTTAAACCTAAAAATGTCTAAACTGGGATAAAAATTGTTAATTTTTTGGCAAAATCTTAAATATAATTATCTTGACTGTGTTTTAGTGAAATTAGTACTCCAACCTGCCATAGTCACTTTAAATTTTGAGTATTTGAAACAAGAAACTTCTAGAATATCATGTATCATGATTAAAACATCATGCCATTAAAGGTGTCTCAAAGATGTAAAATGTGACATTTTTCATTCGCGCCCTTGTCCTGTATAGACCTGCTACATACATCACAACTGAATCAAAATCACACTTTGCACAGTCGCAATTAGCAAATTGCAAATTGCAAAACAATGATCCTGTTTTATTCTGTGTGGGATTGTTGGATTGGTTTCTTAGTTTGGTTTCTTAGTCTCTTCTCAAATGTGAATGCTCCTAAACTTGTTTAATGTGAACTTTAAATAGAATCCTACATCAAAACATAAACTGTCAATCAAATCTTGATGCTTGTCAGAAGAGTCAACTGTGTGCCTGTAAAAGCATGTAAAAGCATGTTGGGGGCAAGCTAGCTTTTGTTTATCTCCCCTTTGTAATTCCCTCTATTGTTTTTTGCATAACTTCTGTATCATCTGAGTGATGTATCTTTGAGTGTTTTCATTAATTTTGCATTTTTAACTCATCCTAAACTATGCTAGCAAAAACGCTGCCTTTGTGGGAGCTTGAGCTCAAAAGTGATCCATTGACTTCCTGTATAAACACTATCACACTAAGCATGCAACGTCTCATACAGTGTGTATAGATTTTATGAACCATCTGGCTTCAAATTACAGTCCGGACATAATGTTGGGACGATGACATCATTTACCTTATATGGTCAGCGGTGAAATGCACGTCATCTTCCATTGATTTCATTCTAAACACTCTTTCTTCCACCACAGAGTAAAGCATGCAGTGGCTTTATATTTTCTGAGCTCTTTGGCTTCAAATTAGTGTCATTTATACCTCATGTGGCCAGTGGTGAAAGTGTATGTAATTTTAGCATTAGGGAGCGTTGGCCCTAGCCCCGCCCCTCAGGGCTCAGTGTTTGTGGAGCTGCAGGAGTCCCAGAGATTGGCCAAAGACCGTATTTGACTTTTACATCTTGTATTTGTAAGAACAGCAGATATTATCTCCATAAGCTCTAAAACCTACTCCTCCAGACACTATTGTATTGGAAATGATATACTATTTTTAAAAATGGCAACAACAACAACTTGCAGTTCTGTTTGGGTTGGTGAATCTTATTATTTGAGTTTTGAATGAGTTATTTATAAGATATTGGTACATTGTGCAGAAGTATGACATTTATTACCAGATTTACACAATTACGGTTTAGAAACAGTCAAAGTAATATATTATCACCAAATCTGGACAGAGTGGGGTCTGAACGTGGTCAGATCCTCTGGTCAAGGCTCGATGTCGTTTGATTTCAAAAGCTAAGCAGGTGAGAGCCTGGTTAGGGCTTGAATCGGAGACACCAGGGGCCACAGTGAACACCAGGGGCCACAGTGAACACCAGGGGCCACAGTGAAAACCAGGGGCCACAGTGAACACCAGGGGCCACAGGGGGCAGCAGTGAACACCAGGGGCCACAGTGAACACCAGGGACCACAGTGAAAACCAGGGGCCACAGTGAACACCAGGGACCACAGGGGGCAGCAATGAACACCAGGGGCCACAGGGGGCAGCAGTGAACACCAGGGGCCACAGTGAACACCAGGGACCACAGGGGGCAGCAGTGAACACCAGGGGCCACAGTGAACACCAGGGGCCACAGGGGGCAGCAATGAACACCAGGGGCCACAGGGGGCAGCAGTGAACACCAGGGGCCACAGTGAACACCAGGGGCCACAGTGAACACCAGGGACCACAGTGAAAACCAGGGGCCACAGTGAACACCAGGGACCACAGGGGGCAGCAATGAACACCAGGGGCCACAGGGGGCAGCAGTGAACACCAGGGGCCACAGTGAACA
This sequence comes from Rhinogobius similis, assembly GCA_019453435.1. Lineage (NCBI taxonomy): Eukaryota > Metazoa > Chordata > Actinopteri > Gobiiformes > Gobiidae > Rhinogobius > Rhinogobius similis. The sequence goes on from CM033632.1 coordinate 34,462,395, forward strand.
CCAGGGACCACAGTGAAAACCAGGGGCCACAGTGAACACCAAGGGCCACAGGGGGCAGCAATGAACACCAGGGGCCACAGGGGGCAGCAGTGAACACCAGGGGCCACAGTGAACACCAGGGGCCACAGTGAACACCAGGGACCACAGTGAAAATCAGGGGCCACAGTGAACACCAGGGACCACAGGGGGCAGCAATGAACACCAGGGGCCACAGGGGACAGCAATGAACACCAGGGGCCACAGGGGACAGCAATGAACACCAGGGGCCACAGGGGACAGCAATGAACATCAGGGGCCACAGGGGGCAGCAGTGAACATCAGGGGCCACAGGGGGCAGCAGTGAACACCAGGGGCCACAGTGAACACCAGGGACCACAGGGGGCAGCAATGAACACCAGGGGCCACAGGGGGCAGCAGTGAACACCAGGGGCCACAGTGAACACCAGGGGCCACAGGGGGCAGCAGTGAACACCAGGGGGCAGTAGTGAGTCTAGGCAAAACTGTTGTTAACTTTTGAGGCACTTCACGATCTCACCCAGTGTGAATGTGGTCTGTGAGTGATTGACGGTGGTGGGAGGAGCCAATGGTACAAATATGGACTGTACTGTAAAGTGTCTAAAAAGCACTCTATAATTCAAAACCATTATTATCATCATTTTAAAAAGTGTAAGAGAATCATTATTAATAAGGATTATAAAAAGAACACATGTTGGTGTAAAAGAATTTGCACAAAGTGATTCATAGTTTTGTAGTTGATGATTTTGTATGGGCTTTAATGGGAAAAGAAGGCATTCAAATATCCAATACATGATGTAAAGTTCTAATATTTACTGCAAAACATTAATTTGAGGCCAGAGGGCTCAAACGAGGTGGAGAAAGAGGATATTTTTGTGTTTTTATTTTCTTTATTGCAGCAGGGCGAAAACAAGTGATTTGAATGGGCTCACACATTTGAACAAAGACTTTAAAAATATATATATATATATCAGTACAAATAAATAATTGTTGCTGATAATCTTTCACAGACACCAGACTGTAAGAATCAGAACAAAGAACACTTTGCATAAAGTGAACTGAAAATAATCCACTTATTGTGAGATTTGGAGAATGGAATACAGTGACCAAGAACAACAATTAATACATGTGGAAATTTAAGGGTTAAAGAAGTGTGTGTGTGTGTGTGTGTGTGTGTGCGTGTGTGTGTTTTTAATATAAATCACAAAGAGAGCCTTCATTGAATAAATGAATGAAAAAAAAAATATATATATATATATATATATATAAATCGTCTGCTTTTATAGCCAAATATATTTCAGGTGTACACAAATGTGCCGAAGTTCCCACAACATTATATGAAATTGATCACTGTGCAAAAAATCATTTTGCATCAATAAAAATATTTCTGCTAATAGGTTCTTGGAATAAAAAAAGTTCCAGTTTGCATCAAGCATGTGGAAAATAATGTGCATTTTGTGATTTGTGGACTTTGAAATACGGTGACTTCATAACAAACCACGGGCAATGTAAGGGTTAAAAATAATAAAAATATGTTAACCTCCTAGGACCCGAACTCTTGCATGGCATGCATTATTAATTTCTCTTTGTTATTTGGGTTGATTGGGACCTGATGAGTATAAAAACAAAGAATTATATTTTTACATGATGTAGTTTCTGAGAAAAATGATGTCCACATATGAGGACACGCATTTTATGTTTTAATTAATTTTGATAGTACACAATAAAGTCACAATTTGCAAAACTATTTATTTGGTGCCTGAACACAGCAACATTTTTCCCAAGTGCAAAAACAAAATGAGAAACCACATTTTGCCCTTTAGAGCAATATAACTCTTTTGAAGTGCTGCTAACAGTTGCAGGAAGACATACGTCTGTAACAAAGTTAAAAAAAAAAAAAAGACCCTAAACATTATAAATTGTAAAAACATTCTAAATTCAACAATTTTGCATTGTTGCTGTTCTAAACTGTGCAACTATTTGTGAAAGGCTATGTAACAGTTGCGATTTGCCTGTAAGCAGAGGAACACCTTGCATGTAACACACTGCACTCGAGTTTTCCCTGAGCAGCCTGTTGCTCTGCAGCGCGCTGCATTCTTCATGTTGACCACCTCTGGCAGATGTGCGTTTGCCCTCCTGCGGACTGAAACATGGGGCACTGCCTTCACTGGACGCCTTTTCCCTTGGACTAAAATGTCTGGGTCATCTTCCTCCTCTGCAAATTCAGAGCTCTCATTGTCACGCTGAGCTAAGAAGCTCATTGCCACTTCCATACGAAATTCAAGGAATTGCATGATGTTCTTCTTTGGTGTGCCACATACAGAGAGGTCTTTGCGGTACAGGAGCCAGCTGTTGGCTAAAGCCAGATCCGTAAAGTGCATTAGCATTCGCAGTGTCCATTTCTTGGTACGACCACTCATGCGATAATAACTCATCATTCTATCCACAAGGTCAACTCCACCCATTTTGGAGTTATATTCACGGACAATACTCGGTCGTGAGATGGTCACATGTTGTTTCAGTTTTTTGTCCCACCTCCGGCAGGTATCTTCTGGTTCTCTACCATGTACAGCAGATATCATCAGTACTGGTTTATTGTCAAACCACTTTACCACGCCAATCTTTCCATCCTCAGTGCTAACTTCTGCTGAGGTACCTCTTCCATCCTTTTTCATTTTCTTGTCAGTTGGCAGCTTCTGCACTGCTTCAGCGACCCTATTCTTCATAACTGTACCAGTTACATACATTTGCTTCTTCAGCATGTGTATCACACTTTGGATGGATGTGAAGAACCGATCACAGTAAACATGTGTATTAGGGTGCAGAGTTTGAGACAGACGTTCTAACACCAAGCTTCCCAAACCCAGATCCTCTGGTTCTTCAACCTGCTCTTGGAGTGCATTTGCACCTTGATAAATGTCAAAGTCCAGCACAATACCATCTGCTGTTGCACAAACAAAGTTTTTCATGCCGACTGGATTTGGTTTCATTGGCAGGTATTGCCGATACGGACATGCTCCCGTGAATGGAATCATCTGTTCATCAATGGAAACGCATTTTGGTCGAGCCTGAGATTTGCAGCCTTCCAGAATGCGATTCAGAAAAGGCCTCACTTTCCAGAACTGATCGCACTTTCTCAGATCCTCTGGGACATCATCATCAATGAGCACTTTCAGTGAACTCCTCAGTCTGAAAAATCTGTCTCAAGCGTGAATTTTTCAGTGATGGCAGGAAATCGCAAGGCTTTTTGACCAGTACATCCTGATTGCAGGATACGGTATGCAGGACATCAAAATACAGGCACCAAAAAAATGATACATTTCATCAGTTGATGTGTTGAGTGTGTCCCCACTTCTAGCCAGTGACGTAGCATTAGAGCAATCTGCAATCATTTTCATCAAATCTTTATCAATATACTGTTCTATGTAGTCCAGTGGGGTCCACCCCTCTCTGTCCTGCAAAGTTTCCTCCCCATGTTCAAATTGGGCCAGATTGGGTGTTAGCTTAGAGGCCCTCCATCGCATCCCACGCCCTTTGTTGGAGTGTTCTTGATGGCTTGGTCCTGGTGATGTCTCTTCAGGAATATCAGCCTCATCCTGATGTGCCCGAGAGCAATGTTTGGCAGTGCGTGATCTGGCAATGTCACGATTCGAACGATATCCTTCAAATTCATGTTGCCTATGTTTACGTCCCCTGCTATGCTTAGAGGACTGTGGAATAGGGTCCTCACACCCACTACTGTCCTCCTCACTGCTGCTTTGCTCCTGTCGTGACGGTTGATATTCAGGATCCCCACAGGATCATCAGTTTCTGACAAATCTTCCACCTCAGAGTTGTTTCCATCAAATGACCAAAGTAGCTCCAATGCTTGTGACAGCTTTAGACGCTCTGGAAAAACATATCATGAGAAAATCTAATAAAAATCTATGTACATTTATTTATAAAACAAGCTTTATGTGTTTGTACTGTAATAAACAATTATTTTCTACCAAAATCATCCCAAAATATAGTTTCATTCACACATTTTGTTGCTAACATTTATGCTAACATATAAGCATTTTAACAAAACGAAATCCTTCGGTCCACATCCGTGGACATCATGTTTAGCGAAATGGTAAATTGTCATATTTACAGATTTTTGGAAAATTTGACTTCCAAAGTAAAGATTGAACACTTACATACTTATCTGAACAAAAATCAGCCAGGAAATTTGACTGAATTTTTTACCTTGGCGACGTTTGTATTTGGAGTTGTCACCTGAACTTCCGGGTGTGTTGGTAGCCATCTTGAATCTAAACTGTAATGTGTTATACTTGTCTGTCACCACTAAGTGGCAGTATAATGACCTCAGATGTGGACCCCAGGCCCTTGTAGAGAAATAAATTGTAATGTGGTCTAGATGACCCAAAATGTGTTGTCCTCATATGTGGACGCCAGGTCGTAGGAGGTTAATTACAAACATGAATCAGAAGGTGAGCTCTTGATTTAACAAATTTTTAAAAAGTTGGAAAAAAATGATGAATCCTCCATTGTTTTACAGCCTAATTTATGTGTAGAAAAATGTGCCCCTGCTCCCACAAGGTCCCTTTTTTACAGTGTGCCTTCTCGAGCAGACACACGGAGAGAGAACAGCGGTAATAAAGCAGCAGAGGGAGTGCTTTAATGAGGCTGAATGTCGCGTGGATCTGGGGGCCTCCACGCTGTCCCCTGTGGGAGCCAGACCTTGTCCTTTGTGCTCCATCACAAACTTTATAATGAACAAAGCGCGGTGACTTTGTTCTCAGGTAGAGCCGGGCCCTCCCCTCAGGGTGGACTGGGTGGCACGAGCCTCCAGGAAATAATGTGTGCTTAAAACTGAAATATTATGATTTATGTTAGCCTTTTAAAGTGCTTCCTTCCTCTACAGTTACACCTCAGAAAATAAAAATATATACAGTGTAAGCAGCTTGAATTGGTCCTCTGCATTTAAACTGAGGCAGGTTTTAAAAATGCTAAAAACAGTATCAAGTTGGATGTTGGTTACAGCAAGTGAAAGGCATTTGAGCAGCATCCAAAAGGCTCTGATGAAGGTTTATGAGCAAAGACAGAAATCACATCAAATAAAAGCTATGAAAGCTCCATTTACAGACAAAATATCACATGAGAGTTATTTAAAATGGAACGTCCCACAGTATGGCTTAATCTTTGAGCATCAGCATAGACTTTTTTTTTTTTTTTTACCTTTGTGTTTATGCTGTAAAGTATGTAAATCATTGAAATACATAAACCATTAATAAATCATACAATCTTGCATATACTGAGGTGTTTTAATGAACATACTTTCTTGAGCAGGGTGCCCTCCACAGATCTGGTGCCACATTTCTAAACAGTACGGGGAACTCTTAAAGGAGTACATGAGGGGAAGAGTCAGACTTCAGATCAAACCCTGCAGCTCTTTCTTGTGGTCATGTGTGGATTTAAGCGTGACACACAGGCTGTAAACACGCTTGATTGTATCATGGGCTCATTCCATCCACTGTCCCGCATTCGCTCTCACAAACACGCTCTCATGTCCATTCACCTGTGTCTATGGACTGGATCTGTCTTGCTCAAGGACACAGCAACAGTATGTACTGAAGCCACTGCTGCCCCACTGCGGCACCTGGTAAACCTCCCGTCCATCAGGCCCTGCTTAAGGATGAGGTGATGCGGTGTTATGGCACATGTCTACAGATGCCACCCTCGGAGTGCACGGTGGCTTCATTTGTAGTCCACGTGCTTCCAAAACAACGCCTATTACTTTTTATGTGAGAATGTGATAAACGTCATTGATGTGATCAGCATCATTTGTCCCCTTCACCTCGTGGCTCTGAAAGCTTGTGGACAGGGTCACGACTTTCAACGTCGAGTTGTCTTTTTATAGATCATAAACTTTAAGTGGAATGTTACACACGATGTGTTTGAACCCAATAAATCTGCCCTCGTGCTTTAAACAAGCCCCTGACCTGTCACGTGGCACCTGCTGCTTGTCTCCATGGAGATGGGCACGATGAATGCCATGACATTCCATGCAAAGCAGTGAGCAGGAGGCAGACTCTCCTCTAGAAAAGTGAAATAGCGCACCTTTAACCTTAAAGCACATAAAGAATGTTACCCAAAAAACCCTTTAAAGTTAGATTCCAAAATATTGCATATGATTTAATTTACTATAATTAAACAGTTGTGACATTGAGAACAAATGCAAGAAAGGTAAATTACCAAAATGCACTTCACACCCTTTTGATTCTCAGTCGCCAGAATAGTGTCTTTACTTTTCCCATTTTATAGACCCATACAATGCTTAGATTAACAGAAGATAAAGTCTTCTTTGAAATAAAAGCAGAGCCCGGTCCATACACAGGCGACTGCGCGGGTTCAATAAAACCTATATTTGTATCAGGGGTAATGAGCCTGATTCAGTGGAACTGCACCATCTTTAATTCAGCGTTAGACTCCGAGCTGAACAAATGAATGTGTCACCTCCGTCTCTGCACTTTACTCAAAGGGAAATGTTGCTTGTAATCTTATATTTTAACCTATAAATGAATGAGATTATCAACATGTCTCTGCTCCTGGAAAGATAATTAAATGTATTGATGCATTTAAAAGAGATATGCATTTTATGTAACAGACTCTTTTGTCAGTTAACTTCAGCATAATGATGTTTGACTCTTAAATATATATATATATATATATATATATATATATATATATATATATATATATATATATATATATATATATATATATATATATATATATATTAGTGATGTGAGGGTTAGCCTTTTATGTGAATCGCCCTGTCTGGCCTGATTTCAAGTTCAACATGACCCAAAGACATGTGCGTCACTTTACAGGATCAAACCTTAACGCATACATTTAACACTCTTCTGCAGCTGGTCATCAGTACTGTAGAGGGACGTGCTGGAAACGGATGAATGACATTTGACATTGACATTCTGTTTACACAACCTGCAGCCAGCAAGTCTATCTATGGCTTGACTTTTCATTTTAAAAATACAAACAGAACAAGACCAGAAAGTAAAAGATACACTGGAAAAGGAGAAGACTAAATAATATAATTTAAAAAAAAAATCAGAGAAAGCATCTGTCCCATCTGTCCCAGTGTCTGGTAAATCTGTCCATTTTAAGTTCAATTAAGTTCAATGTGAAAGTCAATTTTTTCCATTTTGTAAATGTCCACAGTTGTTTCAGTCCAGTCCATGACAGTCGGCTCCCAATAATCCATTTTGTTGTTATTGCCTTTATGCTGCAGCCAAAAGTATTCTCCAGAGGTATCCATCAATCATCTCCATTTTAAAGCCAAAAACTGGTGTAGTGCCTCATGATCTCAGTCCAGTATTTATGGATAACAGGACAACAATGAATGTGTGCAATGTGCTCTATGTTTTTAGATTCTTGGCCAATATCACTGGCCTGTGCTCAGTGTCAGGCTCAAGTGAAGCCCTTGACAAGTTACAGTGTTGCCACTAACTGAAGATCCTTTCTGAAGGAGAGCTAACCACAGACACACAGGTACTTTATGGCAGTGGTTCTCAAACTTTTTCAGTCGCGACCCCCAGAATAACAATAGTTCACATTCGCGACCCCAAAACACAAAAAATAGGTAAGTGATAAATTAGCCTTATATCTAATGTTTGATTTTATTTTGAGAATACAGACCTAGAAAAATGACTTTGATTGGCCAACAAACAGGAATCTACATTTACCACTGCATCTGAAGGTGTCAAGCCTTGTCTAACACTATTGTATCAATTTTTCCCCATCATCTGGGGACCCCTGGAAATCATTTTATGACCCCCATTGGGGTCCCGACCCCTAGTTTAAGAACCACTGCTTTATGGCATGCTGCCCAGTGCTGGATGGGCAACTTGTTTCCTCTAATGACAGATGTAAAACAGCTATGAGCTCATTTACTTGACATGTCTGCAACACATTCTGTTCTAATACAGTATTTTTGCTTATAAGTCTAGGGTAATTGGCTAATTAGGCTTTAAATTGAAATCACCAATCGCTAAATGAAGTCTGTGGCCAAAACAGCGCATTCTCCATTTGTTGAGTTGCACTGCATCAGTTCCATTGTCAGCGGGAATAGCCACAGGTCCATTTGGATTGAATCTCCGTGTTGTGATGATATCTCTCAGTGCCTCCACAATGTTTTTGCCTGTATTTCATTTCCTAGTCCATAATATAACGTACAGTGATGCACATGTAAGGCTCGCACGTCCTGTTGCTCTGGGTGGCACGTCTTCACTGACCTGGGCCCACTGACCTGGGCCTCTGACCTGGGCTGTCATGGGTCATGTGCAGGGGTAGGTTTTAGGAATATCCTTAAGATCTCAGGCTGTGTAATTAAGATGCTAACAACTTATTCTTGTAGCTTTCTTCTGGAGCAGTAACCTGGACTGCTGTCTTGCTTGTTTAATGTCTACTCTGCTGTGACCTGTGATCTTGACAAACTGGAAATATGTTATTTTAAATGTTGTGCCTTAAATGCACTTCGGAACTCTCTTTTAATAATGATGAGGCTAAAGTAAAAGAGGAAACACCTAATGCCTCTTCAGTGTAAAACAAACCTGTGTGTCTTTTTTCTTGTTAATTACCCTTTGTTAAAGGGTTGCGTTTTTGGTTATTTTTAATTTGGTAATCATTTAAAGGTCGATTTGTCCCCTTCCACTTGGTTACAATAGGTCTTCATTAAGGGAGGACATTAACATTCAATTTATGAGGGGAATATATTTTTCTCTATGAGATTTGTTTTGTCGATTTATTTAGTCAATTTTTAGGTAAACGTCATGGCCACAACCTGTAAGTGCTTCTATTTGGACCAATAACCAATCAGAGAGCAGCACCACACAGCTGTTGTCTCACAGTCTGAAATTAGGTATGCTTAAAATGTCATGCATTTTTCATATTGTTATTAACCTTTAAACATGCTCACACCTTAAATTTGCATCTCATGTTTTGAAACAAAAAAAAAGAAGTTTATTATGCTCTAAATGAACATGTTTTTCTGGCGGACTGGACACTTACTGAGTTGATGCAGTCAATAGATGGCACCTAGTGCTTACACAATTTAGTTATGATATCACTTTAAGAGACGCAGTGGTCAGGGGGGCGTGTGTGACTCCGACGAACATTCTTTTTTATGTACGTGTTTTTACTACTTTTTGCCCAATACAATCAAATAAGCAAGAATAAATCAATTGTTCGAGGCACAACAGCTGATTCTCATCCGTGCGGCACTCCCCGTGGAGCTCATGCTCCTCATCCTGGTGACGAGTAAGGCAGAGCCTCACAGACTCAGGCTGCACCCCCCTCACAGACTGCACCCCCCTCACAGACTCAGGCTGCACCCTCCTCACAGACTCAGGCTGCACCCTCCTCACAGACTGCACCCCCCTCACAGACTCAGGCTGCACCCTCCTCACAGACTCAGGCTGCACCCTCCTCACAGACTGCACCCCCCTCACAGACTCAGGCTGCACCCTCCTCACAGACTCAGGCTGCACCCTCCTCACAGACTGCACCCCCCTCACAGACTCAGGCTGCACCCCCCTCACAGACTCAGGCTGCACCCTCTCACAGACTCAGGCTGCACCCCCTCACAGACTCAGGCTGCACCCTCCTCACAGACTCAGGCTGCACCCTCCTCACAGACTCAGGCTTCACCCTCCTCACAGACTCAGGCTGCACCCTCTCACAGACTCAGGCTGCACCCCCTCACAGACTCAGGCTGCACCAACCTCACAGACTCAGGCTGCACCCCCCTCACAGACTGCACCCCCCTCATAGGCTCAGGCTGCACCCCCCTCACAGACTCAGGCAGCACCCCCCTCACAGACTCAGGCCGCACCCCCTCACAGACTCAGGCCGCACCCCCCCTCACAGACTCAGGCTGCACCCCCCCTCACAGACTCAGGCTGCACCCCCTCACAGACTCAGGCTGCACCCCCTCACAGACTCAGGCTGCACCCTCTCACAGACTCAGGCTGCACCCTCACAGACTCAGGCTGCACCCTCTCACAGACTCAGGCTGCACCCCCCTCACAGACTCAGGCTGCACCCTCCTCACAGACTCAGACGGCACCCCCCTCACAGGCTCAGGCTGCACCCTCCTCACAGACTCAGGCTGCACCCCCTCATAGGCTCAGGCTGCACCCTCCACACAGACTCAGGCTGCACCCTCCACACAGACTCAGGCTGCACCCCCTCACAGGCTCAGGCTGCACCCTCCTCACAGACTCAGGCTGCACCCTCACAGACTCAGGCTGCACCCCCTCACAGACTCAGGCTGCACCCTCCTCACAGACTCAGGCTGCACCCCCTCATAGGCTCAGGCTGCACCCCCTCACAGACTAGGCTGCACCCCCCTCACAGACTCAGGCTGCACCCCCCATAGGCTCAGGCTGCACCCTCCTCACAGACTCAGGCTGCACCCCCTCATAGGCTCAGGCTGCACCCTCCTCACAGACTCAGGCTGCACCCTCCTCACAGACTCAGGCTGCACCCCCTCATAGGCTCAGGCTGCACCCTCCTCACAGACTCAGGCTGCACCCTCCTCACAGACTCAGGCTGCACCCCCCTCACAGACTCAGACTGCACCCCCCTCATAGGCTCAGGCTGCACCCTCCTCACAGACTCAGGCTGCACCCTCCTCACAGACTCAGGCTGCACCCTCATAGGCTCAGGCTGCACCCTCCTCACAGACTCAGGCTGCACCCTCCTCACAGACTCAGGCTGCACCCCCTCATAGGCTCAGGCTGCACCCTCCTCACAGACTCAGGCTGCACCCCCCTCACAGTCTCAGGCTGCACCCCCCCATAGGCTCAGGCTGCACCCTCCTCACAGACTCAGGCTGCACCCTCCTCACAGACTCAGGCTGCACCCCCTCATAGGCTCAGGCTGCACCCTCCTCACAGACTCAGGCTGCACCCTCCTCACAGACTCAGGCTGCACCCCCTCATAGGCTCAGGCTGCACCCTCCTCACAGACTCAGGCTGCACCCTCCTCACAGACTCAGGCTGCACCCCCCTCACAGATTCAGGCTGCACCCCCTCACAGGCTCAGGCTGCACCCCCCTCACAGACTGCACCCCCTCATAGGCTCAGGCTGCACCCTCCTCACAGACTCAGACTGCACCCCCCTCACAGACTCAGACTGCACCCCCACTCACAGACTCAGACTGCACTCCCCTCACAGACTGCACCCCCCTCACAGACTCAGGCTGCACCCCCACACAGACTCAGGCTGCACCCCCCTCACAGACTCAGGCTGCACCCACCACACAGACTCAGACTGCACCCCCCTCACAGGCTCAGGCTGCACCCTCCTCACAGACTCAGACTGCACCCCCCTCACAGGCTCAGGCTGCACCCCCTCACAGACTCAGGCTGCACCCCCCTCACAGGCTCAGGCTGCACCCTCCTCACAGACTCAGTCTGCACCCCCCTCACAGACTCAGACTGCACCCCCCTCACAGACTCAGACTGCACCCTCCTCACAGACTCAGACTGCACCCCCCCTCACAGACTCAGACTGCACTCCCCTCACAGACTGCACCCCCCTCACAGACTCAGGCTGCACCCCCTCACAGACTCAGGCCGCACCCCCCCTCACAGACTCAGGCAGCACCCCCTCACAGACTCAGGCTGCACCCCCTCACAGACTCAGGCTGTTCCCACCTCACAGGCTGCACCCCCCTCACAGACTCAGGCTGCTCCCCCTCACAGACTGCACCCCCCTCACAGACTCAGGCTGCACCCTCCTCACAGACTCAGGCTGTACCCCCTCACAGGCTGCACCCTCACAGACTCAGGCTGCACCCCCCTCACAGACTGCACCCCCCTCACAGACTCAGACTGCACCCCCCTCACAGACTCAGACTGCACCCCCTCACAGACTGCACCCCCCTCACAGGCTGCACCCCCCTCACAGACTCAGACTGCAACCCCCTCACAGGCTGCACCCTCTCACAGACTCAGGCTGCTCCCACCTCACAGACTCAGACTGCTCCCCCGTCACAGGCTGCACCCTCTCACAGACTCAGACTGCACCCCCCTCACAGACTCAGGCTGCACCCTCACAGGCTGCACCCCCTCACAGACTCAGACTGCACCCCCTCACAGACTCAGACTGCACCCCCTCACAGACTGCACCCCCCTCACAGGCTGCACCCTCTCACAGACTCAGGCTGCACCCCCCTCACAGACTCAGACTGCACCCCCTCACAGACGGGACCCCCTCACAGACTGCACCCCCCTCACAGACTCAGGTCCGAAAATCCATGTTTGTGAAAACTATGATGAACTAAATAGTTTGTGCGAGCTAGCAATGCTTATGAAAGGGTTAAATACATACTTCCTTATTTTCACTGGAGTTTTAATAATAGAGTGAGGCTTGTGGACTTTTGGTGAGGTCAGGTTTCAAACTGCAGAACTGATTCTCGTCTGCTCCCCTAAACCCCATACTGAATGTGATTAAAAGCCCGTGCAGCCGACTCTTCTTCATAGAACCATCTGACATTTGTAAGCAGAGGATATTAAATAATACAAAAAACTTATGTGACATATTTGAACCCTCCATGTATTACTAAAGCATTTATACAGTTTAAGAGCCCATGGAGACGCAGGGACATCCTCTAAGGTTAAAAGGGTTTACTCTCATTCTCACATTTGACCCCTTCACCAGTACGACCGGGACAACCTGCCAGGAGCAGTGGGTCACAGTGCAGTGCTCGGGGACTCATCTAGATCATCCAGACCTTGATCTAGGCTTGGCCAGGACATCCTTTGCTGGAGGACATCATAATGTTTTACTTTGTGCTATCTGTGGCATTCTAATTGCAACTTATATTTCATTGCAACAAACAAGCACCAAAATGAACCGCTCAAACCTTGGAGGTGGCTTGCTGTCTGTGGTGTTATTCATAGCAGAGAATAGCTGCTGTTTTACATAGAGTACATCCGGAGCGGAGGCAGACGTGCTTCAATCAGGGTGCAGCTCTGTAATCCTAATCCCAGCCCGGTGTGAGGCGCTGCTCAAAATACCTCCTGATCGTCACATGCTGCAGGCGCAACATGGAACACAGCTGGTTTGTAATGACACTGGCTCTATCACAAGTCAACGTGACTCTGTCTTGTGTTCAACTCTTGCACTATGAAAACATTTAAAATTATTACATATATTATAAAATCTTGGCTGCTAGTTCATCTTTTTCTTACTCCAGATTCGTATGGGTCACATAAACAAAACATATTATATACAATCCCAGTTGAATAAATGGCAAGTCACATTTTGTATGGTTGTATCTTAACTGAAATCAAAGAGATCAAATGGTTAGGACCACATGCCTTTAAAAGCCCAAATCTGTGCAAAAATGCGGATTCAGTGTCATTTTCTGTCAATTATATTCACACTGTCATGACGTTCTGACGGCAAAGTAAAAAAAAAAAAAACAAAAAAAACATTCTCTTAGAACGTGGTTGTGTTGTTGAGCTGCATAAGCAGGGCCTCTCTCCATCACTGCTGAGGTGGGACACAGTAAGACAGTCATTTGGAATTTCTTAAAGATACTGAGGGTTATGAAACAAAAAAGTCAAGTGGAAGACCTAAAAAAATGACACCAGCTCTGAGCCGGAGGATCTGATTGGTTGTCTGTCAAGACACTGGACGATCCTCGACCCAAATGAAGGCTGTTACTGGTGCGACTGCTGCGCAATCAGACACATCTGACAAAAACAAGAAACGTCTTCAAAGGGCTTTAATGATGCTGCGTGTTCCCCTGATGTAAATTCAATTGAGAACTTTTGGGGATGGATGGCGAGAGAAGTTTACACAAATGGACCACAGTTCAGACAGTAGATGTCCTTCATGAGGCCGTCTGCACCACTTGGAGAAATATTCCCTCTCACCTCCTGGAAACACTTACATCAAGCGCCACAACAAATGTTTGAAGTGATCAACAATAACAATGGCACTACTCATGACTGATTTGCTTTCTGTCTCAGGGTTGTTTTTTGAGTGTGGTCCTAAACTTTTGATCAGCTGCAGAACAGCCTGTTTCAGTTTAATTGTTGTTTTCAAATTTAAAAAATGTACTCCAGGTTTTTTTTTAGCATCTCACTCCCATTTCTTGTTAAATAGTGAAGCTCTACTTAGAACCATGTGAAGATCCAACCATACAAAAAGTGTCTTTTCTCCATTTTTCAACTGGTCTTAAACTTTTGATCGGGACTGCATATAGATAGCATCCTCAAACGGGCTGGACCTGATTTTCACGGGAAATTTGTGTTGCTCCAGCATGGATATATTGTAAAAGCATATGTATGTGAGAAAATGAGAGCACAATTTTTACTCTGCATCTATTTATAGAGCATTTTAGCCAACATGAGAAGCAGGAAGTGTGCTGTTAGCATGCTAATGTTTGTTAGCTTTATTGTTGTGTTTTTCATGTTTCAAAACAGTCCAAATCAGGTACAGGGCCTTTAAACCAGATCAACAAAGCTGCAATCTGACAGTTAAACAGTGAATTCTACCTGAGAATTCAGCTTTTCAGTTTTATGGTGAGACACTACAGGTGAATAGGAAACATTTTTAAATTTAGATATTTCAATTTTAAACATCTCCTGCAGTTTATATATATATATAAATGTCAGCAAATATTGCACTGCAAGGCTTACATCATGTAATGTTTTCATATTCAAATGTGTTCATTTATTTGATAGGGTCAGTGCATGTTAATGGACAAACATGACACAACTTTCATCCGTTGTCCAAAGGGGAGTCACTAAAAGGGCCAACAACAACAAGTTCTATGTGGGCGATGATGTAATTTATGCAAAGGTAAAGTCTGATGTAGAACTCTCTGAACTGACAGCATGACTTGTATCGATGAGTAGCTCAGAAAGTCATGTCTTCGGTTAAATTCTAAAAAGACTTTATGGTATTTTCAAACGCCAAACAGCAAAGTCAAGCTCAAACTTATTTATAAAAGGAGGAGACTCAAATTGTAGATGAACTTAATTATCTTTGTGAGGCTTTGGATATAACTTTTGTTTTGTTGTGCATTTTAATTTTAAATGTTCATGTTTGTAATTGTAATGTTTGAAACAAATGAGATTATATTGGCAGAATTAAAATGCTTCTTCACTGCATGATTTTTTCATACACTGAATATCACATTACAGATTGTTCAATGACAAACCATGCCTCCTTAAAACCACTTGAATCACTTTACAAAAGAACTTTAAAGTATTAGATCACATTTTATCATATCATCATTGCTTGATAGTTCAGGAATATAACTATTTAAGTTATGACAATTTAAAAACATTCCAATTCACCTGTTCAATTTGTAAAAGCTTACGTGGTCTGCTTCCTCTGAATGAGTTTATTAAACAGATCTGGGACAGTGACAGAGTAACCAGAGCCTGTTCTGGATGTGATGGTGCAGTTCCTCTGAGACACAGACTTCAGTCACATACTGTCAGTCAAAGCACAAAAGTTTGGAACAGCATAAGCTGCGATCAGAGATACTCTGACATTAAACACATTTAAGACAAACCTCAAACGTTGGCTCAAGAGGAGCCAGGTCTGTGATCACTGATTCTAAAGTGATGTTTCACTCTAATGTTGGCATTTGTAGTGAGAATGTTTTACAGTGTTAAATGTTGTTTTTGTCCTGACCTGCATGAACTACACATGGAAAGTAGCTAATGGGCTCGTTCTAGCATATTTACATTGCATGTTCATTAATATGCACTGGCCCTTTTAATAAATGAATCTAAAATCTAAACAAACAAATACACTGCAGTCTACATCATTGCACAATCCACATTTATCAAACCAATAAAAGATAACATGATAATCTGTATATTCTATATGTTAAAGGGCCTATACCTGACTTTGAACCGTGAGACAGAAACATGTTTTTGTTGAAGCGTTAGCCCACGTAGTCCTTCCTGTCACTCAATATTGCACCATGACTCAGAAACGACTGTCTGGAATAGTCTGATGCCTTTGCTTACATATAGTTCCTCTAACTCTCCTACAATTACCTTTTAGCGTTTTTGAATCTGCTCCATGACAGAGAATCACAGTCTGGGATAGTGTCAAGCAGTTATTTTCCCATGATTTATAGTTTACAATGTGCCTGATTGGCTGAAAAGAGGTGACCCTGGCAGACAATTTTGCACTATTTTTTTTTTCCTAACAAAGTGTGTTTATAATATGCACAGATCATACATTACAAACACAATGTCTTTCCATGGAGTTGCTTCTATCAAACAATGTGTAATGTAACGAGAATTTATCTTAACTAGAGTAAATAAAAATCAGGTACAGGCCCTTTAAATATATACCATAGAAGTATAAAACTCCCACTTTAGTGTCTAATGATCAGTACAAAGGGTTTGTCAGGCTGTGTACATAGGACAGTAGACAGTTATCCATAAGGCTGCGGTCATCACGTTTAGTTAGATCCAGCAAAACTCTTAAAAGGGCAATAATAAATCCCAGTGCAGTTAATTATTTTCAGAATGAGTCAGCGCGTCCTTGTGTGCGGTCACATTTGTAAACGAGTGGAATAAATGTGTTTAGTCACCTGGTGTTATTGGTCAGGCCTGCTGCTGCTGCCAACCACTATTGGCCCGGTGCTTGTCTGCCAAACCATAATGAAACAAATCACAAGCACGCGCCAAACTTCACAGGTGATCAGAGCGCTTTAATACAGCCATATTCACATTCATCTTTGCCCATCTGCATCATTTTCACACAGCCTGGCACCGTAATGGGACAAGTCGGAAAACACAATCTAATACAGGCCCGTAAAAGTCGAGCAAATCAAGCGTCCGCTCGGAGCTATTTCCATTCTGCTGCACAAATACAATCTGCAGCGCGGCGTTTGCATCCAAAGCCAAGGCGCAGCGGGACGGCAGCGTGGAGGGCCAAACGCTTCAAATGTGTTACCATTCATCGCACATGGTTTTTATCTCTGCCACAAACAGAGCCCAGGCGGACATTTGAACATAACAGGCCTTTGTTATGTACATGTGACCGTGGGCCGGTTTGATGGGAGTAATGTTAATGTTGAGTATTTGTAGCACAAACACATCACTCCTTGTTGTATTAAAGGACTGTATAGGCAGTATAGTTTGTTTACTGTTTTTCCTTTCAACTGACTAATTAGAATGCCAAATGTGTTGTTTTTGCATTGCCAGCACACGGCTAACAGCCGAACTAAACTAGTTGGCAATAAACCTTAAAGGATATAATATAAACACTTCCAAAATCCTAGCTCCTCTTCACAGAGGCGTGGAGGTAAAGTATGACGGATTCTCATGAGTTTGAAACATTAAAGTGTCGCATTGTGGTTTGGGCAGACGCCAAATATGAAGCACCCACAAGAACCAAAACAAACATGGCATCATGGCAAAATGTAAGAAACAGGTGCCCTTCAAGGATGAGACTGATAACTTTAAATGGTAAAATGGTCATATTTATACTGTGCTTATCGACGCCAGAGTTGCATTGCAAACCTGTGGGCGGCCCCACACTGTCGCGCCTGGGGTACCGTCTCCAGATCTTGACCCAGCTCTGGTCAGGACCTTAGGTGGAGGATTATGTGCATGGTTTGGGTCAATGGGGAAAACCGGAGTGCCCGATGGATCCACATGACAGGTGGGAAATCCCAGAAAGACCCGGGCCAGCCTAGTGTGAGTAGAACCCTTTATTAGATAGGACAGTTGTAGCGTGAAATGAGGAGAAAGAGGGTGTAAAGGTCAAGGCCAAGAATCAAACCCACAACAATAGCAACCACTCACGTGAAACACCCTTAACCCTTACACCACTGGGGAGCACTGGGACAGAGATTTGAAGCTTGTCCTAACTGTAATACATTAGATGTATCTCAAATGAACGTGGAGTTTTACATTGTTTGAGTAGATGTGTTAGGGCGGCCCATCATTTCAAATGAGAAATTCAGTCTGTAATATATGTTTTTTTGCATACTTGATATATGACAACTTATGGCATATTTAGGTACCTATGTTTCAGTACAGAACCTCACGACCCCCTTTCTGTTCAAGAGCTCAGCAGTTCATGCAGGAGGCTGTGGTGGGCTGGATCCTAACCTTGTGTTTCTGTGAACTGCTCTGCTGCTGACAAAGAGCGGGAGCCATGTTTTGATGCTGACCAATAATGTAGCCTAAGCACAAATTGGCAAAACATGCTTTCAGGATATCAGTGGTAGAGTTTAGATTCTTGGCCCGAGCCCGACTCATCTTCGGCTCTGACTCTGGCCCACGTTTCCTGACCATGTGTGTGGCCTTCTTCCCTGTTGCCAGAAGTATGTTCCAAAAGAATCCATTCACTGTGTTCGTGTGTTGAGCCCAAATACAAGTCAAGTGGAATGACAAAAAAAAAAATCTGCAGTGCTTTATTAATCTCTGGCCAGTATTTACCAAAACATAAATTATTCTAATCCTCCAGCTAGGTACTCTTGAAAAAAAGACGTCTCCCCAGGCACTGCACTGAGGATGCCAATAAATCCTGACACCTTGCCACTGCCATCTTCCTAACATCTCAAATTCACTGATGAATTGAGGGTTAGTTAGAATGAATTCACATTCTTTATCTTACGTTACGGGAATATTACACTTGGTTTCAGTTCGTAACCATTATATTTCTACTCATCATTCCTCTGACATTACAGCCCTGCTTGATGTGTGCAAAACCAGAAGCCTGAGATTGTCATTTGTTGAAACAACCGACCATGGACTTTGCAGTTCTTAGGCCCTTCTTTCTAAATCACCAACCCTTCCCCTTTGTTCTGCACTTTGTCATCTTCCCCATGCCTCGAGAGCAGCCCTTCCAACATCTCACGGCTTTATTTGGAGCCGGATGGAGTCCAAATTACCCCGTGCTTCCGAGTTCGGAGTTGGAGATAATGATGCCTCTGTCTTTTCATGTGCCATGCTCTCCGCCTGTGTTATTACATCAGTCAGACGGCACACATCACAAAATAACTCCTCACTACAGTCACTACCCGCCATCCTTGTCTCGCCTCGACTCGGCTCGGGCGTCTAACCCACATGCGCGCGCCCCAACACAAGGCATGATGGGAGTTAATGAGCTGTCGCGCTCTGTTCTCCGTGCAGCGCTCCAGGACCGGTCTTAATGGAGAAACTGCTATCTGTCACTCCTTAGCATATTTCGCTTCAATTTCTTAGCTGCTACTTCAATATCCCGCCCAGTTCATTTGCTTCCCGACAGAAATCCCGCCTTGCAGTTTTGTTAAATGCTTCGACTTGCTGGTGATTTCCGGCCCGACCTTCGCGAGTTGCCTTCAGCTTTAATTTGTCGAGTTTTGATGAGCGTTGGTAAAAAGAAGTCGGTTTGGGGGAAATCTGTGTCAGAGATCCAGGAAAAGCTTTTTAGTGGAGCAGATGGAGGGAGCAGAACTGGCAGGGAACGTTCGACTGTGGAACACCGACTCTGTGAAAGCGGATCAGAATGAAGAGGCTGTACAGAAGGATGCAGAAGACCAAACGGGACCATGATTGCGTGCTGGGGTGAAGTTATGGGCTACTGGATAAAAATGCTATAAATTAAAGCAATGTTGTTGGTTTGTTGGGTTTGTTCATCTGTTTTTGCTGTGATAAAGAAACTGTTACATCGACTTTTCTGTCTACCTAAATCATAGCAATATGTTGTGGCTCATTGTTATTAATAATTGTTGTATTTGTCTGTGGTATGTTAACATTTAAGCTGTAAAGGGCGGAATAATAACTCAATGGTCCAGGTCCAGGAGGAAATTTCTCATTCATTTTTTGCCACAATTTAGACAAAACAATTTGCAAGGGGTAGAGAGCCATAGTTTAGGACCAGCAACAGAAAAAGCTGTGGATCTGAGGACCTGGGGCAGTCGAGGAGCAGCCGACCTCAGTGCTCGGCCGGAGTGTGCAGAACAAGCATTTCAGATAAACAAGAAGGTGCTAGATTGTTTAGAGACTTATAAACAAACAGTAAAATCTTAAACTGGATCCTGAAGAACACAGGTACCCAGTGGAGCGAGGCCAGCGCAGGGGGACGTGGGCCCTGCGCCTCGTCCCGCTGAGCAGACGCACTGCTGTTAAGTGGACCAGCTGCATGAAGGACTTTTTCCATCTGGTTCAGGGGCAAATAGGACTTAACTTTGCTTAAGCTTCGAATTCGAAAAAGCTTCTTTTTACCACTGAACTGATCTGTTTGTCAAGTTTTTATCGAGAAACACACCAAGACTTTTCACAACAGGAGAACAATAAGAACAATAAGGTCAATCACAAAATATTACAATTTCAGTCTTTTTGTTGTTCTATTCAGCGACAACCAGATTTTAACTTCATTTACGCATTTACAAAGTGTTTAAACAGTTTATAAATGTATTTATTATAAATACAATTGCAGGCCTTCTGCTCAGAGCAGATTAGCCCTGAGCACACAGGTGGCTAATGCTAGCTTGTGACTAGAATGTTCATTGAAACAAATGGACTTACTTCACCGGTGGTGCAGTGGATAAGGCGTCGCACATGTGTGGTTGCTGTCACCATGGCCTTGACTGTTTGCTGAATGTCTCTTCACTGTCTTTCCCCTTTTCATGCTACAACTGTCCTGTCAAATAATGCCTTCAGGCCACAAAAGATCTAAAAAAAAAAAAAAAAAAGAAAGAAAGGTAAGCTATGCACACTCGGAGCAAAAACAGTTAGTTTCCATTTTACCGTAAAAAGTACATTTATATGAAGCAAAAGCTCCACGACAAAAACAAAGTAGAGGAGTATTTCTCGAATACAAATTATGTCAGCGTACAATCTTTCATGGCTCCACCTTAACCCCTCATTCACTGCATAGTCCTGCACTATTAGAGGACTGTATCGTGCACTTTCGGAGCCGTTCAGACACTACTTCCTCCTCACAGCCGATCACGAGAGTCTGCCGTGTGGGTGAAAAAAAGTCTGCACCTTACCATCATGTCCTGAAATAATCCCAGCCATGACTAAATGACTAAATCCCTCTTATCACTTAGATCCAATTGTCTCAGTGTGTGAAATGAAGTCTGTTTAATTCCACCCGCACATTAGCAGTACTTGAGCATAACCTTGAGACCTCCGTGTTCTCCATCTCAGCCCTCTCGGCGCGGTTGGCTCATCCTCTCAGATCAGCTCCAGTCCTTTTCACTCAGTCTTAAGGGCACTGCGCCTCCCACTGAGCTGTGTCTGCTATCAAAGCCAGGGAGAATCTCTTTGACCAAAACTCAACAACTGCGCTTTATAGAACACACGCGGGACACATATGAAGTAAGCATCGGTTTCTCTATGAACAATATTTACATGTGGGTCTCTTCTCCCCCTTAGTGAGGCTCTGAGGTTTTATTGGCACTAACTATGTACGGTTGGTTCGGTTTATTTTGCTGGAACCTGCTCGACCGTCCCGCTATCTTCAGGTTCATTTGACCTCATCTAGATTTTTAGTTTTAGTTTTGAGTTCATTGCTGTGAAGCTTTCACGGATGGTCCAAAACACTGTGGTTCCCAACCTTTTTTGTGTCAAGTTCCCCCTAAGTTTTGAGATGTTTTAAGGGTTGCACATCATAACTTTGTATAAAACAATTATCAGAACAGAGATACTCACATGTCTTTTTTTATTGATTTTTGGCTACAGCAAAAAGATAAACGCTAACGTGTTTCGGCGTAAAGCCTTCTTCAGAGCGCTTCAAGTTTTTTCTCACATTCGGAGTACCTCTTAACTTGAGTTTCAGCTAAATGAATGTGTTTAGTAATCGCATACTATTATCTAT
Source organism: Rhinogobius similis (assembly GCA_019453435.1). Lineage (NCBI taxonomy): Eukaryota > Metazoa > Chordata > Actinopteri > Gobiiformes > Gobiidae > Rhinogobius > Rhinogobius similis. The sequence continues at coordinate 34,484,280 of CM033632.1, forward strand.
ACATTTTTTATTGATTTATGGTCCAGTACACTCCAAAAAGATACTACACTTACAACTAATGACACTTTTTAAAAATTCAGATTAAAGTACATTTCATCTTCTTTTAAAACCTCAAACCCAACCCAAGTGCCCCCTGGTAATTCCTCACATACCCCATGGGGTCGTCGTACCCCTGGTCGGCAAACACTGACCTAACATACTGTGTATATTTATGCTACAAATATTTTTTTTCCTTATATGAAAACATTTATTGCTCTTTGACCAAATGTGTGTTGCTCAAACAAAGAGAGCAGAGTTTAGAGTGGGCCAAAATCCAGTGCTCAGACTGTCCGAACACGGCCTGAACACGAGTCATCGCCTGCATCTGAGCCCGGCCCGACCATGTCTGACCCGGCCTGCTGGGGTTGTGTTACACTGAGATATTATGTTCCATTAGAGCTTTGTTGTCAGAATAAGCGTGTGTGATAGAGCTTCATGTGTTTCTGGTGTTCTTCCTGTGTGTCTCCAGGACCAGTGGTGCTTGTCCCCAGGCGCCGGCGCCGGCCCACATCTTCTCTCTCCCTCGCTCCTTTCGTTCTTCCGAGAGCGTCAGACGTCCGCCTCCGTCAGAGGTGTCCCCTGATAGTTGCGACGTGTCTCTTATCAGCTGCTGTTTCCAGGCGTGGCCGGTCTGATAGATGTGGCAGGTCCACCAGACTGACCACGCTGCCCCCGTGTGGTGGTCTCAGCAGAAGGGAGTCCCAGGTGAACGCTTAAAGACAAAATGAATCTAAATGTATGTCTATATCAAATAAAAAGTGGAAAATGACTCAAAAAGTTTACCATAAGATATTTAAATTGGTGTCATTCATTTGACAAGGCATCTGTGGCCCACTTTTCTAAGTTTGAAATGGTGTGTCTGTGTGTCAGTCTGATCACTGACAGGTGCAAATGTGACTCCAAAAATCCTGTCCAGAGCCGAGCTGCTTGTCTGAAGAATTGAAGTGAAAGGTGTGAGTCAGTGAGCTCAGATTAACTGCTCCTCACCTCATTACACTCTAAACTCTTCACCTCAGTAACCAAAATGAGGTTTCAGGATCAACACTTTTGTCTGCTACTCTAGCATAAAATGTATAGAAAGTTATGTTCATTTGAGAACTAAATAAATAAGAATTGGTTATATAAATATTTTTGTTCAAACCATATTAAGTGTTATATATATTTGCCTGATAGTTTTCGGCCTGAAATAATTGAAATAATTTGAATTAAACTAAATGACGCCAGTGCAAAATGGGGCACATTTTATATGTGGCCTATGAAGGTGCGTGTTTGTGCAAAATTTCAAGGTAGCATTTTTAGTTTTTGTGTTCTGAGACGAGAGAAAATAAACACATTTCTAATTATGTTTGGATTCCGTTTTTAGAGGACAAATGAAATGTATAATTATTACAGTATGAAATGTTGTTTATTTTCCCATTGAGTATAATGGGCCTTCTAAAATTAGCCTTTATATTTAAATATCTTTGTATCAACAATAGACCAAACAGCATTTTTTAGCCATTTTAATTCCCTATTGTAAGAGAGTACTTGAAATATATGTTTTCCCCATTATGCACAATGGGACCTAGAAAAGGAAAATGGGTGAATTCAGCGATGAAAACTAGAGTTTTCTCAAGGTCTCATTAAAATGAAGGAGCGGACCTCTGAGCTGGACTGAAACTACACAAAAGCTATTAACAAATACATTTAACACAGTCTGACAGGAGCATGAAGACCTGGCCTTACAACAGCTCCTGAAAAACGAAACAATCGGCCAACTGTGCTGTTTGAGAATAGAACCATTACAACATGACATGTCTATTACATTCTTTATATTTTACAAATCTGAGAATATTACACTTTAGAAGGACAACTGTGTGTCATGTTTTTTCATTGTCTGTAGAATGACCTCCCTAACCACAAACGCTCTCTTTTTAATGAGGTACACACACATTTCCCTCCTCCTGCTTCATCATCTGTGAATGTATTACCAATGTGCTCTGGAACATATTTATTCTTGATCTTCCACATGGTCATACAGTTTTTGACTGATCTGTGAATTTCAAGATCCTTCACTTAACAAAACGTTCACTAGACTTAAAAAAACACAAACTTAAAATGTCAGACAAAGTTGACCCTTCTAGGACACATGTGAATGTGCCCGGTACACTCTGGCTTCAGTTTTCTGAAAGATATCTCAGTTTTAGAGGTCATTTTTTCACTACATTGAGTTTTCAAACTGGCATTGAAAGTGTCTTTTTTTTAGCAGGGATAGATCTTTAAGATAGAGCTGAAAAAAATATGAAAAATATTTTATCTCAATCTATGATATTTTTATACATGTTTTTGTCATTTGTGTTTGGTATTTCTGTCCTTGGGCTCCTAAGTGTGAGGAATGATCTTCCCCAGTGTTCCAGTGAAAAACATTGGAGAATAGTTTTTAACTATGACAAAACATAATTAGGTATTATCTTTAACTGAACCGGAACAGCAGGTCGATAACGTTTGAAAAACAGGTCAGATGGACAAAAATTCTATTCTTAGAAACTAAAAAACTGAAAATCCCAATCCACGTGTTACACTCTTCCCCCTGCCGTTCCCTGCTCTTCCATGTGGGCGCGCTGTTGATCTAAAGCCCTTCTCTGTCCGTGCTGTGTCGGGTCATCACAGACGTGCCTGCAGATGTGTTATCCAAAGGCCCATGGCGCTCCCCCTCTCAGCCTGCTGCCGTCTGCCCCTCCGACTTCATCCATTTGGGCGCGGAGCAGACAGAGCCCTCTCTTTGCTTTGAACAGGAGGTCTTTGTGCTGGAGGTTGTGTCGGTGTAATGGCCTAATGGCCGTTTTGTCCTGCATCTTCTCAGCAGCGCAGGGCACACTCAGCAGGGTTTTCAAGATACTCCCATTTCCAACCAGAAAAGGCAAGTCATATCTAGTATTATTCATGGACAATTATGTGAAGCAAAATGGAAATGGTTTGTCAAACATTACCTTCTAAAACTATTCATGAAAGATACAGTTCTTTTCTATAATTGTCTTTTATTATGAACACCTGTATACATCTGCTTTTTAACATAACACGAAATATTGGTCTAACTTAGTGGTTTAGAATGTTTCAGAAACAGATTTTTAACTCAAATTCTAGTTCAAACTCTGGTGCTCATTAGTTATGAAAAACAAGCTTTCAAGCATTCATTTTATTAATATTTTATTTTTCTGAAAGGACTATGAGAAAAATGAATAGGAAATGTACTAAACAGTGTTAGGACACTTTAAACCCTACACATCTTTCTCTGCCCTGCCCACTTTTGCCTCTTTCTGCTCCGGATCCACTCCGTTCAGATTCTCACTTCTGGTATCGGAACGAGGGAAAAGTCTCAGCGCCAAAATAACACATAAAGGAGGCTGATTTGTGTAAAAATGTACACGTGCAACAACAAGTCACAACGCACCGGTTTCCTGGGGCCAGAAAACGTTGTAGTCCGTGTAGAACTTATTTGTAGTCGAGCTCTCCTGCACCATGTAAACGAAAACAACTAAGGAAAAATGTCAGCGCCCACGGCAACTTCTGGAATAAGGTGAATACTGTCCCTGATCTAATCACTGACAGCACGGACACGAGCATCTGTGGAGGAAATTTACGTTTTTGCAGCTGACATTGAAATTCGGGAACCAGACCTCGTTTGCGTGGAGTGAGATTTGAATTGAAAACCGTCTGCAGTCCCAGTCCAGAGTCTCAACCTTCAGGATCCAAGTGCAAAGGCTGGTCCGTTTATCACTGCTCATCACTTCCAGTACGAGCCTGTTTTTCCTGCTCCAGATAAACAATGTAAGCTTCCTGTTTCATCTGGATGGAGCCCGTTGCCGTACAAGGTCAGGAAGCAGCCGGTTACTTCCCTGGAGACTGGATGATCAGATTCGGCGGGAAAAGCGCAAACATTTTGGGGCAGTTACATTTAAATCTATCATCGCCTGCAGTCCTGCTCAGCTTCCTGTGAATGTGCTGCATCACATCCTGTTTGTCATGATGAGAGTCACACTGTACTTGTTTAAGGTGAGACACTGCAGGCAAAACTAATCATTTTTCAATTTCTAGTTTTTTGGTCAATTTGCTCTCTCAACATATCGACTTTAATGTGGAAACTTGTCCAATCTGTCCAATTCTCCCACATATAAACATAAAGACCTAAAGGATCAGGCTTAAAAGTAGATCCCACACTCACCAAACTTGATAAGATTTTGACGAAACGTACAGAAGTTTTTTTTTTTTTTTTTTTTTTTTTTTAAATATCTAATCCAAAAACTGGTTTATTGAAGGCAAATTTTGAATTTTTAAGACAATATTAGTCCAATCTAGTTCATTTAAAAACTAAATAAGAAATCCAAAATCCCTTAATTTTTTCTTTTGTAAAGTGTACAAAATGAACCAAGAAATGTAAACCTGGTTCTGTCCATTTCTTCAGATTTAAATGTCCCAAATATGTGGTTTTTTGGCCGTTTTTACACATAAAATGCCTTATTTCTACACGAAAACATGACATGATGAAAAACTTGTAATGCACTTTTCTCTTCCATTCATGTGAGTAAACTACAGCAGAAGTTTCATATTGATATCTTTAAATTTAAGACTTTTTCCTATTCATCTGTAGTGTCTCACTTTAAAGGTCCCATAACATGCAAAATCGACTTTTCAGAGGTTTTAACCTTCCTACAGTGCTATTTGGGCCTCATATGTTGTGCCCAAAGTGGTTTTTTGATTGATTCCCGCATGCTTTCGCTAGAGAACTGTCTTTTCCGTCCCCCTCGGCTGAGCAGCAGACAGGGGCTCCTCACAAGGATGACGCGCTTCACAAGGATGTCGTGGTGTTTAAGCCACGCCTCCGTGAAGCGCGCAGCCGCAGAATAAAAACAGCTAATGCTAATGCTACACAGTAATTACACGATGGATACGACAGATCGAAGAGTTAGCTTGTTATTTACCAAACGGCAACGTCCGTCGTCGAGGTACTGGAGCACGTCAAACTCCAGGTCAGATCCAGGACGTAAGACTCAGCACGACGCACCGTCAGGACGGATAAAATGTTTATTCAGTGTTTGTGTATCGCTGTTTACCGGTGCACACGGCGCATGCACCATCTCCACTCTAGGCTTCGGCACGAGTTGGGCGGGGGAGGCAGCCTGCTCTCTGTTTGGGGGGGTCAGATCTCAGAGTGAGCCGTTTGCTTTTGCAAGGAGGGGGGCCAGTCCAAGAAATGGTTGTTTGTTGTAAACTGTTATGTTATGGATATTACACAACGCAAAAATGTATCAACAAAGCCCTTAGAATAGACTGTGTGAAGGGGAAAATAGCAGAATATGGGACCTTTAAATTATTATTATTTTACACATATAGAATAGTCATGAATAGTTCTAATAGTTCTCATACAGAGGGGATGAGTTTAAATGAGGCTAATTAGACAGCTGCTTGTGTCGCTGTTTAATTGGCAAGGGATACTTAATATTATTTTTTTAATTTCAGCTCCAAAACGATCAGAATGAGTCTGACGAAAAATGAAAAGAGCTGAAAAAATAACATAACACTGTAGTTAATTCTTCACACAAACAGCATTATCTGCAAATGGTGAAAAGTTTGGCTGGGAATAGAAACAAACATACTGTAAACGACGAGCTTTGTGATTAAAGCAATCTAAAACTCTACTTTGAATACAAGCCATTTGAAGCGACATCATTGTAACCTCCAGCTGCCTGAGGTCTAGACGCTGTTGTGCGCAGAATAAATGGAAAAGATAAATGTGGCAGACAGAAGAGTGTCATAATGGGCCGTAATGGTTCCTGCGTGGATTGTGCTCATCAGGAACGATCTCTGGCAGCCTTAGTGTGTGTGTGTGTGTGCGTGTGTGTGTGTGTGTGTGAACAGTCATCACTTACACATGTGTTTGTCTCATTGTGTTCCCAGAGCAGACAGAACACATTATTTATCGCACTTTAAGTCATTGCTTTATCGGCTGTGGCTGGTGTTAGACACATATTCAGCTACAGTGACTTTTTTTTTTTTTAGCTTTTAACCCTGTTCTAACAATGTTTCGTCGTCAAAAACACACCTGGAGTAGCGTTCAGTTGCATTCACTGTTTTGAAGAGTGTTTGTTAAAAATCCTCCCCCTCCGAGCGTCAAACACACGTCCTGCTGAAGTCACGGGATTTCTGTGCATATTTTCAGACTTCGTACGTCACTTTTTAGAGAATGTTCTTCTGTTTTGTCATTAAATCCTCACAGACTCGTTCAGAGTATTTCTCCCTCTAAACACGATAACTGCTGCAGCAATTCCACACAATGATGTCTTTTCAGCGCTAACTTCATTAGATTGTATGTAGCGCTGACGCCATCTGCTGGCTGGAGGCACTCAGCAGGTTTAAAGGGTAAAAACAATATGAAAAATGCAGAATATTTTTTCCTTTAAAACATTCCTCCAAATAAAGTATATTTCCAAAGGTACAATTGAATGTTTTATTACATTTTTTTTTTTTACATCCACCCATGTGTTCATTGCTGTTGTATATTGTGATGGCTTTGGACATGCTTGAACAAAAAACATCAAAGAATAAAAAAATGGAAATGGAACTAATTGACCAGAGTTTCCCTTAAAATACCATGAACAACATTGGATGAAACCAAGGTGTTCCATTTAAAGGACAAATATTATGTAAACTTGACTTTGTTGAGCTTTTAGCCATATAAAGTAATGTTTTTTATGTACAAGCATTTTATTTTCCAAAACGTGACATGTCAAACTGAAGACACTCAAGAGCAGGTTTAAGATAATGTATTTTGTGAGTGTGATTTGAGTGTCTTCAGTTTGACATGTCATGTTTTAGAACTTAAAATAAAATGCTTTTACACAGAAAAAATGACTTTATCACTGCGTTGGGAGATGCCATTTTGACTCAGCTGTGGCTCCATCTACTGGCTGTAGAGGCAATTACACACATGTAAATATATACCCACAATGCACTGCAGTAAAGAGTGGATCTGATGACGTCGTAGTTTTCATGATTAGACGGAAGAAATGTTCAGAGCGAGTCTGGCCATGATTCAAGGACTTAAAACAGCAAAGGATTCTGGGATAAATGACGTCAGCATCATTATAAATCCTCCATGCAGAATGTTCAGAGGTACAGTGTTATCGAAGGTGTTCTGTATGAGCTGTAATCTCCCAGCTCCGTCGCTGCACGTCCCACAACAACCTTTTTCTACAATTTGAGCAGCCAAACTTCATTTTGGTGGAGCAGTTTGGTGATGTGCAGTGCCATTGACCTCCAAACAACAAGTTCAATTTTCATCTCATTTAACTGGACCCACTATTTCAGCCTTGTCAAAACGCTTTTCCTGCAAACCTTTTCTTCTCAAAGTGAGACACTACAAGCGGACAGGAAAAAAACTTAAATTTAAAGACATCAATTTAGTTCACTCACATAAATGTAAGAAAATAAATATATACATTTCATGTCATGTTTTCATCTACAAATCAGGCATTTTATGTGAAAAAGCTGACAAAAATACATATATTTGGGACATTTCAATCTGAAAAATGGACAGAACCAGGTTTAAATTTCTTGGTTCATTTTGTAACATATTAGTTCCAAAAAAAAGTTTACAGAGGGAATTTAAAATTTCTTATTTAGAAATTTTCAGTCCAAAAAGATTGGAGAATAGTTTTTAACTTGTTGTCCAAAAAGACAACTGAAAACTGTCCTAAAAAAATTTGCCTCCTTTTTTTTTTAACCTAAAACAGTTTTAGAATTAGATTTCAAAAAATCCCTCTGTACGTTACGTTTAAATCTTGTTGAGTCTAGATTGTACAGTTTGGTGTAGGATCTACTTTAAGGCTGATCTTTATGTCTCGAGGGAGAAAAATGCATTTTAAGAAAACGACCTTTGAAGTTCCAATGTCCCAGAGAAATCTATGGAAGAAGTGGATTAAACGAAGAAATAAAACATCTTTAGGAGCAGATTGGACACGTTTGCTGTTTCCACATGAGAGCCGATACGTTGAGAGAGCAAACTGACCAAAAAACCAAAAAATTTAGTACGTTTTGCCTGTAGCGTCTCACCTTAAACTGCTGTACGTAGCGATCATGCCGTACGCCGTCACTGTTGCCTCTGTTAAATAACCTCACCTGTCCGAAGCTTGGAAATAACCATTTATCCAATCCGTGTTTATTCGGGAGTCCGTGGCCCTGTCGGCGCTGAGTGGACGGTCCCATCCCGGCTGACAGTTGGACACGGACAGGTGGATGTGCTTGTTTCTCAGTCGGGGTGAGCGCTGTAGGAGATGATGGCTCCTGATGGCTGAGATGATACGAGCAGACTCCTCACACTAGTCACAAGTGTCTGAGCGCCAGGACGTTCTGACAGGACTGGAACACTTCACCTACTCCAGCTGCCACGCACACACCGCTCAGAGGAGGAAGTGTCGGCGAAAGTTTAAGTGAGACCGGCTCTAGGGATGGGCGATACCGCATTCTTTGGCGTTGATACGATACCGATCATGGAACATCCTGTCTGCAACCCTTTGTATGGCAGAAAAACAACTAAAGACGCATTTATTCGGACAAGTTTTATGTCTCTGTTCTATTTTGCAGGAATTCATAAAAACAAAACAACATCAAGCAAAACAAAACACACGCGATAACGGCAAACGACAAACAATAAAGAACCGGAATGGCGTAGAAGTGTAGCAGGGATCAACCGGTCACCACTGGCAGGAATAAAGGCAGTGTAATGCCCTTTAAAACACAAATGCAGGGGGATGAAATGAGTGTGCTGCTCCACATTGGCTCTCAGCACGCAGGCCGCTCTGTTCTGAGTGCATTTTACTAATAGACAATATTACTTTATTCTGATTTTATTTTGTTTTTAACAGACAAAGCTCTAAAACACTAATGCAGGGGGCAGAAATTAGTGTGCAGCTCCACTTTGGCTTTCTGCAAAGACAAAATAAGCACTGACGTTTCACATGCCAAACATGGAAACACATGTATTACTCAAACTGTATATTTATTGCATTAAGTTAGAATTAGCAGGAATTTAATCAGTGTTAGCTTAAACTTTGTGGAGACACTCTGTTCTGAGGGACACATGGGCGTGTCACACCAATCATGGTTATGGCCAATCAGAGAGCAGTGGAACATAGAACTGAATGATTACAGTGTTGTTACCAATATGAAAATAATATCACATAGTCATTCAAAAACAACAACAACAAAAAACAGAAACAGATAAGGTTTTACCACTGTGATGTTGTGAAAGTGTTGTGAAAGTGAAACATGGATGGATGGACATTATTAAGACAAGATTTAATTGTGCCAGCCAAATGGGGACCAGATTTACACTCCACTAACAGACTATGCATGTTCAGTGACACTGAAATGACAGAGGCATTCATTTGCATGGCATTTATTTATACATCAACATTTGATGACATTCAGGGACAATAAGTCATATTATTTGGTCCTAAAAGAAGGAGGTTTGTCCTGAGCCACTGATCTGGATCAAACACCATGACAATTGTTGGATCCTCTCCTCACTGTGAGGAAATCTACAAGTGAAAAAAGCTTTATGTTTGTTTATTTTAAAGTCTTATTCTTTATAAAACAACTACACAGTTTCCATGCCCCATCCTGGTCCCACACTACACACATTTAGGACAGCCATGATTTACATCACACTGAGAAAAAAGAAAAAAATTATAGCATATCTGCACGGTGGCAGAGCGGCTAGAGCTGCTGCCTCTCAATAAGGAGATCGTGGGTTCGAATCCCAGACCACCCCAACATCGTGGTTTCGAATTCCGAACCACCCTAACATCACACGATCTCTCTGGGTGGAGTCTGCATGTCCTCCCCGTGTTACCGTGGGTTCTCTCCGGGTTCTCCGGCTTCCTCCCACCGTCCAAACACATGACTGTGTAGGTTAATTGAGAACTCTAAATTGTCCCTAGTGAATGAATGTGAGAGTGAATGGTTGTCTGTCCTTGTCTCTGTCTCTCTGTGTTAGCCCTGCGACGTGTTGGCCACTGTCCAGGGTGTACCCCGCCTAAGGCCCAAAGTCACTGGGATAGGCTCCAGTCACCCGCGACCCCTAACGGGAATAAGCGGTAGAAAATGAATGAATTATAGCATTAATATGTCCTGATGTTCACAATGAATGCACCACATTACATTACAGATTACACAAATACTTTGTACATATTTTTTACCTATACATTTTCTTTTATATTTTATTTATTTGTATTATTGAGTAGGAATTGATATAACCATTATATCAATTCCTACTCAACAATTGGACCAGGCTCCCATGAATCCAAATAATCTGCTTCATTTCTTGCTAATCTAGCTGCTGTTTTTTCCAACAGTATCATTTCTGTGCGCACTAGTCCTGATGTGCTGGACTTTCGGTGTCAATCCATTTTTTAGTATTATAGTTTTGGTTTAATGCAGAGTGATAAAAAAATGTCTATTCATTGCTGAGATCTGACTGAATTGATGCCAGTCCTCAAGAACACACACCTGTGGTGTTATAGGAATGTCTGTGTTTGAATATGTTATGGCTTCCTTAGTCGTTTTAAGCCATGAGTCTTGTATTTTCAGACAGTCCCAGGTGCATTAGAGTTCCTTCAGCTGAATGGCATTTTGTTCATACATTAGAGTTTACTGCTTCCATTTTAAATAACTGAGAGGGTGAGTAATGTGGTCTATTTAATATTTTATATTTGCACAAAAAAGCTTTATGTTGATAATGGTTCAAGCATTTGTGTTTCTTGCACGGCTCTTTTAGATATGACTTAGTTGTACAAAACTTTCTTCCCAACATTCAATATTCACTGTTTTGTCCTTCCAATTACAGAAACTTCCAATATATATACATAGAAAAATGTACTGTTATGTCCAGACAGTTACTTGTACAATTTCTCATACTTTCTCAAACCAGAACATTTTAAACGTTTCAATAATTTCCTGGACTCCTACTTTGTACTTGAGTAATATTGCTTGAATTGGTTACTCTACCATCCTCTGATCTGACACACTCCTGACTCTTCACATTTGAACCGCTTCCTTTCCCTCTCCACTCTTCCGCACATGTGCATCCACGCTGTCCCTCCGGTTCACCGTGTTAGCGTCTCCACCAAACCTCCCCGAGAAACCTCCCCGCCGCTCTGTCCCGGGCACGCTAACGTCTGCTAATCCACGACGACTTTTTCAGACGCGCACGCCAGACTGTTTGCCAAATGGCGTCACATCCGAAACAACCGTGCAACGAGAGCAGACAGGGCAGAACAAGTTCATTTGTCCACGACCGCGAAACACTAATTCCTCCTAGCGTCGGCTAATTCCTGTCAAAGAACCAAGCTAGCTGCTCCGACAAGCCATCATCTTTGCTTTGCCAGCGGATGGTGGATCATAAATAATAGATAAAAAGAACGAGATGGATTGTGGTGTAGGTGCAATTTCCGTGCGATCAAAAATAACGCTTGTCAGGTTTTGGAGCGGAACGGTAAACAATTAGGAATTAGCGAGCGAGGAGGGAGAACAAGGCAAAACGCAGCTTAAAGATTTGTCCACGGGCGCCACACGGTTGTCAGAGCCGGGTTCACTGCTTGTCAGGCACGGAGGAGAGGAGGCCTTTGAAGGAGAGTGCTGAGATGCAGGATGTAGTGCTTTTGTTAAGGATGTGAAAGGGAAGATGCGCAAGCTGTCAGCGATGAAAATGAGTTTGGGATAGAAACGTCAACAAGCGCTGCTCAGTTCCTGGTGACTTGGCAAGATTTCGATTTTATTTTGCATCCTGAAACTTGTTGGGGCAAGTGAGTGTATACATTTCAGCCTCTCGTGAACGGAGGTGGGTAGAGGAGCCAAAAGCTGTGCTCAAGTCGGAGAATGTTAAATGCTGTTACTCAAGTAGAAGTAAGAAGTAATAGTGGTCAAAGAGATTAAAGGAAAATAGTCTGCATTTTCTATATTGCTCTCAAGTACCTTAAATTTGCCATCTCATGTTTTAAGACAAAAATCAAGTTTTTTTTAATAATTCATTCTATGACTTTTTTAAATCAGCCAAAACTTACTGAGTGCATCCAGCCAAGCAAGAACAAGTTTAGCGATGATTTAAGGAGTTAAAACAGCGTAAGATTCTCGGATAAGTGACGTAGATCAGTGGTTCCCAAAGTGTGGGTGGGGACTCCCCGGGGGGTCGTGAGGGATGAGCTGGGGGTCGCGGGACGATTTCAAGATATCATTTTGATAAATATAACACTGTGTTTACTTGATTTTTAAATTGAAAACGTATCTTTTAGTTGAATATGGTTCAAAAAGACACAAAACTACTGAAATAAACAACATTAAACATGCTTTAACACTTAAAATTCTTACTACTGTTATTTTCATCTTCATTCATTTGTTGGGTGTCCCGGCCCAAAAAGTTTGGGAACCGCTGATGTAGATGATCCAAAAATATGTCCCGGATGGAGGGAGTTCCGCAGGACGTGTTTCTGACGCTCGGAGGGAGAGGATTTTCTAAGAAACATTCCTGAAAACAGCGTGAATGCAGCTGAATGCTACTTCAGGTGTGTGTTTGATGATGGAACATTATTAGAACATGGTTTAAAACTGAAAAAAGTCACTGTTGCAGAACATGTGTCCTTTGAAATAAGACTAAAGAAATATAGTAACTATTCTTTTCTTTTTTTTTTCTTCCAAAACACAGAATACAGAATACAAGATACAGAGAGGGAACATGCAGCTCAGCATCAGTCCCATTTGGGCTAAAGTATATCAAATTTGTCCATTTTCAAATTATCTCCGAATGTAACTTTTCCATTGTGCGTGTCAGATTTGACGTCAGTCCAGTCCTTGGCTCGGTTTGTGTCATCCGTTTCGTCATGATGGCCTTCTTCCCTGCTGCTAACAGTATGATCAAAGGTATTTATTTATTGTATCCACGGCAGGGGTTTTGAGCCCAAATACATAGTTCCAAAGAAAGCCAACACTGACAACAGCCTGCAGTGCTTTGTTAATCTCAGTTCACTATTTCTGAGCCGTAGACAGTCCCAACACACATGGTAATGGTGGGCCACTTGGCACAGTTTCTCCAGCAGCCAGTACTTCTCTGTGAATAGTGCACACTTTGACATGGTGCTATTAAAAATGTGTTCCATTTTTTCAACATAATTATGTGAGCTGTGTTTATATGTTCCCATTCTTTATCAATTAAACCACAATTGTTGTTAGGTAATACAATGATATAACTTTGAGATGATTCCGATTAATTCAGATTCATATGCTTTAATGAAAAAGTCAATCTAAGGGCTACTGTCGTTTTGTTTAATTTCCTGGTTGTAATAACTTCTGAGTACCTGTAAAAGTCAAAGGATTCCTTTAGAGTATCAAAACTTTTCATTTGATTTTCTTGTACATTTGTTTATCCAGGTCTTAAATCTTAGGTCGGTGCTGTTTGGTGCAAAGCTTTGATCATCATCATAAACATCTTGGTTTAGTTGTATGTTTGATTGGCTCTTTCCAGATAGTAAGTGCAGATTTTACCCAGGGATTCTCTCTCTTCCTCAGTTTAAGGGAACACTTACTTATCTGCCAGTGAGGTCTGTACAGGAACCTCCGGTACACCAGTACACTCAACTTCCATTGAACTCCATATTCTGGGTCACACACCGGTGCAGCAGTGCTGTGATTTGAGCTGAAATAAAGTAATTATTAAGACGGGTTAAGCCCCAACCACCTTTTTCTTTTGATAGAGTTTTGAGTCGTACACAGGGTCAGATGAATCTTCCACTCATCAAACAAGCTGGGGATGGAATTTAGAAGAGTCTGGAATAGGTAAAGAAATCTGGCCAGAACATTGAATTTAGTAGACTTTAGTAATGCTTTGATTTAAGTATGAAATAAAATTACATTTTCAAGGTCTTGTCAAAAAGAGGGGTGTAGTTTTTCTCTAAAATTTTTGTCAATCATTAAAGAGAACTACACCTAAATATTTAAGAGATTCTGTTTGTCATTTTAATGGGCAGGTTTTCCTAAAAGTCAGGGGGAGTCACTAGTTACCAAGAATTTCCTTTTTTCATATTTAGTTTGTATCCAGACATTGAACCAATATTAAGGATTAAGGATTTTATTTCATATTCTTTATCTCCTGAAATTTTGAGCTTTTTTTGTAGAAAGGTTCAAACGAAGATTGTGTCTGGTCTGTTTGGGTTCCAACTTGCATTCTTTTTCCTATTTTGTAAAATATTGCTTTCAGCTCCCGTAGCACCCACCAAAGGACTCCATGAGGGACACAGAGCACCTTCTCAAGCTCCACAAAGCACAGGTGGACTGGACTCCCATGAACCCTCGGGCCCCCGATGGAGAGTGTAGAGCCGGTCCAGTGTTCCACGACCGGGACCAAAACCACAGGCGCCTCCTAAATCTGAGGCTGGACTAGAATAGACCTGGAATAGACCTTACCGGGGAGGCTGAGGAGTGTGAGCCCCTGTGGATGGAACACACCCTCCGGTCCCTCTTCTTATACAGAGGGACCACCACAGCACAGCAGACCTTGGCTGTCCTGATGTCTGTGGTGGCGTACAGTAAAGGAGCAATCAGAAGAAACAGCAGCTCAGTTTTCAATGCAGAAATCAGCAAACTTGTTTCTCTTTTATAGATGTTTTATATCATTATTGCGTTTTAAGGTGAGACGCTGCAGGTGAATAGGAAAAAATCTTAAATTTCAAGATACCAATTTGAAACTTCTCCTGTAGTTTACTCACATAAATGTAAGAAAAAAATATATTACACGTTTTCATCATGTCATGTTTTCATGTAGAAATAAGGCATTTTATGTGTAAAAATGGCCAGAAATTCACATATTTGGAACATAAAAATCTGAAAAATGGACAGAACCAGGTTTAAATTTCTTGATTCATTTTGTACCATTAGTTACAAAAAAAAAAAAAAAAGTACAGAGGGGATTTTGGACCCTTAGTTAGTTTGTAAGTAAACTAGATTGAACTGAAAATTGTCCTAAAAAATCTAATTTCGCCTTTGACTTAAAACTTCAATAAATCCATTTTAGAATTAGATATTGAAAAATCCTTCTGTACATTTCGTCAAAATCTTGTTGAGTCAAAGATTGTAAAGGTTGGTGTGTGTTTAAGTGGTGATCTTTATGTCCCGAGGGAGAAAAATGCATTTTAAGAAAACAGCTGATGAAGTGGATTAAATGAAATAATATGCTGAAAGAGCAAAAAAAAAAAAAAAGTTGAAAAATTGAAATAGTTTTGCCTGTGGTGTCTCTCCTTAAAATGTCCAAAATATAAATAACGAGCCATGGGTGTCATAACTGCAGTATAATGCAGACAAAAGCAGAACATGTCTTCTTTAAAACATGCACAATGGGCAAATTCATCCCACCAAGGCAGTCTGGACCAAAATTAGAAAAAGTCTTAACTTTTGCCCATGTGTAGACCTCACTCCTTATAGACCTGTCTTTATTGGCTAACAATATAAACACTTGAGCAGCTTATCACAAACTACATCTGGCAACTACCCAGGCCTTTAACCTTTACACTGCATTTTACTGAGCCACTTTTTAGTGAGCCTTTAACAATGACAAACAGCTCAGCCTCCTACCTCCTGCTTTCGTTCCTTATCATAAACCGCCCCGAGTTACAACCATGTGCCGCGCCAACAGTACAATGAAGCCCCAAAACAAACACTGCGATGGCTGCCTTCCACTGGGCCGTGATTCCGGGCGATTGTCATATTTATATTTCATGCTACACGGAGAACCGGAGGAATAATTTATCGAGTGCCGGGGGAAATTACACCAGTGGCTGCCTCCGTGAAACTATCTGCGAATTCAAAACAATATGGGAGGGACGTGCCCTGTTTTTAGTTCTTTAATCTCCGCAGCTTTGGACGGCAAACGGTTTTGGCTGGTTGCATGTCACGCCAGATAAAAATAAAGGTGGAGTGTCGGTTTGATTTATGGGCTATTTTGGAACATGTGCTGGGGAAGTGGAGTGAGCTTCAGAGGCTCAGTCTGGAGTGAGAGATGCTCGGAGTTCTACAGTTCCTGACAGTGGTGATTTCTTAATCTTTAGACAAAAATGGAACTAGTTTGACTCTGTATTTAGTTAGAGTAAATATTGATTTACCTTTTTGTCAAGTTTGAAGGAATTTGTTCCAAATTCAGGAATGTTAAGCCAACCTGTTATATCCAAGTGAATATTATTTGACAGTGTGCGACATTGAACACATCACTGTAAAGGTGCATTAGGCAACTTTTCTATTGGAGGGTGGGGCATCTGTTGTCTTCACGGAGCTGTTGTTATTTTGCATAGAATGTCTCACTAAATGTCATTTAACTCATATATCTCCACTGACAAGACAAGAAGATGCCACCAGGCCAAGTTACAGGTCAGATCTATGAACAGGCGACTCCACTCACAGTAAGACGGTATGTTTTTAAAGATATTATTAAGCAATTAACACTTGGAATTGAATAAATATAAGATAGATAAGTTTAATGCCATGTGGCACAATCCAAGCAAAGCAACAACATCTCCATGGAGACAAGCCGGTCGTGGAGTCATCTTTCCCCTTTATAACAGTTTTAGTAATTCATTACAGATGTAGCTTTTTTTTAATTACTTTTTTATTAAAATAGTTTTAACATACATTTTAACTGACAGAAATACTGAGTATTCTTGTTAATTAAGTTTTCTCAAATCTGCAGTGTTTTGATATTGGATTGGCCTCTTTTACACGATAACGAGCACCACGTTCGTTGAATCCACATTCAGTCTGCGCTCGGCTGAAAACGCTGGAGGAGGTGGTCTCTTTGGGGACGGGGGGCGTTCTGAGCTCATAAATACTGGACAAACCGGTTTTCTCACAGAAGCATGAGAGCGTAGTGTAGTGCAGCTGACCCACCATCAAAAAATATTACAGCTTTAGTGGAAACGGCCCAACACTATTTCATAGATGTAAACATTTTGGACAGGTACTCTGCAGGCACTAGCTTTATACTGCAACAATGACACTTTTAACCACATTATAACATTGATCCCTGATAAAATATATAGCAGAAGTTGTATTTAGCGTCATGCGCACATTTCAGTCGTGTTGCCGAGGCTGCCTTTGCTCAGATTTGTGATGTCAAAGGTAGAGATCCTGAGGCCTCCTGTGATGTTTTTAAGTCCATAAATCATCTCCAGACTCGTTGTGAGGATTCTGACGCTAATCACATTCATCATAACTGCAAAGTTACATTAGCATGTTTGGGCAAGCTAGCTTTTGTTTATTTCCCCTTGGTAATTTCCTCTGCTCTCAGTAGATGGCGCAAATCCTGATGAGTGAACATCTGACTGATAGAAAGTCATTTGTGCTTTTCAATACATGTGTGGCGAGAACAGTGGGGGTTGATTAGCAAAACTAAATATGTAATTGATGCAACAACGCCACCCCAGGAATTCCACCTGGAGAATGGAACGACTGAGAGGCACACAGGTAAGCTTCACTTAATAAGGCGAAGAGACACAAGTTCCATTTACCTCATTTATTGGAGTAGACAGAGAAACCCAGATAAAATGTTTATTACTTTATTAGAAAACACTACCGTAATATAAAATTTGTCTAGACTTTACTTTATAAAAACCCACCCCACACACACGCACACACACACACACACACACCACAACTAAGTAAATCAGGGAGCTGAGGCCGTGCTGGATGGCGGGGGGAGGGACAACTGGGGAGGACACCTAAAACACAAATATCAACACAAAACACCACAAATGAAATAGTGCACTGCAACGAAAGCATACAAAAGGTTACCACCACCAGAGGGACCACCACCGACACCAGGTAAGACACTCAGCTCCTGAAAACAAAAACAAAAATACAGATGTTAAAAGCTTGTTATCCTCCTACAAAAGTAGAACAAGGCGACCTCGGGTACAGCCCCTTAAGCACTGATTTAATTACTAGAATGACGCGGCATGCTCGCCGCTAGGGCGCGAAAGTGCACCGTGCAATAGTCCCGTAAAACTGTGGACACAACTGTTCAATGCCACTAGCACCCAACAGCCACGGGCTTAGTCCAATAGGTCAGATATACACGGTGCAGGGCTGTAAGGCGGCGCACAGTCTTCCCGCTCGGCGCACCGTGGTTCAATGCCGAAAGGCCGGCACAGACAGAAGAGCGGAGACAGCAGGGCAGCAGCAACACAACATTACACGCAGACAGGTAGCAGCGGTAGCGACATGCAAGACAAAGCAGGACAAAACGGCAGCATCTGTATATAAAAAGGAGGCACAATAAGAATTTAAGGACGTGCACTGCAGACAAGGCGTTTACTCACCACTTGAGCTTAAACCTGCAGCTCCGTGAGGGGGAGGACTGAGACGTGGCTATGGTGCCTGAGGACAGAACACAGGGCTAGCCGTGAGGGACTGCTAACACTCAAATGCAGTTAAGATTCCTTACCGTCCTAAATGACCGACGAGGCATCTGTCCGTGGTAAAAATAGATGGCTAAATCAGCGGAGAGATCGCTACAATTTAGACGAGGGCATAGGAGCTCTTACCTGCCGTGAGGCGCCGGTAAACACGGAAGTAACGTGCCGGTGGGCGGGCACTTGCGTGAAGGCAGAGGAAGAGCAGCGAACAGGCAGGCACTTTTATTGCCTGACAGCGGAGCAGGCAGCCAATGAGGACCTAGGCTCCCAAGGGGCAGAGCCCACCTCTGGCGGGTATTCCAGGGGGCAGGGCTCGCCTCCGGCGGATAATGCCACACATGCATTATTTTAAGTTAGGGAATTTCAAAGGTTACAATTAGCAAATCTCAAAAGCTGCAATTACATGTAATGTCCCTCAAAAAACAACAAGCCTCCCTGTGTCTCCACGTGCTCTTAGTATGTCTGATAACTGCTGACCGCTAGTTTCTCTATAAAAAAGTATTCCAGTCTTTATTGGTCACAGACAAACACAGACACACGTTAGTTTTCCGTGCTTTGTGGGGTTATTACATTAAGCCTAACTCATCTTCATTTCTTGGACACTAATCTTGACCTTAATCATTATTACTACTTACTTAACTTTAACCCTGACCCTGGTGGCAACACTGGAGAATGTGTGCACAACATCAAAACAAGGATTCCATCTTTGAAAAGAAGCACAAGCTCAGGAAAAAGGGAAAGAAAATAAGATCCAGTGTGTGAATGGCGTGTGTTCTCTGTGCCGACATAAAGAGTCTGGCTCTGGGAAGGAAACAGGAAGCGAAGCTAAGGATCTAAAGTAGCTCCTTCCAGTGGGGTTTAGGAAGCAGCATGTGCCTTGTACCAAACATAGACATGTGTTCATTTTTACTGCTGGGGAAAACATCCACAGTGGCACAGCAGGGTTCAGCTTTCACCCACTAATCACACTCTTGATTGTTGGTGGGTTGTACTTTGGTTGTGAGGAGTCTTACCCCGTTTATGTTTCCTTGAAAAATCCACAGTATTTAACTTATTTTATTTGTGTTTACTCAACTGGCTGCGTTCACACTCTCAAATTTAATTATATCATAATTTCCCTCTATCTCTATGGGAAATTGACAGTTTTTGAAAGAATTGTCCAAACTTATGATCCACAAATGTTGAACCTAATTTTTTGATAGGGATTGGGGCTCTACAAAATTGACATTGTACAACTTTGGAGAATATTGGCACCACTTTCTGTGTCCTTTCTTGTTTCACGTGGATCAGCTTAAGTAATTACAGAGATATGAACCAGGTCAACAAATCTGACCTCTGACCCCCACACAGAGAGTTCTACCTGACGATTCTGACTCGTCTCAGCTCAGTTTAATCCATAAGGATCCTACAATGTTGTGATGTCTCATTAACAACCTTTGAGTTTAGGATTGTGTCGTCACATAGTGGTTCCCAACCTTGTTTGTCTCGCGTACCCTCTAAGTGTACACACAGACCCCTTAATTTCAGTTTCGGCAAATAAATTGGTTTACTAATCAAATACAGTCAATTACAAACTACAAAAAGATGCTAAATTTACAACTAATAACGTTTTTACTCAGAAAAAAGTACATTTCGTCTGCATGTAAAAGCGGAAACCATTTCAAGTACCCCCTGGTAGTTCCTCACGTACCCCTTGGGATCCCTGTACCCCTGGTTGGAAAACACAGACATAGTGTTTTATAGGGTGCATTCACTTGTTCTAGTTTAATCCTGGTTTGGGCCCAATTTAGTCCTGATGTGGACTTTGTGTGGTCCTGTTATTGTCCAGTTCTTGCCAAGTCCAGGGTTAGTTCCAAACTTAGTCCCAGTCCCATTAAAGTCTATATGACAGGTTCTCATGTTTCTCTAAAACTGACTTCGTTTGGTGGGAGGGCACCTGCGTTAAATATTTATCATAGTTTTACATTTGTGAAGTTGCAGTTTGTGAATTAAATTTGAAAAATAAAAGTTTAAAATACAGGAAGTAGTGCTGAGTTAAAAAATGGAATCCTGTGTGATGTCATCAAAAAGTGACGAACAGTTGAAAATAAAGAGATAGTTCACATTCAACTGAAACATCTTTCAACGGGCATTCAACAAAATAAAGGTGTTATCAGGTATTATTATTTGTCAAATCATAACTATGGTGTCATTTATGGTTATGGTCAGGTTTTGGCCCTTGCTTTCAAAATGGTTGCTAGGTAACAGTTGTGGAATTACCTCTAACTATGTCAAATTTGCTGCCCATGACCAACCAGGAAGTGACATTATAAACATTCCAAAAACTGTCAATCAGGGGACACACAAGAAAAATACTTATATAATCATCTTCACTATGTTTTAGTGAAATGTGACGTCTAAGTCCGAACGCATCCATCAAATTTCCACTTAACCTAATGTTAAACTAATGAAGGTTTTATGATGCTAAATGCTAAACTTGGCGTTCATTCAAGTCCCTTACAGTCAGTGACTTAATAAAACGTCCCTCGATCATGTGCACAGCTGCTATGGAGGGCGTCGGTGCTCCAGACCTCGCTTTAATGTAATGATAAACTCCATTTTACCTGATGATGTCAAGTTTACCAGCAACAACTGGGCAACCAGAACATGATTTAGAAACAGCTGCAGTGGTGAGCGTTTAGGGCCAGAAAGGAGCGCATTTAAAACAACGGCGTTTCAACAGCAAAAGATAGTGTGTATAAATGGTTTTACGAAGTGTTGTCTTTTTTAACTGCATCCGATCGCAACATTTTGATATAGTCGTTATCACAAGCCGCCCTTAATTGCTATTGTTCAGGTCATCTCTGCACAAACACCTTCACTGATCCACTGGCCTCTTGTCGACACAGTTGCGCCTCACTCTCCTTTTATTGACCACTCCGGGTGCGTTCTGGCCGACTGCACACGCTGCTGTTTGTAGTCAGATAAAGCGCTGAAGTGTCCCGCGTTTTTCCCCGCTCCAAGTCCACTGTCCCTGGGGAAAACGTGCTGCAGCGATAAGCCCTAACAGACGGATGGATGAATGCGCCGCTATCACACGCCTCCTCCACCGATCAGAGCGCTTTCAAGGGCAGATCGGGCCACGCGACGCCGTCTCTTCATCCTCGCATTAGCAAGTTCAATTCTATTACGATCAGGCGGAGTCTGCGGAGTGTAAATGGAGAGAATCACATTGGAGTTTGAAGAGAGTGAATCTATAACCTCTGCTAGATATCGGTCCAGCCCAGCGCCCAAGCCTCCGAAAACATGTCAGTGAAATAGATTTGTCCATAGATCCAAATATCCTGCGTTATTTATGTTGTCGTTGACCTTTAACAGTGCTTTTTTGTATTTCTGCTTTGGTACATCATGTTCAAGAACCTGAAATGATGTGTTTATCATAAGTAATGTGGGCTTTTAGTAGTCAGGCATTTCATACGTAAGAAATTCAGAGCGGGAATGCAGAGGGAGTTACAAAGGGGAGATAAACAAACCTAGCTTGCCCCAACATGCTAATATGCACAGTTCTATTGAAAGATGGATGACTTATGGGCAAACAAACAGAACAGAAGATCTCGGAGCTCTACAACGTCACAAAACTGGAACATTCTGAATGGTGTGTTTTTTGAGTCTCAGAGGGAGAGGACTTACTAACAGAATTGATCAAACAAGAGTGAATGAAGCTGAATACAACTCCAGGCATGGTGTGGATGTGGGAACAAGGTTTGAACATGGGAAAATAACAGCTTGACACTATCCCAGACTGTGATTCCTGTCATGGAGCAGTTTCACAAACGCTAAAAGCTAACTGTAAGGAGATTTAGAGGAACTATATAGAAACAACTGCATCAGACTATTCCAGACAGTCGTTTGTGAGGTACAGGGGCGGCAGTAGCACAGTAGGTAGAGTGGGCACCTTCTGATCCGAAGGTCGGCGGTTCGAATCCCACTCCAGACATGGAGTAGTTGAGTGGTCAGATCCCCTGACCCGCAGGTTGGTGGTGCGATTTCAGCTCCTTCAGATGAATAATGCCGTTGTGTCCATGGGCAGGGCACTTAACCCACCTCGCCCCCAGTGTCTGCGTACACTGGTGTATGAATGTGTGAGTGGATGGGTGACTGGTTCCTTGATGTAAAGCGCTTTGAGTGCCTTAAAAAAGGTAGAAAAGCGCTATATAAATGTGACCATTTACCATTTACCATTTACAGGCCCTTTAAAGCAGGGGTAACCAACTATTTTTGTAAATGAGTAAATTGTGGTTTATGCTCATAGACTATGTTGTGCAAAATAATAAATAAGGTCACAGTATAATTGCAAGAACTTTTATTTCTTCAAACCGAGAGAATTTTATTATTTTAAGACATGATGTGTACTCCAAAGAAGTTATTTCTCACCTGTAGCTTGATGAAGGATGTTCATTAAACCCATTGATGAACAGAGATTATGTGTGATGTTCATGTGCTGCTCGGTCCAGGAGTAGTGCAGACCTCGCCCGGTGGACTGGATCATTGGTTTAGGCAAATTGGACTTTTTTAGAGCTTTTAACCATATAACATAACATAACATTGTCCCATCTAAAACATAACTGGAGTTGCATTTAGCTTCATGCACACTTGTTGCGTTAATCCTCTTTACGAGCTTGTCTTCTCGGCTCCATCTCTGAGCCTTAAAAAACGTCACTTTATTTCCCAGAATTGTGTCTGTGTTATTTTTGCGTCCATAAAACTGCATGCTTGTATTAACATGTCGAGGTAAGCTCGCTTCGTCGTCGTCTTCTTCCGCTTATCCGGGGCCAGGTCGCGGGGCAGCAGTCTAAGCAGGGACTCCCAGACTTCCCCCACCCCACTCCTCCACTTGAGGCAAGGACTCCCCACCCGGAGAGGGCAAGCCACCTTTTTCCGGTCGAGAACCATGGCCTCGGATTTGGAGGAGCTGATCTTCATCCCAGCTACTTCACACTCGGGTCAAACCGTCCCAGTGCATGTTGCAGTTCCTGGTTTGATGACGCCATCAGGACGACATCATCTACAAACAGCAGAGATGAGATCCTGTAGTTCCTAAACCGGACACCCTCCACGCCCTGGCTGCGCCTAGAAATTCTGTCCATAAAAATAATGAACAGAACCGGTGACAAAGCTCGCTTCAGTTTGAGTTAATCCCCCTGGTATTTCCCTTTGTTACCAGAAAGATGGAGTTCTAACACAAATCCTGAGGAGGGAACGGCTGAAAATAATATGTGCTTTTTAGTATATTATTATTTAGTACAATTACTACGTTTTAAAACATGCGATGTCAAAGCAAACGCACGCTCTGGACTAAAATATTATTATAATATAATATTACATTAAAACATTGAAAACATCATTTTAAACTCCACACTGATATAGAAAGGAATTTTATCCAGGTATTTCCATACTACTGCCCATTGCCTCCTACAAAGGTAAACAATAGACTTTCTGAAGTTCACTATGATAAAATTATTAAAGGCTATACAATTCATACCCGATTTCAATGTTTATTATATTTGTGATTTTTAAAACTCCATTACTGTATTGAGGCGTTTAAAGACTGACATTAGGTGCACGGTCTTATTTTTAGCCTGGAGTTGATGCAGCAGGGCCTCTCTAACCACCCCGATGAGCAGTGACCTGAGCCTCATGCCTGTGGGCCATCCACAGCGGCCGGCGTCAGAGCTGCACTTACCCCAAATTGATGACTCTCTTCTAAGTATTTGAGGGCGTTGTTTCCAACCGAGGATCAGTGTAACCCTGGGGCGCCACAGTGCTGCCTCAGGCCTTTGTACAAAACTAGAACATCAATATTTAAGTATCGGCCAACAGGCATCAACAACAGTCTGCAGAAGTGACAGGGTTCTAGCCTGGCCTGCTGAGACCACATGTTTACTCCAAGGACAGCCTGGGCCCTGGTCTTATCTCCGATGGGCGTGAGTGACATGTAAACATGTTTATTGGGAGATCGGTCTCAAACATGTTCTCTGTCCTCGTGGTTGGACTCGTAACATTATCAAGGATTATCCTGAGGCACTGGGAGACTACTGTACGCCCTGAGCTGAAAGACTGGATACAGCAATGTCAGAGGCCGCTTCATTGAATCTAGGCTTAATAAGCTCAAGGACAATACAGAATATAAAGACACTGCTAGAGTTTTTGGAACTACTTAAAGTCACAAGACAATTTCACCCGAGGCACAACTAACACTTAAAATATAACTGGATTCTGAATAACAGTTTGGATTTCCTGTTTCCATTGCAGCAATTCATTTGGTCTGAGTATACCGTCTTGTACCGTGTAAATAGGGGAGGGGTGCTCACCAGCCATTTTTGGTTTTCTTTAGTGTCTTTTTGTTTAACGTTTTTAAAAAGTCTTTAAAATAAAAAAGAAACTTTAATAACAAATGATACATCAAAACGTACAGGTTGGTTAACAAGAAGATATAAATAAAATATCACAGATGACTTCAGCAGAATCAGTGAGTGTTAATGTGAGGTGAGCTCATGTGCTTCTCACCAGCAGCAGACTCAACCATCTGTCAGGTTTGTGCTTTAAAGCCCATTTGAAAACCATCCATATTTATTGAAACGCTTTCTCCCTTAAGGTTAGACCAGTGTCGAGTTTTGATATGTGGGTAACACTTTAGAACGTTCCTGTCTTAGTAAATCATGAACAAAGACTTATTTCGTACTGAACTAACAATTTATTAAGCATGATTCCGGATTAGTAACTACTTAATTAAGGTTAGGGCTAGGGTTAGGGCCAGGAATTTGGGTTAGAGTGTTAGTTAAGTACTTAATAAGCCTGAATCATTCTTAATAACTTCTTTGTTCACTATTAATTAAGTCTTTATTCATGCTTTACTAAGGCAGGAATAAGGGGAGTTATTCGAAAGTGTTACCAGTATCGGAAAAATGCCCCCCATAGTACTTGGTACTGTATCGCCATTGTGTCCTGATACTGGGGTCAAGTCAGTTTAAGTGCCTGGCCCAAGAACACAACAACACAGCACGCACTGGTGGGATGAAATCAGCACTCCTCCATGGGCAAGTGTCAGTTATTGCTTTTATTTAAATACCACAATTAAAACAGGACTATTTCTTGAAAACTATTGCTTAAATTTGCTGCGCCCAGTTTTTTAATAATGAAATATATTTAAATCTGTTTTGCTCGTACAGATATATTCTCTTGGGTGAAAACAAGACCTCCGTGTGCTGTCTACAACTAATTATAGAGCATTTCTCCCCCCGTGAAGCTGGAAGTGCACTTTTAGCATGCTAGTTGCCGTTAGCTTTATTGTGATGGCAAAAGGACGGCGCGGTAGCACAGCGCTCTCGTTTCACGGCAAGAAGGTCCTGGGTTCGACTCCCAGGCGGTACGGGGCCTCTCTGTGTGGAGTTTGCATGTTCTCTTCTTGCCTGGGTAGGTTTTCTCCAGTCTCTCTCTTACCACGAAAAACATGTGCAACAGTATGTGGTGAACGAATGAGAGGGAATCTGGGACAACGGATGGAAAGCGGCGCGTTTACAGCCTGTGTATCATGTATGTTCATTAATATGCACTGTTCTGATCGAAAAAAGAAAAGAAAAAGAAAGAAACACTCTGCTCTGGCCTCTGAAATTCATGACACATGCTTAGAAACTGATTGTGGTGAACAAATGGGATGCTCAGAATGCAGTAACTTTGAACCACTGCAAAGTTTAAAATGACTTTCCACATTTTTAAGATAATAAAACAGCTACAAACAGGTGCAATTTGAACTGGAGGTAAACCAGGACTGAACTGATTCGTGTGCCGCTGGGCCCCGTCTGCAACAGGAAGACAGATTAAACACTTCAGACGCAGTTCTATTTAGAAAGAAGTGTTAGCCCAGCAGACACGAGCATTGACCCGACGCCTGAGGGAAATTAGCGCGTGGACTGAGGGCGTCATAAATGTGCCGCACGCCGCTGCTGAGCTCAGAACAGGGAGGTTCAGCCATTACCGTTAGTCAGAGCATAGTTCATAGTTAAAGTGCCTCTGACAGATTGGACTAACTTTATCTAAATACATTTCAACTTTTGCTAAAATCTTTACAAATTTTCTCCCAGTTTAGCCAGAGGTTTTCAATTTTACTTCCTGGTTGTAAATGATGACATCACACTAGGGAATTAACCAAGAAACCATCCTGTCTAGTTCAGCAAAACTCCTCTAATGTCACAGATTTTTCAGTTTGACAAAGAAAAATACATGTGAACACCTTTATTTTGTTGAATTAACATTTAAAGGATCGAAAAAGTTGTTTCTTTTGTTTAACCTTTGTCTCCCTAGTGTTTGTGTTCATTTACTTCCTGTCATTTTCAACATATTTTCAACTTTTCTCCACAAACAGCGACCTGATTGGTGTAAAACTATCATTTATGTTAGGTATTAATACACAGAAAAAAGTCTAAATTAGAAAATCATAAGAACCTGTCATACACACTTTAAAGGCACTTTAATTTCTTCTGACAAGAATTGTGATTGCGATTAGACTTGCAATTTATGTTTTAATAATCAAATTCTGTTCAAAGTTTATATTTTAGACGTGTTCAGGAGAAATGACACAAAAAAAACTGAAATATGACAAACTATCCTAAATTAGAACATGATGTGCAGATCTAAACTTCAGAGCTTGCAGTTTTTACACAGAATAAAGCAGGGTAGTTTGAATGTATTTTACTTACTTTTATTTACTTTAAGCCTTTGAGATTTGCTAATTGCATCTATTCAAACTGCAATTTCGATTTGACTGTGATTCGTTTTGCAGCCCTAAGCCAGCCCTCCCTCCTAACACTCCTTCCAATGCAGATAAAGTCCTCATTCTTCTTGCACAGATTGGTGGAATGCTCTCCAATGCCAGGTGGCCCATGTTCAATGACATTCGAGCCGACGGAAAACAAATCACCGATAGCACACTACAAGGCCAAAGTTCATATTTCACATTTATTTATCCATAACCCACGCACCTAAAGGTGGAAAAGGTTTAATGAAACAGTGACGTGTTTGTTCTCTCTGGATCCTTACACAGCTTTGTACACTGGATATTAATATTCAGCAGGCGGACATAGGGGAGACATATTTCATTTATCTCTGAGGCATTAGAGCGGACGGGGCCCTCTAATGCGACGGGGAGACAATCTGCGGCAGGCCAATGGTGATGAGGGGTGAAAGGTCGCGGCTGGTAATCATCCATAAGTGTAATTTGCTGCTGCGATGACGAGCGCCAACGTGCTCTGTCTGGTCCACTCTTGTCTCCTATTCAGAATAAATCACATCTTATTTAGAGCCAGTCAGTCTCCGGCTATTGTTCAGAGCTAAAGCTATTTATTGTGTTGAAAGGAAGTGGTTTTTATGGTTGAAAATAAGCAACATTAAACTACTTTATTGGACACAGGCAAATGAAAGAGGAGTGACGGGTAGTTTATTGAATGAATAAATCTAAATGAGACACATTATAACATCAACTTTAAAGAGCATTTATATTTATGTTTTCATCGGCCCTGGATAAGCGGAAAAAGATGGATGGATAGACCTGGTCACACAATGTGGTATAGCATTAACTGAAAGGAAATAGTGGGTTAACGACGCTTGAAAAACTGGAAAAATTGACTAAAATATCCATACGGTTAAGAGTGGTTTCTTCACAATCACTGCCAACGTTAGCGACTTAACAGCTAACAGTTTATTTATGAGTAGTTTCTTCATAGTCACGGCTAATGTTACCAACTGTACAGCTAACAGTTTATTTAAGAGTAGTTTCTTCATAATCACAGCTAATTTTAGCAACTTTACAGCTAAAAGTTCATTTAAGAGTAGTTTCTTCATAATAACGGCTAATGTTAGCGACTGTACAGCTAACAGTTTATTTAAGAGTAGTTTCTTCATAATCACGGCTAATGTTAGCAACGTTACAGCTAACAGTTTATTTAAGATCCCTAGGCACGCCGGAGTCCTTCAAATCATACCTGACTAGCCACACTGCTAAGTGGTTGATAGCATGAGCGTTGAACGCAACGTCTACTTATTTATATGTATGGTCACTATCTCTTATAGAAGCCTTTGAAAATATGCAAATCTTGGACAATCTCTAATGTTTAATGTGTGTGTGAGTGTGTGTGTGTGTGTGTGTGTGTGTGTGTGTGTGTGCGCACACATGTATGTGTATGTGTATCATTGTTGTAACTTGTATTGACCCTTTGCACCTACGTCACACGATCACGTGGGTGCACCATAATGGACGGCAAGAGTACGCGAGCGCAGAATTACGGGGAGCGCAAAACTAACAAACTCACAGTGATTGCAATTATTTTTGTCACTTAAGCGATGGCTACTTCTAACTCATGTTCAGTTCAGTTGTCAGTGGAAGCAGGACATCTTTTACGCGCTCACAAAGCGCGGTATTTTGAGAAAGTGAAGATCGCTAGCTTAGCCATGCCTGCCATGCTCACCGATTTAATCAAAACGTCAATATCATTCATTTTCTACCGCTTATTCCCGTTAGGGGTCGCGGGTGACTGGAGCCTATCCCAGTGACTTTTGGCCTTAGGCGGGGTACACCCTGGACAGTGGGTTCTCCGGGTTCTCCCACCGTCCAAAGACATGACTGTGTAGGTTAATTGACAACTCTAAATTGCCCCTAGTGACTGAATGTGAGAGTGAATGGTTGTCTGTCAATGTCTCTGTCTCTCTGTGTCAATATCATCATAATCATAATATTTTATTCACAAATAATAATTCTGTGGATGTAATATGTATTATCCATTTTGCAGGCTTGAGTCTATATACATACAAGTTAATTTCTTGGCTGGATAACTAACGCCGTGCCCCGCATAACTTTGACTGTTTCACATATTCAGATAATTTGTGAAAAATGTCATACACTTGTAACATTGGCATTGACTTAACTTGTAAAAAGTGCTCACTGCAAATCCTTGAGTACTTAGAGGGCTTCCAGTTCTCTCGATTTATTGCTGCTACCCATCGCCGTCTTCTGTCTTCATCAACAGGTAAACGATAAAAGGCTACATTGGGCTTACGGCTTTGCCTGTTAGTGCAGCCAACCGCACAACAGGATATCACCATTTTACGTGTAAAATTGATCAATGTTAGCTTACTAATAGGTAGGTTTACGGCAAATTTCGATCATTTTACCTCGCACAAACAGCGCTTCCGCCGTCCGTCATGGCAAAGTGGGCGTTACGTGACGTCACATGCAAAGGGTCAATTACGCACTTTAAATGTTTGTAAAATGTTATTGCCAAAACGTTTGTATTTTTTATACAGTATTACAATTAAAAAAAAAAAAAACATCTGCAAAAGTTCAACCAGGAAGTAAAATTATATACATTTAACTTAACTAAAAAAAGAGGAGATAGAAATATGTACTTTTTTTTTTTGTATTATCTTTTAATTAATTCTCCCAGTTAGCATAGGAGGAATAAAACTAATAATGAAGGAAATAATAAAAAACTCCCCAAAATGTAGCTAATTGTGTAAGGAAAAAAATACTTTTGGCATAACGATTTTCCTTTTTACATGTATGTGGTTATAAATTAAGAGTTATTACAGCCAGGACATAGGCCTAAACTAAGAAACAGTGAGGATTATAACTCTTGAAATAGGTATCAAAAATAAACAGGGACAAGAGAGACACCGTGCTATAACTGATGAAGAATGGGAACGTGTGCACAGAATCTCATGTTTGGAAAGATTTCTGTTGGATTTTTTAACACCACGTCAAAGTGCACATTATTCACAGGGAGGTGCTATTTACTGGAGAAACTGTGGCTGTGGCTCATCATCGCCTTGTGTTTTGGGACTGTCCTGCTGTATTATTCATAAATACTGGACTGAGATCAAAGAGGCACTGCAGTCTTCAACGCCAGTGTTTCATTTGATTTGAAAAACTCCAACAATGGAAACGGATGTAAATATAAATGGAGATCTGTGGAATGTACTTTTGGCTGCAACAAAAAGGCAATAACAAGAAGGAGGAAAAGGACAGAACCAATTGTCAAGAACTGGATTTACCAAATGTAAAATTTACTTTTACTATAAATTTGAAAATGGACTAATTTAATGGGCATTGGGACAGGTGGGACAATTACAAAAGAGGACATTTGCCTGACTTACTCTAGATTCTCAAACAGAACCAAGTTCTCAGATACCACTAAAGAAAAGATTTGGCTTTCCGTGTACCACCGGATCTAAATGGGGTCTATAACAGAACTATTCCAGGTCAAACTTGGGAATAAACCTGCAAAAATGTGCATAAGATGAACTAAATTAAAGTAAACACAAGAACTGAAGATGTGTCTGTGTACCATCAGAAGAAGCTTGGATACAAAAAGAACATACACAAAGTTAAAAATCCACGCTACTTACTTACTTACTTTACAGAATGTCTCGTACAGAAAATTGATCTTGACGGAAATATTCTAAAATTTGGACACATTTTCACGCTGTTTATTGGCCGTTCTGTGCATTCTGTTCTCGTCTTTTCTGTTGATGTTCTCTTGTTCTCATGCCAGCTCCAGCCTCCAATCCAATCCTCCGTCTGCTATAAATAAGATCTGAGTTGGTCCAACAACATTAGATGATATCAATTTTTCGCCCCAGAGGGTGAAGTCTTGTTAATCAATACTCCACAGGCTGGTTATATGAAATCCTATTGACTTAACTCCAAAGGTTATAGCTGCAGAAACAATCTTTAGACGCCGTTTCAAATTTATACACTTACTTTTCCTCGCCTTATCCCTCCAGCCCTGATGTTCTTTGTATAACAAGGGCATTAATAGTTGGCACAGGGTAAAGTGGCTATTTGCAGCCGTCATTAACACAACTTAATAAAATATGTTTCTGCCAGTGATGTTTGGACAGCTGCCATTTCTGTTAACAAAAGAGGCAACTCTAACCACCATGTGCTCATTATACAATATTAAGTACTTAATAAATAATAATAATGTATATGAAGTAAAACATGATTGGCATATACAGACTGCACAAAGCCCCATCAGTTGTGGGACCAACAATACACACCTTCCCAATAAATAGTCAGCAGTGCTTCATTGTGGTGGGCGTGGTCTGGCTTTTACCCTCTTTTAATAAGATTCTTGACGAATAATGTGTATTATAAGCACAACTAACTCCAGTCGAGTCATTATTGAGTCTTAACGTACAATGCTGACATGACGTTACTGTAGAAAAGTAAACGGATTGTTCTAAACATGTTAAAATACAGCAGGCAGCACTAATGTCACTGCAGCCTTTAAAGCCAGCTATTAAATTAGTGGCCTGTGGGCCGAATCCAGCCCACCAAGCAATATGGTCTGGCCCATCATGGTGGAATAGGACACTGGTTCAGATATTGTGGTCTAGTCCTGTTCAAGATGTGCTCACTGGACCTACACTAGGTTTAGTCTTTTAGATTAAACTCGGTCTAGTCCAGTTTAAGTCTCGTTATTGATCGACACTTAAGTCACTTTAGTCCGTTTTTTTCTGTGACAGAGCAATGCTGTTATATTTTTTCAGGATTTTAATTGAGTTTATGTTGAATAGTACCACTGCGAGTTGTTTGTGATTACTAGATAAAAAACATTCAATGGTGGTATAGTTTTGTAGTCCAGCCCCTAAATTATAGCCCTCCGAAAAATCTGGCCCCTGGAAAATATAACTGTGAATAGCCCTGCTTTAAAGTCAATGTGCTCAAAATGTTCTAATTATGACTTTGTTTACTGGAAAGGACCCTGTGTACATCTGTGAAGTGGCAGTTTGTGAAGAAATTTATAAAAATAAAAGTTTTGAAACAGAATCCCTCAAAAAGCAATGGGTAATTGCAAATACAGAGACAATTTCCACAATCGACACAATTTTAGGTAGTTTAACTTTACTGTCATTCAACAAAATAAAGGTGTTATCAGGTATTGTTATTTGTCATATCATCTATTGTGTTATGTCTATGGATTTTAGCCCTTGTTGCTAGGTAACAGTTGTAATAGTCATACCTGCTGCCCATGTTCAACCAGGAAATAACATTTTAAACATGACTGTCAAACTAGGGACAAATCTGCAAAAGGTTTAGTAAAATCTTAACAATTATCATGTTCACCATGTTTTAGTGAAATGTGTCGTCTAACCTGTCAAACAGACTTTAACCTAAAGCTGCTGATTGCATTCTTGGATACAAATTTGATCACTTTATTCTCCTCCATGTTTTTCGTGCTTGTATTTGGTAGAAAATACGTCCTAAAGTCAGTGTTCTCTTGTAGTTGTTGTGGGCGACAGAATGGCTGTTCTGCATTAAAATGAATGTGAAAATGAAATGAAACAACCATAGCACTGGATGTGCATCAGATCTGGACTATCTGCAGCCTGTCCGTCCAGCCCACAGTGAAGCCTGTCCGTCCAACCCACAGTGAGGCCTGTCCGTCCTTCACTGTGGGTCTCCTCGGGGTTTGTACTTTTTCCCGCAGGGTTTCTTGTACTTTTTCCTGGCCAAGAAGGAGGGTCAATTGCCAAATTCTCATTGATCATTGTTTAGTTAATATGCGTTCTACTTGCAGCCCAACGAGACAACAAAAAATAAATTGAACTGAAAATGAATGAATGCTTGCCCCACAGAGGTCCTTTAATGGGCATTTCCTTGGATGCCGACTGTATCTGTACGTTTCAAAGATGTGTCTCCCCAAGTGCAGATGGGCGTGATTGGAATAAGGTGATTGACATGTGGATTAGTCAATCAGGCGCATATAAAAACAACCATAATGTTCTTTAAAAATGCTGTTGTACCTTTACCATAGCATCTCATGTTTTAGAACTTAGATAAGATAATGTCTGTAATGAAACCCACATGTAGCAGCAAATGGACTCACCATGGAGAAACAATACGGAGGCCTTCGGAAACAATGTAGCAGAAACATTAAATTGCCTGGAGACTTACCCTTTTACACACTTTTACTGAAGTTAATCCTCAATCTTTATTTTGTGCCTCCAGTCCCAATAATTGTGGAGCAACTTGAGGTTAAAGTTTTAGAACCTTACTTATATTAAATATAAAGGAAATACATCGTTTCCAGGAGTGCGTCGTGAACCCTTGGTAAAATCCAATAATAAACTTTACGTTTTACCCCTAAAAACTACCAGGAATTGTACTCAATATCATTAGTTTTATTGATCAATAGTCAGAGGTTTAATCTTAAAGCGGAGGGAAGCAGAGAGCAAAAGGAGACTAGGCAGGTCCTCTTACATGGATTGACTGGATAAGCCGTACCATGAAGCGGGTTGACAGCTCGTTCTGTCAACCCAAGGTTTTCTGAACGATCACACACAGGGGCGGAGTTAGCGCTTGTCAGCCAATTAGAACAAGGGAGAAGGGAAGAGCGGCGTACTTCTCACAGGAGGAGCAAGCATCATTCTCAATAAATATGACAAAGTAAAAATACAATTCTGACAAAGGGAAACACAGTGGCAGCAGCTAAAGTCAGAAAAGAGAGATGAGAAAGTGTGAAACTGATTCACTCAATGTTTAAGTTTGATGAGACGCGTTGATGAGACACGTGCAAAGCTCCATCAACTCAAATGACATCTCTTCACGGAACAATATCGAGAACCAAGCTCTTGTTTGAGAAATAATTAACCTATCTTCTTTACTGCAGAAGACAGGTTCTTAACTTCTTTTAACCTTATGTGAGTATAGGAATATTGTGCAGAGTGTTAGGTAATGGCTATGAAAAGCTGTATGTGAATCATCTGCTGTAGACCCAAAAATATCCGCAACAAATTTTGATGATGTTGGATGGGAGATGACCAGGGAACACCAAAAACACGTCTAGCTTGAGCTTCTTTTAGTGGAGTTAGCATCGTAAGGCTCTCAAAGCCCACAGAGGTACTCTATTCCTTCACGAGAGAATATGTACCTCTCAAAAAGATAATCATCACGAAATCCAGAGGGTTTTGGCAATGCCTGAATGTTCTCTCTCTGTGGAGAGCTCCATGTACTGTCTGTGCACCAGATCGACAGGATTCTGGAGGAAGGGTGACGTCATAGCGATGGTGAGATCTGATTGGTTAGCTGTGTGTGCTATTTGAGCTGCCAGGAACATAACCTGGTCCAGAGCAGGTCAGGAGTCTGCGGCCTGTTGCCATAGAGATTTACTCTGGCAGGAAGTTGACATGATTTGAAGTATTTCCACACCAGGTTTAACCCCGAAAACAAAATGTAAAGAACAATACTAGGACTAAGCCATTTGACTTTCACTCATCACACAGCTCATCACTGCCCACAAAACACTTTGTTTGGAAATAACCTTGTTTTACCCCCAAAGAGAAGATTCCATTTAATCTCAATTACTGAGCCAGTTTAACCACTCGGAGGTTTGGGAAAGGGGCCAGATGGTGATTTAAATCAGACACCAGGGACTCCTCATTAGAGGCAACAAGCTGGAGTGCAGTGATAGGACGGCTGCGTCACACAGGAGGAAAAAGCACTCAAGACACGATAGACCGATCACCCAATCACAGCAGACACCTCAGCTGCAGCGACAACTCCAACTGGTTTAAATTTCATCTGGATAAAAGTGACACAACACAAAGCCCTATGTACGTACTGATGCACTTCTCTAGTGAAGGGTCCACCACCTGCTTGTTTCTGAGGAGACAGATATGTTTGATTAGTTTACTTTAGTTTGCCACACTGTGGGACATTCTAGGCAAATTTATAATCACTCCATGGAGACTAGCCAGTGGTGATAAAATAAAGTATGTAATGTAGCTGTGGATACAATTAAAAACTATTGTGCAGGCAACATTTCTGAGCATTTGTCCAGTAAACATTAAAAATATGGATTTTGTCTGTCATAATCTCATATTAAATAAAGGAATGCCGTAAAATACAACTGAACGAGGCTCTGATATCACTCACAAAATGTAAAGATTTAGATTTATTTTTGCTCACAAACATGTGACCAACAGTAAACATAAACATGTGACCAGAAGTAAACACAAACATGCGACCAACAGTAGACACAAACATGTGACCAACAGTAAACATGTAAATTCCCCACATCTGTGACACCCAGAAGCCTTATAAGATGAAAACATCAGAGTGGAGTTTGCCACCAGTGCCTGCTGCACTGCTCTGTCTCACCTGGTGAGGCCCGGCAGAGTGGGTGCTGCTCCACCTCACAAAGCGGGTTCAGTTTGTGAGAGCCCGGGACTGTGTGTGACCTCCTGACCTGCACTGCTCTGGAGAGCAGCTGCAGTGACAGACTGATAAACCCTCACTGTGTGAAGGAGAGGTGTGGCAGGTCTGTCCTCTGTTAGCCCCTAGCATGTGTCACCCACCTGTTATAATCATGTGCAATACTGTAATCATCTGTCAATCATCTCTGATGCAATCCTTGTTGAGGTCACTTCACTCTGTCCATGAGCTGCACATAACAAAGTTTTACATTTAAGTTTAAAGTTAGTTATCTTGTTTTTGATTGTATGTTTCTATTCTCCTGCTGGACTGTAGTGACGACATTGGATTGTGGGAAAAATAACAGTTTCTTATCTTATCTTATCTTAAGAAGTGAAGGTAGTTCAATAGCCTTTTGTCCAGTTGACAAAATCCAATTGTCTTTTGCTACATACACTAGTCGACCATACCAGTCGAACATACCTGAGCGACTGAGGGATTACACAGACAACTAAACTTTATCTTTCCACAAGTCAAGGTTCCTCCAGTACACAGCTTAGCAACTTTGCAGCCAACAGCCTTTGTTTTCATCCTGATTCAGACTTACACATTGAGAGAGTAAATCCGTTCTCCTTTCTCTGCTGCGTCTGAGCTCTTTCTGGTGCTCCTCTCTTTACAGCAGACACATCAAGCTCCAAGTTAGTCCTTTAGTTATGCTTGCACGGTCATTAGCTCAGGCAACGCTGCACAATAACTCAAAGAGGAGAATATTTTCCTTTAGAAAACAATGGCTGACCTGTGGGCTTCTGTGGCTGCACCCGACTGGAGAACATGTCTGTGAAGTGACAGTCACAGAGGCTGTAGTCTGAGCACAACAGCGGCTCCTTCATCTCCGCTGGCTCTGGGTGCATACTTATAGTCTATGAGAAGGAGCTTTTAACCCAAGGGAGACAAAAGCATTTTGCAGTAAAATGCAAGTCATGGAAATAATGTTTGTACTGTTTGTCAGTGGTGTCTGCTGATGTGCTCAGTATGCTCGCTTTAGTCCAGATAGAATATTGTTAGAACATGATGTGTACTTGCCTTTTGGATGTTTGGTTGTTGTGCAGTGTAGAGTTGCTTTTGTCAACTGATTATTAAGTAATTATTGAAGACTTGGAGGTGCACTATTCCCCCTTTTTCAAAAAGATGGTGCAAGTTTTACACTAAACAAATTGGACTCTTGGTGCCTGGTCCCGTCTGCACCAATTAACAACTGGGCCAACTGGAAAACACAGTCAGGCTTAAATCTTGGGTGCCAGTGTTGGTGAAACTAATATGTACAGAATTTAAATGTTTCAAACTCATTCCTCACTCTCTCAAACTCTTTGGCTCATTACTAGTTTTCACATGCATGGATTTTTGAGCCACTAGCACAGCTTTAGAACATCTGGGTAACCGGGGTATTGCAGGGGTATTATCCCTGGCTCTAATGGCCTGCATTTGACCCATCCTTCAATGCCACTGGGCCTGTCAAAGCAGTGGGGCGCTGTGGGGACCGATCTCCAGATCTTGTGCTTGTCATGGTCAGGATTATTGCTGGAGGATTCAGTGGTGCATGAGGAAACCCCACCCAGAGGCGAGAGTGCTAGCCTCTGCCTCCTGTCATCTGTTTGCCAACGTATACAGTGTAGGAGCAAACAGTGACCGGAGGCAGAGTGCTAGCCTCTGCCTCCGGTCATCTGTTTGCCAACGTATACACTGTACGAGCAAACAGTGACCATCAGAGCTCCCTGTGAAGTGGTTACAATTAAATGCAGGCTAATCCTTTCCCGGATCGTCCACAACTGAGGTCTGGTGCTTTGTTCATAGAAGGTCCATAAAGCAAACAACAAGCTCAAACACAAGTGGCATTTTGGCTAATTGTCAATGTGCATTATTGTTACTTTTCTAAAATCAAAGTTTAGACTTCAAACTTCATGGATATGATGAGAAAAATAGAACACTCTAATTTGTGATAAAGTTCCCTTGTGTTAAAAATAAATGCAGAACAAACAGTGGAGCAAAAACAAGAAGCAGTTTTAATCCTATATTGTTTTCACATAATACATTGCAACTAAATGTGAAAGTATTGTGAGTACTCTGATTAGTTCTCTGATTAGACAATAAGCTTTTTTCATTACCGTTTCTACTATTCCAATCCTGGTGTTGATAAGCTAATATTATCGCCACAGCTGCCCTGGGACAGACTGACAGAGGCGATACTCTTCGACCACCACCAACACTTATGTTCTACACTCATACTTAAGCAAGGCGTGTGAAGGGAGTATCCAGAGGAGCATACACTGGTCAGAGCCAGTTCATCTGACACAGAACTGGAGAGTCGCTGCCTTATATCTGTCTGAAGGGAGGAGCTAACTACACTCACACTAACAAAAGTAAGATATGTGTAATGTCTTCACTCTTAAAACATTTGTCCAGTTGATTCCGTTCTAACTTTGTTCCAGTTTCCCAGATTTGTGACGTCAAAGATAGAGCTCTGAAGTCTCCTGTCCATAAATCATCACTGACCCGTTCTGTGCATTTCGGGGCAAGCTAGCTTTGGTTGAAATCCCTGTGGTAATTCCAGTAGATGGCGTGCTAGCCCAAATCTTGACGAGGGAACACCAGACTGAGAGAAAGTCGTGTGATTTTCAGTACAAACATTATTTTAGGTTCTACAACACGAGACGCCAAAGTGAAGGTACAAGAGCGCGTTTAAAAGACAAGGACCATACAAATAAAGCACAATCTGTCAAAATTCAATCAAATGTGTCGTCTTAATAATAAATTACAGTTTACATGACCAGATGGTGAGGCTTTATTGTCTACAGAGGCGACTCCTGCCCGTACCGTCTTCAAATACACGTCACAGTATTAATATCCAGATTACAGCTGCATTTCTGAAGGTACGTCTCACTCCCAGTCCTTATCAGCTGCCACACAACCCGACCTCGGTCAAATACGTGCGGAATCCTCCTACTCTCTCGTCACAGATGGATTCAATTGACTTTTTTTGGAGAGCCCTGTAAGTGCCAGTGCCCTGATAACATTACCCTGCGCATGAAGACTCACACACTCTGCATATGTGCAACTCTTTATCAGATTTCATTAACTGGAATTATACCGTGACTGCTCCAATTGTACAAGTGGCTGAATTCGTTGCAAATGTGCTGGCTTGTTCCTCTGCAGAAAGTCTTACATAACACTTTTTCACTTCACATAGATGTCTAAAACCGGCCAGCCGCCTGAATCAACTTTCTTAACTAACTTTAGGAGAAACTGGCTCATTTGTGCGCATATAGAAGCCCTTAAATTGACAGAAACTTAAAGCAAATTCTTGTAAGGACAAACCATCTGGGTGTAAACATACTGCTTTTTAAACTTTTGTGCGAACTGTCTAACAGCCTAAAGATATTGCACCTTTAAACTTAATTAAAGTAACCTGATTTTTAAACCGAAAAGACGAAGTAGGTATTTCAATTTCTCACACCTGCAGCTATAGAGTTTATAAATAGAATATGAAGTTTTACAAATGATTTAGAATTTAAAACAATATTTTAGCTGAAAACCAAACATAACTTTCTCTCAGCCAGGCGTTCCCTCATCAGGATTTGTGTTAAAGCTCCATCTCCTGGCAGCAGAGAGTATTACCATGGAGAACAAACAAAAGCTAGCTTGCCCCGACATGCTAATGTAAGCACAGTGTTGTGATGAACGTGATTTGAGTCAGATACGAGTCTGGTGATGATTTATGGAGTCTCCAGTGTGATGTCATCTGTTTGTTTGTTTTTTTTACTTCCTGTAATTTTCCAACTCATTTTTCAACTTTTCTCCATAAACTATTACTTGTGTAAAACTTTTGTATGTACACTAGGTATGTATACACTAAATAAATCTAAATTTGAAAATCGTTAAAACCTGTCTTGTGCACTTTAGGGTGACACACTGCAGGTGAACAGGAAAAAATCTTAAATTTAAAGATATCAATTTGAAACTTCTCCTGTAGTTTACTCCCATAAATGTAAGAAAATGATATTACAAGTTTTTCCTCATGTCATGTTTTTGTGTTGTATTCTTTTAACTGTACAGGGACAGTGCATAACAGCACATTAACCAAGACAAAGTCAAAGGAGAGATGCTGGTGCAGCTTACAGCACAACTGTAGCCCCTGGGCAGGTTGATGGCAGAAAAGTAACCACAGAACCATATGTATGTGGATAAATACCAATCATAATTACACATCGGCTCACAGAGTTACATCACTCACCAACATTTTAAAATAATCCAGCTTCACACTTCACACACACTAAACTTTTCTCTCTCAGGCTCTCTGTCATCCTTTCAAAGTTCCACTGAACTACACAGACACATCCTTGTCGTACGAGCTCATCAGTGATGTGTGCAAACTTGTGCAGACAACAGCCATTTCTTCGTCAGACGTAAAAACCTTTGGAATTCTGTGCAAGTTAGAATCTCTGTTGGTAAATCATTCCAATGCCTCACGGCCGCAGAGGAGGAGGCTGATTTGGTGAATCAGTCCTGCATTTAGGGACACTGCACTCTCCAATGGAGGATGGCCGCGTTTCATGTAAAAATAAGGCATTTTATGTGAAAAAACAGCCAAAAATACACAGATTTGGGACATATAAATCTGAAAAATTGACAGAACCAGGTGTAAATTTTTTTGGTTCAGTTTGTACACATATTAGTTACAAAAGTTTTTACTGAGGGGATTTTGGATTTCTTGTTTCATTTTTAGGTGAACTAGATTTGACTGAAAATTGTCCTAAAAATTCAAATAATGGCAATTTATTTTTAATTTTTTTTAACTTAAAACTTATTCATTCATTCATTCATTTTCTACCGCTTATTCCCGTTAGGGGTCGCAGGTGACTGGAGCCTATCCCAGTGACTTTGGGCCTTAGCTGGGGTACACCCTGGACAGTGGCCAACTCGTCGCAGGGCTAACACAGAGAGACATGGACATGGACAGACAACCATTCACTCTCACATTCATACAGTACGGACAATTTAGAGTTGTTTATTAACCTACACAGTCATGTCTTTGGACGGAGGGAGGAAGCCGGAGAACCCGGAGAG